>OW388299.1:9921245-11121245 GCA_936450465.1 Gibbula magus | reverse complement strand
TATATAGTTTTTTTAAACTTGTGTAATAGCCATCAAGGCTCTCGCTTGGGTGCGAATTAACCGGATCAATAATTTTTAATATTATATCACAAACAAATGTGTTATTAAGCGTAACAAATTGAAACGTTTTCTGGTGTACGATTCGTTAGACATCAACTTACCGCGCTACTAAATCCATGCTGGTCGGGTGAAAAAGCTTACTTTCTGTGAAAAGCTTCGAACTGCTGTAAGGCAGAAGTAGGAGCTTGACATCCATTATCACGGGTTTATTAAGGATGTTCGCTCCTTCCTGTTGAACTTAAGAAATGAAGTATGATAAATTAAAGATTTGTTCTCATCTCTATTTACTTCATGATATTCTACATCATCTACATACTTTTAAAAAACAAATGCAATAAAGAAAATGTGACTTTAGAACCTCTAAAAAGTGCTTAAACAGCATAAATGGCCTAAATTTGACTAAAAAGGGGGGTTTCAGCTACATTTTTTGTCAAAGCTAAATAACAAAAACACACTACCATATATATGTTTTCATCGATTTCGGTAGGGGAACATGAACTTTGTAACATATCGAAAAAGGAAAAAAAGTTTAATGCTAGAAATGTAGTATTTTAAAGTTTTTAGCAGTTTTTTTTCTCATTTTCCCATAGACTCCCATGTTAAAATTGTACTTCACCCCACTATCTTACAGGTGTAACATATCGAAAAAGGAAAAAAAGTTTAATGCTAGAAATGTAGTATTTTAAAGTTTTTAGCAGTTTAAAAGTTATATGTTATCTCGAAAAAAAAACACACTACCCCCTACTTTTTAATGCTGATTTGCCAATCATATATCTTGATCTTTTAAAAAATATTGGTTAGAAAAAAGTTTAATACTATAAATTTGAGGAGCGAACATCCTTAAAAGACGTATTTTCTCATGTCTACTCGTGTCGTGTTATCGTTGTTCAGCTGCCATAGTGTTAGCTTTGCGAGAACTAAGGACGGAGTAACGATTCATCCTTGTGTGTCCACGACATTTGTCTAACTACTTAATCACAGTATATAGTTGCTTGTACAGTTTAGTACAGAAATAAATGGTTTCTTAAACAGAGGTGTTTGTGAATTATCATTATTTTGTTTACAAGTGTTTGAAGAGCATGTAAAAGTTGACAGTAGTTTCAGGCAAACAACTTCTTTATTATGAGCATATGTACGTCAGGGATTCGATCTTTTCATGAGAGGACCACTACACCACTACACCACTACACCACTACACCACTACACCACTACACCACTGCGTTCCACGGATACACACGAAGGTGAACAAACTTTCGGGATGCATTTGTATGTATGTTCACATAAAGAAGTTGTTGTCCAGTTGACATTGTTTTCTTAGAATATCACCCCTTATAAAATGGTTGTAACCGAAAGGACTAAACGCAACAATGGTCAGAAGAACAAGTCTTCATTTACACACAAAGTCGTTATAATTCTAATGGGAGACAGGTAATGTTCTGAATCATATTATATATAAATCATCTCCCTACAGGATCGCTGTAATTAAAGGTGCGACGTATAAAGCGACAATTTTATGGAACTCTTCAGTGTGAGAGGTAGGTTTGTAGGTCTCATACGATTTTGAGAGTTCAGACAGCAAGATGCTTGACCATTCCATCATGGTGCCATATTTAAAACTCTCCTCTGAGTGTTTAGGTGTCGCTACATCAGTCAGATCACTTGATCTACCTTCGAACAGCTATTTAATGTGATTGTGAAGACCTCAAAATGGCCGCTCGAAGGGAAATGAACATTAGAAGAACATAGTTAACTTTGTCGCACGTACATCAAAACCCTGCACAGCAAATGTCTGGTGTCTGCATCACGATGACTCGCCTCGGGAATTTCAAAATTAAAAGCGTCAAAAACACATTATTTTTTTACATGAGTGGATAGATTATTGCATCGTCGTTGCATACATACATTTGAATGAATCTTTGAAAGTCGTGCATGAACAATAAATATCAGCAGTTTTAATGCGGGCTGAATGAATGCAATATTGTGTTCCAGAATGCAACATTTCAACCGACAATGTGATAAAAGCTAGGACTTATTCGCTCGTGACCTTGTGACTTTGTGACTTTGTGACAACAATACGGAGTGCAATTATCAGTGTTACCCACGTATCCATATCACATGAGAGGGCGGCGTGTGGTGCAGACATGTCTATACGATACGGGTTATCTGGAAAACAGGATATTAGGGCAAGTGTAAATCAGTGTCTCTGTCTGTCAAAAGCCAGTGTTATATTAGTCATAACGTTGTGAATATTGCGATATACGAGACTTGATGCTTTCATTGATCACGGGAGATATACCTAAGTCACAGCCGTGTTGGATATTTCCTATGACATCATCTTTATTTCAACATAGTAACTCTTAAATACTGTGGAGTACGACATACGAGGGCATCAGCCACGGAACACTTACAGCTGTGCAAATCTCGAGATTCAAGAATCAGATCAACATGGGACAAAGTGTATGTGTGAATAAATGTGTAGTCTGTTAACTTGCGAAGTGGTTAAATAAGACTTTATATTTGTGTTCAACACAACAACTCCGACAAACCAACCTTATTTTCTTGGTACTCATTTTAAACCCCGTGCATTCAACGACGTAACAATACAACGATTTCGGTAATAAAAAAAAACACTTTAGAACACCAAGTTATCTTACTCCGGGATGGATCAGATATATCCATTGTATTTATTCCGGTAGAGACGTGACACCGTGATTTCATCTTTACCCCAATTGAAAGAAATAGACATTCAACTGATTCCGAAAGTAAAATCTCGGATAGACAAAAGATCGTAAACATCGAGTGAACAAAAACTTCATTGAACATCCAAGGATACACATAATTATCTTATAACAACTCCAGAAGTTGCAGAAAAGATGCCACTCTTCAAGACATGCGCTGTGGCACTGACCGGAAACAAGGAGGTCTACCGGAAGGGCGAGCAGGTTGCAGGCGGCGTGATGATTGACGTCACGGAGAATGTGTCAGTGAAGGGGGTGAGAGTCTATCTGTATGGGGAGTCCCTCGCCAAGTGGAGCGAGTTCTCCCCGGGGACTCTGGGTGGAACCGAAGACCACGTTGGCAAAGAGAAATACTTCGGACTCGTCATAACTCTCTTTGGAAATAAACGTAAGTAATTAAAAACCTTCCTGATGTCAAGAACAAAATATGCATTTTGCTATAATATATTTTGTCATTAACACGACCTGGAGACGTTGGTTCTGCCGTTACCTCTGTCGGAAGAACCTTTGTGGCCGATATCTAGAAATTGTCAGTTTTAGGATGGACTTCTACTTCTATGGGACAGTGCATTTCTATGGGGCATCAATTGCAAAGTTAGCGCTAAATAGGTATTAACGTGAGGACAACAGAATAGAACAGACGGGAAATAGATCCAATTAAAAGTACACGATACTAAAGGTACATCTTTTGTGATAAAGTAAGATAATAACAAAGAAAGGTATAGGTATAAATTGAAATGGGTACAAAAGGGAGAAATAACCAGCTGGTAATATTTGTTTTTAATTTTTAGAAAATGAACCAGGCCCTGTTCAAACGCTGACAGCCGGACAACACAGATACACCTTCAAATTCAACCTTCCTTCTAGTGGCAAACTGCCATCGTCTTACGAGGGGGAGAATGGAGGGGTGAGGTACTGGCTGAAGGTGGAGGTGCACCGACCCTTCCCCAGCATCAACCAAACCTGGTACAGAGGCATCACCGTCATGGACGATCTAAATGTTACGGACACAAAGTACAGAGTGAGTTGATAGACACGCTCTCTCTAAACCGCATCACTCTAATCCGACACTCTTTCCAAACCGTCGTATATATTTGGTCCCGAAGCAGTTCTTTATCCGATATATAGAGATTATTAACCAAGTGTGTTTCCGTATCATTAATATCATATTTTTGGAATAAAAATTGTATTATGCGATTCCTCTGTATGCTTGAATATTTATATAAACTTTAATTCGTGCAATTCATAAGGTATACCATGTCTCAACCTCCCTGCACGGTTTAACTCTATCACTGACTAATTTAAGTTTTGCGAGCTTTTTTTGTGCCAGTGTAACAGCGTGTTGCGCCTGGACTTGGCAGACGAGTGCAATAAGAAGGACAGAGAGGTTGTCAATGTCCAGGAGTACAAAGAAAAAAGCCATGAAAGACACTGTTATACTATCACAATTTTCCAAATGAGTTATATTTTATATTATTTGACATAGATGTTTTATATTTGATACTTCAGTATAAATTTAGAAGATGATAAAATGAAAAATAGAACTTTGGATAGTCAAATTCTTCATTGCAATGAATGCGATTTCTCGTTCATATTTATCATTTATAACAAAACTTCAAATTCATTGCAACGAAGCCGACTATCCATAAACTATGTTCCTTTTCAATACAGCGTCAACAGGAGGAACAACGTCATATCAGATGAAAACATGTACACAGGGGTATCTGACTAACTTCTAATGCAATATACATTAAGTCAGATTGAATTTCATCATCATTGTTCTCTGTAGAACCCAGTGAAGAGAACAGCCAAGAAACAGATATCTAAAGCTCTTGGATTTGGTAATGCTGGAACTTTGACTTTGAACGCTTCGGTCGACAGAGGAGCTTACGCTGCAGGGGAAAAAATTGCAATTTCCGGTAAGATAAGTTCAAATATACCTCGCTTATCTTCACGAGTACGTAGATGTGTATAAGCCATAGGAGCCAGTGAAAACAATGCATTGAATTGATGTTTGTGTTATTATACCCCCGTTACGAAGTAAGCGGGGGTATATAGCGGTCATTCCGTCCGTCCTTCCGTCCGGTCAATTTTCTCAAAAACCGTCAAAGGTACATCAACCAAACTTTGTACAGATGTTAACCATGTTCTTCCCATCGCGCAGAGACAATTTTCAATTTTCTGAGATTGATATTTTTTCCGTTTCCATGGAAACGTCACTTTTTGGACTTATATTTAATATGGAGGTAGTCCAGATGATACTCTTTATCGAGTTCGAAAACCAGTTCCGAAATATTATTTTTTATGGAGTAATGGCCCTTGAATCCGAAATTGAACTTCGTACCAGAAGAACTGTGATGCTCAAATGGGGACAAGTTTTCTCAAAAACTATTACATCTAGGTGAATGAAATTTAATATGGAGGTAGTCCAGATGATACTCTTTATCGAGTTCGAAAACCAGTTCCGAAATATTATTTTTTATGGAGTTATGGCCCTTGAATCCGAAATTGAACTTAGTACCAAAAGATCTGTGATGCTCCAATGGGGACAAGTATTCTCAGAAACTAGTACATCTAGGTGAATGACATTTAATATGGAGGTAGTCCAGATGATACTCTTTATCGAGTTCACAGTCCAGTTCCGAAATATTATTTTTAACGGAGTTATGAAGCCCTTGAATCTAAATGAAATTTGTAATAACAGTCAGTTCCTAAAATTATTTTGGACAATATTATGATGCTTGAAGCTGTTTTTTAAACATAGTAACCTTCACATCTATAATTCTCAATGGACGGATAGCGGATGGGGGTATGTGAGCCATGCTCACTTTTTTCTTGTTATCAATGGCTGAAAATGTTGAAAATGGGAAATGACCCTTAAATTTATTGAATTAATTAAGGTTATTTTGGTTTCTCAGGATTCATACAATAAAATGTAAAGTTCCGAAAATCGTATTCTTAAAGATCATGAGAAGGCCTATAGATTATTTTTTCAAAGTTATGAAAAGGGTTGTCTTTTTGTGTAGCTGTTGTAAGTAACGAGACCAGTAAGGATATGGGGAAACTTAAGGCCCAGATTGTACAGAGGGTCGTGTTCACGGCTAAAGGCGAGAAGAAGATCCGGGAACAAGTCATCAGAGTGTTGGAAGGTGCCACGCCCATTGCTGCGGTATGAGTTGGTTTTTTATCTCCTGTTTACAGAACATTATGTTTAGGGTAACTCGCATCGTCGATAATTTCCAGGGTATACGTTCTGATAATATCTTCTCATACACTGGATGCATGTATGATAATTATGTTGTTGAATTATTTGCCACTTGTCCGATTATTTCAAGCCGGTGCGTACTCCAGGTTCCAATAAAGTGGCCCAGTTACGTTGCTTCAGGCGGAGTACGCTGGATGCTGAGCCAGGCTTTCAATCAAGCATTGCCATAAATGTATTGCAATAACCAGGGGATGTAACTCAGTATGAAGCGTTGATGCATTAGGTGTTTGAATTGAATACTGAAAACTGACTTTCCAGCAATGAATACTGACTTATACAATGACAAGCGTGATAACAATTATGAAACCACAAACATGTACTCCACCTGAGGCCATTAATATATAGTTGTATTTTATGGTTACTGACTCCACTACCTTCCTAATATTCCCAGGGCCAGGAGCGAGTGTGGAAGGACCAACTAATGGAAGTAGACCCTATCCCTCCGTCAACCGTGGCCGCTTCCTGCACCGTCATCAACGTCAGCTACACCGTCAAGGTGCGACTTCAACGTTTACATTTATACTTGCTCTTTTCTATGTGTTTCGATGTTTTGTCAATATATGTCGGTACAATAAATAAATAAATGAGTTAGACATTATGTGTCAATGTTTTTTGACAGGTGTTTGTAGAAGTCCCGCTTGCCTTCAACCTGGAGACCAAAATACCGATAACAATCGGGACAATACCCTATGGAGTAGCAGCTGTAAATGTTCAACGTGCAGCATCCACGCCAGGTATTTAGATGGTCTTGTGGAAACATCTTCCTGTTTTGAAATGTTCCTTTTTTCAAATATCTATTTTGATTTAGATCTACATTCCTACCCTCTTTAAATCTTTTATATGTAAATGAAATTCAGAAGCTGAAGACGCATCTTATGTTTACCCATTTCTCTACAAATACAGAAGGAGACCCATCATCACCCGTCTTCTACACGAAGTGCATCCGGGGCGTTCAAACCTGCCATAAAAGTGATGGCAACTTTTCCAACTATAACTACGTCCCAATGTGTACCTACCGCCGCAACTACGTGTTCCCCCCTCCCCAACCAGTCAGGACTGCAGCTGCAGCTAGACCGGCCACAACCGCAGCCCAGAGAGCAGCAGGTGCCCGTCCTAAAACAACAGCTCAAACTCCCGGACCAGCCGCCCAAACTCAAACTCCTAGGCCTGCGGCTGCTCAAGCTCCACGGCCTGTAGCACCTGCTGCAGCTGGTAAAGCTCCACTCCCACCCGCAACGGTTCATGTTCCGGCCCCTGGTCTAGCTCCTGTAGCTCCTGCCCCCATGTCTGCTTTTCGACCTCCAGCTCCACCCCTGATGCCGCCGTCCTATGATGATGTCCTGGCGATGAGTATTCCCCCACCGGCAGCAGCAGCAACACCAGCAGCACCGTCACCTGCTTCAACTTCTCCTGTATGTAGTTTAAACGTTTAAACATGACGTTATATATTATTTTAATATTAATCTGTAAAATATTTTTTTCATTACATCTATTTCTGATATGTCATGTTGTAGATGAAAATGGAATCATTTATATATTATGACAAAATAATTTTATACACTAAAACCGTAATGACACTTTAAGTAGAAAGTAAGATAAACTGGATTTATTAGACTTTTGGACATCTATCTCGACAGCATAAGCAGAAGTCAAGTGTGATTAATATCACGAACAATATAATTACAAAATATCACAATCAGAAAGAAGAAAAAAGTAAGGTCCTATCACAATAACACTTGATTGAAGTTTTGAGTGTGTACTCTCGCTCTCTGGTCGATGTCGTCTTTGTCAAACTTGATAACAGTAAGCACACCAGACCAATATTTCAAATATCCCCACGAACAGAAACAAGAGAAAGCTGACAAACCGTACGGACTGCTGGTCCTCCGTTTCCCAGACAGTCACATCCAGGAGTTCCGGGATACCATAGCGATCGAGGGGCGGAATCTAGCACAGTGTAGGGGAGATATCATGGCAGTCGCTCCTCAGGTAAACAGACAAACCCCTGATTTATTATATCCTCTGTCAGTGTTGATACCATAGCGATCGAGGGGCGGAATCTAGCACAGTGTAGGGGAGATATCATGGCAGTCGCTCCTCAGGTAAACAGACACACCCTGATTTATTATATCCCCTGTCAGTGTTGATACCATAGCGATCGAGGGGCGGAATCTAGCACAGTGTAGGGGAGATATCATGGCAGTCGCTCCTCAGGTAAACAGACAAACCCCTGATTTATTATATCCCCTGTCAGTGTTGATACCATAGCGATCGAGGGGCGGAATCTAGCACAGTGTAGGGGAGATATCATGGCAGTCGCTCCTCAGGTAAACAGACAAACCCCCTGATTTATTATATCCTCTGTCAGTGTTGATACCATAGCGATCGAGGGGCGGAATCTAGCACAGTGTAGGGGAGATATCATGGCAGTCGCTCCTCAGGTAAACAGACAAACCCCTGATTTATTATATCCCCTGTCAGTGTTGATACCATAGCGATCGAGGGGCGGAATCTAGCACAGTGTAGGGGAGATATCATGGCAGTCGCTCCTCAGGTAAACAGACACACCCTGATTTATTATATCCCCTGTCAGTGTTGTTACCATAGCGATCGAGGGGCGGAATCTAGCACAGTGTAGGGGAGATATCATGGCAGTCGCTCCTCAGGAAAACAGACACACCCTGATTTATTATATCCCCTGTCAGTGTTGATACCATAGCGATCGAGGGGCGGAATCTAGCACAGTGTAGGGGAGATATCATGGCAGTCGCTCCTCAGGTAAACAGACACACCCTGATTTATTATATCCCCTGTCAGTGTTGTTACCATAGCGACCGAGGGGCGGAATCTAGCACAGTGTAGGGGAGATATCATGGCAGTCGCTCCTCAGGTAAACAGACAAACCCCTGATTTATTATATCCTCTGTCAGTGTTGATACCATAGCGATCGAGGGGCGGAATCTAGCACAGTGTAGGGGAGATATCATGGCAGTCGCTCCTCAGGTAAACAGACAAACCCCTGATTTATTATATCCTCTGTCAGTGTTGATACCATAGCGATCGAGGGGCGGAATCTAGCACAGTGTAGGGGAGATATCATGGCAGTCGCTCCTCAGGTAAACAGACAAACCCCTGATTTATTATATCCTCTGTCAGTGTTGATACCATAGCGATCGAGGGGCGGAATCTAGCACAGTGTAGGGGAGATATCATGGCAGTCGCTCCTCAGGTAAACAGACAAACCCCTGATTTATTATATCCCCTGTCAGTGTTGATACCATAGCGATCGAGGGGCGGAATCTAGCACAGTGTAGGGGAGATATCATGGCAGTCGCTCCTCAGGTAAACAGACAAACCCCTGATTTATTATATCCTCTGTCAGTGTTGATACCATAGCGATCGAGGGGCGGAATCTAGCACAGTGTAGGGGAGATATCATGGCAGTCGCTCCTCAGGTAAACAGACAAACCCCTGATTTATTATATCCTCTGTCAGTGTTGATACCATAGCGATCGAGGGGCGGAATCTAGCACAGTGTAGGGGAGATATCATGGCAGTCGCTCCTCAGGTAAACAGACACACCCTGATTTATTATATCCCCTGTCAGTGTTGATACCATAGCGATCGAGGGGCGGAATCTAGCACAGTGTAGGGGAGATATCATGGCAGTCGCTCCTCAGGTAAACAGACACACCCTGATTTATTATATCCCCTGTCAGTGTTGATACCATAGCGATCGAGGGGCGGAATCTAGCACAGTGTAGGGGAGATATCATGGCAGTCGCTCCTCAGGTAAACAGACAAACCCCCTGATTTATTATATCCTCTGTCAGTGTTGATACCATAGCGATCGAGGGGCGGAATCTAGCACAGTGTAGGGGAGATATCATGGCAGTCGCTCCTCAGGTAAACAGACAAACCCCTGATTTATTATATCCCCTGTCAGTGTTGATACCATAGCGATCGAGGGGCGGAATCTAGCACAGTGTAGGGGAGATATCATGGCAGTCGCTCCTCAGGTAAACAGACACACCCTGATTTATTATATCCCCTGTCAGTGTTGTTACCATAGCGATCGAGGGGCGGAATCTAGCACAGTGTAGGGGAGATATCATGGCAGTCGCTCCTCAGGTAAACAGACACACCCTGATTTATTATATCCCCTGTCAGTGTTGATACCATAGCGATCGAGGGGCGGAATCTAGCACAGTGTAGGGGAGATATCATGGCAGTCGCTCCTCAGGTAAACAGACACACCCTGATTTATTATATCCCCTGTCAGTGTTGTTACCATAGCGACCGAGGGGCGGAATCTAGCACAGTGTAGGGGAGATATCATGGCAGTCGCTCCTCAGGTAAACAGACAAACCCCTGATTTATTATATCCTCTGTCAGTGTTGATACCATAGCGATCGAGGGGCGGAATCTAGCACAGTGTAGGGGAGATATCATGGCAGTCGCTCCTCAGGTAAACAGACAAACCCCTGATTTATTATATCCTCTGTCAGTGTTGATACCATAGCGATCGAGGGGCGGAATCTAGCACAGTGTAGGGGAGATATCATGGCAGTCGCTCCTCAGGTAAACAGACAAACCCCTGATTTATTATATCCTCTGTCAGTGTTGATACCATAGCGATCGAGGGGCGGAATCTAGCACAGTGTAGGGGAGATATCATGGCAGTCGCTCCTCAGGTAAACAGACAAACCCCTGATTTATTATATCCTCTGTCAGTGTTGATACCATAGCGATCGAGGGGCGGAATCTAGCACAGTGTAGGGGAGATATCATGGCAGTCGCTCCTCAGGTAAACAGACACACCCTGATTTATTATATCCCCTGTCAGTGTTGTTACCATAGCGATCGAGGGGCGGAATCTAGCACAGTGTAGGGGAGATATCATGGCAGTCGCTCCTCAGGTAAACAGACACACCCTGATTTATTATATCCCCTGTCAGTGTTGATACCATAGCGATCGAGGGGCGGAATCTAGCACAGTGTAGGGGAGATATCATGGCAGTCGCTCCTCAGGTAAACAGACAAACCCCCTGATTTATTATATCCTCTGTCAGTGTTGATACCATAGCGATCGAGGGGCGGAATCTAGCACAGTGTAGGGGAGATATCATGGCAGTCGCTCCTCAGGTAAACAGACAAACCCCTGATTTATTATATCCCCTGTCAGTGTTGATACCATAGCGATCGAGGGGCGGAATCTAGCACAGTGTAGGGGAGATATCATGGCAGTCGCTCCTCAGGTAAACAGACACACCCTGATTTATTATATCCCCTGTCAGTGTTGTTACCATAGCGATCGAGGGGCGGAATCTAGCACAGTGTAGGGGAGATATCATGGCAGTCGCTCCTCAGGTAAACAGACACACCCTGATTTATTATATCCCCTGTCAGTGTTGATACCATAGCGATCGAGGGGCGGAATCTAGCACAGTGTAGGGGAGATATCATGGCAGTCGCTCCTCAGGTAAACAGACACACCCTGATTTATTATATCCCCTGTCAGTCTTGTTACCATAGCGACCGAGGGGCGGAATCTAGCACAGTGTAGGGGAGATATCATGGCAGTCGCTCCTCAGGTAAACAGACAAACCCCTGATTTATTATATCCTCTGTCAGTGTTGATACCATAGCGATCGAGGGGCGGAATCTAGCACAGTGTAGGGGAGATATCATGGCAGTCGCTCCTCAGGTAAACAGACAAACCCCTGATTTATTATATCCTCTGTCAGTGTTGATACCATAGCGATCGAGGGGCGGAATCTAGCACAGTGTAGGGGAGATATCATGGCAGTCGCTCCTCAGGTAAACAGACAAACCCCTGATTTATTATATCATCTGTCAGTGTTGATACCATAGCGATCGAGGGGCGGAATCTAGCACAGTGTAGGGGAGATATCATGGCAGTCGCTCCTCAGGTAAACAGACAAACCCCTGATTTATTATATCCTCTGTCAGTGTTGATACCATAGCGATCGAGGGGCGGAATCTAGCACAGTGTAGGGGAGATATCATGGCAGTCGCTCCTCAGGTAAACAGACAAACCCCTGATTTATTATATCCTCTGTCAGTGTTGATACCATAGCGATCGAGGGGCGGAATCTAGCACAGTGTAGGGGAGATATCATGGCAGTCGCTCCTCAGGTAAACAGACAAACCCTGATTTATTATATCCTCTGTCAGTGTTGATACCATAGCGATCGAGGGGCGGAATCTAGCACAGTGTAGGGGAGATATCATGGCAGTCGCTCCTCAGGTAAACAGACAAACCCCCTGATTTATTATATCCTCTGTCAGTGTTGATACCATAGCGATCGAGGGGCGGAATCTAGCACAGTGTAGGGGAGATATCATGGCAGTCGCTCCTCAGGTAAACAGACAAACCCTGATTTATTATATCCCCTGTCAGTGTTGATACCATAGCGATCGAGGGGCGGAATCTAGCACAGTGTAGGGGAGATATCATGGCAGTCGCTCCTCAGGTAAACAGACACACCCTGATTTATTATATCCCCTGTCAGTGTTGTTACCATAGCGATCGAGGGGCGGAATCTAGCACAGTGTAGGGGAGATATCATGGCAGTCGCTCCTCAGGTAAACAGACAAACCCCTGATTTATTATATCCTCTGTCAGTGTTGATACCATAGCGATCGAGGGGCGGAATCTAGCACAGTGTAGGGGAGATATCATGGCAGTCGCTCCTCAGGTAAACAGACAAACCCCTGATTTATTATATCCTCTGTCAGTGTTGATACCATAGCGATCGAGGGGCGGAATCTAGCACAGTGTAGGGGAGATATCATGGCAGTCGCTCCTCAGGTAAACAGACAAACCCCTGATTTATTATATCCTCTGTCAGTGTTGATACCATAGCGATCGAGGGGCGGAATCTAGCACAGTGTAGGGGAGATATCATGGCAGTCGCTCCTCAGGTAAACAGACAAACCCCCTGATTTATTATATCCTCTGTCAGTGTTGATACCATAGCGATCGAGGGGCGGAATCTAGCACAGTGTAGGGGAGATATCATGGCAGTCGCTCCTCAGGTAAACAGACAAACCCCTGATTTATTATATCCCCTGTCAGTGTTGATACCATAGCGATCGAGGGGCGGAATCTAGCACAGTGTAGGGGAGATATCATGGCAGTCGCTCCTCAGGTAAACAGACAAACCCTGATTTATTATATCCTCTGTCAGTGTTGATACCATAGCGATCGAGGGGCGGAATCTAGCACAGTGTAGGGGAGATATCATGGCAGTCGCTCCTCAGGTAAACAGACAAACCCCTGATTTATTATATCCTCTGTCAGTGTTGATACCATAGCGATCGAGGGGCGGAATCTAGCACAGTGTAGGGGAGATATCATGGCAGTCGCTCCTCAGGTAAACAGACAAACCCCTGATTTATTATATCCTCTGTCAGTGTTGATACCATAGCGATCGAGGGGCGGAATCTAGCACAGTGTAGGGGAGATATCATGGCAGTCGCTCCTCAGGTAAACAGACAAACCCCTGATTTATTATATCCTCTGTCAGTGTTGATACCATAGCGATCGAGGGGCGGAATCTAGCACAGTGTAGGGGAGATATCATGGCAGTCGCTCCTCAGGTAAACAGACAAACCCCCTGATTTATTATATCCTCTGTCAGTGTTGATACCATAGCGATCGAGGGGCGGAATCTAGCACAGTGTAGGGGAGATATCATGGCAGTCGCTCCTCAGGTAAACAGACAAACCCCTGATTTATTATATCCCCTGTCAGTGTTGATACCATAGCGATCGAGGGGCGGAATCTAGCACAGTGTAGGGGAGATATCATGGCAGTCTCTCCTCAGGTAAACAGACAAACCCCTGATTTATTATATCCCCTGTCAGTGTTGATACCATAGCGATCGAGGGGCGGAATCTAGCACAGTGTAGGGGAGATATCATGGCAGTCGCTCCTCAGGTAAACAGACAAACCCCTGATTTATTATATCCCCTGTCAGTGTTGATACCATAGCGATCGAGGGGCGGAATCTAGCACAGTGTAGGGGAGATATCATGGCAGTCGCTCCTCAGGTAAACAGACAAACCCCTGATTTATTATATCCTCTGTCAGTGTTGATACCATAGCGATCGAGGGGCGGAATCTAGCACAGTGTAGGGGAGATATCATGGCAGTCGCTCCTCAGGTAAACAGACAAACCCCTGATTTATTATATCCTCTGTCAGTGTTGATACCATAGCGATCGAGGGGCGGAATCTAGCACAGTGTAGGGGAGATATCATGGCAGTCGCTCCTCAGGTAAACAGACAAACCCCTGATTTATTATATCCTCTGTCAGTGTTGATACCATAGCGATCGAGGGGCGGAATCTAGCACAGTGTAGGGGAGATATCATGGCAGTCGCTCCTCAGGTAAACAGACAAACCCCTGATTTATTATATCCTCTGTCAGTGTTGATACCATAGCGATCGAGGGGCGGAATCTAGCACAGTGTAGGGGAGATATCATGGCAGTCGCTCCTCAGGTAAACAGACAAACCCCTGATTTATTATATCCCCTGTCAGTGTTGATACCATAGCGATCGAGGGGCGGAATCTAGCACAGTGTAGGGGAGATATCATGGCAGTCGCTCCTCAGGTAAACAGACAAACCCCTGATTTATTATATCCTCTGTCAGTGTTGATACCATAGCGATCGAGGGGCGGAATCTAGCACAGTGTAGGGGAGATATCATGGCAGTCGCTCCTCAGGTAAACAGACAAACCCCTGATTTATTATATCCTCTGTCAGTGTTGATACCATAGCGATCGAAGGGCGGAATCTAGCCCAGTGTGGGGGAGATATCATGGCAGTCGCTCCTCAGGTAAAAAAATCAATATCTTAATTGATTCACTATGTACTTAGTCGACGTTGACAACATGGCGTAAGGATAACTTAATAACTTAAATGAAAGCATGCCTCTTCATTAATTATTACTATTGCAACCGTATAGACAGTCTGATAAATGAACCCTGTTCCGAGGAGAACACGTTTTATATACTTCAAGGCCCATTTAACACTCTTTGAACTCAGTCTTTTTTCCGGGAGAACATCCCTGAGAAAGGGAGCAGGGCCTTACAAATCCTATCGAGAGGGCCTTACACGTGATAATACCCCGCTGGGAGGGCCTTGTACAGTATAATACCCTTCCAGGGGGTATTATACAGTAGAAGACCTGCTAAATGGAATTTATTGAGTGCAAGGAATCAAAAGTGCCATTGAGCAAGATAATCTATCTACAAAATTGCCAAGTTTAAACGTTTCAAAGCAGACAATATGGGAATCGAAAACGCAACCCTTCGCTTTGTAGCCCAAGACTTTACCACTAGACTACAGGCGATTGGTGACTAGGAAGGGTTGATTGTTGGTCCCTACTTTGCTGTCCGAAACTTCGATGATATTTTATGTGCGCTTTATTTGACTTGGATCGCCTAGCAAAGAGAGGCTTTTGTGTACGGGAAGACGTCCCTAGGGCAAGGCCTCTATTTGCTAGAACGCCCTCGCCTTCAGGTGTTATCCATTACATAAAATATAGCCTCCACAGCGTTACGGACTCTGTCTTCTTTTCTCTCCGCACGGTCTGAGAATGCTACACAGTGTCACGTGTTCTTACACTAGCCAATCACGAGGCTTTAAACCAAAGCATAATACATTACATTAAAAAAAACGACGAGTGTGCTTGTTATATCCCGATATATATCCCAAAGTATCACAATGAGAGTATGGTGTTACAATACAGACAGGTTGACAATATATACATGACCAAACTGCTACCTGGTAAACAGCGTAATGGAAACTGCTTCACTAATGGACACAGGTGTATATATATATATAAGGACTGCACTAGGGTTCATTGTACAAAACAACCTTAGTTCCATATTTGAACATTGCACTAAGGATACCTTAGCGGTGTAACGTCACCTTAAGGTTATATACAAAGGGTCCCTGGGAGATGTGACTTTGAGTCAGTGCTGTGTTCCTTCACATTCTTTGCAAAGGGAAAACACACACTGGCGGATCCAGAGAGGTAGAGTTCAAGGGGTCGCTTCCTTGGTGTTTGTTTCTGTTGATTTCTGGATCAGTCTATGAACTCAGTTAAACAGGCTATACACATGTTAAAGATTTACACTTTATATCCAGCCAATGATCAGAGAAAACCCCGAAAATTGGCCAGGACGCACCTCGGTAGCCATCTTGATGTTTCCAACAGTCGAGGCTGCAACAGATTGGTTCACTAAGACCCCCCGCGTCGCCGACCCGAACTGGCTGGGCAAATGTGATGCCTTTGTGGGAACTATGTTCGAGCAGTATAAGGAAAGTAAGACAATATCTAATTAAATTTAAAACATTGATTGATAAGATTAAATCTTAGTAACCTAAGTAAATACATTACGTATAGCAGCCAAATATGAAATGTGATAAGTGGGGATTTCCTCAGTCCAGAAAGAAAATACAACATACAACAGTTTTCAACATACAATCTGTTTCTAATAGCCTCATGCAATACTTTTGTTGTGCACTATTTTATATTTCATAGTAGTTTCATACTAGTTCACATTTGAAAGAGATTACTTTACCTAACAATTCGATAACTGACAACATGACGCTCACATATTGTACAATAAAGATTAGCAAACAATATTTATATCAGTGTAAACATAGTATAATTTATATTTCATCATGAGACTTGTTTCCAGAGATGTTAAGGGGGTGAGGTAGGTCGTGCCTTAATTTCATGTTTTTTTAGAGACTGTTTAATGTTTTTAATGTGCAAGTTCCTTACTGACGCACCAACACTAAGTTTTAATTATTTTTCAGAAAACAAATTGTTTCTCATGTCGAAGGTTCGTCAAAGGAAAGCAATAGCAAAGGCCACACTCACCAAGTTCAACTCAATGTATACAAAACATCTACGCCCTTTAAGGTTTGTTGGGTACTAATTGGGAAAAATAAATGATACGACTGACTTTTTCTTTAAAGTTATCTGAAATACAATTCTACCGCCACTACTAACAATCCGTATCCATTCGATCTTTGTAACGATTGCCTTGTGAAACAATAGTATGTATCCAAAATAACTCCTGGACCTTATAAATCTAGAATACATACCGTACTACTACGTATTTGGGAAATATACCAAGTTGCACCCGAGTGTAATGACTCCAGTGAAAGACTATAATGTTTATACATACTATATATGTATATACACGTTTCATACCAACTGTCTCTTAGAAACTTGACTTCGGATTTTTCTACATTCAAGTTTCAGTTCTTGACAAATACCGTCCTTGTCATCTCGTGAGGTAAAATAATATTTATCTGCAATCGTAGATGCACCACTCGTGTAAATATATGAACGCTCTACCCCATTTTATTAGCCATGAAAGGAAATATATCATGGAGTTCTATATCCCGTTTAACATAATGTATCGTTCAACGTTTTCACTTTTGTCTCCTTTCAGATTGAAGAAAACAGGTATAAGTTTGCTAAACGGAAAGCAGCACAAGATGCTGCGAGGTGACTGGCTGGTCGACGGGACATCCTACTCCATCTCTCAGTGGCAGGATATGGACAAACTGTTCGAGTACAAGATGGAGCAGAAAGTTGGTCAGTATTAAGTTATTATAGGAAATTAGAAATAGAAATATAAAATGACTAAGGGTTTTGATTATTTAAGGATTCATGCAATGTATTGCAGTTAGTCTTGAACATTTATTGTCTTATGAAACGGACTTTTGTAAGTCATTATGCGAAAATTCATTGAAAAATAGTATATTTCATTATAGTCAGAGGGATCCATTTGGAAATGTATGCACTGCAAACGATTCCATCTTAATGTTTATCATAGTGACAAATATAAGTTCAAACCCTTGTATGTTTTAACATTGTTCAAGGTCCTTGCAAAGAAGCCCAGGATCTGTTGGAGGAGGTGTTCGAAGTGAGAGATAGAGTGATGTTCCAGTCAGAGGATCTGACTCCCTATAACATCTCCCTAAGCCAGCCTGCAGAAAGACTTGCGGCTCCCCCAGTGGAGGTGAACCACCCTCCACCACCTGCTTCAGCACCTCCATTACCAGATGAGCCTGCTCTACCCAGTCAACAACCAATCGGAACAGCCGTGGCGATACAACAACCAGACCCACCTGCTTATAGCAGCACTTCAACCAGCCCCGAACATGGAGCAACACCTACCAATGTTCTGGAGGTGCAAGAACCTCAACCAATTTCTTCAGATCAGCCTAATGAAGATCGCAGTTGTCTTGCTGCTCCAGAACAAAGCAGACCAACAGCTATTGCCTTGGAAGATCCACAGCCTCGACCAAACGCGTGTGGACCAAAAGAAGGGAATACTACTTCGTCTGACCCAGGACGAATCGGAGCACATGCAGTTTCAACAGAGGACGATCCTGCAACAACCACAGAGAACCTTCCTGACCAAGAACAAAATGTCGAGGAGAACAACGTCCTCAACAAGTCTGTCCTTGTTAGGTCTGTGAGTGTAGAACAAGCCATATCAGTTCCAACAGACGATTCTGAAGACCAAACAGAGAGCATGGAACCCGTTGAAGAAACCCAGGAGGAAAGCGCAGCAACCTTTGATGATAAACATGATGAAGATGATGAGACAGAAAACTGCGACCTCCAAGAACAAGCCGAAGCTGTAGCCACAGAAAGCCCTGACGAAACAGAAGAACGTGGTAGAACAACGGGAACATCTGATGACCATGAGACCAAAGAACTACACGAACTAGGCGGACAGTTTGACGATGCAGATGATGAAGATGAAGATGAAGATGAAGCTGAAGCTGCTCTCAGTGACGCAACTGGCGACGAGACAGTGGATGTTAAGAACGAAGCCAAATGGAATCAGAACGAGGCCAGCAGTAATCAGAACGAGGAAACAGGGATCCAGAACATCCAGAACGAGGCTGGAGTAAATAAGAACGAGTCAGTCGAAGACGACGAGGCTAACGTCGAAAGGGGAGTAAATCCCAAGAAAGATAAACAGAAGAAACAGAAAAGGGGACGACAAAGAGAAGCAGTGCCGTGTTGAAATGTGTGAATGTTCATAACATTTGTAGCACAGCATTATTTATATACTGAATGAAATTCTCTTCCTACAGATATTACTCCACTCAGTCCTTACCTCTGTTGCATATAGGCCATATTTCACGATTTTCACATAATGTCCCAACTTCCAAACGCAAGGCATTACTATTGCCAGTCTCCATTACTGACTGATTTAAGTTTTGCAATATTTCCCTCGTTTTGTCGTGCCAAGATGGTGGATCGCTGCACCTGAAATGCATAGTGGGCCCCGATTTCCAAGCACAGAGATCTTAACGAAATACTGCAAGGCCTAAATCAGCCAGTAATGGAGACTGGCAAGAGTTGTGTCTTGCGTTTGGAAGTTGATGATGTCCTGGTGGTGAAAGTTTACAACACTGGTGACGTCCTTATTGTTGTGCAATATTGTGTATCGTTTTACATTTGCGACCGAATCCTGTGTTGTAAACAATATTTGAGGCATGTTCAGTTTAAAACAATGTCGGTGATTGCACTTTTAACATCCGATGCAGCCAATCAGAATTCTCTATTTCTTATCGAGACAGTGTTCGATATGCAGCCGAGGTTAGGATGGAAGAACTGAGTAGAGTAATCTCTGTGGGAGGCGAATAACTGAATGCTACAATTTATGACAAGAAACAGTGTCGATATCCTCCTCCTTTCATGAATAGAACAAATTATTACGTTTGTATATTTTGCCTACTTGTTGAGAAAGTGCATAAACAATGTAAACTAAATTTATAGGTTCAATTATAGATGTCAAATAAGGATTATTTATCACGGTATTGTAATACAGCAACATTTTGAATTCAAAACTGTGTCATAGAATGTTGAAACACAAGTTAAAAGAATTTTATTGATTTTTCCATCAGGTTGTTAACAGTCACACTGTAGTCTTGTTTCGTTTTTAAATTACATGTTTTGTGTATGAATGATTTTATGCCATCAATGAATCCACATAAATCCATTTATATATATATATATATTGTTATTCAGTCATTAACGATATTAATAAAAAGACAAAATATAAGTATAGGAGTTTTTTTATTTGGTTTTCTTAGAACAAAATGTTAACACAATACTGTTAAATACGAAACAACATACGACTTGACCACATGATTTTCTTAGAAATAGCAGAAATATCATTAGTAAAAGATAATCGGATGCCAAGTAATGAATTGCCAAATGCAATGCTTTGATTTCGTTCAGATTGACGGTTTGATGAAGATATAAAGCTATTTATAACACATTCTAGAAATAAACGGAATCAAAATAATCCGATGCAAATAAATTTAGAATCAAGATACAACACAAGCAGCATGAATAGTATACATGTATTTACATACATTATATTGTGTATTAGGAAACTCGACTGCATGTTCGCCATCATTTACTTTAAAATAATCATATCTAAACAAATTATTGCCATCTTCTAACAATCTCATTCCCGTTACTCATGGACGAAGGTTGCAATATAATCATTATGAAGAGGGCAATATAACCAATCAGCGACCATACTGATAGGCAAAGTCAGTGGGTACATGTGTAGTAACAATTGACATCACTGGCTGCAGTCTCAATTACATGTTTCATAGCTTAGTTTATTAATGTAGATTATCAAAGCTTTTTAGACTAAATGGACGACATCAAATGCCATGCGATTATTTAAAGTGAAAGGTAGATTTTATATGATTCTAGTATCTTTACAATACTGACTGGTATTCAAACAATTCATTTTCAAGAGGGTAATATAAGTTGATAATACTGTTGGGTAATTGTTGTTCTCAAAGTATTGATGAAAACTAAACTATTTGATAAAATAATACTGTTGGTTAGATAATATTCTCTAATATATTGTGTAAAATAATACTTCTGGTAACAATAAACAAACAACGATAACACTGATCTGTCAACAGACAAATAATATTCCAAATTATAAAATAATACTGTTTGAAGCATGCAGCAAAACTCGTATAAAATACAGGAAATAACTCGTCTCGCAATGGTTGCAGCTGTTTAAGGCTTTAAGCATATTACACATGTACTTTCGTTAGTGTACACAGACACATTGATAATCAAGGGAGATAATACTGGCCGGTTTAGAAAAAAATATTCCTTTTATGTCTCCAAACATACGAAATATTACGAAATCTTTGGAGACAGCTCATACTTGACATTTCGACAGGGATGTATGTCACCGGTCACTAGAGACAGAATTGATATGTTTAAACTTTTAAAATGTGAATACATCTTATTAAACTAGGTCGGTACTTCAGCATGCACAAGAAACATCAGAATAAGAAGATAGTGGATGCATGTAAATTCTTCGGAAACAACAAATCAAAACAAATATTCATACCCAATACTTGGTATAAATATGAGACAGATTTGATTTTTTTATATCAACAATGTAAAATATAAACAATCGAATTCATTATGAATAGCTTAAAAGAACATTAGAGAATGGATGGACAAATGACACAATGATGAAAGAATGAGGGTGCGTTTGGGCGACTGTTAACGCCAGGCTTCAGACGCGATGTTCCTGTTGTACTGGGGGTAGGTGTCCCTGTACCGAGCGCTGAAACACAACAGATAAATTGCAGTAAAATGTCCATGAATACATCTAAAAGAATCGTAGCGTCGAATAGTGTACTTTGATCTCCAGGATGTCATGATGTACATATTCGATCGTAAAATCATTTAACACCACCTTCCAACTTTTATAAGTTAATGTATCTCTGCATCAACTTTCAGCAAACCGAAGCATCCCATTATTCTGTTGAGTGCATGTTGTAGTATAACAGGGTAATAGAAATTCTATGAAATTTTCTCCAATTAAACAAATAGTGCAGTGTTGTCGATAACGTCAAGTTGTTACGTTCTGACACCGTCGGAGATTTTACAGACGCTTCATCAAATGCATGCAGGAGAAAATATAGGTGAGACGATTTCAGATTTAACTCCGCTTCTAATAAGTAGTGATTCATTTACACTACGGCGGAAAGTATTGAATTATATACATATTACATACATATACAACAGGCAACGATTGTGTCATTCTTGTGATATAATTGTTCATGGGTTGCCACCCCCTCCCAACTACCCCCCACATTTCGCTTCACTTCTCAGCAGCATACCTAATGCCGAACCTAGCGGTGTAGTTGACGGTAGGTTGTAAGATACTTACAAGACATTAGCAGGCATTGGTCTCTGTCCGAACTGGTCCAGCATGGGCTCCTGGCGAAGTGAGTACTGCAACACACGGGTAGATTAGTGGACAGTTAGAGGCTGTTTTCAATACAATTGGACTCCTAGCTTTAAATGTCCTTTTTTTATTCCTTAAAGGGCGAAGTATATGGACACTTGGTATATTATTATAATTGGGATATCATGTAGGGTCTTCGTTGTTTTAAGGAAAGTTTACACAAATCAATTCTCATAAACAAGGAAGTTACATCTCTAACACTTAACAAGGTTAAGGACTCACCCTCCAAGACTTGGTGACCTCGGGACGGAGGTACCGCACGGCGTAGCCCTCAAAGTGAAGATCTGTTGAAGAAACATCACATTTACCTCAAGCACAAACAGATAGTCAGCATGTTATCTAATCTAATACCACACACTAAAACAACCATTATTATTTCACTGTAAGGACCATATCGTACACAACAATTACACGCGGGCTCGGATAGTAAGATCAGGACCCCATTGCATTATACTTATATGTTTGAACTACCAATTTAGTACTTGGACAATTAATGACTAATATTTTACCTTCATATTATACCTTAATGCAATTATCACAAGACAACGGTTTAAATTGTAAATCAGTCTCAGTAAAATACATTTTAAAATGCATAAAGGGAATTTTATTAACACTTCACAGCCTACATCATAGAATTTATGTCAATACGTGTTCCTATAGGACAGAAATAATCTCGTGATGCTATGAACGTAGCTTACCACCCTTAATTCAATAATTATGATATGATATTCAAATGTCGCACTGAACCCCAAAGAATGAAGACTGCACCCTTCACAAGAGCTAAACCCTTTATATATGCTTTCAACATGGACAGTCTACTATGTCAAATATCTCTGACCGGAAATAGTTTTCAGACTCAATTACGTTGTGCAACGTTCCTTCACAGATCCCAGACAAACCACTTCCGGTCACAACGAAGACCCTCAAGCTGGCAGACTTTCATCCCTTGATTATGTCCTACAAAGCTATTCACGGGTATATGGGGGTCTGAGGCCTGTGTCCTGTTTGGAACACCTAGCTTACCTTTGTTGTCTGGCAGTGTAGGCAGTCTGATGTTGTAGCGTTCTGGGGAGCGGTTCAAGAAGTCGGACCAGTCTTCTCGAGTTTTACTGAGAAAGAAAACAAATCATTAGATAAATATATATAGTGTAGATTAAATAAACAGCTATATGTACTTGGAAAAGAACTAGTCAAACACAGTTCACATTATACAGTGTCATCGAAATGATCAAACATTTATTGGAATGTAAAGTTGGAAACATTAATTTCGTAGTTTAATAAAGTACCGAAACTATTTTACAAGCACACGAGAATATGGTATTGTATATAATGATTATATTGAATAGAATACAAAAAAACTTTGAATACGATTTTATTCCAAAGTATTTTAACCTTTGCACAAACTTTCCGGCGGACCACTTACATAAACGATATCGATATTTCGCAGGGAGCGAAGGCAATGGTCGAGGGTTACCATCTGACATTATCAGTCGTTTATAACACTTTTTTCAGTTCTCAAATGCATGTGTCAAGTTGACACTTCCCTTTCCAACAAAAATCAATAACTTTCAATTACAAAAAGTTGACAAGTTCAGGAGGCTATCAACACGTTATATCCTCTTTATCAAGGGCAGAAACGTTAGGTTAGTTTCGTGACACTATCCTTCAACAAGACGCCCAATAACACATGTAATAAACTGGTGTAAGTCCGTTACATCCACATAACAATTGACAAAGCGTGTGTTGCTCTGCGTGCGACTAATATATATATATATATATATATATATATATATATATATATATATATATATATATATATATATATATATATATATATATATATATATATATATATATATATATGTATATATATGTATATATATATGAAAAGAAATGGCGCGAACTGGAGCTTACGTACTTAATATAGTCAGACCCTCGAGTAAAATGTGAATAGAGTCTGGTTATTGCTATGAAATTAAGTTTCAACGCCTATTGTAATTTCGTTATATACTCCGATGACTTTATATCCTTTACACAATGTTTGCGAAACCATGCACTTGGTTGTATAATGCACTCAGTCGTATAGGCCTATGCAGCATATGAAAACCTATTGTAATTTCGTTATACTCCGAAGACACTATATCGCAATATAACTATATTTCACAATGTTTGCGAACCCCTCTGGTCTGTATAATATACTCAGTGGTATATGTGAAAAGGTATCCAGCGAAGTGAGACATATCGAAAACCGGCTTCTAACATCTGCTTTACAGACAAGTTAGCACCGTGAAATTCAGATTAAAAACCTCTTGTAACTTCATTATACTCCAGTGACACTTTATCGTCCATAAGGTTTGATATACCTTGCATGAGTCTGTATAAAACACTCAATATTATGTGCAGACAAGTGGAACAGGTTCTACGATTAACTAGTTCTACTGGACTCTTAATATCGACATGCAAGCAAGTTAATACCGTGAAATTGGGTAACGATAGCTTCAGTGTGACATTGGAACAAAATCAGGTTCGTACGTGCAAAGAGTCAACGTAGCCCCTGCATCTCGACACACTAAGAAGAAAGTATAAAGTATACATAAGGTTTAGGGGATATTTGATGGACGACTCCTTAACTTTTTCGCACTATCAATTAGAATAGATTAAACATAAAAATGTAACCACGGGGTCGGTTTGTAAGCTTGATAAAACATGCCAAATGGTGTTTATGAGATTAAAACCCTTACCCTAGGGATAAATACTCGGGGCTAACGCCCCTCGTGTTTATCCCTCGGGTTGCGGGTTTTAAATCTCATAAACACCCTCTGGCATGTTTTATCCTATACATAAATCACTGATTCTGACTGCAAATCTATGGATGGTTATCACGGTGGTAAATGATATTTGTAATTTTGTATAATGGGTAGAAGTATAAACTCACGTCAGCTCCTCTGGTGTTGTGTAGTAGCGGTGGAGCTGCCTTCCTGTCTCTGTGATGTTCTGGTGAATAGAGATAAGCGTATATAAACAGTCATTTATACTTCACAAACATGCAAACCGATATATATTGAAAAGAAATTACAACGTTTACAAAGGTTAATAGTTCGTTGTTGTTCACAACATGCAAAGATTGTCAATGATATTGATCTATTTGATGGGTTGTAAAGGCTTGAATAAAAGCATTGAATAATAATGAGTCACATAGATTGACAACTAAACTTTAAGTTCATGTGTAGATTCTTACATGAAACTTCCATAGCGTTGTAAATTTGTGATAAAACGTTGTATCAAGATTATTTCATATTCGTTTCCGTTATAAGCCAATTCATTATTTATTTTCCGTTTTTCAGCTTTCCTTAAGCTTCTTTAGCTTTGTTCGACATTTTTACGGGTTTTTACCAATAATGATGGTAGTGAGTGATGCCTTTTTATGTCTGTTAAAAGGTATATGTAAAGTTCAACCTCCCAAACACTTTCGTCAAGACCTCCACAACCCAGTCTATTAGAACCCGTCTGGCTGGTTATAATATGAAGGATTATAAACTCATCAGAACGGTTAATATTACGTTTCAGCAATTGTCCCCAACAATAGAACAGGTTTATCTGTGACCCTCTAAGTATGTATATCGATTACAATCCAGGGATTATCTAACAGGGTTTTAACGGTGTGTATCAGATAGCGAGGCGGGGGGTGGCGTGTGGTATAACCAGATATAGCGTAGGGCTACCGTCCTACAGAATGTGTTGAGTGACAACAGAGATATAGCAATGGCATGGCCTTCATCTGTCACATGGACAAATAAAAAGATGAACGTGTTATGAATGGTCAACTATAGTATATGCTCAGTCATGAGCAATAGAATTATGGAAGTCTGAGTGAAAAGTTCTCTTCACTGTAGTATTATATATCACGTATCCAATCATTGTACAAGGATCGGAGGATGAAGGTACATGTACAATGGGACGACGTCAGTATTACAATCATATATCGTTATACCGTATCGATCAATCAATCTTTATTTGCACTTAAGGAGGCCACAGGCCTATAGTACATACATGTATATACAAGCCTTTTTAGGCAGAAGAGAGTGTATTTTTCTGAGAATAAAGGCATGGTACAGGAACATTGACAGGTTTTCAACATGCCTTTTGCTAGAGCAGCTGATTAAAGATATGAATTTATAAATATTATGATTCGTAAAGTAATATTTTTTTATATACTTATATCTTAAATCAGGTAGGCTGGACAGACACAAAGAAAATGGCACTCATCTTCGATTACATTTAAATTACACATTTTACATAATCTATGTTCTCTTTCTAAGCCAACATATCTACCAGTTTCAATTAACAATTCATGTGATGAGCAGCGAAATCTTGTAAGTGAAATTCTGAATTTCCTAACATTCAAAATGGATAACTAGATTTCATTGCATATAGACTATTTGAACATTCTGTAATAGAAACATTTATTTGATAAAGATACTTTATGAAGCCAATCTTGTTGATAAATATCTTGCAACCTTTGTTTAAAGGATATATACCGTATGAAACATAATACAAACTCTGTGAGTATGATGTACAAGCACCTGTAAACCGCAAAGATAGATCATCGATAACTTTGTCATATTTACACCACTAAGTTCCAGAATGCCAAAACAGAAACCCATACATATATATAGCATTCACTGCCTTATATAATCGAGTACGACCCCGGTTTTTATTTCCTTCCGCTCACCTTTATACCCCGGGTTGTATTCGAGGCCCAATATTTTGTTCGATATTATATAACACACTTTTTTGGAGAGAGAGTTGTGAAAAGTATAAAGCAAAGGTCTTTGAACTGGATATCTACGAAAAGAACTGACACACGCGAAACCTGTTGACTGACAATAGACAGCAAAATATTGTACATATATTATCCATTCAGAGGTTTCAGACAAGGGGCATGAAGTCAAAGGCAGAGAACATTGAATTTGTAGAGGTATACTATAGAGGCTCTCACACATCATTGATGATAAGAGAGAAAGTTATACGGATAGCGATAAAGAACTTCAATGTCGAATAACAATCTTTACAAGTTTAATGATGTTACAAACGAAATATGAAAAGGTAACTCATAAAAGAATTCATATTAGATGTCAGCGAAAATAGTGAAAATGTCTAGATTGATAACAGAAATATTGAAATATTACACTCATATAATACATTGATGATGCCACTCGTGACACTTCTACTTTCTACCTGGTTCGGGGGAATACAGAAATCATCTATATGATATATAGATAATCCAATGGGTAAGTGAGAGATATACCCATACTTTTCCGAGTGTATATTGAATGATTCCCTACACTTTTCCCCGTGGGGAACTTACGAGGCGGAGTGTAAGCGGATACTATTTCATAATATTTCTAAACAAATACAGCTGTAAACAAGCTTGTGTATGAAACGCACAACCGAAATATACGGCCTCATCTGTGACAATGCAGCCCGTGCTGCGTTGTATGGTTACCCATGTTTGGGGTTCGAAATCTAATTGATATGGCCCAATGACGGTATAGTCAACGCAGATGCACGTGCATCTTGCTGAAATGTACAGTTAACGCTTTAAACTGCATGGCTAATGTCAACGTGGCCAAAGTTTAGAGAAAACAGAAACAACTTTCAGTATGTTAAGACATTGTGCACCAAAAATAAAATTATATTCTTATATAAAAAGAAATACATAAACTTGTGATATTATTTCACGCATAATAAGAATCTTATTCATTTGGTCATGAAAAATGTTCAAAGTCTCAACTGGCTTTGTGGTTTAATGGTTAGGTCGTTCGGCCAGAAAGCAACAGGACAACATCTTGGAGATGGTCGTCTTCAAATCATTGACCAACTGACTGGACCCTTGACGTTCTTGAAAATGTATTATGAATGTGAGAAACCGTCAAGTTGTTCTAACAATATATCAGAAGTAGAGGAGTATTGCCACTATAGGTAGTATAGGTAGGTAGTATACACTATTTACTTACCATGCTTGACAGTCTCTGTTTTGGAGGCTGGAACACTGTGGTTGTGGCACGGCTGAAGTCATCTGTGAACACAAAAGAGAGGGTGTTCTAAGTTGGACAATTTGTGCAATTTTTTTCTTTATTAATAAAATATGTTTCAACCAAAAACACAAAATTATAAAACGTCCCCATTCATGTCTCTCTTTATTAGAAAACATATTTACTTTGAACAAATAACTGAAATCGAAATCAAAAGCAGTGTTCAAAGAAAATGTCCCCCGTTTTTTTTACAAGTGTTATTTATTGTTACTGCGTAACTCTTATTTCTTCATCTGAGCAATTTTGAAGAGTTTGGTTGCATTTTATGGCTATTTTAGACACCCCGTCATTGGGACCCTTCAATTACTCTTAGGCCGTAAGTGCTTAACTCTTTGATTTGTTGCAAATACGTAACTCTTTATTTCATGCAAATTCATATAAATACTTAATCAAATGCAGAATTTCTGTAACAGGACACGGGAAACATTTGTTGTACACAGAAAGGTGTGTAAAGCCGTACATTAAATGTTTGACAATAATCAATTACGTAAATTCTATAATTAAATCTGAGTGATTGCGTCATAGTAAGAATTAAGGTCTATCCAGATTTCGGACGCACAATTACCATTTTAATATGGCAATTGAACTTAACTACAGATGAATTGAGATAGACTTACTTTGTGATTTGCAAAGCCTAAAACTAATCTTATTTCATCTATGGATTTAGATAATTTGGTATCCGACCTGATAAGATCTTAGCCGCGTTTCTTTTCATTTACGCCTGAACATCTCAAGTCAAGGACAAGTCTGTCAACAATCTGTTTTAACTTGATAATTATGGGGGTTTTTTTAAACTTTTAAAAGAGTTTTTTTTAAATCTAAACGGCTTTCAAATGAGTTTAATAATTTGTAAGTGTTTCTAAATCTGTGTTGGATCAAAGACTTTTTTCTAACGTATAAAAGTGAGAGATATACCCCTACTTTTCCGAGTGTATCGAATGATACCCTACACTTTTCCCAAAAAAATCCATAAAAACGTAAAATGGGTGGCCCAGTAGACAAGAGGTTCGCTTACCGGGGCCTGCCGAGGTCGTGGTTCGACTATGTTGATCAGGGAGCTTGTGTCCGGCTGTGTCCATGTCCATCCGACGGAAAGTGGGAAGGTTGGGATGGAAGAGTCCCTCCTTGACTGCAGCAAGCTGTACTTTCCTGAATGACGGGTACTGATAGGAATAGCTCGGCTTTATCATGGGGTTCCTTCTGTCTTCACCTCTCCTACTTACGCCGACAGTCGTCATGGCTGTATTTCTCTCCAATTCAGTTAAATTGCAATCAAATGCAATTCACCTATATATATATATATAAGTATAAGCTATAAGCAGCGTGTCTCTATAGGGACAATGTAGTGTACCACTCGACACTAGCTTAAACTCTTACACAGACCCGAGTGTACACAGCCAGACAATGACTGCGCTTTCTACCTATGTAAGACAATCGCGGTACGTAACGTTGCCCGGGACGACGACCTCCGTCATGCGCTGTGGTCTGTCGGAAACGACCTCTTATGTTTGATTTTTCATTTATCATTGATAAGATTTGTTGCGCTTAGAGATAAGCGGTTCATGGGTTTTCGTGACGGAAGCCAGTTAATACCTTGAGTTGCTTTGATCTGCAGTGAGATTATATAGCAAGATATTGCTTGCTTAGAGATTTTCCTTGCTTGCAGTAATGACTTAATTAGTAGGCCTATACTTGTGGGCATGTAATAACTGCTTTAAGAGAGAAAACATAAACATATTACTAAAGCTTTATAACTATGGTGCAATCTATATTTTAAAAGTAACAATCTAAATATATTAAATCGACCGTTCTTTATTAAATACCAGTTGTTACAGTCGACTGTTGTAAGAAATATACAAATATATATATATATATATATATATATATATATATATATATATATATATATATATATATATATATATATATATATATATATTTAAAACACAAAAACACTACTCTCAGGTTGTATATAAATAAAATAGTATTGTGGAATTTGGTACATTTGATTCACATTCGCTAACTAGCGCTTTCAGCCATGTTGGCTTCTTCAGGTTAGTGTCAGTTGTGATCATGTGAACGACGTGATCACAACTGACACTAACCTGAAGAAGCCAACATGGCTGAAAGCGCTAGTTAGCGAATGTGAATCAAATGTACCAAATTCCACAATACTATTTTATTTATATATATATAAATATATATATATATATATATATATATATATATATATATATATATATATATATATATATATATATATATATATATATATATATATATATATATTTAGATTGGAGTTATAACTGAGCGTTAGCTTGTTACATTGTCGCCACGCAATGGTTCCGCTTGTTGCAAAAGTGCGTATTCTCATTTCAAGAACCCACCCGATAAATTACAAATAGGTATATTTGTTCTATTGCAGATTGTGATTCCAAATATAGCAATATTATGTAAATTCATATGTAACCTGTGTCCTATATGTACTTTACCTCTGAGCGTATGGTGGGTTGAAATAAGTCGGATACCTGTATATCGGGTGCCTAATGTTGTTTTATTTATAACATTTGCTTGAGTTTCTCAACGAAAATGAATTAAAAAACACCTGCTAGTCAAAAAGCCATTGATATTCAAGGATTTAAAAAAAATTGTAACAACGTTACTGTAAAAATTTCATAGGTGATCAGAAAGTCTGAGTGGAGAGTTCTCTTCACTGTAGTATTATATATTACGATTGATTGTTTTATTGCATGACAGTGCACTCGTTTTTGGTGAGCGTTTTGGTGAACATCGGGACAAGGAGTAGCCCTAACAACGTAACTAACAGTGCTGGCATGGTGTATTGTATTTGCTTCCCTTTCAAATTAGTTGAATCTTGATTTGTAATATACGCTGATCCCCAAGCAGCTCAGAAGTGGCTCCAAAACGAAAGTAAAAGTGTCTATCAGAGCAAATAGTGTATATGTAGGGGCCTGTGTATTGTTCAGTCTTTGAATCAACACTATGGATCTTACGTTTGCTTCAATTAATTATTATCAGTTTTTTTCGAATTTCGGAATGCGTTAGACCGAGTTGTGAACAAGTTTTGATTTCCTTTCTTTCCTTTTATATTTGGGTCTAGACCTACAGAGGGATTCTACACAGAAAGTTCTGATTATGCTCATTGCTGGGACGAGTTCAGATCCTGATAAAAACGCTCGTAAAATCACGCATATTGACTGGACGACCTGAACAAGGATGTTATCGATCTCTCTTCAGAGGTTTTATAATTCCATCGATAGTAGGTGTGAATATAAATGTTTGGCCATGCTTATTGAAAAAGACTTTCCAACCGACAATATTGCGTTCCAATGGTTTCATTGTGGTTTTCTGCAAGTACTGCAACACATATGAGATACAGTAAGCAAGTGAAAGACTTCTGGAAAATAGGTTATCGGTTATTTCATGGTCGTTTCATTCCATTTATGTCGGGGTTATAAACATTTAGAACAAGTTGTTCTAGGCAAATCTGATCAAGGCAGTTTTGATCCATATTCTTCAAGGATACTACAGCTAAAACGTTCACGAACTGATTACAATTCAAATATCTTCCATTGTGATTCATAGTTTAGATGTGGTAAGGTCATTTAGTGGTAGAAGTTAGTCCGATAAAACAATATTCACTTCAACATGTACAACTCGATACTAAAGTATTTCATAATTTTCATTGTAAGCATTGTCTTTGACCCCTTTTTCAAGTGTTGTTTATATGGATCGATAATAGGTGTGGTGGATACTGATGATGTTTGACCATTTAATAACTGCCCGTTCCCTCAAGTACGATGCACAACATAGGGATATTATAAGACGCTTCAATCACTTCTCGACGGTGGGATTGTTTTGGGGTTTAACGCCGCTTTCAAGAGTATTTCACTTATATCGCGGCTGCTAGTATTATGACAGGGAGAAAGCCCGCAACGCCATGTGGCTATGCATTCCGGTGAAACCTGCGAGCATTGGCTGGAACTAGCGAACCATGGTTGGTACTACGCTGAGATTCAGTGTAGCAATGCCGACAAACCTTACTGCGTGTAGAACAGTTCTCTACTGTAGACAAAGTTGCCGTGCCCCTGGCGGGATTCGAACCCCGGACCTCTTGATCCGATGCCGAACGCGCTAACCACTGTGCTATCCCGTGGGAGACATGTCAAAAATAAGGTTTATGATTCTCAACCAAAATGTTATCATCTTGGTTAGTAGTTTCACAAATAGATCTATCAACTTTCTAATTAATTATTAATTTTAATTTTCTGGAAACATCACTGTGAAGTCTTGTTTGAATATCCTGAATTTCAGATGCTCTATTCAATTCAGACATTGATTCTACTCCATATCAAGTCTCCTTGTCTAAATTCTACCATATATCTTGTTGTTCAATCTTTTAATGAATAATAAATTGACACTTTACGTCAAGTGGGTTACATACCCCTTTTGTTTACAATACTTAAACTGGAACTATTTTTACTTAAACTATTTTTATAAAAATGATCAGAAATTGGTCAAATGTATAACAGAAATCATTGAAACATAACAGCTTCAATAAACAAACCATGGGTGGTATTGAACTGAAATTCAATGGATAGAATGAGCAAGGATCAAACCGAAGACATTTTGGTCCAAACCATTAACCACTGGGCTAGCCCTCAGCTAGGTCGTCTGACGTTGGTAATAACTCATCCCTTGTACAACAAAACTGTATCCTCCCGCTCCTTCAGGATATTTGTATCCATAACCCTTGTACAACAAAACTGTATCCTCCCGCTCCTTCAGGATATGTGTATCCATAACCCTTGTACAACAAAACTGTATCCTCCCGCTCCTTCAGGATATTTGTATCCATAACCCTTGTACAACAAAACTGTATCCTCCCGCTCCTTCATAATATATTTGTATCCATAACCCTTGTACAACAAAACTGTATCCTCCCGCTCCTTCAGGATATTTGTATCCATAACCCTTGTACAACAAAACTGTATCCTCCCGCTCCTTCAGGATATTTGTATACATAACCCTTGTACAACAAAACTGTATCCTCCCGCTCCTTCAGGATATTTGTATCCATAACCCTTGTACAACAAAACTGTATCCTCCCGCTCCTTCAGGATATGTGTATCCATAACCCTTATACAACAAAACTGTATCCTCCTGCTCCTTCGGGATATTTGTATCCATAACCCATGTACAACAAAACTGTATCCTCCTGCTCCTTCAGGATATTTGTATCCATAACCCTTGTACAACAAAACTGTCCTCCTGCTCCTTCAGGATATTTGTATCCATAACCCTTGTACAACAAAACTGTGTCCTCCTGCTCCTTCGGGATATTTGTATCCATAACCCTTGTAAAACAAAACTGTATCCTCCTGCTCCTTCAGGATATGTGTATCCATAACCCTTGTACAACAAAACTGTATCCTCCCGCTCCTTCAGGATATTTGTATCCATAACCCTTGTACAACAAAACTGTATCCTCCTGCTCCTTCAGGATATTTGTATCCATAATCCTTGTACAACAAAACTGTATCCTGCTCCTTCAGGATATTTGTATCCATAACCCTTGTACAACAAAACTCTGTCCTTCTGCTCTTTCAGGATATTTGTATCCATAACCCCTGTACAACAAAACTGTATCCTCCTGCTCCTTCAGGATATTTGTATCCATAACCCTTGTACAACAAAACTGTATCCTCCTGCTCCTTCAGGATATTTGTATCCATAACCCTTGTACAACAAAACTGTGTCCTCCTGCTCCTTCAGGATATTTGTATCCATAACCCTTGCATAACAAAAATGTATCCTCCTGCTCCTTCGGGATATTTGTATCCATAACCCTTGTACAACAAAACTGTATCCTCCTGCTCCTTCAGGATATGTGTATCCATAACCCTTGTACAACAAAACTGTATCCTCCTGCTCCTTCAGGATATTTGTATCCATAACCCTTGTACAACAAAACTGTCCTCCTGTTCCTTCAGGATATTTGTATCCATAACCCTTGTACAACAAAACTGTGTCCTCCTGCTCCTTCAGGATATTTGTATCCATAACCCTTGCATAACAAAAATGTATCCTCCTACTCCTTCAGGATATTTGTATCCATAACACTTGTACAACAAAACTGTATCCTGCTCCTTCAGGATATTTGTATCCATAACCCTTGTACAACAAAACTCTGTCCTTCTGCTCCTTCAGGATATTTGTATCCATAACCCCTGTACAACAAAACTGTATCCTCCTGCTCCTTCAGGATATTTGTATCCATAACCCTTGTACAACAAAACTGTATCCTCCTGCTCCTTCAGGATATTTGTATCCATAACCCTTGTACACAAACTGTGTCCTGCTGCTCCCTCAGGATATTTGTATCCATAACCCTTGTACAACAAAACTGTGCTCCTGCTCCTTCAGGATATTTGTATCCATAACCCTTGTACAACAAAACTGTATCCTCCTGCTCCTTCAGGATATTTGTATCCATAACCCTTGTACAACAAAACTGTCCTCCTGCTCCTTCAGGATATTTGTATCCATAACCCTTGTACAACAAAACTGTATCCTCCCGCTCCTTCAGGATATTTGTATCCATAACCCTTGTATAACAAAACTGTATCCTCCTGCTCCTTCGGGATATTTGTATCCATAACCCTTGTACAACAAAACTGTATCCTCCTGCTCCTTCAGGATATTTGTATCCATAACCCTTGTACAACAAAACTGTGTCCTCCTGCTCCTTCAGGATATTTGTATCCATAACCCTTGCATAACAAAAATGTATCCTCCTGCTCCTTCGGGATATTTGTATCCATAACCCTTGTACAACAAAACTGTATCCTCCTGCTCCTTCAGGATATGTGTATCCATAACCCTTGTACAACAAAACTGTATCCTCCTGCTCCTTCAGGATATTTGTATCCATAACCCTTGTACAACAAAACTGTCCTCCTGTTCCTTCAGGATATTTGTATCCATAACCCTTGTACAACAAAACTGTGTCCTCCTGCTCCTTCAGGATATTTGTATCCATAACCCTTGCATAACAAAAATGTATCCTCCTACTCCTTCAGGATATTTGTATCCATAACACTTGTACAACAAAACTGTATCCTGCTCCTTCAGGATATTTGTATCCATAACCCTTGTACAACAAAACTCTGTCCTTCTGCTCCTTCAGGATATTTGTATCCATAACCCCTGTACAACAAAACTGTATCCTCCTGCTCCTTCAGGATATTTGTATCCATAACCCTTGTACAACAAAACTGTATCCTCCTGCTCCTTCAGGATATTTGTATCCATAACCCTTGTACACAAACTGTGTCCTGCTGCTCCCTCAGGATATTTGTATCCATAACCCTTGTACAACAAAACTGTGCTCCTGCTCCTTCAGGATATTTGTATCCATAACCCTTGTACAACAAAACTGTATCCTCCTGCTCCTTCAGGATATTTGTATCCATAACCCTTGTACAACAAAACTGTCCTCCTGCTCCTTCAGGATATTTGTATCCATAACCCTTGTACAACAAAACTGTATCCTCCCGCTCCTTCAGGATATTTGTATCCATAACCCTTGTATAACAAAACTGTATCCTCCTGCTCCTTCGGGATATTTGTATCCATAACCCTTGTACAACAAAACTGTATCCTCCTGCTCCTTCAAGATATGTGTATCCATAACCCTTGTACAACAAAACTGTATCCTGCTCCTTCAGGATATTTGTATCCATAACCCTTGTACAACAAAACTGTATCCTGCTCCTTCAGGATATTTGTATCCATAACCCTTGTACAACAAAACTGTATCCTCCTGCTCCTTCAGGATATTTGTATCCATAACCCTTGTACAACAAAACTGTATCCTCCTGCGCCTTCGGGATATTTGTATCCATAACCCTTGTACAACAAAACTGTATCCTCCTGCTCCTTCAGGATATTTGTATCCATAACCCTTGTACAACAAAACTGTATCCTCCTGCTCCTTCAGGATAGTTGTATCCATAACCCTTGTACAACAAACTGTATCCTCCTGCTCCTTCAGGATATTTGTATCCATTACCCTTGTACAACAAAACTGTATCCTCCCGCTCCTTCAGGATATTTGTATCCATAACCCTTGTACAACAAAACTGTATCCTCCTGCTCCTTCAGGATATTTGTATCCATAACCCTTGTACAACAAAACTGTATCCTCCTGCTCCTTCAGGATATTTGTATCCATAACCCTTGTACAACAAAACTGTATCCTCCTGCTCCTTCAGGATATTTGTATCCATAAGGCTGTACGATCCACTGATCCCATAAGCAGCATCTGCCTGGTATCACTGAAGGCTGGTCATTCATCACCATAATGACTTTTTGTGAGCCAATGAAATTTTCGCAATTTAAAATTTGATTGTTGTTCATTGGTCTTCTCATTCAGAAACTGCCACTATTGCTTGATTTAGTCATTTTATTGGCTGATTATTTATAGTGCTATACAAGGCAGTAGCTGCTTATGGCATCAGGGGATTGAGGTAGCCCTGCATGTCGCTTCTAATATATTCTTAAAACTGAATAGCCAGTAAAGAAACTACAAAGACATAATAACTTCAGTTAATGAGTTTATTTGTGAGGTTATGTGTACAATTTCTGCTCTGTCAATCTACAGGCGGTAGGTAGTACCTCAGTAATAAAGTTCTATTTACAAATATGGATAAAAAAAATTCTCTGCATATAAACAATATTACAAGGACAGAGAGAGACCTGAAAAAAATAGTTGGAATGATTTGATGTGTCTAACATCTAAACTGCAAGGACTGGTTTCAAACCAGAAGCTTGGAAAATTACAGGACTTAAAGGGAGGGTTCTGTCGTCATCTTGGATATTTTGCATTACATGAATAGAAAACACTCTATATTGTACCTAATTTTTTATTAATATATACCTTGATACAATGTTCACATAGTACCGGTAACATATATAATGTGTTATAAAAACAATTTGCTGTTATGCCGTAGCGAACTTCCGCACTCGCAGTGCTGATGAATGGTTTCACTTCAGTTCTCAATGTTTTTATTTTTCAACAAATTTGTGCTTGTCTTTATGAAGCTGTGAAAACTCTTGCAAATTCATGTGTAACCCTCGCTCTCACTCGGGCAATACAAAAATTCACACTCGTTTCCTAAAAGTCATATGACACACTTCCTCGGGTAATAATCTCTATATCTTACTGTGGCTTAATCATGTATTAGTAGCATATTTGTGTAATCGGGGATATCATCTTGAATTTCGTTTCCACAAAAAATACCCCGATAGAACCCTCCTTTTAAAACACTTAACATGTGATTAAAATGTAGGTCTAAATTGTCTTCTCTGTACATGTTCACAACCAGTATTCGTTCAGTCAGTGCTCAACACTACAAAACACCCTGCTTAAAATAGGACAAGGCCTTGCATCTTTCATGAAAGATATTGTGCATAAATAGGTACACTTTATATCCATAAAGGCTCAAAATGTTCACATCAAGTCCAAATAAATACACAATATCAAGGTGATTAGAATTGTGTTCAATTACATATTGAAAGATATATATTGATAATATAGAAAATGATCAATTGTATTTGAATGATATCAGAGCTCCTTAGATTTTAATATTATGAAAAAATTAATATGTTCTCTTAGTTGTTGAATACGAGAGCACGATCCTGGCCCCGCCAGGCAAGAACAATATTTTGGGACTATAAAGTTCAACATTCTAAGAAAATAATGTCTATCTACTGGTAAACAAAAATATAAACTTTTTAACACTAACATTCATGGAATAATTTGTTCATCGACAAAATAAATAATAGCTACTATCATTAAAGATCTTAGCCACAATGTCTTATTCTTCATACTTCCTCAAACCTCATAAAGACAAAGAAAATTTATTCTGAATATTATTCTAGAATGACGCTTCAAATCTGTAACTTCATAACTTTCTTTCTATGAAAGAGAGGGGGTTCTTCTATCTGTTGGATGGTAAACCCCCTCTCTTTCCTTATACTTCTGGTTTACCATTAGTCTACCATCTGGCATCCTTTAGTGGATCCGGACAGAAAACAAAGTGACGTCAGCCGCCTTCTCATACCGTGGAAAACGCCTAGAGACCAGTTCTTTCTATGAAGTAAATTTCTTTAACTCAAATATATTTCAGAGAATTGTTATTAAAGTTTGTGCGAAATTTACAAAGCTAAGTTCAGCAGCTGTGAGAGATTCACACAGGCTGAGTTGATATGTCTGTCTATATCTCACAACCAACAAGCTACAATATGGCAACATCAGCAATAGTCGGACTTAAATCTGAAACTGGGTTTCAGTCAATTTGCGTGCAAATAAGTTTAACAAGTGAAGGAAACTTTTTGTCATTTGACATAATGTGCGTCAAAGTGTTACAGATAAATTCACTGACGAAATCAAAAACAGCATGTTAAATTTAAATCGGTAAACTTTCAGGCGCATGACTTTTAAAACTTAATTCATACACTGTCAACTAATCCACACTTACCCATGAACATAACAATGACCTATAATCAACTTGAGAGAGAAACATGAGAGAGAAATGTGAAAATAGAGGTCTTAAGTTACAAGGCCTTTCAAAATTATCAAAAGTTTTGTTCGCGAGGCTTCTCAAATAAAAATAAAAAACCTTTGCATGGTTTTTCTAAGCATTTGTACAGTTTTACTTATCATCGTTGATCAGTCTGATTAAAATCGACGGTTTTCCGTGGAATACAAATTTAAGTGCATCTACCAGGATACGAACTCGTATCAGTTGTAGGTTCCACGCCAAACCGTCTGATAGCAGCCCGTAGACTCGCGTGTTCCAGCGCAATTCAGGTAGCCAATCAAAAGATGCCCAACAAATGCTTTCGGTGCGAGAAGCTAGGGGCAGATAACTCCAAAACAGCTATCCTTTTGTCTGTTCTGAATGCTTTCGAAACAGCGACCCTTTAAATACTATGATGTGATTGGTCAGCTATTTGACTGGGCTTTGGCTGTGCTAAACTGGTTCGGAACACACGCCTATACGGGGTGTTCTCAGACCTTGTCGCGAGGAATCTACAGAACATGTTCGTATCTCGGTAGATATATTATTTTGCAAATTTTATTCCTCGGAACAAGGTCAATTTCAATCAGACTGCATCGTTGATTCAGTTCATGCATCACACAAAAAATTCTTTGCATAAGAGACAGATTTGAATATATCTAAATTGTTGTGTTCATGTTGATGATGAATATATGGTCCTTCATAATAAGTCTGGAATGTCAAAATATTTGCTGGTCTTACAAATTGGAGGAAATAATCAACTAGTAAAAAGAAAAAATATTACAAAAAGATTTGGGTAACTGTAGTCTGTACGGACACATCAACACAAATCATAAGAGATGTAAACATAAAGGTCCAAAATAATTTGTTAAAACTAGCAGAGGATTTATGCTCCGTTGTCAAAATGAATCTACTGGAATGTCAAAGTGTTCACCTCACACAACTGATTTTGAAGATTCATTTTGTCATTTATAACTTCATATTCTATCACAACAAGAATTAAATCAAACTATATTTTATCCTGATAAAATAGATCAACATGCTACAAATATTCTACTAAAATTCTTATTTTTGCATTCAGGTCACCTCTCATTCACAAAGTACAATACCCTGTCTACAATCACTGCTTCGAAGTAACACATATTGTCAAGGCACATAATTTAAAGGGAGATAATTACTAGAGTTATCTCCCATATACCATGGCAGGAAATGCATTATCACATCATAGAAATGGGATGGTGTTATATTTAATTATTAACAATAATTATTTACAACCAAAAGGAAGGCAAGCCAAGCTTGTAGAAATAGCATGGGAAAATATTCACATTGATTCAGCAAAATACAAATTCAACCAATATTCTTTTCTGACGAAGCTGGTAAAATTACCAAATATTTAAATGTGTATATTCTTTAGAAAGATTCATTTGCAAACACAAATGTTTTCATTACCCCTGATACAAACAGTTCAAGACATAAGTCTTATAAAATGCAAAGATTCTTTGTCCAATGAAATTAATAACCACATTATTAAATGTAATAATTGTCATATTTCTGCCTAATTTCATGTATGTTGATTAGGATATTATTACCGTTTAGATAGAAATATTGCAAACATTAGAAAACAACAATGGTTTGACTTGAGGATATATATAATATGACAAGTGTAAATAAACATAGGTAATACCTTTCACCCAAATACCATGGCAACAACATGATAAAGAATGTTTTTGATAGTATACCAAATGGAAATCGCAGGGAGAGAGCACCGATATATTTCTCTATAGAGTCACGACAGCATCTTTGTCTGATGTTTCCTTCTCATCTTTAGCTAGGTGGTCCTTCACTTCGTCCTCGTCATCATGCTCGAGGACGGTGTCACTGTCATACGACTTGGACGACCGGAGAGAGTGTAACGAGTGCTGGGAATGCTGGGACGTTGACGACATTTGGGAGTGCCTACCAGGCCCTCCTCGCTGGTTTCCAAGCGTTAGTCTTTGATTGACAGGTTTCACAGTGATGATTAAGTTGGAGCTATTAGCAACCATCATATCCGTCACCTGGTCTAAACTCTTCCCTGAAACTTCTATTCCGTTCACTTCGAGAACTTCGTCGTTGACAGCAAGCAGTCCGGTGCTCTCCGCGAGTCCGCCCGGAACCAGCCTGGATATAAAGATTCCCGGAACTTTCTCTAGTCCATGTGAAGTAACGCGCACAGTCGTTCCGTCACGAATGTAAAATCCAAGCGGTTTGTCCGAACCGTTTTTCATAAGTTTTACCCTCCGAAGAGTTTCTGGAACAATGTCAACATCAATGATGGCCGACACACGTCTGAAGTCCTCCGGCATCCCAATGTGTATCCGAGGTTTCACTGGAGGGTCTTCCTTGATGAGCTTTGTGATTGGGTTCTTCTTCTTGGACGGCAAAGTGCCGTACCCGTTAAGCTCCCCATAGCTCTCCCCTGCAATAGACAAGACTATCGTTAAAAATTTAGGTTTAACAAATTTGCATGATGTTGATGTTCAAAACTCAAGAAATAAAACAGAAATAGTCTCAAAATAGTTAAATTTGAACATCTAATCAAATATTTGTATGAACCCTTGGAAAGGGGTAAAATGGTTTATACCTACATTTAATTGCAGTGTTTTGCTTTTGGCTTGGACAACTTGTATCAAAGTGTATTTTTGTATAAACTTTTTTTGTTATATATTTCATTAGAAAAATTAGTTTTAAAAGTTTTATTAGTTTGTTATTGTAATTTTGTTGTGTTTTTTTTTACCAATAATGGTGTAGTCTGGATTAAAGGAAGATGAAAAACTGCATATTATATATATTTAAAAACTGTGGAGATATTATATTGTTTGTATTAAAAAAAATTAAAATATTAATGCCTTCCGTTGTAGAACCCATTCACTAGCATTGAACAATCAAAATGAAGTGAAACATGAGGTCATTTGCTAAGCGACTCTCTAACTGACGTCTACAATCATGAGCATGTTTCATTGTCTCATAAAAACATGCTGTCAGTCCCATTGACCACCTGTGTTTTTTGCTGTGGGTATCTTATATTATAGAATAGTTTTATATCATCCTTTTTATTCCCTCTGTACATTGAGAGGAGAGGAACCAGAAGGGGAAAGTTCACACTGATAATTGGCTTGTTATGATTTGGGTTGGTTTTCTTTTTTTTTTGCATCCTTGGTTGAGTCCAAATCTTGTACCATAATACTAACCGAACCAAAGTTCAAGTGTGCCTCGTTCAATAGTGAACTAAAGGCTCACACAATGGCAAACATTAGATGCATGTGTTATCCGGCTAGGTTAGGATTAAAACTTATGACAAAGGGACCAGTATTAAAATAGATCTCAAGGTTAAAAGCAATGACACATTTATCTCTCCTCCAAACATCAAGAGAGTTTTTGTTGTAGTTTTGACAGCTTGCAGTGTTTCATGATAATGTCTGTCCCCGGTTATGATGTGTAACTCACATCATCTGGCTAAAATTGCACTCTTTAAATATGAATAATGTCACTGTCGACATGTAACTGATTTATAGATAAATTTAGAATCGTTGAATGAAACAAGTACGTATTTCAGGAAACATTTATTGCTTACCGGTATTTATAAATTCTTTGAAGTTAAAAATTTAATTTTTTGAAACAATTCTTTCATACACTTCTATGAAGATAAGTATCATCCTCAAGAAAAAATAATCTGGTTAAAAAAAGAACTCCGGAAAAAAATTAAATTATATTCCGTTGTGACCTACTATTCAAATATTTGATGTCTTGATCAAATGAAACAAGCAAAGCTGTTACTGGTGTGATTGTCACTGTATTACTCCAGACAGCTAATGGTTGAGAAACCAAAATCACAGACCAACAAAATCCTTGAGAAGAAAGAATGGGAGGAGGAGAGACCACACTCTTGAAAGCTGTTGACTAAGGGTTAGGAAGTGAAATAACATGGCTCATAACAAGGACTGCACGTACAGAAGAAGGTGAGGAGAAATTCTATATCAAGCAATCTGGGTAGGGAGCAAGGATATAATCCCATTGAAATTCTAAATATCCCATCTAGTGTAAACGCATTGAAGAAATAAAATTTCTATAATATATGCATTCCATCTTATAGCTTAGAGGTTGAGATTTCTCCCAATAACAGATTTGTCCAAGGTGATGGCGGTAGTATATGAACTGAATCATTTATTAAAAATATCCCAACAGGAATGACATTTCACAAATCATTTAAAGCACCTGTTTGGGATGAGAGTCTGGAGGGGCGACATTTTTTAATTACAAACGTGAAGGTCAAGCGTTAAGAATGGAAATTACAAGGCTCATAAAGAGCAGCCAATCACTGGAGGGAGACACTCTACCTCCCCTTCTACCTGACCTCCCTCTCTTTAACCCTGGGCCAGCCCCGACCTTATCTCCTCCACTTGAGCGTGACCCCTACGTATCACCCTGCATTGTTTCACAGATAACCCATTGTCTGTAGCTCTCCTCCCTCCTCAACAATGCACCACCTACATACATGTACGTACATTCCATGTTCACTTACATTAGCCTCCAGTATTCGGTCTTACAGTGGAGATGGGATTTCATCTTACTTTCAACTGTATATTGGTATATCAGGGGTCAATATAAACAATATCAAAGCACTTGTCTTGTCATTGGGACATTTCACATATATAGTACCGGTATACTAAAATAGTTGAGTCAGATGAATTTTAGAAGCGACCTAATTTTCTACAACATGGCACAACATTATCTCAGTCCTTCTACATCTCATATAGAAACATGGTAATGGTTTTCACTTTTTACGTTGGTTCCTATTTATATTTCCTTGAAGTTAATAAGAAGAGTCTCAAATATCAGTATATCATGTCTATAGACGAATATGCTGGCCTTGTTTCAAAACATTCTCCTCTCCAGGGTACATGGTTATTTCATGCTTAGTTAATTAATCTTCAAATGTTCTTTGGTACAGTGTCCTCCTTCTGTATCTGTTTATTTAGAACTACATACCAGGTAAACTTACATTGACCTCAATTTCTTACCTGATGGTTTGAAAGAGAGATGGTCATTTCATGCTCAGTAAATAAAGTTCCAATTACTCAATTACTTGAGTGTATTGTAATATCAGTCACTTGTATACTTATAATGTCCACTTTAAAGGGGCAGTAGTAAATTTTATTTTTTCAAATTTCCCATTTATAATGATAGTTTAGTCATTTATATTTACTTTAGAGGGTAAAATATCTTATTACACAAACCAATTATTCGTAGTAGTAATAATGGTGTTGCGTATACAGCAAAAATTGCATGGCGGCCATTTTATTGTGAACACATTTTATTATTCTGAATGACAAAAACGATTCCCATGGCTTTACGGAACCATGTATAATCATATTATAACTTTATTTTCTGAAGAGAGAAGGGTGTTTTACTAGTAGTGACATTATTTTTCAAAAACATTTCATCAACTTATTTGAGCAAAAAAACGTGCTTCTGCCCCTTTAATAGGTCTTGTTAAAATAAAGGAAATAATAAATATTATTCATATTTAATCTTTAATAGGGAAATGTTAAATTTATGATTCGTTTGATAAAAGTGACCTGAAAAATCTTTCAAAATATGAATATTTGCCTAATCAGTTTATAAAACATAACCCCATGTATTTATTTCCTCCTGTTTGTATATTCTGACTTTCCATCCAGTATTCCTCAAGAATCCAACTATACAGGAACCGCCAATTAGGACAACTATTTTTATAACACACAAACCTATCATAACATTCCAACATACAGAGACAAAACATTCAGATCATGTAGACAAGATATTAAAAACCCACATATCAGTTGTGTGTGAAGGAAAGGGAAATGAACTTTGTTTTAGTGTCAGCAAAGATGACAAACAACACAAATAAGTCATGATTAATGATGTGGCAATAACATTCCACAACTTGTGTCTTCTTCCTTTTGTTATGTTCTGGTTACATACATGTTGAAACTGAAAATGGGTCACTGACTGAAGTCACTCAGAAATACACCATGCGGCCCATACATGGCATCACCCCGGGATGGCAAAGGGGGTTTTAGGGTCTGAAAAGGGGGTTACACCATGCCAGAAGAAAAAGAATTATTTTTAGACGACATGAAAAAAAATCTAGAATTGTTTGTTATTTGCTGGATAAAAATATGTTCTTAAAGGTCACAGATATAATAAATAGATGAATATCTCAATGCGGATCTCTAGAATATAGAAATTGTAATTGTAACAGCTCTTATGTTAGGTCAAGGACTAAACAAGGAGGAAGTGAGGGCAATGGACTGTAGGAAGACTATGTGAACACCTTCAGAGAGCACCTGCACATTTGACTTTTATCTTGAGACAAGTGAAAAGTATTGAATTATAGAGATAGACTAAACATCTACAAGTAATTTCTAGCTGCCTTGGTGCTAAACTCTGTGCATATTACATGTTAGAATTGGCAGCTGTCCTTTTCTACTCCTCCAAGCAATCTGTACACACTTACAGACTGGGAGGAACATAAGCTTCTAAAGTCTTACGTAAGCATGAAACATCTGAAAGTTATCAATCTTAGATAACTTTCAAAGGTATATTAAAACTTCAGGAAAGAAATCTATCAACACGGAGATGTGAACAAATAAAGGCATGATTTTTTAAATGAAAATGAAAATAAATTGGTGAATCTTAATTTGATTTATTTCAAGGAGAAGCAGTTTTTAAGACAAGGCAGAAAATGCAACTAACATTGCCTGAAAGTTTCAGAGACTTTTTATGATGCCTAACTTCACATGTCACATGTATCAAAACAATAAACCTTAGTAAATGTTGGAAAATAGACTTAAAATCAAACTCAACATGGCTTTTGTTTTGAGAAATGTCACAGGTGTAAAAGGTTTAGACACAAGGACAAAATTAAATTGGTTTTCCAGGTAAATAAGGAACATGGCAGATGCTTTTCCCTGGCCAGTAACAGCAGCTGAATATACAGGTACATTATATATATATATAGAGAGAGAGATGGAGGAGGTGCTGAGTGGTGTAACTTCTATCAAAGAGGAATAGATGGAAAACAATTTCAAACCACTCAGTCTGGTTATCTAACTTATATAAGCAATGGAGCCGCATCATTACAAAACAATCGTCTCTTGTGATGGTTGGAAAACAGTACTTTCCACTTCAACAGACTCCATGCCAGCAATGACAGATGAAAATTACATTTCCCTGTAAAGGAAAAATATCTCTTTTCCACACTAACTTTGATAAATCCATAAATAACATGATTGGGAAAATTTATACTTTGCCAGTTTGCCTGTAGTAATAGTGCAGACAAGATGTCTTAAATGACGGCTGACCATTGAATTTTCCTTTTGTCAACAAGTTAGACTAAAATTTAGTCTATGGAATTTATAAATCACTATACCTTCATCCATATGATTATATTTTTTTCAATGCTTTCAGTTCCATATATTCAGTTTATCTAAACTTGCAGAATAAGGATCTAGACTGTATTTAAAAGGAGGGTTCTATTGGGATATTTTTTGTTGAAACGAAATTACGGGGGATATTCCTGTTTGCACATATATATTATTAATGCGGGTCGGGAAAACTTTGCTACAGCATAACAGCAAATTGTTTATTAGTTTTAGTACACATTATTTGTTACTATGTGAATACTCTAACCGTGTATGTCTTTAGTTATCAAAAAGTTGCAGAATTGAGTACAATATAGCGTGTTTTGATTTCACGTAATGCAAAATATCCAAGATGGCGACAGAACCCTACCTTTAAGGCTTTTATTATGGGGCAGGACTATCAAAAAGTTAATGAAATACTTTGTTAACATCATAGATTTGTATCTTCTCTCTCCGTCAACACAAATTAGTCTTTATAGTTTATAATGCAGACAAAAAACTACAAAATATTTTCCGAAGAATCTCACTTATTAAATGTTCCCTGTTCCCTGGTAGAAGAGAACATAATTGAGGAATGAAGCCGATGTAGCCGAGAAGACAGCAATAAAAGTAAATCTACCATGACAGATGTAACACCACAGCGTGTTTCCTCCTCAACTGATAGTACGCCAAGAGTATCAGAGGAAAATATATTACAGTAATATACTATACACTTCACAAACCAATGAAGACAAAAGAATACTAAACTGTAAGTATACAAATAGACTCAATTTTAGTCTTGGGAATGAAAATTTCAGAAGAAAAAACTTCCAATTTGACAAATAATATTACCTAAAGGAGCCTTTGTGATCTCTCTTTTCAATAACATTTCAACATACATAAACTTGAGAAACAGACGAAGACATGATGCTGATGACAAAAACTGTTATTATATAAAGAATCTCAATTAAAGTCTCTGAAATGAAAATTTTAGAAAATGTTCCAATTTGAAAGTTTAGAATAAAACTAGTCTCTGAGATCTCATAATTTTCAATAAACAAGCTATGGTCTTGTTGTAGACTTGCTGCAGCTTTTACTGAATATATGGGTTTGGATGAAAGACAACTGTATGTATGTTGAAGTACACCGCAGCCAGGTTTCTCATCAAGACATTCCGTCTCCAGAGAACAACACGGAATACATATACAGCAGCACAAAGTAGATGGTTCATGCACTGAGCTGGTGTTTTACCTGACATAACGACTTCCCAGGTATCTGTCTTACCTGTTAGTAAACAAACTTCTCAAGAAGAAATAATGCATGTTACAAGTGCCATATAGTTTATATATACTAGATAGTTGGTGCATCCTTATAGATGTTATAGTGTAGGAGTTTTGTCACTATCTTTGGTATAGGTTAGTAAATAAACGACTCAAGCAGAAACATGCTAACTCACTACAGGTGCCATTCCATCCATGGTGTTAGTTTCAGTTTGAATTGTATGACGGGAACATTGCACAGTATATACTTTAGGCATCATGTGCATTCATACAGGTGTTTTTATTGTAATTCAATTGAATTTTGTCACTATCCGTCTTGCAGGTTTTAAATTTTAAATTCTTATTTTAGTTTGAGCAATGTATAAAACAATGCCTGTCTGACTGGTAACTTTAAGGGCTTTTCTTACTTGTAACATTTGAATTGACAAAATAATATTTTTGGACAGGCTACTTTTCAGGCTGATTTCATACATTGGGTTCAGTTTGAATTGTCTGATTGCATAGTATATACAGGTGGTTTTATGGTTCTGCCATTAGAATTTTGTCACTATCTGTTTTACAGGTAAGTACACAACAACTCAAGTAGAAACCTTGTTACAGGTGCTTGTCCGTCCATGGTTTGAGGTTCAGCTTGAATTGTCTGGTAGAAAAACAGTGCACAGTACACACATAAGTTGGAAGGTAAAACAATCTGGTGTTTTCATAGCTCGGCCACAGAACTTCTCTGTTACCTGTCTGAAAGTTGGTAAACGAACAACTCAAGAAGAAGAAAGATGCTGCAGGTGCTAACTCAGGTATATGGCTTTAGTTTCAGTATGAAATGAATGTAAGAATCATCACACATACTAATGGTTATGCGACATACGAGACAAATGCTTTCAGTAGCTTCATATCAGTATCAGGGTTAGAAATTACCGCACCTCCTGTGTAGATCATGGCTAGTAAAAAAGATGTTGGACAAATTATTTGTAATGTTTCCCAGTCTGAATGTCTAGTTAAATTCAAAGTCAATATTATCATGCAGATGTACTTGGTCAGCTTTTGGGCAAATACTTTCAGAAATGTACTGTCAAATAGCTATATTACTTAATTTACTTAGAAAAGAACAATTTTGACCCCTGCCAGTTACCTCAACAGGTACAGTTACCTCTAAGATCTCAATAAGAAAGGACAGACTCCAAAAGCATGACAAGTATGTTAAGTTCTTCAACCTGCTAATGAATCTCTCATGATCCTATATAAGTCAATCCTCATCCTAAGCTGTTGGGCACTGTCAGACAGCAAGCCACGAAACATAGATTCAATCAACTGTGTCAACGTCATCATAGAAACTAACTCTAAGCAGTGTATGAAATAAGTCCTGTCCGCCCTACAGTCTGGTTACCTGGCAACTGCTGCTTCAGGCTGATAATTTTTTTTTAGGTTTTTCTTAAATTTTGCCATTTAAAGTGGCATAATAACACTTTTGGGCTGACATTTTCCCAAGCTTAATTCATATGCTGCTACGGCAATTTGAGACTGAGCAATAATGAATGAAGACACTGAGCTGATGAGAATATTCTGACAAATCTTATACATCTTCAGCAATTAATATAGGGGAGGAATGGAATGGCAACCTGTATATCTTTTAAGGTTTGCTAGGCAACAAATGCATTTAGTCTCTCGAAACTTGTCTCTCAAACAAACATCAAATTGTAATTAAACGTCAAGCGAAACCTTGTACAAGTCACCTAACCAGTGGTACATCAGTTCACCAGGCTAGCTCTGTGTATATGTCACATCAAGGAAGAAATTGGTTTCATCTTATTATCAAGTACTCAGCAATCTATGCTTTGCTCGTTGGTCTAAACTCTAATCCAGCAACTAAGAGTGCAAAAGAAAATTTTCGATTTGATACTTGTACAAACATGGAGGCTCAATACTCCTGTCTACGTCAAGAAATGTGACAGCTGTGGTCATCGGTTTTCCATTTGGAAGTAGGTTAAATAATAACGCATTTTGATTTCTGTTATATGTAGAAAAATCTCTATTCCAAAGATATAATAAGAACAAATATAGTTTTGAATTACAGTCTGACTTTAAGTGATTTCATCTTTGATGCATTGTATGTTCCAAAAAAAACAGGGCTCTGTCTGTCCTGCATAAAGCATTAAGTGAATAAAATCATTAATAACTGTCCAAGCTCTGTCCCAAGTTGCACGGACACAGGTCCAATCATAAACTATCCAATAAATCAACTGGCCAGCTGATGTCTTCAGCCACATATATATACCTACATTTATACCTACTTGTGACATGACTGCTCTCAGGTAAGGAATGTACAAGATGTAGGTCACTAGTCTCTGACTGGAGTCTATGTTGTAAACTACATGAATGAAGGAGTCAATATGGCTGTGAAACATGATATGAGCAGGTTCATATTTCTGTATGATTGGACAGATCCAGCAGCAGTCAGCATGGAGCGGGTTAACGTGACACTATTCACAAGTACTATCTCATCTGTGAATCAACCAAACTGCAAGGCAAGCAATAATAAGGCTACACATTCTGTGTCCAACATCGTACATTGTCTTGGTTTTATGTTACATCAACAGGAAAATGTATTCCTCAATAATGAAAAGTAATATGTTGGAAGATTTTTTGTATTTAAGTTAAAAAATATTCAAGTTTTGCAATGAAATACATGGTCTCTCTTTGAGGCAGAGAAATCCATGATGTTGAGTATAAGATCAAATAGCTAATGCCATTTGTTGTTCAGAAAAAGAGATAATCACAAGTAGATTAAATGATCCATCTAAAGCATAATATGACAAATATGACAATCTTGCCATCAATATTTTATGCACTGTTCTACAAATATGTGACATATTTCTGATATAAGGTCACAAGAGATTGACGGCTCATTCAATTTGCTCGGCAGGTATAACAAGCCCTCACAATATAACCACTCTGGGTAATAACAAGTCTGTCCTCCTATCAATCTATGTCACTCACAAATCCTCTCAACCGTGACATGAAAAACATCAATATCCAATGAACTGTGACTGTGCTAGAAAATTTGGTTTCAGTAAAATGTTAAGTCTTACCCCTCTGAAAACTATTTATTCGTAAAACATCATTTTATTAACATTGCAGTCTGATTAAAATCAACGGTTTTCCGTGGAATAAAAATTGCAAAATAGTGCATCTACCGGGATACAAACTTATATCAGTTGTAGGTTCCACGCCAAACCGTCTGATTACAGCCCGTAGACTCGAGTGTTCGAGTGCAATTCAGGTAGCCAATCAAAAGGTGCCCAACAAATGCTTTCAGTGCCAGAAGCTAGGGGCAGATAACTCCAAACAGCTATCCTTTTGTCTGTTCTGAATGCTTTCAAAACAGCGACCGTTAAAATACTATGATGTGATTTGTCAGCTATTTGACTGGGCTTTGGCTGCGCTTAACTGGTTCGGAACACACGCCTATACGGGATGTTCTCAGACCTTGTCGCGAGGAATCTACAGAACCTGTTCGTATCCCGGTAGATATATTATTTTGCAAATTTTATTCCTCGGAACAAGGTCGATTTTAATCAGACTGATTAACATTGAAAAGGAGTCTAAAAGAAATGGAATTTTTGTAAAATTCAATTTCTCATAGACTTTCTCATAGAGTATTTAATAAAATACTTTTTTCAGAGTCTGAGTGTTGGACTGTAAAAGGCTTTGTCTAACCATAGATTTTAGTTCATAATACTTCACCCTAATTTGAAACATGATGAACCACTCTTGAAAAGCAAGTCTAGATTTGAGTGTATTTCCCCACACCAGAGAGTCAAAGCAAGTCTATGTCAAGTCTCGAAAGATTAATATCTAAATATGAAGAGATGTTTTTTTCCTTCTTTTTTTATTTTTGTCAAATTTGGACATTTCTCTTAAATTCATTTCAGAGACTAAATGTTAGTCTAAGGTCATGCCTGTACAAGCTTCAACAATAGAATCCATAATTATGAACACTTATGAAACTTGCTTTCTATTCAAACACAATGCCTTTCATAAAGTACAGTACAGTGTGACATATTTGATCATGCAAAAGGTAAACATTTGATAAGCCTGTAGTTTCTTGATAATTGTTTTGGAAATAGCAAAAGATAAAAAATTCTGCAATTTTGCTTTTTATCAATCGACAAATGGAAATTTGGAATTCTAGGACAACTGGTAACTTGGTGGGGAAAGTACCGGTAACTCCAACGAAGCACAAACACTAAGGTCAACACACATAAAAACCTTAGCAATATATGTTCATTCATTTATCACAATTTATATCGTTTATTACTTTAAGCTGGCAAAATACATCTGTTCAATTATGGTAAAAACTCAACAAAGACAACCTTTTTTAGCACGATTCACTAAAATTAGCCTAATTTCAGAATCAGTATAAGGCAGGAAGGATGAAAATTGTTCAAATAAGCCTCTGAAATGATGATTAAGTATCAATGGCTACACTGGAACACTGGAGTAGTACACCAGTACTTCTAGTCAAGAACAATAATTACAAGTCCAAACAGTATGAGCCAGGTTGTAAGCTAGAGAGTGACATACCTGCCATACATAAGCTACAGTGCAGAGAGTCACTAGGCAGTCTCTCACTCCCCGGTGTGTCTTTGTTTGTGCAGTGTCCAGGAATGCATCGTGTACATTCTTACCTACATCAAGAGACTGGCGGCAAGTCTATACCAGGCATCGAAATTAGTCTTATCACAGAACTAGCCATTCAGACAATCCTCCTTTTATGCATTTCTACAAAAAGGACCAGCCAAACCGTATCCCAGCTACTTAAATCTAACAACATGATAATAAAATTTAACTCATCCATCATACTACAAGTCATCACATTTTACAAGCCTGGGCCCATATTTTCGAAGCTGTCTTAGTGCTAAGATAGTCATAAGTCAGTGCTAATGTATGGCACTTACGACAGTCTTAGCACTAAGAGAGCTTCAAAAATATGGGTCCTGATTTCTACTGGACTAGAGCTAATTTCTAACCATTGCATACTGTACCCAAACCAACTACCGTAATGTATTACAGTGCTTTGAGAATAGTTTACGAAAGTGAGGTGAAGTGATTTTAGTTTGATGTCTCTTACACTACTTCAATTACCTTAACAGACACGATTATAATCTCCTACTCCTCAATAAGTGCACCCATTACAGATTTAAGCACCTGCCCCTAACCTATGCAAGAACTGTAAATTGTAGACCATTAATATTCCATGTTCTTGACCACAATTTTACTTCTTTCTTTAATAGAAGCAAACCATCCCAAACCTTTGGTCTAGACTTTCCGGAAATTTTTCAGTAAAGCAAAACAGGCATGTAATTAAATAAAAAGATGATAATTTTTTACTTATATATTAGTCCGACAAGTTTTGGAACATCTTTGGCAAGGGATTCTGAGAAGCATTTTTTTCTCTCTCTAATTTCATCAAAATCATGATTGAAGATTCTGTTAAACTAATAATTTTGTGTCTGCCTAATGAGGACAATAATGATCGAGTTATTATCACTGACCTCATACCATCAATCATGGAGCAGGAACACATACTCATTGAGTCACTTAACCAAAGTGATTGTGTCCTTAAACTTATTTGACTTTATTTGCAATTATAACAAGGTCCCATAAGTTAAGAATTGACCATAACATCCCCCTCATCAATGAAAGCCTTTTGTGAGGAAATATTTCTATTGGGTCAGTTATTGTCTGTGGGATGTTTTATAAAGATGTTTTGTTTCCACAATGACTGTCTACAAATATAATAACTTTCAAACAACATATCCACATTTGCCAAACACCAATAAGCACACATAAACATTGACAACGTCAAGAGAGTTTGGGTAAGGTGAAAGAACATCATAAACAAAGGAATGTTTGATCACAAAGGATGGAATACAACCCGTTAGAAAAAAGAAGATCAAAAGATTTTTCGATGAAACAGTGTATCAGTCTACAGATGGGTATATATAATACAGAGAACCAAAATTGTACCAAAGTGAGGTGATTTGGGGTCAAACAAAGATTGCATTGGTAGAGTTTTACAATTCTATCATATCTCTGTAACATAAAAGCATGATGACTATAAATACAAGCATGTTGTGTAAGTCCAAATAATCAACAGTAATTGTTCTTGTTATGAATCTTATGCAAATACTCACACACTCACATAGCAATCTCTTAGTCTGACGTTATTATTTTCATCTTTATTTAACCCAGATATTTATACATCTCCTGTAAAGCAAGTCTAGATTTAGATTCCCATTTTTCAGAAGCTCTTTTCTAATATTTAAAAGAATGGTTAAATCAAGAATTCCAACACGAAGTGTCAATCCAAGCAATCTGTGTGATCCATGTCCTACAATGACCCATATCATGTACACTAAGCTTCTGGGACCAGTACAACACAACTATCCCTGTTGGTCAATTAGCTAAGTGTATAAGCTAGTTTCACGCTGACCGGAGTCATTGTATCCCTCACCTGACCCTGGGATACAAGAACATAGATCATTCCTAGACTCATTTTCATTGGCTTAAACTGATATGAGCCTTACTTGTTAGTGTCAATACCAAGTTGGTTATTACTGGTTGGTTTATATAACATTGTAATAAATAGTAATTGGGACCGAAAGTGGAGAATCTAGATTTTCTGCTAGATATCTGGACAATAATATGAATAAGTAAAAGAGCAATATCCATTCAGTGGAATATGAGCTAATCTGATTCCTTTTAATATTTTCTTAACATTAATTATGTGTTCAGGAAAATGTTCTCCATGTTGGCGAGATATTGTATCAGGACAAAGTGTAACAAACCTCTGGACAGACCAGTAGAACAAGGGACTTCATAGCATGGGCTCTACTAATAATAATTGCTATTTACGATGTGATCATCACAGAAAGGCTTGTCCTGCAAGTCATAAAGCTGCTGTTTTCCTCATTACAACACAATCCCCCTTCAGTCATAGCAATCTATTGTCATTACCAAATTCATCATCTGAACTGAAAACATTATTGTTAATAATAATCTCATTACCATAGACATTATCCTAGTAATAACTGCAGACAAAATCTAATCAAGCCCTAATCAATTCCTTTGATGAAGTTTTACAATCTGAATGAACTATAATTTCACTTCGTGCCTTATTTCTAAAAAGATTTTCAAACAAGAGACAAATTTCTATTTTTGTCCCAGATATTGCCGTGCCCATGGACTCGATGCAGTATGGGATCCAGGTCACAAATGTTTTGTATCTCTACTAGCATTAAGGTGAGGTGAGGTTAGTTGAGTTGGAGTTTAACGCCACCTTACAGGGATCGACACTAGCACTAGTCCGCTGGCCCGAGGCTAGTGAAAATTCAGAAGGGCTAGTGAAATTTGTTTGTATCACTACAGATTAACATATGTCACTAGCCCGAAGAGCACTTCGGGCTTGTAAAGATTTCCAGCAAGCGTCTACCCCTGCTTCAAGAACATTTCACTTATATCACGGCTGCTAGTATTATGGCAGGGAGAAAGCCAGCGACACCATGTGGCTATGCATTGCGGTGAAACCTGCAAGCATTGGCTGGTAGCATTGCACCCAAACCTAACTGCGTGTAGAACAGTTCTCTACTGCAGATAAAGTTGCCGTGCCCCTGAGAGGATTAGAACTCAAACCCCCTTTGATCGGAAGCAGAACGTGCTAACCACTGCACTATCTAACGACTAACAACTACACCACTGTACTCCACAATATGACATATCAATCTGATAACTATGGTATTATATCAGAGTAATTTATGTCAAATTAATGAAAGCTTTCCCATTTTCTTACAATTGGGGACAATCTTTAAGCTCCAAGAAACTGTGTTACATACCAAAGAAACTATAACACAATCTCTGATATAAGTTCAATGATTTCACAATGAGATAATCAAAACTCCTACAGAGGATTGTCCATGTTCAGTGCCAAGATTTATTTGTTTACACAGATGAGACAGTATTATGGCTGGATATCTGTGGGTTCAAAAGGTCAGGTGTATACATATCAACACCAAGTGCAGTGGAGCTGGTGGATATAGACGCATAACACATGACAACTGTATCAGGCCATATCACATGCTTCAACCTATATCATACAAGTCATGTCCGTCTCATTATTATACTCATGGGTTGGAATTAAGCTACTCATAACTGTGAATGGGAGATCAGACTGGTGATGACAATAAATCGTAATTGTGTGTTAAAATTCTGAATTTATATTTGCAGGTGAAAATAAACATATGCCTTGAAATAAAGTCAATAAATTTGAACAAAATGTAGAAGAATATAACAAATAAACAGAAGATTAGGCAAAGTAATCTCTAAAGTAAAGAGATGAAAGCATCCTCTTTCTGATGCATGATTAAATTTATGAATTATTTTGTTACATAAATAATAATATGACAGTAAAATGATAGGTTAGGAGGACATTACATTGTTGTTGATAATATATATTCATGAATTATCAAAAACAATGTAATGTCCTCCTAACCTATCATTTTACTGTCATAGAAATCTTTATACTTAATAAAAGAATGTATACAAGCTATACTATAGAAACTAGTCCAGCTTTTAACACATAGATCTATAACTGAACAAAGCAACTGAGGTGAGGAATACTTACATTACGTTTATCTTGAAAATACAGAGAAAAAAATCCAAATTTATTTGAATTAAACGTTTGACACAATATTCAAAATCTATAACTAACAAAAGACTGTTCGATAACAACACGTAAGCCTAGATAGTGATTTCTATAGGTGGTGACTCAATGTTGGTTTAGTAAGAACAAATGTTTTGTAGCTGCTTTCAGAGAAGATCTTGTGACGCTGACTAATACAACAGTCTCAGAGTTGACTGAATAATCTACAGACTTTCCGAATAGTGACAGTGATCATATGACGACATTGTTGATTTGAAACAATACAGTTTTACAACCTGTTGCCATATTTGTTATTTTTGTCAACTAATGTGGTAAATAAATTCACAATACAACACGGCTCCAAGCACTGGATCATCAAGCATCTGTAGTGGATATATCACATCACGTCGTATAAGCATTTTCACAAATTTATAAAATAAATGACTCTGAAGTCTTGTTTTTGGATTTTAACATTGTTAAATTTAACTATATGTTTTGCAGTTGTTGTCTGAAAGAATATATATTTCATGACATTGACTAATAAAGAGCTGAAAATTTCAAAATTGTAACAGACTTGGCGAGTTATTATTGTCTACTCATTTTGATACTTTGAAGGCCTTATTTTCAATATCACCCAGCATAAATCATGTGTAAACTTGACACTGTGAGAACAAGTACTGCACGGTTAGAAAAAAGCAAAACACAAATCTGTATGTTATGAATGATAAGCAAGTAAGTGTGAAGTCTGATAAAAGTGTACTAGTTTCAGACTGGGAAACATGACAATTGTACACTAATTGCAACTGCAACAAATTTATATAGGACCACCAAAGCACATTTAAAGATTACGGTTGTCTCAATCCTGTTTTACAATCAGCTCTGTATTACATTGGACTTGTGTGACCTCAACTAAAAACAAGCATGAACAATTCTGACGAATCCCGAGAATCAAATAAATAATTCAGGGATTCTCACCTTTCCTCTGCAGTAGCAAGCGGAGGAGGGGTTTTGCGGATGTCACCGCCTTGCTGAAGTTGATATCATTGTTGATGGGCAGGAGGTCCTGATGAACCGGGTCAGTGTAATTAATGATAAATGGCGTGTCTTCCAAATTGTGAAGTTTCTCCACAAGAACCTGGAAGTCTTCGAACTTAGTCAGCGGATCTCTGTCCACGCAGAATCTCCGAAACTCGGCATCAAACTGAAACAGGAGAACGGTATACATCAATTGTCTGTTTGATACTGTATCTAAGACATGTTCAGGGTTCAAAATAAGCATAGTCCGGTAGTTATTGGCAAGTGAATAAGTTGCTGGGCAAGTGAAATATTTTGACTGGTAGTGCAAAAGTGAAGATACGACCCTGGAGATGCAGCTGAAACTAGTCCAAATAGTTAGTGCTTTGATAAAGAAATTTCGACCCATGTGTCTATAAATATCATTTTTGTTCATATAAGCCTTTATGGTTTAATTTGATTTAATTTAATTCAATCATTTACCCAAAAATGATCCCCTGTACAAAATATTGAAAGGTGAGGTGATTTGGGGTTAAATGCCCACGACCGCTTTCAAGAGTATTTCACTTCTATAATGGCTGCTAGTATTAATGAAGGGAGAAAGCCTGTAACACCATTGTGAATTTGCATTGCAGTGGAACCTCTGAGCATCGGCTGGAACTAGCGAACCATGGGTTGTACTGCACTGAAATTTAGTGTGGCATTGCATCCAAACCTTACTGCAAGTAGAACAGTTCTCAACAGCAGACAAAGTTGTAGAAGAAAACTCCTCTAAAGTTTTGCTCCAGGATGTGAATTATAGTTACACTAATCTTTAACAGATGTTCTTGCACAAACAAGATGCTTTGTCAATCCTCAGGTCCATGATAGCCTGGGGGTGGTTGAACAAAACAACCATAACACTAAAGTTAACCTTAGTGCCATCATTTAACATTGCACTAAGGCTACCTTAACTTAGTGTTTTGTGCAACAACACTCAGGTCTTAAAGGTCATCAATATACTTGGCATAAATCATCAACAACAATAAGTTTAAAACAATAAAACATACCGCTGTCGATGAATCGCAAACATGTTGTGCAATCATTCATATATTACAAAGCTCTTTAATTCTAATTAAATGAATAGCTTTAATTTACACTGTTTGACATTTTTATCGTAAAGGATTGAGGAGGCCAATGTTTGTACAAGTTTACTGAAGACCCCCAACAAAACAGTGAGAAATAAATGTGCCAGTGATGCAAAATACTTGTGTCAACAAATTAGTTAGTGTCATGCAGGCTTGTATCATATCACATCTAAATATTATTTCTTCAAAACAAAAGTGTTTAATTGTCAGCTTCATTTAAGTATTACAAGAGACTTGTGTAAGTCTAGACCCCCATGAGACAAACAGATCCCCTGGAGGTTAATAATGGCAAGGAGAAGGTAATGATCCCACGCCCTAGGGTACTGGCCAAGTGTTTACGTACACCAGACACCCTCCCCCAATTAACAAAGGCATGTAATTAGACCCGCTAATTAATTAGTCCATCCACCACATGGTACCCATTACATTGCTAACCAGGTGATTTATGTCTGTACATGTTTCATGCATCGGTGATTCTGTAACAAATTCATTTATTTGATTATCCTTGCCAATACCATGTGAGACCTTGAGATTTTGTAGCCATGATATGTAATGGTGAATTTATGTCCCAGATTTTTAGGACCAGTAACATGTCTATGCAGGTGTACACAATATCTAATTTCAAAATATAAGTTCATAAATTTCCTTGTTTTTAGTGGAAAACAGATGTGATGACATATATTCTCATTGGATTACTTTTAGCTGTGATAATTAAAAAATATCAGTTTGAACACAAGCTGTTACAATATCATTTAAATGAGCTGCTTTAACAAAATAAATGCACAAAATAAAACCTGCTCATATTTCCTGCTTCTTGCTAATTCCCAAACATTGCAAAAGAGGAATTTGCATACATAATCTTGAGGAAAATAATATTGATAACAGTCACCACTGAAGAAATTAATGCACTGCTGCATCCAAGAATTCAGGATTATCCCGATTTGGAATCATATATCATATTGACTCAAACTGGCCATGTAGTACAATATTGATGTGGTCACAGCAATACATTCGCCTTCTAGGTACGGTTAATAATATTGAGTGACCGGTTGTGCATCGATTTTCATCTTTTGTATGGAAGATGTAGGTAAACATGACCAAATCCTGCAGCCTGGATGCTACCCTTATGCGTTGAAGGAAAACTGCACCTGATGACTCAACTAATCTGATTTGTATCTCTGCAGATGTGATGAGGTTTAGGGTAGTGTGTTCAATTCACAGGAGGCGTAATAATGTATGTACTTTGTGGTGTACGAGTGGAATACATTGTATGAACTGAAGATGAAGATTGAAGATATATATTACTTATGGACATTTTTTAATTATTTCACTCATAAAACAAATGATCATTTTATCAATATTTTAAATGAGCCTCAGACAAAACGGAATTCAGGCAAAATTTTATTTTCAGGACAATATCATGGTTCGGTTAAGGGGAATTAAGGTGGCAATCGAATTAGTTTAAGGTCTCTGGGCTACTGAGGTCTACCTTTGACTCACCAAAAAGCTCACCATAAAATCAGATGAGTTGTTTCTTTTTGTAATTAAACAGTAACTACCCAAAAGACTTTCAGATTTAGCGCTGTGACTTAGTTCAAAAGAATGATGAAAGCATTCTTTACAATGAAAATAATGTTGAACTCCTGAAAATAATAAAAGACAACTGAAGCTATTGTGTCAATAAAGGTTTGTACTCATTTCATCAACTCATCTCTCTTTACTCGTATCTTCACCGGAAAGACCTTTTAGTAATGAAATAAGTTCAAGTACTTACATTTATTTAAGTTTTTATATTTTACTTTGTAAAGATACAATGTCCTTTCATTTTGATCTACATAAAGTGATTTCACTGTTAAAAAGACCATGCTTTATTATCTACGAGGTAATCTTATCATCGTTCATATTTGAAATGTTATATGATGTCATGTTTCGTCTATATCTCAGGTTAAAAATGGGTTTTTTTGTAATTGTTTACTAAATTATTATTAGTTATGTGTTGCGTACATATTCAAGCACCTGAGCTTTGGAATTCAGACATTTGAGTCAACTTTACATTTCGCAACAGACAACAGAGTTGATATTTACAAATGTTTTGGACTTTTTCCATGATTCATGAGATTTCTATGTAAGTCATTTAAAGATCAGGGTGTACCCTGTGATGTGACAAGTAATTGATTGATGTTATCATCACCTATCCATTGGAAGATAATCAGTTTGCCTTCAAGGTACAGTAGGCCATGAGTTGATAACTGATTCAGCAATGACAGTTCAATCAGATGTAGGGCTAATTGTAAATTAATTTTCAAAAGGTTTATAGGATTTCAATTATAAAGATGTATATAGATAATTGTAGTTTCAAAAAGAGTAAAATTTAACCCATAGCCTCAAGTAACACAAAAATAAACCATGGTTTGCACCGGTTAAGTCCAAATTCAGTTTACTCAGACAAAATATGACGATATGACGATAACATCTTATGACATTTACATCATCTGCATACAAAATATAGATAGGCTCGCTGAGGAAAGAAAATGCCAAACAATTCTGTCTCCTCGACATTATAACACCAGCAAACAGTTCATGTTGACATGCCGGGGTGGACTGGAGGTAAGCCTTTGGACATCCTCGCCCCATTTCAGTCTCGCACCTGTGCAGTTTTCTAATTTGTCCTTACCTTACTCTTTACTTCTATCTTTCCATTCTCAAGCCTGCCACTTGATTTGGTATTTTTCGCCATAATTCCGTTGCAGGGCCTACATTAGGCCGTCGGTTCAGGTAAATCTACACAGTATCCACAAATTTCCTGACCCAGTTCGGCCCTCGATATTTCAATATAGTGACTAACTACTGTGACGTCACAAGGAACGTCCTTGCCGCACGTTGTATTATCCTTACAACGAGTATTCTTCTTTAACGTCTTCTGTTGAAACTTTTTTTTAGTAAAAGAAATGTGTATAAGCATTTACTTTCGAACAGTTTTGTGATGAGTCCCGAAATTAAACAGCTTATATTTAACATATACGTTTAACGAATGGATATTAACTTCAACTGCACAACTATTATTTTGAGACAATGACATATAGACAATAGATATAGATAGTAAAAAAGAATTCCGATGAATTTTCGGAGGGAATGGGTAAAATTCGCATGTGTTTAGTTTATTTTAAGACTGTAGAAAATAAGAGAGAGAGAGGTGAAACAAACTTTTACAATCCTTACAAAAACTCATTGTCCTATCAATGTTGATTTAATAAATGACCTGTTTTGAAAAGAGATATCGGACATTATTTACTTGACCTGAATTCTGTAAACTAAGAAGCAAGACAAGTCAATAGTCAAGCCAATTCTTTTTATCTTACTATTTAGAGATAAGTCATCTCATCTGACATTTGAGAATTTTTTCTGAGTCTGAGGTAAAATCGATATTTTTCATCTTTTTAATTTTCTTTGGCATTTTAAATTAAACTATTTTTAAAGGGGGTTGACATTAGATATAATAATAAAAAGTTTCAAAATCAGGGCATTTAAACAAAGTGATTATTGTATCTCTTCCAATAGGGTCTTGTTCTTGGTTGAGTAATATCTTACTAATAAAAACAACTATTCTTTAAATGGTTCTTTAAACTGTTGTTATCTGATGTAGTTTGAATGTTATACATCTCTAATGAAAGTGTCTGCAATTTGCTAACTGATTGGTTGCATGTTGATATGCTGATATTCCTTGAGAAAAACTTGAAATGATAGTTATGGTTTTATCTACTTTTGAATTTTTCATCTTTTGTGTTCTATTATACTGAGTTCTGAATAAAAAGACATCTGGAACAATTCTACCTGTATATCATACATAACCTGATCATATTCATTTCAAGCACGGGATATCGTGGTTAATACCGTGGTACCTGGGAGGGAAATAGGTATACCGCGGTACTGAAATGTTCATGGTACCCAACCCTACTTTTGGGGGTTCGACTTTTTAAATCATTAAAAAAGATTCTGTTTCCATGGACGTTTGCCTATTTGAAGGGTAGGGTTTGTTTCCAGAGCAGACCTCTAAAACTACTCGACCAATCCTCACCAAGTTTGATATTTTGCCTCCCATATCAGGTAAATGTGCCTTTAAGGAGTTTGAACTGTTTTTACGTTTCATGTGTTTATATTTCCATGGTAAAAATTTCGACTTTGCCTATTTAAAGGGTAGGGTTTGTTTTAGGATGAGAACTGTAAAACTACTGGACCAATCCTCAGTAAATGTGGTATACAGCTTCCCCTCCCTATATCATGTTGATGTATTTTTGGGGGAAATTTTAATGTACAATTTTGTTCTGTTTCCATGGACTTTGGACTTTGTAATAAGTGGGGGAAGGGAGAGCCATCTATTTTACGGGTAAACACAAATTCTAGTTTGATACTTATTTTTATTTGATTAAAAATCTGGATCACATTTTCCTGTATGTCTTAATTCCAAGTTCATCTAATCTTATACATCATCGTAATCTATTTGGTTATTCATATGTCAGATAAGATCAAATGTAAAATCGTTGTTAAACGTTTTACTTGCACGGTTTATTCGATGATACAACATTAAAGAAAAGCATGTTCAGGAGAAATATCTAGAAAGTGAGTTAGAGATATGTCCCTGAAATATAAGGTGATATAGCGAAACTATAGTTCATATATAACTTCAGTATTTTATTACTGGACAATTTAATCCCCCTTTTTTTTACAAAATTATATAATTTCTATATAAAACTCGTTGAGTGACCATTTCAGAGCGGTAACTTCAGTTATAAGTTGTTACCCTAATAGTATATTTATTTTTCATGCTCGGCAATTTACGGGACGTGGGCGAAAATTGCCGACATATTCCGAATACCAGAAATAATCTTAAACCACGATGCTTCTTGAATAAATAGTGTGCTTATCCCAACAAATTAGGTTTTTGTTGGAAGGTCAATAAAATATAAGCTAATAATGTAATATCAAGTATCGATTAAACATATTAAACCATAGTCAACCAGTAACTAAAAAATAAACTCAAAAAATGTTTGATCGAGGATACAATATTGAGATTCTCAGGCGGGAGATGGAAAAGAAAAATGAGTCAGAATGTTCCGTTTCTCTTCAAAAAGTAAAGACAGCAAGAAGTCTTGGATTATAGATTTTGTCTTGGGAAAAAACAAACAAATAAAGGGTCAAATTGTCAAAGTTTGCAGGGTAAGCATACGTTGTCAGAGTCGGTGAAAATGAAATGAACAATACATGTTCAGTTTTCGTACCACTACTTGCACTTGCAGACGTCAAAATGTTGACAATCTAGTTAAAACTAGCTGTAATGTTAAACGTCCCCAAAGTTTGTCATTAGGGCACGTATAACATTACAGCTAGTTTTAACTAGATTGTCAAATTTTTTTTCGAAAAGTTGAAATGACGAAAGTCATCATTATAAAAAATATTTCAAGGGATTTCTGTACTTGGATAGACGGCAATTTTTAGCGAGCGCACATCAATCTTGATAATTTTGTCCTATCTTTTTAGCCCTTGGATTCCAATCAGATGTCCAAAAACGGCATTCGCTTGCTGACTGTCGAAATGCCAGATGTACTCCCTAAATGGGACAAGATAGTCATCAAAATATTTTCCCCGACAAATTGTCTACAATTTATTTCAGATAAAGCTCATGCCCAAAAATAGGTGAAGTGTATTTATTACTTTGAGTTTATTGTCCAATTAATTTTTTTTCTTAAGCGTCTGAAAACCAATCACTTGAGGTTACTGCACTACCAACCCTTTTGCTTAGACCCTAAAAAATAGTCGACAAGACTTCAATAGTTAATCGTTGAATACTTGCATGGTTTTCGGACAGCTCACATTCGCGTAGTTTTTCATAATATTTGTAGCCATGTGACCTCATCAATACAAAGGAGAGATCTCCGCTAGCGGTCAGAATAACATGTTTCTTGTGAAACTTCCTAAGATGTCTAATATCATACAAATTTCACTCTTAAGCTTAAAATCTATCTCTATCCTGAACTACTTTTTGCATGTTATGAAGAAGTAGACAATTTGATCATTCAAACAACTTGAAACAAGTCATACCGGCTGCCGACAACATTTCTACGTTGTCTTTGCGTTTTTGTAATATTCTGGGTCAACGGAAGTTACATAAATAGCTTGGGATATCCCTTTTTGGTATCGACCAATCAGATGTCCAGGGGTCAAAATTAACCTTTTCATTGCAGTAGCCACTCGGACTAGTGCATTTCTGAAAGAACAAGTCCAGTCTTATTCCAACTAGCCAAATATATCTCCAAGATCATTTCACCTCAAATTTTAACTAGTCCTCCGGACTACCAGTTTTAACACTCTACTAGCCAAGCTTCTTTTTCACTAGCCATTGGCTACCGGACTAGTGCTAATTTCGAACCCTGGATGTCCGAAAACGGCATACGCTCGCCGACTGTCGAAATTCCGGATGTACTCCCTAAATGAGACAAGATAGTCATCAAAACATTTTCCCCAACGAATTGTCTCCAATTTATTTTAGAAAAAGCTCATATGGAAAAATAGTCGACATGTATTTATTAATTTTCAAACAAGCATATTGTCAATATTGATGTGTGTCTTAAGCGTCCGAAAACCAATCACTCGAGGTTATAAAAGATCTACAGACACCCTCGGGTTAGAGAAGACAGTCTAGCAGGAATCAAAATGCTAAAAAGAAAGTAATTTAATTTGTTTTGTTAATAATGATAATTAGCTGCAAGGTGTGGCCATTATAGAGACAGAAAAAACAGAACTTGCTGCATAACTAACAACTACTTTCACATTGCGTTTGGTTAGTTTACAATGCAGAGAGATGAAGTTTAGATTACATATTCATCACTGACTCGTCTTTTCAGATTTCAGGTAAAATATTGCATGTACCGGTAATCAACAAATTGCTAAATGTCCTATATGATTTGCAACATGCAGAATTCTTGGAAACACTACCATCTGACCTCAATGTTCATGACACAACAATTGAATTCAGGTTTTCTATCTACATTTCGCGGCTAATGGCTGCGATACTGCCGAAGCGGCGTTAAACAATAACTCACTCACTCTATGTACATCAGACTGTTTATGCAGATTCATATGTTAAACATCCATTTCAGGATTTTGTGTGCCTGATCTTAGAGTTAAACAATAGAGCTGCAACAGTAGGGCTGATTCCAACTAAATAATTTTAAATTGTTTAATATGGTTCCTTTTGATATAATTGTTCTGCATCCAGCACCTATCCGGCCCAGACCAAGATGGAAGCATCACAAAACAAGTGTCTGACAACGCAGTATTCATCACTGCTATCTTCACACAAGAAGCAATTGACAACTATTCCTTCGAGTAAGTATATATTTCAGATTATATCTTTGTTCTTCAAAAGTTTTATGCAACAACATACAAGCTTTTAGTCGGTCTTGTAGAAGTTTAAATGAACGTACTAAAAACATCCTAATCAGACACATGCTTTTTCAGAGAGAACGAGCCCTAACTCATTCTAAGTGACCAAATATCATAATGTCTTTACAATTCAACAGTCATTGAACTGGTAGAATGTAATCTTTTCTAGCCCAGCAATCTTTTGACAGCCAAAGGCTATTTAGGAATTTTGTTTTTGTAAAAAATTAAGGACTAAAATAAGTTTAAGTATTAACTTAAAAGAATTATTTTTCAATTTCAACTATTATCCAAATGACATTGGAATGATAATCAATGTAATTTGTATCAAAATGCTGACTAAGCTAAATGTTTGTTTCAGTGAGGACATGTGCACACCGCCTGAATGGAACCAAGCACTGCTCATTGTTAAGGACTACAGTCTTGTCTTTCTGCCGACGCAATCTTTGGTGAGTGGATCACAGAGCATTAGACTTGATACTTCTACATTTACAAAGCTGTATCAAGTGCATGCTCATTTCCCTCTTCTCACTATTACAGCTGTGCTTAATGTATGTCATGTTTCGAAAATATCTAAGCAAGCTTTTCAAAACAAAAAATTTTGTGCTGATAGTTTAACCTTTACTTTATTATCTGTTGCACTAATTTAGGTCTTCATCTTCAACCTCTTCAATAATCAACAAAACAATTGGTAGTCCTGATAAATATGAACTTAATGAAACAATAGTAAATTAAAGAATTTGGAAAAATATACAAATGCATAGGTGGATACAGGAATTTTCCATCAAGATCTAACTTGTGCAGGTAGCGGGATAGCGCAGTGATAAGCATTTGTTCGGCTTCTGATCAAGAGCTCCGGGGTTCAATTCCTGTCAGATGCTATGCAACTTTGTCTGTTGTAAAAAACAGTTCTACATGAAGTAAAGTTTCGGTGCAAAGCTACACTGAATTTAAAATCATTACCATCCATGGTTCGCTAGTTCCAGCAGATGCTTGCAGGATTCACCGCAATGCACAGCCACCATGATGTTGCGGGCTTTTTCCAGGAATAATACTAGCAACCGTGATATAAGTGAAATACTCTTGAAAGCGTTGTTAAACCCACAATCGACTCGCCTCACCTCTAACTGATGCAGAGATGTGAAAATATTCTATATAATGTAACCTGTTAAATTTCTAGCTGATTTTGTTGTTACTTTTTTTGCAGGAAAATTGTCAATTTGCTCTGGCAATAAAGAAGTTCTCCCTGTTGGATCTGAACAATGGCATTGAGAGCAAGAACAGAATATATGACTGGTCGGTAGAAAAATACTGTCTCATCTAACGTTACGATTTGAGACTTAACCTGAAATGTTTGCTGTATCATTAACCTAGAAACTTGCCCAACACAGCATGTTCTTTTTGTGAAAATTGTGTTATTCTTGTTACACAGAGTTTGGCACTAACAAAGTTAAAAGGTCAAGTGTTAAGTATAAAACTTGCACTAGATGTTCAAATTAAAATTGCCCATGAACACAGATATATTCAAAATCTCAAATAACAATGTCAAATGGCATGTCAATTGATAAGTGTTTCATGGTTTAGGATATTTTCATTGTGTCTGAAAAAGCTGAAGTATTTCTTATCATAATTCATGTATATATTTTGAAAACTTGCTTTTCAGTATGGAAAATTCTCTTGTGAAGAAGGCTGCATTGGAGGCTTGGACAGAACACAAGTAAGTGATTCTTCAATACCAGTGAAAAGTACATGAAGTGTAATAAAATCATCACAATAACCCACATTAGCTGGTATCTCCTTGGAAAAATCTCAATTGGAGAAAATAGCCCTTTTATCATGCACAGTGCAAATTACAGAAACAGTAAACTGAATTGGAAATTTCTAAATAATAAAGCTATTTTGGAAGATTTGAACGTTTTTTAGCAAATGTTTAACCCCATTGAAGTATTCCTAATTTTAAAAATCTAAATGTATATCTAGGGGTGAATATTACCAAATCCTTGCCAAAATTAATCCCTGCAACAGGGGTATAGAAATTTGAAGAAACTTTAACCTGGCAAACTGTGTGTTTAAAATGACCAGTAATTCTTTTGGGCTAACGATGTATACTGCAGGGTTAGAAATTAGCATACGTACAGTAACCAAAGGCCAGAAGAAAATATGCTGAGCTAGTAAGATGTCTTAAAGTGTAGGTAGACGTGCAAAAGGACTACATGAATTTAAAGACCGTTAGATCATGTATACTTTGTTTTTGTCCTTGGGTTAGTTTTTCCAGTTATTCACTAGACCAAAGGTCAAGCCACAAGTGCTTTTATAGGATAATTTCCAACCTTGTACTGATAAATATTTGACAATAATTCCTCCTTACACCCTCAGCACAAACAAAGGCAACACTGAGGACTCCCTAATGTTGGGCAGCCAGTTAAGTATCCTACTGGATGCTATGGGATCTGAAGCTGTTGACAGTCAGGCTGGGTCACAGCAACCTTCAACCAGCAAGGAAACTGCCGTGTCACAGCGACCTTCAACCAGCAAGGAAACTGCTGGGTCACAGCGACCTTCGACCAGCAAGGAAACTGGTAGGGACCCTCTTGATGGTGAATGATCTGCTGTTGCTCTGTCTATCCATGTCTGTATTAGGTGACTTGCTGTAGAACATTACGTATGAAGAATTTCAACATTTTCCCTGTTTACCTGTTTGAGTAAAGGAGGAAATACATTTTCTTTGTTATCATTCATCATACCTGGTACAGAGGTTATACTAACTCTAAATTATAAGCTTAAATCCTTCTAAAAGTCCTAACATTGTGTTTATACACAAACTAAAGCTTTTATTAATCCATATTAAAAAAGAAGGCTTGCCTCCATTGTGTAAGGTTGAATCAAGGCATGGAATAATGGTATCAATTTTCAGCAGATCTTTTTCATAACCTACGACTTTAAATAACTTTGGATTATTCAGGAGTGAAGAAGCAATCAAGTCATGAGTTATGGAGTTACTGGGAGAGACTGAAGAAACGGTTATCAGTGAAAGACTGGATCATACCCCAGCAACAAGAGGTCATGCTGGCATCGATAGAAGGTTGGAAACATTTTCTATTAATGTATAAGTGATTATTTTGTTTCATACTTTCTTTAATATAGCTGTTAGATATGTGACCATAGGAGAGGGCATTGAGAACTTACAAATATGATAGATTTCAAAGTGTATTCAGAATGGGTTCATGGTGGAATTTTGTACCTTGGACCTCATAATCCCCTGTGTAATCTTTGCAAGACAATTCCTATTCGTGATAAATCCTCCTGCTCCATCAATTTGTTTCCGCTACCCTACTACCATGCCCTGATTCCCTGAACTCAATTACTCTTATTTTCCTGTAGGCTGGTTACTTATTTGAACATTGATGATCTCTCATCGGTCCTGCCATCTGGGTACTGGCATCAATATTGCTCGAATTTAAGTTCTTTTATTGACTGGTTATTTATAACCAATATAATATATTTTTGAACTCAGGGAATCATTCAGGGTACTGTAGTACTAACAGATACAATACACCGATGGAGCAGGTTGATTTGACATTTCCTAGCTACTTTTCAGATGTATTTCATTGGAAAACAAACTGAAATTTGAAGAAATATTTATTATATTTTCAGAATGGAAGGAAGATTATATTCCTCCTCCTTCCAGTTCCAGGAGTGATTCTGGAGACGCCGGAAGTTCCCAGCTTCAGCCCATCCCTGAACCGAGTTTGCCAGGATCTTCCGGGGACCAGGTTGCTACATCTGGTAAGAAGAGTAGTGTCCCAGAACCAAGTTTGCCAGGATCTCCCAGGGACCAGGTTGCTTCTGGTAAGAAGAGGAGCGTCCAAGAACCAACCATAGACTCACGGTCAGACAGAAGAAAGGTTGACAGAAGAGATGCAAAAGATTCAAAAATAGACACTGCTGATGTTGAATCTTCTCCAAGGAATATACCTGGTTTGCTCAAGAATGGAAGGAAGATTGAATCAGATCACATCAGTGGTTCAAGTTCTCCTGGTGGGAATGAAGGCAAGAAAAAAAATGAGAAAAAAGATTTTAGAGGTTCGAGAAAAGAAATTGACGATATTGACTCACCTCAAAGACATGTCAAACCGAAGTCACCCAAAAGTAAAGAAAATCATCCTGAAGATTCCTCTAGACATGGTGAAGGTTCTTCAGGAGTTAAAGAAAAGGGTGAAAGGGACGAATCTGTTAAAAGTTGTGAATCTGAAGAGCCTAAGACGTCAGACTCAAGGACCCAAACAAAATTTGAAAAGGAATATGAGAAGTTTCTTCAGTCATCTCAGGTGCATACGCAACCAGAAATACAAATTGTGGAAGTGTTCACACTAGCTAATCTTCCAACAGTAAGTACCATTTGTCCGATATTGAACAACCATGAATGATATCAAATACTGTGAAGTATACCCAGAACACATCTAAGAAATCCCAGACAAAAACAGAACAGGGAACTAAATTAAAGCAAGATTTTCATGGGTTTTTTTCTTATGGTTATCTCAGTGTGTCAATAAAAGATGAATATGCTTACACAAGTAGGCTTGTTACTGTTCCCAAATTGTTTAGGATATTTAAGTTGATTACGATACTATCATCAGGATGTATTATCCTGTTAACTAAACAGTTTATTCCATTCCATTTGTAATTTCTGGATTGTTTTTTTTGTTTCAATTTCTATTCTCCTCTTCTCCCCCAGGCATGGCACACAAGTCAGGAATCAATCCAGCTGTCGTGTCCTTCTCAAACAGATTCACAGGAGGGCTCTCAGTTCGAGAGCAGTCAGGGTTCATCCAGCAAACAGAAGGAAATGGCTGACTTGTCTCAGTCAGAGAACAGTCAGAAATCTAACAAGCCAGATGAGGTTGTTGCTCAGTCAGAAGATCCAATTGGAGATGATGTGCCAAGTGCTGAAAATATTGATGTTGATTTACAAAATGTTCAGATGACACATAAAAAAGACCAGAATATTGATGAAGGTTTGAACAAAACTTGTGAAAGAGTAGATGAAGATGATGAGTGTGTGAAGGATTTGATGGCAAAAGAAAGGATTGATGGCAAACAGAAGAGCTCAACGCCATCAAGAGGACGCAGGAAAAGGGTTACTAGCTTCTTCAACAAGAGTATTGATGCGTCCTGTATTGGACGAGCGTCCACCAGCTCCAGGATAAGCAGTGTTGGAGATGAGTTTGTATCGGCTGTACTTCCACCAGATGATTCTCCACCTAGTCCACCAGCCAAACACTCTGTTCAAGACCTTAAAGGCAGTGAAACTGACAGAAGAAGAGTGTCCTTCGCTCCGTCCGCTATGTCCACAAGGAGTAGTAGGACAAGAAGTGAAGCTCTAGATGCCACAGACTCTATGGTCTATGTAGACGCTAAGTCTCATTTGTCCAATATGGAGTCTCCAGATGTAGACTACCCTCAGTCCCAGCCATTCGTCCCGGCAACTCAAGATCCTTTAGCTGAGTATATAGAGGAGGATGGAATTGTTCAAAACACAGATCTTTCTGAAGAGAGGGTAGACTTTGAATCTGGAAAGGGGGACAGTCAACTGGATATTTCTTATCATCATTCAACCCAAGCTTCAGCTGCAGCTCCTGGCAAACCAGACCTGTCAATCTCTCCAATCAGAGACTCGAAACAGGCTGCAGATATGTCAATGGTTGATAATAATTCTGGAGAGAGTCCCTCAGCTGAAGAATGTAATGGATCTTCTGTGTCTGTTGTACCCGATACTGAACTTCATGACAAAACACCTCATTCAAAAGATGCTGGTTCAATTAGCAAAGATTCTGGAAAATCACATAAAAGTGAAAATGATTGTGGAAAAGTTCATGCTGCTAAAGGTAGATCGTATTTAAAAGCTTATTGTGAGCAACATCCCAGCTTTGCTGAGTCTGGTTCTGACGAACAGATTCCACTTTCTGGGAGCATATATGATTTCCCGGATTCAAGTCAAGAAGGCAAGAGAAATTCTCAAAAGAAATTTGAAAAGATTCCAACGATTAGGAGATCTAGCAGAAGAAAATCTCAACCTGGAGCTTATAAAGAATCGGAAAGTGAAGCAGAGGATTCAAAGTGTCTGTCTCGTAATTCAGAAAAGAATGGACGTAATCAAAGTGGCAATATGGCTGAGTATGACTCTGTTGAAATAGAGGAGTATTCAACTGGCTGCAGTGATCTGGAGGAGAGAGGGAATCGCTCATCTGCTACTCGGGAGAAGAATCTAAGCCATGAGCTAAAGACTATTATACAATCTGAAGAGAGAAAGGACACTCTACCTCCAAGTGGATCCAAATCATCCATTGGTAAGAAAAGTCGAACGAAGACGAAACAAGAGAACCTTGGAGAAGATAGTGCACAGTTCTATGAGAAATTGAACAAACTAACTTATAGTCAAAAACAAAAAGAAACCAAAAAAGACCAAGCAAAAGAACCAGAGAAAGGTCCTATAAGTGACAATTCCAAACTACAAGATTTGTCTAGGGGAAGAGAAAGAAAGACAAAAGAAACAGCACAAGATGATGATGATCAAAGATCTAATGACAATGTCCAGAATCAAGATAACGAAACAAAAGATGGAGGTTTCACAAGGAGAAGGAGGCAAAGTAAGGCAAAAGAAAACAAGAGTATCGAAAACGATGATGAAGACCAAAGGCAGGATGTTAATGCAGCCGAGTTATGTCCGACAGGTTCAACAAGAAGAGAAAATGGCAAAGTTCAAGAAGATGATACAGGCTTCAGTGAGAAGAACCTGAATAGAGTTAGTGATACAAAAAAAGTAAAAACTCCAGAACCAAAAGCTACAACAAGCAAAGGAAAAAGTAAATCAAAAGGATGTGAAAAGGCACAAGAAGACGATGATGAAAGGTTAAATGATGAGGACGGAAATAAGGATCTTGTCACAGAAGACACCTCATCAACTGGTCTGGAAGCCAATGTGGTTGGACTCGAAGAGGACAGTGAAGAGGCCCAAAAAGTCAAGTCTGAAGACAGAAAAATGGAGGAGAGAGAAGTTTATGGATGTGAAGATAATTTTGAAAGTGACAACAACTTTGCTCTAAACACACAAGATGCTGAGTTGGTTGTGCTGACTGCACTGGGTATGGACTCTGGTACACTTAGTGAGTTGATACCTGTTACAGAATTCTCGGGGAGCAAAAGGAAAAGGAAAAATAGAGAAAAAACGCTGACTTTAAAAAAGAAACCTGTCTTGACTAAAGACAGCACAGATGCTTCAACTACAGGAGAAAGTACCAAAAGGAAGACAAAATCAACCTCACCCTATTTTGATGCTTCGAACAACCAAGAAGAAACAAATCCTGAATTTGGGAACAAGAATTTGGAGTCTGTAAAATTAAAATCAAATACCTCAGTGGGGAAAAATTTTATAACTCTGAGAAGGAATCGTGCCAGAAAGCTAAGCCCAGAGAGAGAAACTTTGAAAGAAAGTACTTCTGTTACTCCAAAGAAAAGGAAGTCTACTAAAATGTCTGAACAAGTGGAAGCTGCAGGTTCAAACTGCAAAAGGACATTCAGGGATCCTAGCCCTTCTAATATCAGGTCGACTACACCTGATGATGTCATTGTACTTGATAATGACAGAGATGAAATTATGACAAACCCGAAGCCGGACATCTTGAAGATGATGGACCAGACTTTAAAAAGATTGAGCAAGAAGGCAGACTCTCGTAGGGAGTTAAAGATGTCTTCTGCTGAGAAGAAAACAAGTGAGTATGATCCTGTAAAAGTAAGACATGAACTATCTCTCAAACATTTTTTTATTTTCACTGGAAATTAAATGAACCATGACATTTGTTTTTGACTTTGTAAGTGATTTTTTCAGTTTTCTCAATTACATTGCCATTAGATCATCTCTACTTTCAGGAGAAAAGTGAATTCTCAATTTTCAATTTGTGTCTTTGTTCAATGTCATTATTTTCCATTGAGCCTTCGGCTGTGCATATATACCTAGCATACTGCCTATTGTTCCCACGATCAACGCTATTTAAAGATTAAAATGTCACATGACAGTCATGTGACTCCCTGCTTCCATGCGCACGCAACCGGAAGCTTCCCTCCTAGTAATCATATTTGCCTCAGCGTTCCTGGCGAAAGGATCAACTTGCAAGGTATGTCTACTTGTTTATGACACTACAGAACGGTGTTAGCTGAACGTAGTTCACGCTTTATCCATAATTTCACTTAACTCTCTTGAGTTTTATCCATTTTATTCTACGGGGAGGAATTTACCGTTCATTATAACTGCACGCCGTGTAGTTACACTTCTATTCTATTTTTAGATATCGTTTTTCCATATTGACAACCACGTGGTTTCACGTTGTATTATTCAATACTCTCACCTAGAACGTTGTTCAGGTATTAATTTACATGGTTATATAAACCTGTGAACATGTTTCAATAACTTTGAATTCTTAAATACTTTCGTTTTTGTTTCTTTAGAATGTCGGACTTAGAAGCCATCCTGTCACTTGATGACGAGGACTCGGCCACCTTTGATGGGTTTTCCCCAAAAGAAATTACCTCTGCTCAGAGGAAACTTGATAAGAAAAAAGTCCCAAAGAAAGACCACCCAAACACACGCAGTACTAAATCAAAGAAACGAGAGAAATGTGTGACTTTCGTGAAAAACATAGAAACTTTGTCAGACAAAGACGTGGCAACACTACGGGATAAACTTGGACTTGGTTCCAATACTGGAGAGAATGAGCAGACAGAACAGACTGTACATGTTCATGAGGATTCTTTTGAATCTGACTTGATGTGTCATGATGAAAGTGCTATTGACGTTAGTCAAGATTGGTTCCAAAACAGTCATAACGAAACCGAAGTTGACGATTGGCAAACACCTAAACTGAAGATACCGGAGAGGGGAGCTCCCATAAAAGAGAGCTTAGCCAATTTAATTGGTACAGCCTTCACTGCCCAGTGCGCCACAGAGGACATAGTTTCAAGGTACAAGGTACCAAGTAACTGCGACAAAATAGAAGCACCCCTTGTAAACATGGAGGTTTGGGGAGAGGTGAACAAAAAAGCACATTCCGATGACAAGCAAATAAAAGGAGTTCAAAACTTTCTTTCGGCAGGAGTACTCCCCCTGATAAAATTAGCGGAAGACCCCAAAATTAACTCCTCAAAAGAAGTAAGGGGATGTTTACAAGATGCTTTGACCCTCCTTGGACAGGCACAGTTCAACCTCAGCCTTCGTCGACGATATCAGCTAAGGCCACATCTGAAAAGTAAATACAGTAAACTTTGCTCAATAAACACACCTGTAACCACCAACTTGTTTGGCGATGATTTGGCGAAAGAGTTGAAGCGATGCGAGTCCGCTGTGAGGATAAGCAAAGATAATTATTGGCAACCTCAGTCTAGGGGACGAGGAGGATATGGCTTCAGGAGATACAACCCCTACCCAATACAATCTGGACGAAGGGGATACAGTCACGGTTTCAGAGGGTCATACGCTCAGAGAGGCTTTACCCCCAGAGGGAGAGGGGGTCAGAGGCCACCGATGCCGCCGTCTGCAACAGCTCCGAACCCAAACGTCGGGACGGGAAACTAACAGACCAGGTGAGTGGTATTGCAAAGTTGAAGTCCCTAGTAAATGTCTGGAAACAATTTACTAATGACCAATGGACTATCAATGTAGTGACAGGCTATGAAATAGAATTTGACAATCCTCCAATTCAACATTACATTCCAAAAGGAATTTCCTTTTCTGAATCTGAAAAACTTATAATGGATAATGAAGTAAATACTTTATTGAAAAAAGGGGCTATTGTGGAAAGCACTCATGAGAACAACGAGTTTATCTCCAATTTATTCTTAAGAGCTAAACCAAATGGGAAATTTAGGCCCGTCATCAATCTGAAAGACCTTAATTCTTTTGTTCATTTTGAACATTTCAAACAAGAACATTTTTCATTGGTTCTAGACCTTATCCACAAAGATGATTACTTTGCTTCAATTGATCTTAAAGATGCATATTTTTCGGTACCAATTCATCCAGATTCACAAAAATATCTAAAATTCGCATGGAAGGACCGTCTGTTTAAATTTGTCGTCCTACCTTTCGGCCTCAGTTCCTCGCCGAGAATTTTCACCAAAATACTAAAGCCAATCTATGCTTCCCTTCGAGAAAGAGGAATTCGCTGTCCATATTACATTGATGATTCACTGGTCATGAATAATTCTCCAGAGACTTGCCGAGAGCATGTCGGGATATTAGCAGATACGCTTTCATCTGTGGGGTTTACCATTAACAATGAGAAGTCAAGAACAGGGGGGTGCCATCCAAACGAAGACATGACTCAGGGGTTGCTTCATAGGTTTAATTGTTACGTTTCGGGAGGCTTACGCCTCCCTTCATCATCGTAAGCCTCCCGAAACGTAACAATTAAACCTATGAAGCAACCCCTGAGTCATGTCTTCGTTTGGATGGCACCCCCCTGTTCTTATTCTAACTAATGTGTTCATTAGTCCGCCATCCTGGCATCCTTTAGTGGATCCGGAGTATTGATCTCAGCCATGCACCCCCACATCCTCACCGTGGAAGACGCCGCCCCATACCAATGAGAAGTCAAGTTTCCACCCGAACCAAAGTATAATTTATTTAGGTTTTCGCATTGACTCAGTAAAATTCAAAGTGTTTCTTCCGCATAAAAAGATTGAAAAAATTAGAAGCCAGGCTCTGTATCTTCTACACTCTACAACCATCACTGTTCGACAACTGGCGTCATTCATTGGTTTACTCGTAAACTCTTTCCCAGCAATACCAGAAGGTCCCTTATTCTATAGATCTTTAGAAAGAGATAAGGTATCCGGATTAACTGAAAACATGTGTTTTGAAAATACAATCACTCTGAGTAAAGAAAGTCGTGAAGAAATACAATGGTGGTATAATTGCATTTTGAACAGAAACGGAAAATCTATTAGGCCGCCACCTATCTCTTGTACGATTCAAACAGATGCATCAATTTCGGGCTGGGGAGCACATGATTTAACCTCTGACCTCCACCTGGGAGGGAGATGGTCAATGACGGAGAGTCAGAACCATATCAATTTCCTGGAACTGTTGGCTATTCTGTTTACGCTGAAAGCTTTATTTTCATCCCGTTCGAATATACACATCTTGTGTCAGTCTGATAGCCAGGTAGCCTGTGCCTATATCTCCAATATGGGTGGTATGACGTCTTTGAAATTAGATAAACTTGCTAAACAAATTTGGGTGTGGTGCTTACACCGTGATATCTTTATTTCTGCAAAATATATCCCTGGACAGATAAATGTTACAGCAGACTATTGGTCAAGAAACTTTTCAGATACCACAGAGTGGAAATTGAAAAGTCAAATCTTTAACAGAATATGTAACAGCTATTTCATGCCGAATGTGGACCTTTTTGCATCAAGATTGAACAAACAATTAGAGAACTTTGTATCATGGTTTCCAGAACCGGAATGCATGGGGGTTGATGCTTTGTCAATCTTTTGGGGGAACTTGAAACCATATATTTTCCCCCCATTTCACCTTATTTCTAAGATATTAAACAAAATCAAGGAAGATAGGGTAGAACGAGCTATTCTCATAGTACCTCATTGGCCAACACAAACATGGTTCCCAGATTTACTAAACTGTCTTGTTTGTCATCCCATTAGATTGCCCAGACATGCAGACCTCCTGGTGTTACCGCACAACGGGGCCAGCCACCCGCTGGGGAGGAAGTTACGGCTTGTCGCAACTGCTGTATCAGGAGAAGCCTTGAAGACAGAGGTATTCCGTCAGACGTTGCCAAGATCGTCCTCAAGTCCTGGAGAGCAGGGACTAGGAAGCAATATAATCTCGCCTGGAAGAAGTGGTATCTTTGGTGTCGTAGCAGGAACTCCGATCCCATTCATACGTCTGAAGACGTAGTTTTAAGTTTCTTACTTTCCTTACATCGTGCTGGAAAAGCTTACAGTACGGTTAACACATACAAGGCTATGTTAATAGAGACTTTCAAGCTTTTAAATAATAAGTGGTGTTTGCAATTGAACATTATTCCAAGATTCATGAGGGGACTGCAGGCCGCAGCACCCTCAAAACCTAGATACAGGTTTACATGGGACGTTTCGTTAGTTCTCAATTATATGGAAACCTTATTCCCGTTGAACTCTTTGTCTCTCAAGATGCTGTCTCTCAAGTTAGTGACATTAATAGCGCTCTCGATTGCCCCGAGAGCCCAGACAATTCATGCTTTAAATCTAGACAATATGTCTACAAGACCAGATGGTGTTTATTTTTACTTTACGGACATTTTGAAAACGTCGAAGCAAGGACACTCCTATTGTGTTAAATTTAAACATTACCAGAAGGAGTCTTTATGTGTTATGCATACTCTGTTGCACTATGTGAATGTTACGAGGACTGTACGCTCATCACAGAGACTTTTGTTGTCATACAAGACGCACAAACCCATAACTACTAGCACTATAGCTCGTTGGTTACGTGAAGTGTTAACCCTGAGTGGTATTGATACAGGCATCTTCAAAGCTCATTCCTTCAGAGGAGCGGTGGCTTCCGCAGCAGTAAGAGGGGGATGCTCCCTCAAAGATGTCTTGATAACGGCTGACTGGACATCTGCAAAAAACTTCAGGAAGTTTTATTTGAGAGAAACCACAGATAAGACCTTTAATGAAGCAGTTCTCACTTCGAATAAATGATCTGTTATGAAATATGATTTTGTCTTCTTTAAAAATGCTAGGTATATATGCACAGCCGAAGGCTCAATGGAAAATAATGGCCCCCCATCCAAGATTTATTGAAGGATGGGGGTCATTATTGGAATTGGCCTGAGGCCAAGCATATATATCTACCCATCCCTTTGATATAAGTTTCTACTGGGTCCCCACCCAAGGAATGAAATGAGAAAAAATCATATTCCATTCTAAAAAATATGATTACTAGGAGGGAAGCTTCCGGTTGCGTGCGCATGGAAGCAGGGAGTCACATGACTGTCATGTGACATTTTAATCTTTAAATAGCGTTGATCGTGGGAACAATAGGCAGTATGCTAGGTATATATGCTTGGCCTCAGGCCAATTCCAATAATGACCCCCATCCTTCAATAAATCTTGGATGGGGGGCCATTTTTGACTACTCAGCAGCATTATTACAAAGCTATAAGTGACGTTTTCAAATAATTGATAGGGTTTGCTGTTCCCATTGCAGCCTATTCAGTGCAAGTATAAATGCTGTCAATGTCTATTTCTTCAGCTGAAGACAGAGCTGATGACATAGCTGATCGTCCATCCACTGATGCAAGAATTTCACTGACTGCAAATGAAAGCTCTCGGATCTCATCTGCAGAGGTAAGTTCTATTTCTTCCTTCAGACATTCTTCGGGTGATGTGCTTTGCAAAATCATTGGTTATTTCTTCCTTCAGACATTCTTCGGTTGATGTGCTTTACAAAATCATTGGTTATTTCTACCTTCAGTGTTTCTTTGATTGATGTGCTTTACAAATCATTGGTTATTTCAACCCTAAGACTTTCTTTTGGTGATGTGCTGTACATAATCATTGGTTATTTCTTTCTTCAGACTTCCTTCGAGTGATGTGCTTTACAAAATCATTGGCTATTTATACCCTAAGACTTTCTTAGGGTGATTTGCTTTGCAAAATCATTGGCTATTTCTACCTTCAGGGTTTCTTTGATTGATGTGCTTTACAAATCATTGGTTATTTCAACCCTAAGACTTTCTTTTGGTGATGTGCTTTAAAAAATCATTACCCGTTAGTTATTTCTTCCTTCAGACTTCCTTCGAGTGGTGTGCTTTACAAAATCATTGGCTATTTCTTCCTTCAGACTTTCTTGGGTGATGTGCTGTACATAATCATTGGTTATTTCTTTCTTCAGACTTCCTTCTAGTGATGTGCTTTACAAAATCATTGGTCATTTCTTCCTTTGTGTAATGTGGTTTTCAAAGTGATTGGTTATTTCTGTCTTCAGGCTCTGCTTACCTTCCTGAACGTGAAGCCGTTGACGGGGAACCAGGTCCTGAACCACAGAACCAAACCGAGTTTGAGGAACAAGATCTACCAGATATACCAGAAACCTATCCACTACCCTTCACAGCAGTGAGCTGAAGACACAGGAAGTGGAGACTCTTGGTGAAATGTGGAAAACAGAAACTTATGCATTATTGTGCTCAACAAAGAATTCTTTAAATTCCAGATTCAACATAGAATTCTAAAATTTCAGATGAAAATCTGTTGGAAAGTGGCAAACTTAAGGAGAGATGGTACGATGAAACAAAATATTTTAGAATTCGTTTATTTTTTCAAAATAGCAGGTTTATTGTGTCTTTTATCCAAAAATTTAAGAAAATTTGGGGGTCACCGAACGATTTAAAGAGTTATCGGCATTAATAATAATACTCCCGTCGGCAAATTACGCCATTTTGGACTGATTTGATGTATTTAGATGAAGCGCTCGCTTTCAACGAATAAGCTCAGGATCCTTTCAAATACATTTCAGTTACATACGGGGATGCATAGCAAGTCTATATTTTGAAAATACTGACATTGGAAAGAGTAACAAAATTAAATTAAGCACTTTTTAATTAAAAACAGCATTTTTCTCATCGTTTTTCGCATATTGAACAGGATTTCTCACTGACACACATATTTTAGATATTGCTGAAAATGAAATATAATGTGCACATTTGAATAAACAAACGAATTCAGAAATAAAAATAGGGGGTCACCGGAGGTTTTTCATCACTTTAACGTCATTTTTTAAATTACCATCATAAACGTAAAAACCTAACGTCACAGCAATTTGGATGGTTTCAAGTGTAACTTTGACGGCCTACCGTGTAATCATTATTGAACATACTTTCAATCTAGGAGTGCATGATGGAAGAACAACTATCAGTTGATTATACCAGACGATTTAAATTTGTCAGTAACGAAAGATACGTATGTAATTCGAATAACACACACAGTAAATATTTACCGCGAATATAGGTGACGACAACGTTATGCGGCATGTCGTAAAATGACCGTTAAAAAGGCGTTACGGAACATTTAAGCACTTTCTGTTAGTGTATGGATAAGCGTATGCCCCAAAGAACGTAATCCATATATTTTTAGACTTATTATTAACTACAATAATTTGTTGTCGCAAAATGTTACCGTAAGCGAGTTCGATTTCTGGGTCCCATCTCTCCTTAAATATTCTATTCATTTTTCATGAGATTGTAAATTGTCACAAGAATGTCAAGCTTTATCACCTTAGCTAAATCTGTTCTGTTTAGTGCTGACTTGATGAAATACTTCAAGTAAAAGTTTGTTTTAAATCTTTAACAAAAGTTGAATGTTTCTGAAGCCATTAGAACTAACAATTAATATGAATTATGTGAAAGGCTTTGACGATTTAAGGTCTACCTGTTTTTTGTGAAAAAACATTTGTGTCAAAATATGTTGTCAAATTATTTATCTCAGTCTTTCTTGAAAGAACTGATCATCCAGACACAGTTGTGGAACTTTAAACAGCTTTGTAATCTTGGAACATGATTGATTGCATAGAGATTAAAGTTATAAAAACTATGCAATTTACTTGTTTTCAAAAGGTGCTACGTGATGAATTTCAATTTCAGAATTTTTTATTTTCTGTGATCACCGATAATGTGCTACGTAAACTCAGTGACGGTTACCTGGTTGTAATTCACTTTCATTGTTGTTTATATCATCTTGCCCCTCTGCTATATATATATATATATATATATATATATATATATATATATATATATTCTGTAGCATCTGTTGGGACGTCCAACAATGGAACATTACACATACACTTGTTTGTTTTGACCTTTATTTTATGAAGAACCAGCTTTTATATGACCAACAAATTAAAATTTATTAATATTTCTTTTATGATTCCTCATGATTTCATGATCAGGGTGAGAAACTTTCCGTGCAAGTTTCGATCACTATCTCATGTAAGCCGTGTTGCATTTAAACATGTTAATAGCACACACTGTTTAGTTCAGCAAGTGGAGCACAGCTACACTAACACATGCAAAATGCAGCTTGAGCTTAAATTTAGCCATAACGGTACATGTTACGATTTGATAGGAAGTTGAGCATTGGGGCACATTGACATGATTGTGGTAACACTTGTTTGTAAATGAAAGTATTATGTATCATCTATTAAATTATATTTTTCATGTTGAATGCTGTGTTTGTTCTCATGTGTGTTCAATATTTGAAACCTTTTCAATGTTACAGGAGGCAAACAAAATAGCACACTGGTGAGTGCATTCAGCTTTGGAACAATTCGGGGGTTCAAATCCTGAAAGGGGCTCAGCAACTTTGTCTGCTGTAGAGAACAGTTCTACTTGCAGTAAGGTTTGGTTGCAATGCTTAACTGAATTTCACCACCAATGGTTCGATAGTTCCAGCCAATGCTCGCAGGTTTCACTGCAATGCATAGCCACACTGGTGTTGCAGGCTTTCTCCTTGCAATAGTACTAGTAGCCGCGATAGAAGTTAATACTCCCCTCCACTTTGATGTTGCATATTGTGGATGGCACATTCACATGGTAGAATTGATAAATGACTTGAAGGATCAACTCAATGTCTTAATTTTATGAACTGAAAGTTGCAGTGTGTATTTGTAAGTGCTCACGAAAAATCCGATGAAATTTAGTGTAAGGGAATCATGGCAGAGAAAAGGCTGTTGGGATATATTTCATACACTGTAGGTTTTATACCATTCTAACCCTATTGAGGTTACTCAAGCCATTTCTTCCCATGCATCCTCTGATCAAGTTAAATCAAACATTATCTTGTGTTTGCCAAGGAAAAATCCTGATTAGTCGTATAATCGGCGACTTTGTTTCAGTCTATTTCTATAACCTTTAACTGTGCCATGCACACATATTTGCTACAAGATAGTAGTCAGTGGAAAATGTAATATTACTTTTGAATGAATAGAAACAAGGTGTTCTGTTTATAAATTGGCCAAATTGTAACAGAGAGTGTATAGGAAGACAGGACTTGATGAACCTCTGTAAGGAAGAAACGATGTCATATCACAAGTTGTAATAGCAGAGCATACAGTGAGAATGAACCAAGGTATGATTCAGATATCCTTACTGCTGTATTACTCTGTCTTTAGCCAATCATGGAGCAGCCTAGGTGGCTTGCAAATTATCCATTATAAGAAAAATTCATCGTTGACTGAATTGATACGCACAGATGGAAATAGTCATGTTGCTTACTGCTCTGGTACTGGAGGAAGTACAGAATGCTTTATGACATTTCCAATGAAAATTATTTTCTACTTCTTGCAATAATTTCTTAATCTGAATAGCTATCTGTCCTTAGCCATTCATGGAGGAAGCAAGATTGTTTACCAATTCATACAAACATGAGGGAATAATCATGTCAGTCTATTGACATGTATAGACTTCAATAAAACAAGAGAATTAGTGAGCACAGCTCACTAATATACCCCCGCTTTTAACATTGGTCAAAGAAGAAAAGTTTTAAAAAAGCAGATAGACATCAATGTTTAGTCTTCTGTATGAACAAACCACAGAAGTACTATGAAAGCAGAGTATGTGTGTTTTCATAGTAACTATGTCTTCATAGATACACTTGTAAGAGTGCTTTAGAAGTAAAAGTTGAAAAATGGAGAAAAATTTGCATAAATTACATACAAAAGACAGATGTACATATAATAGTGATTATATGTACCAAGTTTCGAAACAATTGAACAAGTAGTGTTTGAGTTATGAGTTGAACAAAACATGTGAAAGACTGTGGAAATACTGAGAAAATTTTATAAATTATGCAAATGAGGGTATGAAACATGCAACAGGCAGATGTACACATCATGGTGATTGTACAGATAAAGTTTTGAAAAATTTGAACAACTAGTGTCAGAGTTCTGAGCGGAGCGGAACAAAAACATTCCGGACGGACGTGCTGACCGCTATATACCCCCGACTACATCGTAGCGGAGGTATAATAACACCAACTAACATATTATATTATTAATACATTAATAAGACTTTTATTTGCAATAGTACACAGTACTTCATTCTCTGTAAATGAATTTTGACATAATAGAGTAGTCATGCAGTATTTTAAGCATCAATGCTGAGAACGTAAATTGTCAGGCACATGTACTGTAGTTCCGAATTTGATGCTCAAAACTTCGCATAATTTTAATAACATAAATAGAAAATAGACTAAGTTTTGGCATATCCTGATTAACCCCTGTTTAAGTCAAATACATCAGCAATTAAAACACATACCTCTCATGGGAATCAATGTCAGTGTTATACAGCAAATGATAAGCATATAAAGATTTTTTCTCTTCGTAAGACTGATGATCATAACAAGTCTGATCACTCGAAACACATGTTTCAATTTGACCCTATAGCTGTAACAGTCTGGTAATTTTACATGGTCAAACTTCTGAAAAAGTTCAATTAAAGTAAAAATTACAGTCTTCATTTTCATTAAATCACATGTTTTGGTGCATGCAGAAAGAGTTACAGCCTATCATGGTTAGTTAGTTTCTTCTTCCTTCATATGCAATCTTGAAAACCATTGAATTTTATCACTGGCCTTATTTCCAAAGAGATGAAAACAGACTGTTTCACTGTTCGAATTCATCTCCTTCACATGATGCTGCATTGCATGTTCTTTGAATATATCAAAGTTTATAAACACATAATTAAGTCCACTCCACTGCACTATTTAGCCCAGCGTCCATAGCCAGGCCGTATCCCCCTTGAGTTGATAACATCGACGACTACGCTGTGTTTAAACTCGTTCCACTCTCTCTTCATCTCCTGTTGTATGTATTCCTCCTGTATATCAGCCTGCAACAGTTGTATACATTGTGTCACATTGACGTTAATTACATGTTATGCCATTTATTATCTGATACATCTGTTAACCTGGAACAGTATGAAAATGACAACCATAGTTATTATAAATTCTTGTTCAGTTTTAAAACATAATAAAATCTGAATTCTTTTTCTATGATAGGAAGCATGAAATACTGAAAATTCACACTCCTCAGTGTTTTGCTCCTATTGCAGAAATTATTTCTGAATGTAAATATCAAACGCCCAAGATTTCCTGTTGACAAAGTTTGCAGAACCCAATGTGACTGACCAATAAAGCTTCAACTTACCATAGTCAGATCGCCGAATGTTCTGCTGTTGGATTGCTTGAATAGCTGAACTGTCACCTCATCAAGCTCTGAAATTCAATGAAAAATATGGTGAACAAAGGCTTGCATTCGTGCTTGAAAAGAAGGACGACTTTTGGTTCAAAATTTGAATACAGTATTCAGAAATTCAATGAAGACTCAAATATGAAAACAGAGAAAAGCATTGCATGTACGATTTAATAAGATCATTTATTTTGAATATATCTTGGTCCTGCCTATTTTTTTTATAGCAAACCTGCAAAACTTTTTGTTTCACCTGAAATCCGCTCTGGTTTGATGACGCCCATCTCGATGTCGGTGGCAGTGACTATGGAGCATGTGATTGGCTCATCCAGGAGCACGCTCAGTTCAGCGAACGAATCTGATTGACTGAGCCTTCCCATCACCACCTGCTTCGTCCTGCGCTCCTGGGGGGTAGAAAGATGAAATGTGGGAAGTCTTTGCTTTTTTTATTCTGAACGCAGATACATGCTTCGAGCACTCTATTTGATGGTTCAATGTCCAACTTATCTTTCAATAGAATTTACTTTTAAGAATTACAGTAAAATATCATCAGGTCATATAAAATTGTCATTGGTTGTAACAGCATTTTGATTTTCAAATTGAAGACATATATACACATCTGGGCCAGCAAGATTTAAGACCTTTCAAGCTACCTTCTGTCCATTGCGTAGAGTGTCAAGAGCTTCCACCTGTCTCAACACATGGCACTCCCCCGACTTGATGAAGCCGATGAATGGTGACTTGTAACCCTCGGACACAACCACTTTAACAAGAAAATTATGCTAATGAGAGTGATAATTTGTAACAATAAGTGATAGTTTGGTCAACTTTTCAACGGGTGCTTTCACATTATTATCCGTGTCTTACCAAAGCTGCTGTAATGGCATGTGAATGTTGCAATGTCATGACGCGCTACAAAATTGTACTGTGGATAATTAGAGACGTTCCCTCTGGATTGTGTCATAATCTTCGAGGTAAATAAAATCTATCCACTCTATGAGATTGGCAACTTCTGTCTATGAGAGGCTGGCGGGGCCATCTTTAATCTATGGAAGATCAGAGGGGATACTGACCTGTATTGGGTGGGTATGTGATCCACTCTATGAGGTTGGCAACTTCTGTCTATGAGAGGCTGGCGGGGCCATCTATAATCTATGGAAGATCAGAGGGGCTACTGACCTGTATTGGGTGGGTATGTGATCCACTCTATGAGGTTGGCAACTTCTATGAGAGGCTGGCGGGGCCATTTACTGTACTGGGTCCCAGACAGAAGCAGGTTCAGCTTCTCTGTGTGCTCTCGGTGGCGGATTTGCTGCAAATTGATTTATATCATTCTAAATAAAGGAAAATGGAAAACGTTAATGATAATATCTCGTAAAATAATTCATTTACAAAATATTTGACAAAAATGGGACATTTCCACAAACTTTTATAACTATTCCCTTGGCCTAAATTACCAAAATTAATCTTGGAAGAAGGTCAGGCGAGTGAAGCCCAATTTCTTTATTGTATTGATATGAAAGGCCCGAGACATCACAGAGCAAAGAAGACATTCAAACACAAATGAGTTCTAAATGTTTTAAACAATTCTCAGCAATGTTCATTTACCTCGATGACTCGCTGGTAGTCTGACACGGATATCTTGAGGAACTCGCAGTGATCTTCTAAAGTCCTCACGCTCAGGACTCTGTGGAGAAACAATTAATGGTTTATATTTTATATAATTTGTGAGGTCATCCAATTGTTATCCTGCTTTTGTTATTCAGCAATTGAGATATTTACATGACATCCCTTAAAATGCAGTCTAAGTAAACCTAGCCTCATTAATACTGGCTATACTTGACAGCATGGGAGTATAGCCAGTATTGTTGAGGCTAGGTTTACTTAGACATTAAACATTATATTTGGCCTAAAAAAAAATTTGTTTCTGGTTTCCTGTCAGTTTCAAACCCACGCCTCAGGTCTTTTTTTTCTAGGTTTTAACAAAAGATAGGGGCAGATAACTGAAAATGTCCCTCGCTTCTGTTGAGTTTAAGTGTAGGGGTGAGATTATTGACCATTTGGAGTAGTAACAGATATTTAAGAGGGTTTGTGTGTTATTTATATGAATAATTGTGTTAATTTAGTTTTTTTACTGGTGAGAAGTTTGTGTAAAATAGAATTTGTTTGGGCCTTTGTAACATTTATCAAAGTTATCAAGTGTTATTTGAGTAGCCTGCTATCCTCAAAACTTTATTCATTACACATAATGTGCCTTGATCTTTCTGGAGTCTTATTTATAACTAATAAAACAGACCCCAAACAACAAGACATGGTCAACAGCATCCATATTGGTTCTCATTCAAACTCGCTTTTGACATAGAACCTAAAGAAGATGTTCATCACTTCAACCCCTAGCAGTGGCTGATCCACTTCATGTCTAAACCCCGACTCACCTCACCTCTACTTGGTTCAGGGGTGTGGACCACCCCCTTGGAAAAGATTTGCATGTAAATTTGATGGACACCCATGACTGACTGTGAAGACTTTGACTTTATAATCATGCAACACATCTACTACCTCTCACGCCAACGACCCGGGTTCGAATCCCGGTGGAGACACCAAACATTTGTGACCTGGGTCTAATACTGTGTTGCGTCCTTGGGCAAGGCACTTCATCCACATTGCACTCAGTTCACCCAGCTGTACAAATGGGTACCTAGATATGGGAACGTATGGACCTTATCGGTCGCGCGGAGCGCTTCATAGGCAGCACTGAAAGTACGATTCCTTCAGGGTAATAATTGTGTAGCGCCTTGAGCATGCATTGTGCATGGATATGTGCGCATTATAAATATACTATTATTATTATTATTATTATCATTATTAGAATAGGTACTTAGTTTAGTGCACATAGTTTAATACTGTATCAGTTCCATGAAATATTGCATAAACTTACTTTGTACTGTGTGATCTATCTTCTATCTTGACAAGGGTCCCGAAACATTCTCCAACCTCCAGCTGAAATCAGAGACAGTGTAATAATAGCTTGCCAATGAGCTAACTCACTTCAGGTTAGAGGTGAATATCACAACCCCGAGGGTGATATACCATCAGTACTTGTACATTATCATATCATAATTTAGAAGATAAGGTGATTTGGAGGTGATATTGAGGTGGCCAGTATTAACAAGGAGATTGAAGAGCCAGAATTTCAACAATTCTTTAAAATTGTCTTATTTATTAGAGTCCAAAGAAAGTGTTAGTTGTAAAAGATGAGTATTGATCAAACATCTTAAATCCTTATAATAAAAATACAGATGAAAGCACTGACCGGTTCCTCTGCCTCCTCCATGGGTGTGGGGGATCTGAAGTCCATCTGGGTGCCGGCCATGTTCAGGTAGGGGTTGGTCAGTGGCAGCACCGCTCCCTTCAACACCATGTGCAGACCATGGTTCCCAAATACTGGCAGGGAGAATATGAAGTTTACTTTATATAACAATTTTGTTAGTAGGGCATTACCCATGTTGCCTCTATTCTTTTATGATTAATATCCACATTCTACAACTTTTAGTTTTTCAGTTGAATTAAATATAACAACGGTTTTTAAGGAATAACTGTCACTCACTTTCATATATTTTCTTTTCAATAATCATTATGTCATCCAAAGCACTGATTAAATCAATGTTTAAACTTATAATATCCTTTTTCTACCACTAGAAGTATTGTCTCAATACCTAGTCTAACTCCAAAATATTTCACCTCAAAAACTTGTGCCACGGAAATCACTCATTCGGACATAGAAAGTGTAATCATTCAAACCACAATTCTTTAAAACTTTGTAGGTTGTAACTGTGCATTTAAATTCAACATTTCACACTTCAGGGTTGAAATTGTTGAAACTTTGTGATCAAAACCTTTCAGTGCAGTTTGACATGAACAAAGACGTGAATAAGAAACACTGTTAATCAACTCCATTCAGTCTTACCCAAATCATCATCTGGATCTGCTGATTAATTAGCATAATGACAAATTAAATTTCTATCACCTTTTCTTTTTTCATATAGTTCATAGCTCAGTAGTTCATGTAAAAAAGAAAATATGAAGACACTACATCAAATGTTAAATATGATATTTCATCGAACACAAACATTGAATTTTGAATCGAAAGTCTTCAGTGTCATGAGACAATTAGACAATTAACAATTGTTGATGAACTCCAATTCATCCTTATCTTGCCTAATAATCAGCTCAATAATCTCAAAGTAATCATCTTCATTCAAAATTGAACTTTTAGCAGTTAAAACTGATTTATTGGCAGGTTCATAATAGACAAGTTCACCTAGTATCTGAAATAGATATTTCAGTGCAAGAACAAATTTGACACTTTGGTGACGGGTACATCAAATTTATTCTAACATTTAAACATGTGATAAGTTTCATCAGTGCATTGTAACATAACATGTGATAATTTTAAAATAACTGCATGCTTTCCTATCCATCCATTATACAATGCATATTTTATCATTCTGTAGTCAGTTGCCCGAGGAATAAAAGTTGCAAAATAGTACATTTATCGAGATACGAACTCATACCGTTCGGATGTTTCCTTGCAAACCGTCTGATAACAGCCCGTATACTCTCACGTTCTGACGCAATTCAGTTAACCAATCACAAGACCTCCAACAAAATCTTTTGGTGTGAAAATCTAGGGGCAGATAACTCCAAACAGCTATCCTTTCGTCTGTTCCGAATGCTTTCAAATCGGCGACCATGTAAAAATTATAATGTGATTGGTCAGCTATTTGACTGTGCTTTGTCTGCGCTAACAGAACACGAGCCTATACGGGGTGTCCTCAGACATTGTTGCGCGGAATCTATAGAACCAGTTTGTATCCCGAGTGAATTTTTTTGCAGATTTAATTCCTCAGAACAGGGTCGTTTTTAATCAGACTGCATATTCTTTTCCACACAGTTTCTCTTTACTTGACATAACAGTTATAGAATTTATAAAAGACAAAGTCATAACTAGTTTCTGATATAAGAAACAAATTTTACACTGTGACGGCCAAATTTCTGTCAAACATTAAAACGTGTACCGATAATAAACATTAACATGTGTAATAATTAATCTCTTTTGTGCAATGTGACATAAAAGTGTAACAATAACTTGCATTCAGCAATAATTAATCTTACCCAAGTCATCATCTGGACCTGTTGATAAATTACCACCATACCATATTAGATTTGTACATAAATATCTTAATACAAACATACTGGTGGCAGTGGTCATAAAGGATAGGCTACATAGTTAGCACTCCCAATGAGTTAGTGAAATTTATTAACTTATCTAAGGTCTTGAAGATGTAAATATAATATACTGGACAAAATACCAAAGAGAACGCTAGTCTTTTCATTGTTAAAGGGATACTGCGTCAAGGATAAAAATGAGATCACTTTTATCTGCTTATGCTAGTTAACTTGTCTGCTAACGAGTTACGCTTCGCTTCACTGTCTACATGGCAGTACATGCAGTAGTTTTATTACTAATTACTTCGATTGTCTGAAATTAGGGGTCTGTGACTCTTTACCAGACACATTAATCAGCATAGGTAGATAAATCTGATCTTATATATTTATCCTCGATGTGGTGCCCCTTTAAGGAAACAGACTGAATGCTCAGTTTGAAACAATGTTGCTGATTGCACAACTAACTTTAAACAATAATAGAAGCTAAATTACCAGCCTAACTAATGAGTACCTAACTTCAGAGAATGAATATTTGTCTGCCTTGAATATATCTGTATAAACAGGTAAGTGGTAAATTGTCATCTATCAAATTGTAAACATCTCTAAACGACCAACTGTCTGAGAGAAAGTACAACGTACTTGTGAAGTTTCTCTCCTTCCACACTTCCAGCTGAGCGACCACACACAGCTCCTTCAGCACACTGAGCTCCACGGCCTGCGCGAAGAACGGGAAGTTGCGCAGGATCGAGAATATCTTGTCGTTCTCAGCTGCAGTACGCTCAAATGGGCTGGGAAGGAAAATGGTTGAAAAGTTAAACCATAAGATGTGTCTGGTATCTTTCATCATTTTAAAGAAAATGTTGAATTAAATTACCTTTTTTAAACAAAAAAGAAGTAACCCTTTTCTTAATAAATAACATTCACAAGCATATCATTCTTAGAATAACTCAAGAAACCAACAATTCATATCAAATCATATTTTAGCTATGTATGTGTATACATAACAATTCACGTCATCACATGTAATTGAGCATATAAACAATTGAAGATGTTTAAATTTTGCAGTTTTTTAACATTTAGACAGGAGATAAAGTGAACTAATGTTCCCAGTACATACAGTTTCCGCAGCAATCTCCTGAGCGTTCTGATATTGGAGACTCGTATGGCAACGGGGTCTTCACTCTTGCGCTCCTTGTGTAACAAAGGGAGGTAATCGCTGATATTGTGAGACTCGGGGTCCGCAGACTTCACTCGTCTCTTCGCAGACTTCTTCTCAGTTTCACTACCTAAATATGGACAAGATTGAGAGAAAATAAAATACTAGGATAAAATACTACATTAGTGCTCCTCCCTATCCCTCAAACTCAGCAATAACTGTACACATTGCGTCTTGTGATATAAATATATATCAGTTTTATAAAGAAGAAAAGCTTTACATTGTAGCTATGATGGTCTCAAAACATTGATGACAAACCCAGTTTACTTCCGCTTATCATTAGCACCCCCTCATAAGGTGGATAATATAACCCCACTCCTCCCATTTGAACATAGGGGGCAGGATAGCGCAGTGGTTAGCACGTTCGGCTTCGGATCAAGAGGTCTGGGGTTCGAATCCCGCCAGGGGCATGGCAACTTTGTCTGCAGTAGAGAACTGTAATACACGCAGTAAGGTTTGGGTGCAATGCTACACTGAATTTCAGCGTAGTACCACCAATGGTTCGCTAGTTCCAGCCGATGCTCGTAGGTGTCATCGCATAGCCACATGGCGTGCAGGCTTTCTCCCTGCCATAATACTAGCAGCCGCGATATAAGTGAAATATTCTTGAAAGCGGCCTTAAACCCCAACTCACCCCACCTATGCATTTGAACATTGCCTTTATTATGCTGATTAAGGTATTAAATATATCATGAGCATCATGTTTTAATTTACACCCCCCCCCCCAACCCCCCACCCTTTTGAAACATTTTTCATGTAAATCTGATTAATCCCCTGGATGACCTCATCCCCCTTACAATGTGTGGACAGTACCTGGATCCAACCATATATGAAGCATTGTCAAGCAAATCAGTTCCATTTTAATGATTTCATAGAGTGGCAATGTTTTCATTGGTTGACTATTAGTTTTATTTACCCGGTATATTAATGTATCAGTATTGTGATTTTGTTTTCATTACAGGCCTATAGCTAAAACATACTAAATAAACATCTTTCTATAGATCTGCACAAGGATTCATATTTACCTGTTGCTTTATGGCTGATGCTCAGATTCGATCCTCTCTGCTCTCTGAAATCAAACACAAAAGTTGATAAAATAAATAACTTTCATCCAAAATAGAAGAATACACTTAACTTATCTCAGTGTTTTGAAACAGTTGAAGTAATCAATCAAATGCTAAGAATTCTGAAATGAAACTAGCAACGATCATAACATCTAAAAATGACTGAACTGACAATAAATTTTTTAATTATTTAACATATTTTACCCTCTTTTTTCCGTGTGGACAGGAAAGCCGACTTTCTTGGGAGGTTTGACGAACATCTTGTGGTAATTGGCCATGAACTCCTGGTGGGCCCACTCACTAGTTGTGTCATTCTCTCTGCAAATTGGGCAAATATTTAAAATTTTTAATGATAATGAATAAGAAAAAAGGTCCTTGATTTTCATATTTCTTTCAGTTAAGCCATTGCAGCCAGAAGAGCCAGGTCTACTAAATTACAATGTCAAACTGAGTGAAGTCCAAGAATGACTTCAAATTGATCTGTACTCACACAGCCACTCAATCAAAGAATCATTAAATACCAAATGTGTTAAATGCATTGCAGGATTGATTGATTTTCGTTTGAAGGGCCGGGTTGCATCCTGTTTGTCACAAGAAGAAAAATAAGAAGAATATTTCATTTTCTTGTCACATGCCGTATAACTAGCATCGTAAAAGGAGCAGAATTTTTAAAGTTACATGTTACCTTCATCCCCCCTGATAACTACAAAAATTCTGATCCTCCTGCGGATAACTTCATGTTTTGTTGGCGGCTTCATCCTCTCTCTGTGGTAGGTATACAAGCCCCCACCCCTTCTGGATCAACCAGTGCATTGCTATGCAATATAAGATTTTCTAAAGTCACTTCTGATAGGCTACATGAAGACCTGTATTCAAGGGATACAGGCTGCACAGATAAAAGTTCTTGTCCAGTAAAAGCTTCACAGCTATAAACTTGTTTCTTAATCGGAGAATCAGTAGATCCTAGATCTAAACATAATAACATAATAACACTTTATTGTCCTCAATACAAAGTAAATCGGAAATTTATTTTATGCTCTGGGCAACCAGCAGCCACAGTGCAGCGCCAGTTCAAGTGTTGTTCTATCCTTATAATGCTGAGCGCCATGAGAAGCAACAACTCCCGTTTGATGAGCGGACGCTCTACCAACTGAGCTACATCCAATAACATCACCAACAAGTTGTGAATAGAATATATACATATTCTAGTCCTTGAAAAACTGTAGCGCACATGCACATGCACATGCACAATGAACGGGATTAACACCTTAAATTTTGTGGTAACCAAAAATATACCCTGATGTGACTGCTCCTTTAATTGGATTAAAGAATAACAGTTGATTTGATGCACATGCACCTCTTGAGAAGCTGTTCAATATATTCCAGCTCACCTATTTTTCATTCCATCAATCAAACACAAGTCTCTGAGCTTATCATAATCAAGCATCGGCTGTTTTTCAAGTTTTGGCACTGAAAGAAAAAATAATATGATTATCAATTAAAAAGTATCAAAACACAATTTTAAAGGTGCATCCATTCTGTTTCATAAAATTTTATTTGGCTTTAATACGTTCCAACTCACCACACGTTCTATCTACAATACAAAGAAATTCACTTAGAGTGCATATTTATCGCCAATCGCAAAATATATCATAATTACTAGTTTCCAATTAAAATTTAGAACAATCATTATGCATGTGCAGAAACCGAAACTGCACGTCCGAGATACATGCACAGTAGTTATGTGACCTATTAAACGTTATCAACTCAAAATTGTCTTTGTGTCTGTTATAAATAAGATTCCAAAATTACGTTTGACTCATTGACGCGCGCCACACGCAGTGTATTGTCCGGTTTTCGATCAGAAATCACTACTTTTACCTTCATATCGTCAATATGCTAAGTCAACTATCATCAAAATGGTAGTTTTCCGTAACAGTCTCGATAAAGTAACACCATTTATAACGTTTGCAATATGGGACCCCCATCAACACAATGGATGTACCTTTAATGAACAAAATATTGACAATTCCACTCTCTACTTAAATGTTACAACTATATATATATATATATATGGCAATATTTATAAATTAATACCTTACACAATTTTGATACTGATAGTTATAAATGTTAAAAACATATTTTTCATGACTTGATATCTGGATGAACATAACGTAAAATGCAATACATTTCTAACTCAAAAGATGTACCCATCCAGGGGCGGATACAGCTTTTTGGGAAAAGGGGTGCACTGTTCCAGCCCCCGAAATGAAGGGGGGGGGGGGGGGGGGGGGGGGGTATATGTACAAATATATAAAGTTTGTAAAATACTTTTGAGCAACTTGTATGACATAAACAATTCACTTTAACAATCAAAAAGTTTTCTTATTTTTAATATATGGTACAACATAAGGGATAGCTTAAATAGTAGTTCAGCATGTTCTGTTTGAAGAAACATACAGAATTTAAATCTTGATGGCTGTTATAGAAAATATAAGGCAGATATTTCTTTCTTATTTCTGCATACTTCGAAGAGATAAGGAGTATTTATCTTCTTGAGAGTTAATACAAAATGGACAGTTAGTGTTTATTTCGTTAACAGTTTTGGCAAAACGTGCTTCTTGAACTTTGAAGTTATGGGCGTTACATCTATAAATTTAGTAAGCGGACGCCAAAGTTGTGGTGATTTAATTTCAGACAGATAAACTTCTGTATTAATACAATACTTAAATTCGTTATAATAACGTACACAAGTTGATGACGTTATTTCATAATACCAGGCTTGCTGATTTATATCTTCTGCTTGAATAAAATAAAATAAATAACTGCATATACCGTTATACATACATTTATGCTTAGTTTTTCTTGAATCGCGTACATTCCATGAGTAGGTCTCAGGCCGAGTGGTTCTCTTCACAAGCGCCATAATTGGACCAACTTTTTACTTTTAAAAAATATTCATAAATCGAACATGGTATTTTACAACATTGTCAAACGGGCACCTGTCAACAATACGCCATGTTGTTTACACCGTGACTAGGCGAGAAGTCTCGTGAGATCTCGCGACAGTTAACAGACGACAGTTTGGCCCCCTTCACAAAAGTATGTCATGCATGAACAAGTAAAATCGGCGCCTGATTTGGTTTGAGGCACGTGGGGGGCGTAATTTAATTAGACACACCTGCTCTTTCATACGTAATAATGAAGAGAAAGTCACTAGTTCTCTGTTGATGTAAGCGTTTGACAGTGGCCCTAACACACCTGTGATATGCGATCGATAAAAGTGGTAGGCTGTGACAGTAGTAGAGGCGGCTTCGGTTTGTGGTCATCTTGTTACGATGCCTAGCAACTCGGAGGAAATGACAGTCAGAATGGACACTGTTTCATCAGTGCTTGTGACACTGTATTGGAGTTTTACGTTCACTCTTTAAAAGGTAAGTTGGAACCTATGTCTAAGCTTGAGAGAATGTATACTCTCTTCATCAGATGTAGTCTTACCATCAGAAATCGTTGTTGATAAGGAATCAATCCTTTGTCATTCTCACGTTTATGTCATTGTACTGATAGTGGTATGCCGTCCGATTTTAAAACAAGTTTTGAAGCACTTTAGCAAACACAAAGTGTGTCACAATGCCAGTGTATAAATCTTGAGTGTTGCCCATAACACGCCTTTTTCAGTGAACTTTATGTAAGTTTTATCAACATTAAACCACGTGGCAAAGATCATCATTCATAAATCGAACTACCCCGTATTTACAATTTGTAGCACTACACATTACAACATTGTTGTACAGTTGTTCCAAATATGTGAATATATAACATCAGCATGATGAAGGTTATGTTAAGTTATCCATCAATTAGTGTAACAATGAGATACATTGACATATTATGTTATTTTGAAAATACACATTTCATCAAAGGATTTTACTCAAATCACACAAATATCTTGCAACTTCCTTCAATTTTCCTCTCTTTCCTAAAAAAAATAAAATAATAAAATCTGACATTGCAACATCAAATCTTTTTCTAAAAATGTTTTTAAAGGCGTTGTATCTTTTTATTTGCAACAATGAGAAACAATGAGATACAATGAGCTATTATATTGAAGATACACATTTCATCAAAAGATTTTACTCAAATCACACACATATTTTGCAAATGACTTAAATTTTCCTTCTATCCCAACAAAGAAATTAATAAAATCTGACATTGCAACATTAAATCTTTTTCTCAAAAATCTTTTTAAAGCTTCTGTATCTTTTTATTCGCATATTATGTTAAAGTTTATCAATATGTTGTTATTTTAGAGGGTAAAATTTCTCATTAGACTGTTATCAATAATGGGGGGAAATGGTGGCACATATAAATTGACAATTGTGTGGAGCTCTTCAGTGTGAGTGTTAAATTTGTCTTTTGACCATTCCATCATTGTACTCTACTCTGAGTGTAACTGTTTAGGGATTGCTACAGCACTGTGCCAAAAGTGTTGCAAGGATCACCGTTTTCTCATAAGGTCCCAAGGGCGGATCCAGGATCTTTGAAAGGGGGGGGGGGGGGTGTCCCAAAATAATTTTTCTCCACTCAACGGGGGAGGGGGGTCAGGACCCTGATCCTAACTTATACATGGACCCCCCCCCCCCCCCCCCCCCCCCCGGATCCGCTAGTGGGTCCCATGTTATTTCAGTGTAGCATCGATAATTTTAATTATCTCAATTTTCAAAATAATTCACTGAAAATTTAAATGGCAACATGAAATCTACCCCGCAACACGTACCAAATTTCTTATTTTGGATACGTTATTTTTCAAAGCAGTTAAATTAATGCTGAGGTATATCCATTTTTTTAACCCTTTAGGTCTGCTTATATAATGATGGCAATGGGGAAGTGACGTTACTGTAAAAATACCCAGTCAATATTTTGCCGTTTTCCAAAACCATGCTCAAAATTAACGAATTTGAAAATTATAAACATTATCTCAAGATGTTAGATTACAGTCATGTTGAATTTTATAAGTTAAATTCACTGTCATCATTATGAAAATTGTTAATGCTACACTAAAATATCATGGGAACTTATGGGAAAACAGCGATTCTTGCAAGACTTTTGGCACAGTACTGTAGGCCTACATATGTCAGATCACTTGAAGTACCTTCGAGTGACCATTTTAATGTGAACACCTTGAAATAGCTTCTCAAAGGGAAATAGATTTGTATATTTACCGAACCATACATGTATATTTGTTTTAGAATTCTTTTTATTGATTCAGGAATATAATTTAGCTATTTGTAACACTTTTTTATCTTTTTACGTAAGATCAGCGTGCTGCAGCAACTTTAAAATCATTCAACGTTATGGCCGACATGCACACACTAACAAAATAAGATGACAAAATGAAAATAAAATCAGCTCGAAAAGAAAATCCCAAACTGTTCCACATGTTTGGAAACCGAGCCTGAATGTGAAGTCTATATCCTCTCTCATTGATTAAAGCTGTGAATCCAAGTGACAGTATTTGTCCTATATTTTACCTGGTTAAATGTCATTATGCTGGAGAGATGGCAATAATCAATCAACAAGGCTTGTGAGCACCTGACTGGTGATTACGATAATTAGCATGTCTCTAACAGTGATGCAGTGCTGATCAATGCACTATTGATGTGGTATATACGCCGTATCACATGTGTGATTGTTCTCATATGGTACAAGAAATCAGACGACACTATGTGATAGCATTATGTTTCACTTATGTAAAATGCATTTGATCTCATGAGTAGAAAAGTGTACAAGGAATCACCTGGCGTGTGTGATACTATCCTGTATTACATGTAAAATGGGATTGTTTTCTTATGGCAATGAAGCTATTATAATCTTTATTTATTACATAATATAAGAATAACATTATGCAATAGATTAAATTTATGGTGACCATTATTTTTCATTTCCAATATTGGCTTGCAAAACACACGCACCATGGTCAGAAGATGTAGCAAATAAATGCTTTGGATAAGATCCTTTTTTCTGATGATGGTTTGAGAAGAGAATATATATGTGAAGAAAAGGTAATAGGTTTGATTACTAAAAAAGCCCATGAGAAACTGGAAATTACTTTTAAGGATTTAATTCATTTATCTTATTTTTCATGACAGGTAATATGGTTTTAACATGTTATTGAAATTCTTTGAAAGCTCATACAACAGTTGAATGAAAGATGGACTTCTTAAATGATAGCCCTTTTCTCCTAGCAAATAAAAATAACATGAAAAGCTACAAGTAACTTGATTACTTACAAACCCCATGCATCAACTATACTTTATTAGGTAATAAGTAAACTCTTGTTATCATTAATCAATGTAAAGAAACTAGCACGACTTGCTTTAATTGATGTTTTCTCCTGTAACTTGGTCCTGTTACCGGACTTGTCAAAGACTGTTCGGACAGTTATTCTTGTTTCAGTCTTCTTGATTATAAGAAAGTTCTGGGAAACTTGTATCTGCAAAAACATGAATAAATATTATTCCTTTGCATTTTTAAACCTACAAGGTTCTGTAATTGGATTCAACGACAAGTTTTACAGATATATTCAACTAAAAAGTGAAGGACGACCATCATACAGTCATATTTCTTTAACCCAGTGTCCAATCTACGATGCATAATTGCCCAATTCATTCAGAAATTTTTCTTTAAAAAATTCTATTGGGGACTTCCGTTATTGCCAGCGTCCAATCTAGAACTAAAATCCAAGGGGGAGCAGAAAAGAAGGAGGATTTTGGAAAAATAGGACAGAAATAATAATTCAATGGTAGGGATAGATTACAATGTGTGATAATCCCCAACATGATTTTTTTGTAATAACAGGCTTTTTGATCATTTTCAGAGTGAATCCCTCAATCTTGCATCCTATATTGGACACTGTTATTTGTCGCAGATTGTAATTTTAAACCAACCTTTGAAATCAATACCATTCCTCTCCTAATTTTTTCAAAAACCCCTTTCTTTGAATGAAAAGGTGTATCCCCATAAAATTTTGGTTCTAGAAACTCAAAACAAACTTTTCTTGTTGTTTTCTCGTTGGAAGTAGAGAAATGTAGCACTTTACACATTGTACTGTTCCTCAGTGACCAGCAGAGAAAACACAGGTAACCCTTTTAAATAGTGAAAGTATCCTACATTTCCATAGGACGCTATCTATGAACAATACTGCCATATTCTACTTATACGGGCATCACTATATATTTTGAAGTAGACTGTTTAATTGATCTATTCATGCTTTAGCTTGAATTCTTCATTAGGGTTTGTCTTGGGTTTCAATCAAAGGACATAGTGATTTTTTTTTAAAGTTCCATGATTTCATGGTCAATGTTACAATGAACGCAGCCAAACAATTAGTACAGTACAGTGAGTAAATGTTATGACCACTTTTCATTAACTTATCCATTAAATGTATATAGCTCATTGATTACCACTGAGTTAGTCAGGGATAAAAACAGTAGATTCATATACATCCCTGCAGGCCAATCCTGGAAACTATACTTACCGGTAGTTTTTCTCCCAGGTGATTATGAGAGATACGGTACTGTCCAGCAATCCCCAGACAGTTTGAGGCTCTGATATTGCCATTGGGAAACAACTGTATTTAGGCCTGTTTTCTGGACTTTACAGGCTGACAAAAATGATGCGATGACGCAATTTATTTTTTTACGACATTGTTTTTTTGGAATGAAGAGTTAAAAAAACAAAAGTTATACAATTATTTATATAAATAAAGCACAAACTCTGTTAAATATGTGTTACTATTCCAAATAGTCTATAATCTCACCCCTACACACTCCATCTCAACAGAAACGAGTGACATTTTCTATATCCAATGTTTTCTGAGGCTAAAAATTTACAGTTATCTGCCCTTTACTTTTGAAAACCTAGAAAAAAAAACCCTGAGGCGTGGGTTTGAAACTGATGCGGGCGGGGGGGGGCTTACATCTCTGGGCTCGCAACGATACCAAGTCTATTGTCAAAATCCAGTTTAATGCTTGGGCATTGTTCACCTGTACCCATCGATAATTGACTATAGAAATGGGCAGGTCCCAATCCTACATATTCTAGGATAGTCTATAATACCGGTAACCGGGATGTAGCTCTGTTGGCAGAGCGTCCTCTCGTCAGGCCGGGGTTCAATTCCCTGCCGCATCATACCAAAGACGTTAAAAGATGTGAGTTATTGCTTCTTTGCTTAGCGCTCAGCATTAAAAGGACAGAACAACACTTTAACTGTCACTGCACTGTGGCTGCCAAGGGCACAAGAATTTCCTATTTTGTTGTAATGAAGTCAATAAAAAGTGTTATTTAAAAAATGTACAATCTTTAGCCATGCATGCAGCGGCCATTGATAGATAAGTTCCTGTGTTAAAAGAAGGGTTTTATTAGGTATTTTTGGGGAAACAAAATTTGAGAGGATATTCCCGTTTAGACATACATGCATGCTTTCATTTCACGTAATGCAAAAAAAAAACCAAGATTGCGGATACAGCCAAAAGAGCCAACTTTCGCTTTGAGTTCTGATTCATGTAGATTGGTCATTGTTGATATTTATTAAATCAACAGTCTTATGTTTAACAAGTCAACAAAACAAATCTATAAGGAATTAGGAAAACATCAATTCATAGTGTCTTCTAAAGAAACATGTCATTGTTATTTATTTAAACATTTTACAAAAGATATGAAAGCAAAGTATTAACAATGAAAAAACATTGAAATAGTAGCAGGAATATAAATAATAATTGATATTCTTACATTATGTCATTGTTCTATGTAACAATGGATGTAAGAAGAAAAAAAAGAAAAAAATGTTAACAATCTATACAGAATAAATATTGTTTACAACACACCTCAACACTGTTATTGAATCATTATTGTATTGATTTGATATATATTGTGATACAGTTAATTCCTGTTGTATCCATTTGTTATATATTGTTGTACAATCAATTCCATCTGTATAATAATTTTGTTATTCTCTTGTGTTGGATGGTATACAGTAAATAGCTCATAGGAAGTACTGAGACTCTATGCTTGTGTAACTACAGAGAACTGATCGAAGGATGGAAACAACTCTTTGAAATGGTTCATTGTCAAGTATAGAGGATAGAAAGCTGAAAAGGCAAAACAACTAGCTTGCAAAGCTATGTTTTCTTTAACAATGGACAATAAAGCCTAAGGCCGGGATTCCATGTGTACGGAGTGCGTACTGCGTGATGCCAGGGTATGAAACTCCCCAAACTTTAAGCCAGACCACAGGACTGGCTAACTGAAATACTTGTCGGTCCGGACATATATCTGCCTGCCCATAATTCGAATTCAGTGAGCATGAATATATTGAATAAACATGAAGTAATGTCAGAAAAGAAAAAGCAAACACTATTTAGGAAAAGCCCAATGACAAACTGGCTTGAGATTTAATATCATGATACAGGACTAGATTATTATTATCAAATGCAACTGAACATATACCATTAACAATGACAAAAATGTTCTTTTAATAAATCAATAAAACAATAATATTTGTTTTTTTCTTTGATATATGTTTGCATATAATTTTCCAAGAGTTCGGTATCAATATAAATAAAAAGGTTTTCAAAACTGTCATTTCAACACTTGCATGACAATGCTATTTTCATTAATCAATTTCCATATGTAGATCTATAATAAACCATGTAAAAGTGGCCACTACTTTCATTCTGTAAAGAATTTGATTTAGTAAAAGTTGGAAAATGTCAATACTATTATATTTTTAAATCAATTATTTGTTAATATTGAAATAAGATTATTAAATTAATGTTTAAATAAACATTCAATTTCATAAACATGTACATGTTCATCACTATGGAATGTCGTTCTCCCGCAAAGTGGTCTGGCCTATTGAGGAATAGGGGTGACGGGTTATTTAAGAATATCTCATTACCTTGTCAACATTTCATATTGCTTAATCTATTAAGTTTATTCCAAGATGAATCACCAATTTAACATTATTACACAATAATTGCCCATAAATCGTCAATAAAGTAAGCAAATGGGAATGGGTATCTGGGTAAAACTGAAAAATGATAACCTATCATTCCCATTGAAATAGATCGTTCCACTCAAGATGCCATCATCCTTTATTTATGTATGTGAGCACAAACTATTTTATGACAGAATTTTTAGTAAATCTTCCTTAATTACAAAATGTAAATTATTGTTGATCAAGATATTGACTTTCTTGAAACTTATAATCTAAAAATACTTTGTAATAATTTCTCTGGTGATGCTAAGAGACAGTTCTAAAAATAGATCTCTGGGAAAAGCCATACATCTGTGCTAAATGGCATCCAGTTTGTTCATCTTACATTACAAACGTTTTCATTCTATGTATAGAAATGATTGGGTGAAAATGATCTTTATTTCCATCTTGGAGGTCAGTATCTTAATTCTTAATCATGTCACAAGCTAGGAAATGTTTAGAGTATTTGCTCTTGAAATTATAACCTGACCATCGGGCAGGGATATACGAGAATCTGGCAGCCCGAGTTGAAAACAACCCGTCTTGGATGGTTGGACAGGCAGGTATTCGAACGCTGGTAATGCGTAGTACGTAATGCGTATTTAACACTTTGCACTAAAATAGTAGTAGTTGATTCAACAAACACGTAATGTGTAAAGCGTGGTGCGCAGAGCATAGTACGTGTTCCCCGGGACACTCACAAGAGTGTCCGAATAAGCAATACGCGTCTATACGGATACCAAAAGTGGGGATTCCCCTGGGGTTTTCCTATCACAGACCGCATGGTTTTCCAAACAAACTGCACGTGTTGACATATCTCGCAACTTTATACCTGACTCAAATCTTGAGAAATTAAAGATCAATCTCTTTATGATGCCTCAAGGAAGAATTATAAATATGCCCTTAAAACAAGCAACATTTCCTTCTTTTTTTAAACAAAATAACAATAGGCTATACAAATTCTACAATTAGCAAAATATCTTCGTCAATCTCAAGTTCTCTCTGAAGACTCTTGTTATTCGACATAGCCATCGCGTGTCCATATACACAAAGGTCAAATTGGATAATCACGCTGCAATGTAGGCCCTATATACATCACTCACGCATATATGGAAACTGACAATACGCACATATGGAAACTGACAATACGCATCACGACTTACGCAATACGCATCACGTGACATGCATAACGCACGAATACGAACACATGGAATTCCAGCTTAATAGTACAATGGACAGATAAGAAGAAACAATTACAATTTATCATATCCCCGCCTTACAGCGTAAGTGAGGGTATATAGCGTTCATTCTGTCCGTCTGTCTGTCCGTCACAAAACTTTGTGCAGAGCATATCTCTCAAACTATACATGCTAGCTTCACCAAATTTGCAACACATGTCAGCCATTATCTCTAGTTGTGCCTTTTGAGGGTAAGACCGAATTTTATTTTTTGTAGTTTCCATGGAAACATGACCAAAACAGTGACTCCGTAAGGTATAGTCATTTTGTGCGGAGCATATCTTTCAAACTAAACATGCTAGCTTCACCAAACTTTTTTTTTCCATTTCCATTTTTTCAGTACATTTCCATTCATATCAAATAAAGTATACATACATCTGCATAAGAACATACATTCAATGTCTTATCATGGAGTCTTTGCAGGATCTTTGAAAATCATATGGAGAGAAGACCAGAACTTATAGAAGCTTGCATATGTACAATTTGAGAAAGCCATAGTTCTTGTTATTTGGTAATATCTCGTTAATTCTAGTTGTAAAGGTTTAAGATTTGGTTGAATTTTTTTAATATTGCATTTGTAAAGAAACAATTTTGTTATGAGAATAATTGCATTTAATGGGTTATTATTTTTACCTCCAAATCCAAACAGTATTTTCTCCTCATTCAAATCAATAATTCCTTCTATGTAATCTGCAAGCCATTCTGATAATTGTCTCCATATGGTCTTAGCATACTGACAAGCATACAAAACATGTGAAATGGTTTCAATTGAGTTGTTGCACAGAGAACATGCTGATGATTCTACATATCCAATCTTGAATAATAAATTATTGGTACTTAATATATTATGTATGATTTTAAATTGGAACTATATAAGTTCGCTACTTTGTGTACATCTTTTTGCCATAAGATTGTAATTTGTCCACTCTGTGTCAGTGTACTCTGTTTTCAAATATTCCTCCCATTTGAAAAATGTTTTCAACTTTGTAAATTTTGAATTTAATAAAGTTGTATAAAAGCCTGAACAACCTTGTTGATTGTTTATTGAAGTTATATTGAAAGGCCTGATTGGTCCGAAATTGAGTTTTACACAGAATTCAATATTACGCAAAAAAGATGACACTGTTTTTCTTACACCTTCGTAAGTCAAGAAATCTGTTTTAATATCATACTTTTGCATAAATTCTGTAAAATCATAAACTTTTCCACTGTCATCGACCATGTCTCTAAAATATGTAATACCCTTTCTGTGCCATTGTTGAAAATAGATAATTTTGTTTCCAATTCTGATATCATTATTAAACCAAAGAGACTTTTCCATAATTACTTCTCCACTTTCAAATTCCTTGTCGTAGGAGTTCAAATAGTTTGACCATACTGATAATACATCTTTCCAAAATTTATTTTCAATTATAGGAATTACTTCCTGTTTAATATAGTGAGAATCTGCTAAATAGATTTAGTTTTGGAAGTAATATTGATTTCAGCACTACATTTCTCCCCAAGGGTGTTAGTGTTCTTTTTGACCATTGGGTCATTTCTCTTTCAATGCTCTCAAACTTTTTGGAATAGTTCAGTCGTATCATATTATCTAACTCGACATCAAATTCTATGCCAAGTAACTTAAATTGGGTCTGTGACCAGTCCATTTTCCATTCTTTACAAAGCTTATAGCGTGTTCTTTTTTTTGAGCCAAACCAAATCAGTTTAGTCTTGTCAGCATTTACCTTTAGTCCTGAAAATCTTGCAAAAAATGATAAAGTATTCATTGTTGCGTAGAGGCCTTTTTCTGATCCATCTAAAGTAAGTGTGGTATCATCTGCAAATTGTGATAAAAGAGATTCCATATTTCCCATCCTTATTCCTTTTATATTTTCATTATTTCTAATCATTATAGCTAGTATCTCTGCACACAGAATAAATATATATGGCGATATTGGATCTCCTTGACGACATCCTCTTGAAACTTTGAAAAAGGAACTTGCATATCCATTTACTAAAACACACGATTCTATATCTTTAAAAAGGATATTCACCCAATTTTTAATATCTGGTCCAAAATTGAAAAAATCTAGGACATATATAAAGTTTCTATCAACTGAGTCAAAAGCTTTTTCAAAATCAATGAGCAGTAATAGTCCTGGTGTTTGATAGGTTTCTGTGTAGTCCATCACATCATAAATCAATCTTGTTACCTCTCCAATATATCTACCAGTTACAAAGCCTTTTTGGTCCTCGTGTACGAGTGATGGTAATACGTGTTTAATTCTATTTGCTATTGTTGCTGATGCTAATTTGTGTGTAGTGTTTAAAAGGGATATTGGGCGCCAATTTTTTAAATATAGTTTGGATTTATTTTCTTTTGGTATGCATGTAATCAATCCTTGCCTTTGTGTAATTGACATGGTTCCAGTACTAACAGCATAATTTAATGCCTTTAAAAGGTATTTATTTAAGTCTAACCAAAAGAATTTAAGGAATTCTGCAGTAAAACCATCAGGGCCTGGGCTTTTTTCATTTTTCATATTTTTTAATGCATGTAGTACTTCATCATAGGTTAATTTACCTTCAAGAGATTCTGATGTAGTATCATCTAACCTAGGAGTTATAATTTCAGCAAAGTAGTTTTCCAAATTTATCTGAGTACACTCATCACTATTGTATAGATTTTTGTAATAATTTCTAACTTCTTGGATAATGTTTTCTTGTTTCATTAATAAAGATCCCTCTCTATTTTCCAGCTTTGATATTGATTTATTAAGGAAGTTTCTTGATTCTAAATGTAAAAAATATTTAGAAGGTTTTTCTCCATGCTCTATCCATTTAGCTTTAGATCTTATAAAAGAGCCTTCTGTTTTAATTCTATTTATGGTTTCTAATTCAGATTTTGTTTCCTTTATTTTTTCCATTAGTAAATCTTTCTCATTTTTATCTTCTGTTTCATCAAGTTCAATTTCATATTGGTTTAATTTTTTTCCTAGTGTTTCCTCTAGAGCCAAAGATTTCTTTTTTTTTGTTGATGAAAAATAGATTGAATTGCCCCTTATATTTAACAGCAGCATTTCCCACAATAATTGATCATTTAAAATGGAACAAGTTTTGTTTTTAACAGGGTCATCGTATTGTTCTATGGTCTCCTTTATAGTTTTTTTACAAGATCAACATATTCTTTGTCTTTCAAAAGTGAGTTATTAAATTTCCAAAAGCCCTTTCCTCTCTGCACCTCAGATAAAGATAAAGTAAGTGATATTATGGAATGATCAGAATTTATACTTGGTGTTATATCAGTATCAGTGGTAGATTGCAAGATATTGTGTGAGACTAGGAAGTAATCTAGTCTAGCTTGTTTCAAGGGGGTTGGCTGTCGCCAGGTAAATCTTCTCGCAGATGGGTTTACTTCTCGCCACGGGTCCTTTAAATCTAGCGCATCTATTGTATCATGTAGTTCTTGTCTTGCATTAGGGTTATTTACATGTTTATAGTTATAAGTGTCTCTTTCAGGATCAATTACTATATTCCAATCTCCACACAAAACAGTACGTTCTCCTGTTAGATTTTCAGTAATTTCCTTTACCTTTTTTATAAAATCAGGTCTGTCAGTATTTGGTCCATATAGATTTACTAATGTGTAGATTTTTTCTTCAATAAGTATATCAAGAGCTACATAATTACCTTCTTCTTTGTCTATTACAGAGTCGATAACCTTAAATTCAAAATTATTATTAAATAAAATTGCTGTACCCCTTGAATTACTTTTAAAAGGTGATATGTAGCATTCCTTGTAACCCCACTGCTGTTTAATAATTTGTTCTTGATCAGGTGTAAAATGAACATCTTGTAAGCAGTAAATCTGAGCCTTTTTCATTTTCAAGAACCTAAATACTTGCTTTCTTTTTGAACTACCATTTAGGCCTCTACAGTTCAAAGATAATATTTTAATTTTTTCCTTTGAATGCATTTGATTTATTCATATCTTTTGGTATATTGTCATACAATCTTATGCACATTGATGATGAAATGTATATGGAAATGGTTTTTGTGTACGTAAATTCAAACAAGGAAAAAATAAACTTTAAAAAAGCGTACTTGTGTACATTTCCGACTTCCATTAACTGTAAAAAATACAGAAACTAAAGATATGATCTTTAGATGGTCTCCGTCCATCATTTAGAAATATTAATAACCAAGCAGCAACTGCCATGTTCCTCAAAAAATAAACCGAAGCTCTTCTAATCACGTCTTCGAGAGTGTAATTACTAAAAACAAATCTAGTCATGTGTTGTATCGTCATGTGATATGCACGTGACACGCTAATTATAGCCTCTACATATCCGTGTATAATTTCTAGAATTGTTACACATTTAATCAAAACTACATCGATATTTGAGAAAAAATACGTTTGATAATTGAATTCTCACGTAATCAGACACTTGTCATCTGTATAAAGTCATGTTTTGTAAATAAATTGTGATAATGTATCCTCACATGAGCACGTGACACGATATTTATAGCTTGTAAATATTCCTGTATTGTAGAGATATATGTAGAATTTTAAACATAATTATATCAATCATAACTACATTGATAGTTGTAAAAATGAATGAGGTCAAAAGTTTTGACTCAATTTATCAAACACGTGTAATATTAATAAAGAACATTATTTTTATAACATAGAAATAAATGCATTTGTTCATGATAAAATCAGGCTTAATCGAAAGAAAACCCACAATGATCATCATAATTTATCACATAAATAAAGTTTAATGAATCTTTCATTCTAGAGTTCTGATTAAAAGCTGTTGCTAACAATGTTACATCCTTCGAATGTAAGAGTAGTTGATAATAAATACCTGTTGTAAGAATTCCAATAATCCATTGAAATATAATACACGTCCTAATGAAATAAATATTGTTTTTGCACGTAACAAAGGTTCGACGATTTATATAAATCGTGGTTTCTTTCCAAGAAATGAATGGTGTCCGTGAAGAAGCGACATAGTTCCACGTCAATTTTAACAGTCATTTTCCGTTGTAAACATGAAGTCTATCATGCAGTACTGTTCGCATTGAATAGCACGTAAAAGCGCAACATAAAATAAAATAAAATGTAAGTTTAGCTGTAATACATCCGCACTTGGAATATGATCACATTTCATCCATGATTAGGATTAGGTAACGATTGGATCCTCTTCCAGGCCAATGTCCTTCCACTGACTGTCTTTGTTTCGCCGGTAGCACAGTGTTATGTCGATCCCCTTTTCCACTATTTTCGTCTGTACGCCATACTGCTTCCGTAGGTAGAATGCACGTGAGGCAAGCTTTCCACGAAATTTCTTCAATTTTACAGGCAGGTCTGTGCGGATACTTATGTGGTTTTCGATTAGTTTCTGTCGATTTTGGCCTATGGCGTTGAAAACTCGCTGCCTATCTGTCATCCGAACAAACTTTACCACTATAGGTAGTGGCATTTGTGCTGATCTCTCGGTTGTTGCGAAGCGGGGAAGACGGTGAATATTCACAAAATCAAATTGCGCTGAATTTTCAATGTTCATATTAGCAAACAATTTTTTGACTTCAGTTTCAGCATTCTTCTCGTTAGGTATTCCGTATACCAACAGGTTTTGTTTCCTGGAAAACGTTTCGAACAACAAGTCTTTCTTTTCCATCTCGTCTGCCATTTCTTTCATTGCAAGTTTGAGTGTTTCTATTTCTTTACGGTTTTCGTCAATTGCGTCTGAATTAAAAGACACCGTTTCCTCTACTTCTTTTAATTTCGTGTTTGTTTTCTCTATTTCTTCATGTATTTTGTCAATTTTATCAGAAAGTTTATCTGAATGTTTGTTCAATTCAACAGTGAAGAACTTTTTTAGATCTATGTCGGCCATGCGGTCTTCGTTGCTCGTCTTTTTAGTTGGTGAAATTTTCTGTGTATCTGCTCTGAATCTCTCCAAATTAGTTGCCGTTGATGTTTGTAGTGTCTCTTTGTTCTTATTTTGGCTTCTTGTTGCTGCCATGGTAAATAATTTAGGCTGATTTTAGACGATTTGGACGGAGCTCTCCGAGGCACGTCTTCTCGTGCGCAGAGCATAACCGGAAGTCCCTTTGTAGTTTCCATGGAAACATGACCAAAACAGTGACTCCGTAAGGTATAGTCATTTTGTGCGGAGCATATCTTTCAAACTAAACATGCTAGCTTCACCAAACTTGCTACACATGTTAGCCATGATCATTGGTTGTGCCTTTTGAGGGTTAGATGGATTTCTGAATTAACAGTTATCTCTGGAACTGTACATTCAGTATTCATTCAACTTTACACACAAGTTAGTCATTCCATAGATGCGCCTTCCTATTTTCAATTATGTCAAACTATATTTGGAAGTGGGGATATGTGAGCTGTGCTCGCTTCTACACTTGTTTAAAATGAGTAAATGTGCTTATTTTCTCTCCTTTTTTGCTTCTCAATGGGGCCTTTTAACTCCTCTTGACTCTACTTGATGGGGCCATTTTGATTCCTTTTTGAAGGCAGCCTTTTCACTCTAGTTTTTGTGACCTTTTAAAGTCAATTTGGTAAAACCTTTTGGCTGCAGGTTTTTAGTCTTTTCCTTTGTGGAACCTTTTCGATCTCTTTCAGACAATATATATATATATATATATATATATATATATATATATATATATATATATATATATATAAGAGAGGGTCCAAAGATAGAATTCAAAGTTCCTGTTCTTGTAATACTCTAGTGTTCCTTTAATACCAGTCCAAACTCAGCATTATATAGACTAACATGCATTTTGCATTAGCGTAATGTTCTGACCACTCTCTTCAATAACCGTACAATGTGGTCAGGTTAGCAAACATCTTCTGGAGTCTTGGACTAGCAGAGAGAGAAGCTTTCTGTAATGGCTTGGTTATTTGTACCAGTCAAGCCGATAAAATTCCTACTTTGAATGTTAAACCACCAAAGCCAGAGAAGTTGCAGACAAATTGTTTGATGGCTTCGATAAATTGTGGTAAACATGACTGAACAATTTGCAAGACTATGTTTTAGAAATAATTGAAAGACAAATTTGCACAATTCATTTTATTTTACCTTGCAACACTTTAAGTCAAAGAGTCACTTTTCCTTAAATGTTCTGCATTTATGTTTTGGGCAGAGATAAAAGGCACCGCCCATGCATCCTTTATTCTAGAACAGAATTCGGCCTCATGTTTGTACTGGAATAGTTCAGGGCCAAACTACTTCTTTGCAAAGCACATGATAATAGAGACTTCTCTATTTCTTAACTGTATTCTAAATAGTAAATACAGGACTATTTCTTCTCTTGGACATTTGTAGAGCTTCACCCTGTTAGACACAGACCAACAAGCAAAGGTTTGAAAACATCTTTTTAAGAGATGTGACATGTTCTATCATTGTGATCATTAGGGTGCAATAGACACAGACCAGCGAGCAAAGGTTTGAAAACATCTTTTTATGAGATGTGATATGTTCTATCATTGTGATCATTAGGGTGCAATAGACACAGACCAGCAAGCAAAGGTTTGAAAACATCCTTTTAAGAGATGTGACATGTTCTATCATTGTGATCATTAGGGTGCAATAGACACAGACCAGCAAGCAAAGGTTTGAAAACATCTTTTTACGAGATGTGACATGTTCTTTCATTCTGATCATTAGGGTGCAATAGACACAGACCAGCAAGCAAAGGTTTGAAAACATCTTTTTAAGAGATGTGACATGTTCTATCATTGTGATCATTAGGGTGCAATAGACACAGACCAGCAAGCAAAGGTTTGAAAACATCTTTTTAAGAGATATGACATGTTCTATCATTGTGATCATTAGGGTGCAATAGACACAGACCAGCAAGCAAAGGTTTGAAAACATCCTTTTATGAGATGTGACATGTTCTATCATTGTGATCATTAGGGTGCAATAGACACAGACCAGCAAGCAAAGGTTTGAAAACATCCTTTTAAGAGATGTGACATGTTCTATCATTGTGATCATTAGGGTGCAATAGACACAGACCAGCAAGCAAAGGTTTGAAAACTTCTTTTTAAGAGATGTGACATGTTCTATCATTGTGATCATAAGGGGTGAAACGGTTCACGAGTATGGTAGTTGAACCGCTGTATTTTGCTTTCGGTTCGGTACACGGTACATCAACGTGATTTTTCAGTATATGTCACGTAGCACGTGGTCCTGTGCATAGCTCAGTCGACCGCTATCAGTTAAGTTCAGCAACAACTGGCGTGGCTCGCTGGATGGGTGGGTTACCCGCCTCATTGCTGAATGAAAACTGAGAGTTTGAAGGGTGATTCCCTGCCCCACACAGAGACATGAGTTGAGAGGCTCATGGTGTCACCTTGGGCAAGGTACTTTATTCGAAATGTGCCTCTGTTCACTCAGCAGTACAATTGAGTACCTGGTTTGGAAGTGCAGGCAATATGATAGATAACCTTTGAGCGCCTTAATTAGTAGCCCAGGTTGCATACTCCCTAGGGAGTTGAGAATGAAAAAGGAACGATGTTGGTCCTTACACCAGGGTAATAATGTGTGTAGCGCTTTGAGCATGGCCCTTTGTGTTGTGGAGTTCAGCGCGATATAAGTATCCTCATTATTATTATTATTATAAATATATAACTTAACTAAAACAGTTATGTATTATTAACTCAGATGTAATTATATTTTCAGTTGTACAATTTTAAAATCAAATGATGTCCACACCCTACAAAGTTATTTTCAAGAAAAACATGTGATTTGTTATGGTTTTAGTGCATATATTGAAAAATATTCTTGGTTTTATAACGAACCGAAAATGTACCGAACTGAGGGTCTTGTACCGCAATACGTACCAAACCGAAGCCTAAGCATACCGTTTCACCCCTACTGATCATAAAGGTTAGCACAAAATACTAACTTGTTATCCTAGTTTTAATGTGTGACAGCTTGTTCATATTATTCATATATAAGTTATATAATCATGTAAAATGTGTTCTTATCTTCTATCAAACTACGCTCAGCATTTCTTTGAGAGGCATTTTAGAGGTTGTAGAGATGAAGAAAAACAAGATATATGGATATTCAACTTCTTTATTGCAGTGAATTCAACATTTCGGTGGAGATACTAACGCTTCATAACGGTGTTAGTATCTACACCGAAACGTCACATTCATTGCAATAAAGAAGTTGAATATCCATATGTCTTGGTTTTTCAACACTGTTGGATATTTCAGTTTGCCCTTCTATTTTTTTAAAACATTTTAAACATTGCTGATAATAGAAAAAAGTGAGATTAAGTAATCTTTGTATTTGTTGCCACTGAATCATGTGGGTCAAACATACCAAAGTGTTTTGATGGACATTCACCTGTATAAACTTGTCAGTATCAACCCCTTGCGAGTCTTTATATTGCTATATAGCTGGGAGTGATAGACAGATGTGGTTAGCTGAACAAGATTATATCATGATCAATTGACAAGACCAAAATGGCATCGCAAGGGAATCTAATTATTTGGCTTGATGAAGATGGTCATTGTAGATGCTCTTCCTTTCAGATACAATTGTTGAGGATTTGATAAATGTTTCTCTCCAAAGATTGATGCATATAACCTTCCATGTTGCTTGACTGGCATGTCAACCATGATCCTAGATGTGCTTTTTCTGGAATTTTAATTACATCTTTACATGAATTTTTATGTTACTTTTGTGGTTTTGATGGAATTGTGACTTATTGCAATATCTGAAGCTTCTTCCTCCATTGTGGGAAGCAGGGGTTAACAACTATAGGCTGATTAAATCTCGTTTAAATTGAAAAAAATAACAACAAGGTGTCTGTAATGTACCAATAAGCAGTTTATGAAATAAGCTTGATAAGCAGCCAACCCAAAAATATACTTTCATCAATTTAATAACAAAATTAAAGAAAAACCTCAAAACCATACCAGCCTGGACCAAAAGTTGCCGGGTTCTGGACTGGCGGATGGGCTTTATTTGAAGTTATTTCATACACTGCAATACGCCTTGTACAGAATTCCGCATGTTGTGCAAATAAGTCTTACTTACTTACTTAAATTGAGCAGACTGTAAGCAAGATGAATGACCTTCATTGCCTGCATCCATCACTCTGTGGTCCTGAGCTAACCAATAATCAACGTGGAGTGAAAACAATTTATTTCGTTGTGTAACGAAATCTCCTAGAAGGAATTTGACGAAGTTTGATAATAAAATGTTGCTCAGTATCACTGCCAATTAAAAATTGTTGTCAATGTTACTCATGAACTAAGAATATAATAATTGAAGATATGATTGTTTTTATTGAATTGGGTGCCTGTTTCAGTGTTTTGCAAACCTTAACATTTTCAGACCACTTTTCACCCTAAACCGTAGTTACTCATTCTTTTCTTTTTTTGTCATCTGTCTTTGGATATTTCTTGACCATTTCTAGACTTGTAGGTAAAGAAAAAACGAGAACTTATTTAATGATAAACTCAGGTATTTTTACTATTAAACAGTCTATCAATCATTCAAGTTTATCTCCTAAAGGGACCTCTGTCCCGTTACAGTAGAAGGAGGACTAACTAGAAACATGAATCTGTGATGCACTGTCATGTCCCCGCTCCAAGTTTCAATCCAACCTAGTTAACTTACCCTTATTTTTCAGAGACAATCCAAAAAGAATTATAGAATTAGAATTATATATTAGAATAAATGTTTAATGTTTCCATGTATGATCTTAGTTCAAATTGTGTCCCTTTTCTGGCCTTTTTGTTAATATTGTTTCAATGGAAACCAGAAAAAATTCAAAATGATTTAAGTAGCAAAAGGTGAGCACTATTCCATCTTTGAGTCTAACCACAAGTCGCTTTTAATAGCACCGAGATTGAGGTCCGAAAAGGTTCGTAACCCCCATATAATAATAGAAATAATAATAACTCTTTATTGTCCTCAATACATTGTACATTGGAAATTCATTTTGTGCCTTCTGCAACCGGCAGCCACTGTGCAGCGCCAGTTCAAGCGTTGTTCTATCCTTATAATGCTGAGTGTCCAGCAAGGAAGCAACAACTCGCATCTTTTAACGTCTTTTGGTATGACGCGACCGGGAATCGAACCCGGTCTTCCAGGTGATGAGCGCACACTCTTACCAACTGAGCCCCTAAGTTCATGGAAACCAGAAAAACTATAAAACTCAGAATATCATAAGTAGCAAAAGGCACCACTCCACCACTAGGTCTAACCACATGTCAAGTTTCGTAAAAATATATTGAACGTTTACGGCCCGGAAATTAAAGCATTTCAGAAGGACGGAATCACAGACGAAGGCGAAAACATTACGTCTCCCGCAAAGCTTTGCGGGTATCCGGAACATACAAAACATTACAACAATTTTTGTGCTATATATAAAAATGAAAAATGTACACTATCATATCCGAAAGTACAATAAAAACTTAATAGAGCACTTTTGATGTTGTCTGCAGAGCATATTGCTTAAAAGAAGAGTATATACATTGTGTCAGTTACACAACTCCATGTGAATATATAGAAAGACAGTGTTTTGATAAGTTTGAGACCATTAGGAAATGAATATTGACAATTCCTCTAATTGGGAAGTGAATTGTTGTTGTTAGGGACGAGGCACCTGAAGCCATGTATCGTCATGGAAACAAGTGGTTTGTTTTAGCCCGGAATGACTCTGGCTTCAACATATACACAGAATTGATTTCCCCCGTTGCCTAGGAAACAGAGGACATGGGTTTTATTGTGACTTGTTAAATGGTGGACATGTGTGTTATTTTCATAAAGGTAAGATAGATCTTTCCAAAAGATTGATACCTGTGTTTGTTTTTGTTTATATATGATATAATTTTCTCAGTTTGAATACTTGAAATTTATATTACCTCATTTACATCATAGTTGACTATTTGTATGGTTTAAAGAAATATACCAAGATATGATGTTTGACTGTGTTATTTATTGCGAGATGTTTTTACCAAAACTTGCATCATTGAAATGTTAATTCTTGTTAAGAAAGAATTTATTTTCATAAAGTTTATTTTTCTAAATTCAATGCTTCATAGTTTTTCAACTTGACTCCAGATAAAATCCAATAAAAGTTGCTTACTTTTCAAATCTATCGCTGAAACTTTATTTAATGAAAATGATTAGGAATAAGTTCTTCATCATAGAATATCCTTATATAGAATAATGTTTTTCCCCTTCATCTTAAACAAATAAGTTTTCTAACTTACTAAATAAAGATGAATTTGTTTGGCCCTTTCAGTGATTCTGAAGTTCCTCCATTCTAAATTTATATTATACTGGTAATCAATGAATAAACAAACTTTTGCTTTCTTATACTGACTTCCGTAATGAACATTTTCCTCATCCAAGATTTAAGTACGGTGGTCAATCACTTTCACAATATCAGTTAGATGTAAGTAATATTAGGTGAGGTGAGGTGAGTTTGGGTTTAACGCCGCTTTCAAGAGTATTTCACTTATATCGCCGCTGCTAGTATTACAGCAGGGAGAAAGCCTGCAACGCAATGTGGCTATGCATTGTGGTGAAACCTGCGAGCAACAGAGTAATTTTAGCAGCCCTTAATTTGTTGAATTATTGTTTTGTAAACCTTTCAGTAGATTATGGTTATCTATTTTTATCACATATGAGAGAGACTTTTGATTTTGTTTCTGTAATAGTCTCATATTCTGAAGGAACAGAAAACACATCAAACTTTTGCAAGTCTGGATATGAATTTTAAGTTACTTGTCTGGTTTTCAGCTGTACTTGTTCTCAATACCCTGTGTATGTCACGGTTCTTTGTAAGGTCATTGCTATTCCTGTGATAGATTATAAACATTAGTTCTGTGTGTTCATTGTTATATTCCTGATTCTACATTAATTTCATGCTATAATGCTGTATAAATAGAAATTATTTATTGAACCTGAAAATAATGGGTAGTCATTGGAAAGCATCCGTAGGTCCTCTAATGCAACAGTCAGATATGGACGACTTTAATTGAAAAACTAAAGAGTAAAAGCATCGATAGTGATCTAATAGATAATAGTCACATCCAATGCTTGCTGTCGTTAACGAAAGTAAAAAATAAAACATTTTAGCGTGTAGGGAATACATTTTTAAAAGTACCATTAAAGTGATGCAAGCTAGGAGCTAGCTGTTTTTGCTCTATGATTATGAGTCTATTTCACTAAGATGCCTTCTAACATGGCAGTATTATTAGTTTCTGGTCGCCATTGGGTGATTTGAAGGTATGTTGATTACACTTTTAAGGATGTTTTACTAATGTCACGTTGACCCGGATTGCAGTGAGAAAAAACTTGCAAAACCATCATGGCTATTAATGTATATGGAGAGGTATTTACATAGGCGTTATATGCCTGTTTACCAATCCATTCATTTTTCATGAATAAATATTGTTTAAATCATATATGTATCTCAGCGAAATCTTTTACAAAAAGATATTGAGTCAAAATGTTAGTTCAGTTACATTCACTTGTCACAAATCAATGGTAACTGGAATTTTAGATAATCTCTGGGATTTCATTCCAATTAAACATACAAAAGGCATCAAATAATAAAGCACATGTTTCTACCCCAATGCTGATGAAGCAAAACAGCTTGCATGAATGAATGTAAGCAGATAAAAAAAAAACCTGTAGATCTTGTGCAGTGTCATTATCATTCTGATGATGTCCTCTGCAACTTCTTGCCAGCACTTGCTTGATAACGATGCTGGTAACTGCACCAAACCTCATATATAATGCAATAAAGTAGTCAACTATCCAAAGAATAAAATCTTCTTTTTGCCATCTGTTTAGGAACTCTGTCTGCTCTAGAAAACTGTTCTACATGCTGTCCTACAAGGTTTTTTTGTGCAATGTCAATTTGTAATTCATTGCAGTGTCATGCTCCAGGATTCTCTTTTTCCAGTCAACAATTGCTGGTTAGAATGCAGTGTATGCTCACTGATATTACAGACTTGTTCCTTGTAATGATAATGTATGTTCTTGATAGATTCATCGAATCCAAAAAATAACCTCACTTCATATTGGTCATTTCAAGTCCCATTCTTGAAAAGTTCCACATCTGTAGCATGAAGTAGAAGTAATATATTAACTCACCACTCGTGACAATATGCATTTCTACTTCACTCGATGAGATATGCATGGTGTTCGATGAGAAATGTCAAATATCCTCTATGTACGCAGTGTATGAAATAAGCTTCAAAAGTAGTCCAAAAGTAAACTTTTATCAATTTAATGGGTAGAGGTGAAACGGTTAGTAGTTGAACCGCGGTATTTTGCTTTCGGTTCGGTACACGGTACATCAACAGGATTTTTCGGTATATAGCGACTATTGAACTTAATTTAACAATTATGTATTATTCACTCAGATATAATTATATTTTCAGTTGTACAATTTTAAAACCAAATGATTTCCACAAGAAAAACATTGGATTTGTTGTGGTTTTAGTTCATACATTGAAAGACATTTTTGGTTTTGTACCGAACCGAAAATGTAACGAACCGAGGGTCCTGTACCGCAATATGAACCGAACCGAAGCCTAAGCGTTAAAGTTAAAGGAAATCCTCTAAAAGCAAAAATGGCCAGATATTTACAGATTGTCAGACAGGCCTTATTTCATACACTGTGTAATTGTACATATCTGCTTGCACTTCAATGACTTACATGTGGTAAAGAACTTTATCAATGTGTAGTTTCTGCCTCAATGGTAATTATATCTTTGTTCGTGCAGGTACAACTATAGTTTGACTTAACTCATGTTTATATGTAATTAGCTCTCATTTCATCATAAATTTTCTCCTAGTTTCCCTTCACGTCCCGCCATTTGCCATTACCTAATTCTTCCCAAGCATGCATCAGAGTAATATTCTATTATATAGCAAGGGCCACCTTTACTTACTTCCAACATTTCCTACAACTTCCTTCTCCTCAGAGTGTTTGTAACAGCAACAGTTTAATTGTGAAACTTTCATGCTGTATTAGCTGTGCAGAACTTTATATGTGAAGTTTCTGCCTTACTGGCATTGAAATAATACAAAGTGAAATATAAATTCTGGATATGAACCGGGGATGTAGCTCAGTTGGTAGAGTGTCCGCTCATCACCCGGAAGGCCGGGGTTCGATTCCCGGTCGCGTCATACCAAAAGACGTTAAAAGATGGGAGTTGTTGCTTCCTTGCTTGACACTCAGCATTATAAGGACAGAACAACGCTTGAACTGGCGCTGCACAGTGGCTGCCGGGTGCGAAATGCACAAAACAAATTTCCAATTTACAATGTATTGAGGACAATAAAGTGTTATTATTATTATTATTAAATCATAATTCCTGCTTTATTACAGCATTAAGACAGACCTGTGTTAATGGAGCACTTGGCATTGTTAGCTTCATCATCCAAACAATTAAATGGAAAGAAGAAGAAAAATATGTCTTAAAACAAAACCATACAGCCTAACTTTCTTTTATCTAGAAACGGTGGAACATTTTCTTTCACATTGAAAAAGTTGTTATCCAGAAAATCTTTTTGTTTTTATGTTGCCACTTCTTTGGAAGAAAGTGATTTGAAAAATGGTAGCTCATCCTTTTATTAATTAAACCTTTTGATAATTGCTAATTATACTCTAATGATACTAAATCTAACATGATATATAGCCATCATGATTGATTACTGTCTACCTGACCAAGATAGGCTGGAGTGCTTGTGCATGTCTTACTACAACTCTGACACATTAGCTTATTGATTGAACTTACCTGTGATCACTAATAGAGATTATTACCCGAGGAAGTGTGTCATATGACTTTTACAAAACAAGTGTGAATTTCTGTATTGCCCGAGCGAGAGCGGGGGTTATAAGTAAATTTGCACGAGTTTCGTAAAAGTCATATGGCACACTTTCGAGTGTAATAATTTCTTTATTATTCATTTTATTATACCCCCGACCAACGGTTGGGGGTATATAGTTATACCAACGATTCCGTCCGTCCGTCCTTCCGTCCGTCCGTCCTTCCGTCCGTCCTTCCGTCCGTCCTTCCGTCCGTCCTTCCGTCCGAAGACAATTTTTGTCCGATCGATTACAGAAAAACTATTCGTCTCATCCTTTTTAAATTTGGTACATGTCTTCTTCACAACTAGGAGAGGTGCAGTGCGAAGTTTAAACCGAATTGGTGAATTTTTGAATTTTTGGCGATTTTTTAAATTTTTTAACTTAGTCAAATTCTGAGCATTTTTTGTCCGATCGATTACAGAAAAACTATTCATCTCATCCATTTCAAATTTGGCAGATGTCTCCTTCACCACTAGGAGAGGTGCAGTGCGAAGTTTAAATCGAATTGGTGAATTTTTGAATTTTTGGCGATTTTTTAAATTTTTTAACTTAGTCAAATTCTGAGCATTTTTTGTCCGATCGATTACAGAAAAACTATTCATCTCATCCATTTCAAATTTGGCAGATGTCTCCTTCACCACTAGGAGAGGTGCAGTGCGAAGTTTAAACCGAACTGGTGAATTTAAGAATTTTTGGCGAATTTTTTTATTTTTTAACTTAGTCAAATTCTGAGCATTTTTTTGTCCGATCGATTACAGAAAAACTATTCATCTCATCCTTTTCAAATTTGGCACATGTCTCCTTCACCACTAGGAGAGGTGCATTGCAAAATGTAACACGATTTGGTGAATTTTTGAATTTTTGGCGATTTTTTATATTCTTTTACTTTATCATAGCTAGAATGAATGAAGCTACTTCTGTATTGTGATTTGTTGACTTCATCATTTTCTTTTTAATGTAACTTTCATCAAAAGCTACTTCTGTGTTCTCGTTGATTTTACTATTTTATATTTCCACTGGTTATATTTTGGGAAAAGTTAAATTTTCTTTCCTTTCAGCCATAAACTGCTGTATATCTCCCACTGTGCCTTCAGGGGTGTGCTTCCATGTACCTGTTGTTTAAAGTCACTCGAATGAATCATTATGATGGATTAATTTCCAAAATAAAGTTGAAATCAGTGGTAATAGCAGTAGTGTATTATATTACCAATACCTTTTCAAGTTACTTTTATTCCTATTTTGACTTAAACCACCTTTTTCACATGAAGATCGAGACTTGTCCTACCATTTTCACAAACAGTTTAATCTTAGCAATTACATTTCAAAGCTTATCAATCCTTAGGTGTGCAGACACCTCTCTCTTTAAGTAAAATAAAAATGTCAAACTGAAACAGTCGGGGGTATTAGTGAGCCACGCTCACTTTTTTGCTTGTTCCATTTGAATCACGTAAAAATAGTCTGAAAAAGGCCCACTTCTCCTATAATGGCAAGCTACGGTGACGTCACGAACAATCATTTTATGACGTCATAGAGGACAAAATACGGGAGGTCGCGGTGAAACACTGGTTGCTAGGCAAACGTGAATATGTGCACATGTGCTCATATCAATAATATTAACTTGGTTATTTTCAACCATATGGGTAATAAACGAGATTATTACACTTTACTCAAATTGAATGCATGGTAGAAAGCACACGTATCATCAATATAATACCAAAATATTCTGGGTGGCCTATACACAGGAACAGTGCTCATTAAAAGGAAGAATCTGAGACTGACCATTGCAGATAGACAAAAAATAGGCTGTTGCATTATTACTGCAGTAATGGGTTACCTGTATTTTGCAGATAGGTTTTTTATCCCAAATATAACATTGTTACATTTCTTAACTGTCTAAATGACATGTAGACAGACAGACAGACAGACAGATTATTTATTTACGTCTCAGCTCACAATGTATGTCTCATTAAACACACTGCTATCAAACATAAATATGTAGACATAATTATCATAATTAATTATAAGACATTCTTTTTGTTTAAAATGACCAAGACCAAGGCAGAAGGAAATTCAAATAGATTAAAGATTAAGATTAAAAGTAAGATTAATAGACTAAATTTCCATCGATTCTATGCACTTGTAGAAAGTCGGTAACTTCCCCAACGCATGTCTGTCTCATTGGGAGTCTTCCCCATTAGCTTATTACGGGCATTGATTGATTTTGTCGTGTTCACTAACGAGAAACTGGGAAGCATTGTCCAGGAAGACATTACCTGAACCAGGTAAACAGCAGAGCAGATTGATAGGTGTCCTAGAAATGGTGACTCGTATTTATGTTTCATAATTAATGGTTGTGTACGTGCTTCTATTCTTCTGAATTAGGGTAACAATAACATAATGAGAAACCTTCATCCTTGTCATAAAGGACTTTTGCTGAACTGGCTTAGATTGATAGGGATCCTAGAAAAGATGAAAAGAATTTGTGTTTCAATATTGATGTATACATATGGTTGTCCTGTGAATTGGAATGACAATACCTTGAGAAAACTTGAAAAATTATGAGAAACTTTAATGAATTGTCCAAGAAGAAGTACGTAATCTGTTTAAGCCAAATAGCAAATGAGAGACAATTTGTGTCCTACAGAACACTATATATATATATATATACAAGATTTATTGTTCAAACTTTAAGTGTATGTATGTGGTTGTACTTTTATGAATTGGAAGATTATTAAGTTTAATCAAACTTTCAATGTATAGAAATAATGAGAAATGTTGATGCATTCTCGAGGAATAAATTGTTTAATTAAGCCAAACAGCTGATCAGATTTGATGTGTCCGAGAAAAGATTGTTAGAATTTATTTTTCAAAATTAATGCCTAGTTATATGGTTGTTCTTTTATGAATTGAAAAAAACAATAAACTTGAATTTCACAAATTCTACCCAGACATTTCTGGATATTTGATTCTTATTGGGTCTCCAATGAAATGCAATCAATTATGGATTGAACCTCCTTTGAATTTAGTGGCATTTTCGGTTTCAATATAAATTTACTCACTATCAATCCAGTATAATATGTCTCTGATTTTCAAACACAGTAAGTTTATCTCCTGAATAAAACCTTGATGTAGTTGATATCATAGAAAACATGACCTCAACTACAGGCAACCTGTAGTCCAGATTTGATGGTTGTCCTTGAAAAGATGACAGCATTTATGCGTTAGAATTAATGCTTTTATGTGTTGTGCTTCCATGATTGGTATAAAAATTAACAAACAATTAATGAGAAACGTTGACGAGTCCCGAGAAGAGACGTTACGAATTGGTCTTATGAAACATTATGAGGATTTTTCATGTACGTTGAGAATCAAATTGAAGTATTTAAAAAAGAAAAAAAGGTAAGATTATTGGATTGTAATCGCTGTGATGTTATGAAATTGAGAAACCTTTATGTAAAAATCTGTTAAACTAAAATAAAATAGGAAACATTGATGCATTTTCAAGGAAGACATCCCGAGTCTGCATTTTATTCCAACACTCTTAATGCGGAATGCGCAAGCCCACACCTTGCATAACCTGCTGAGTCGGTTACAGACTACATTAGATCTGTGTCCCAGTTGAGATGACACAGCTTAAGGTTGTAAATATGGACATCAGGCTTTGATTGACTGTCCAGCTGAAATTCAATGAATATTGATAAAGTAATTAGTTGAGATGAACTTATTTCAGGACGAGACATTGATATATTGTTAAAGAATATATTAACCTAACGAGATGTATGCACAAGATTATTCCTTACAGTTCCCGAAGTGATGACACAGATTTATGTGACATTCCTAATTTTTGTAAATGAAGTGATATTGACCATGTTCACTCTCGATATGTTCTTTTATGGATAATACAAATTTATGTGGATTTATGAATTCTTGGTTATAGGTGTTTGTGTCAGGTTTTAAATCTACTTTTTCATTTTAGGTTTTAAACTTTTGTTAGCTTATGTCTATTTGAACAACAATTCCTTTTGCTGAACCTAAATTGTATATTTCAAAATATATTAACATTGTTTTATACGACAAAGGAATGATTTTTTAAAAATATTTGAAATATTACATTTTATAATACTTAATCCCCTCCCCACCCTCCCACCCCCAACCATAAAAATGTAGAAGATGCTGACCTCTTCTATTGAGACATGCTGCAGTTACTATGGATATTTTGAACAAGTAATCCCCCCTTTCCCCTTAAGTAATAATAATAAGATTATTGTAGAGAGAATCATGATTATTGATTTCTAGGTTACTGACTGGTTTTCATCAGCGTGCAGTGCTAATTAAGTTGTTTACCTGACGTTAGAGAGTCAAAACATCCGATAATGACCTTCAAACTATGGACTTAGTGTAACATTGTACAACAAATAAGATTGAAAAATAAATTTATCTACCATTTATGGAAGAAATATAAGATTATTTAGCACATTGATAAATACATATCTTACAGATTTTGTAAAATGGTTACAATAATAGTTCAATGAATATGAAGCACAGTGGTGTAGTGGTTAGTACGCTGGCCTCTCACGCCGACGACCCGGGTTCGAATCCTGGTGGAGACACCAAAGATTTGTGACTTGGGTCGAATACTGTGTTGTGTCCTTAGTCAAGACACTTCATCCACATTGCACTGATACAGGAAGTACTGATGAAGCGCTTAGTAGCAGCTCTGAAAGTACAGTTCCTTCAGGGTAATAATTGTAGCGCTTTGAGCATACCTTAGGGTGTGGAAAGTGCGCAATATAAGTATGCAATTATTATTATTATTATGAATGGTCAAATGATAGACAACACATGCCATTTCTTCATTGATCTAAATCCACTGAGAAACTATTACATTGTATGAAATTATCATGTTTTCTTGATGATTTTTGACCACTGATTAATTAGAAAAGGGTGTCGACAGTGGCCTGAAAAAGTGATCGGCACTTTTGACTTGATGGTGAAATATTGACAGCAGTTTTGACTTTTGGTCGAGCTTTTTAAGGGTTTAAATCTTGACAACACTTTTGACTTGTTGGTGAAATATTGACAGCACTTTTGACTTTGGTCAAGCTGTAAAGGGTTTAAATCTTGACAGCACTTTTGACTTTGGGTCAAGCAGTCTGGAAATCTTGTTACTATTTCTATATTGTTCTTATGTATTTAAAGTGTGAGTTCTTTTGTAGCATTGACCAGTTTGGTTTTGTGCATTTCGTGCAATAAGATAAACATTGTAGTTTTACTAATTTTACAACTTTTTAATGGCACAACATACGTATTGATAGAATATCCACAAAGTAGCAACACTGTACCATTAGACTGATCCACAGTCCTGTTTGCTGCAGCAAACCTTTCCACGCTCAAAGTGCTGAGGAGTGGCTTCACGTCTGTTTGGTTTTATCTGTTTATGAATGTCTGCTAGTCTTGATAAGATTGTCAAATATAGAGTCATCAAAATGTGAACCTCAGTAAAAGGTTTCAACATGTAGAATATGAGCCGAACCATCGGGCTGTAAGATTCATATTTTGTCAGCCTTCAACAAAACTAACCCGTTTCAGGCATTCATGCGGGCAGTCGTTTCTTACATTGGTATGTCCCTTCCAATTTCGTTTCCACAAACAGTAGGCACGTAGAACCCTCTCTTTAAGAACTTCTTCCTCTGTTGCAGGTTGTTTGTTACTGAGAAATAGATTCAGTATGGAGACACAGCACACAGGAACAATGGTATACAACAAAGAGCTCTGACTATCAGAGCTTTGCAATAAAGCCAGTAAAGGTAAGTCATTTAGTTTTATAAAGAATGATGAGGAGTATTATTACCGGTTAGATTCATTAAGGAGAGATATAAAGCAGTCCATTACAGGTCTGTCTTACAGTGCATTGCAGCCAAGTTGGAATAGAGAGGATATTATCATGTTCATCATTATAAGATTTTTTATTAATAATTATATTTAAATAAAATATTTTTAAATAACGAGACACATACTTCTTGGCTTTCATGTGTTACAGACATTATTTACACATTTATAAACTTTACATTCAGAAAATATATATCTATTTTGTTAAGTACATTTTCAGTACTGATCTCAACTTCCCTCCTCAATGCACAACTTGCGCCAATATCCGTTACTGGCTAATTTAACCTTTGCTACATTTTGTGTGCTTTTCTGGGCTAGCATAGCAGTGCACTGCATTTTAACTGCATAGTTAGCTCTGCTTCTCTGGCTTAGAAAAGTTAAGGAAATGTTGCAAGGCTTAATATGTGAATTATGCCTTGAGGAGCAAGTTGTGCTGATCTATATTCTTGAATTCATTCAATTGAATGAAATATAAATTCTATTATATTTACAACAAAATAATTTCACATTTTCAGGTGATCCATGAAAAGCTAACCACCTGCGACAATAAGTCAATCCGTCCACACCGCTCCTCCAATATGTTAAGCCAACGTCCAGCATCGCCAATAGCGCCACAAATCCATGTCACCCATCCGAATGTGCCTTTCGGTTCCGAAGACAGCCTCATCCCGAAGGAGGAAGAGGAAACGTTGATGGAGGAAGGGGTAGATAACCCCGTGTTTGCCTTTGACACGGTCTCGCTTTTGTCGAGGTCCGATGCGCCGTCCAGATCCAGTGACCCAGGGGTGGAACCGGTTCGAGTCCTGCCGCCTCTCCGCCGCGGGAGTTACTCCCCTTTCCTCTCGCCAGATATGGACAGTCTCGCTGTGCCTGGAAATGCAGTTAGCAGTGAGTACATGCAGTCATTCCTTATGTTTTGATTCTTAATATTTTTAAAGAAATTTTGTAAAACACCTATTGTTTTGGGTCGTAAACTGGAGTTTAACTTTTGATATGAAAATTTCAAGTGGAACAACAATTTCATGCTACATGTTATATAGATTGGTACTACCATTTTCAGATTGTTATCATATATTAATGCTACTGGAAAATGTAATCTTTTTCATTTTGAAGGTAAAGCAAGTTGAGTTAGTTTTCTTTAAATCGTTTCACATGATATTGAATCCTTGTGCCGATCATTGTAGCCTTAGATATATTTTTACTTACAGCCAAAGAGAGCAAAAGCTTACTCATGTTATACCCATAGTTTGTAAACACATGTTTCGGAGTGTTTGTATTTATATATATTTCTGTTGCCATGTTTGGTTTATGTATGAATATATTTGATTTTGTTGACAATTTATCAGTTCGCCAACATAAAGGTAATGCGTCCAAATACTCAAAAAATACAGGTTTGTAGTTATCTCATCTTGAAACAGTTTTCAAGTAGTTATGCTTATAGAGATAATCTTATGCATGAAATTTTCATCTTTATTAATTAACTGTCAATCGTATGGTATTTATAACCAATTATAAGAGTCAGCAACTTGGCCAATATGGAAAAAACTGGGCCAATACCAGAAAAAAAACAGGGCGAAATGACTCAATAAGCATGCGCAGTCACACATTTGGTGAAAGAGCGAAGCTCTCACTTCAAAACTTTAACCAATGCTATCTGTTCACCGATCTTTTCTTTAATCATGATTACAAAGATGTTTACTATTTTGCAAATAGAATGAAAAGAGGTTAATTTATAACATTGTCATTAATTAAGTATTTACATATTGGCCGAGTTACAGATCCTCCGTCATTGTATTGGTAATCAACTTCATCCCGAGCCATTACAACAGACCTCGGACCTTCAACTGGGCCACTGAAATATTTAATCAGTGACGTTATAGTATTCATGCAAGCTTACACTGACATAGTCTTAGTTTATGGTTATTTCATACGTGCACAAGGCATTTTGTTTCCACATTAGCGTCATACGTGAAATGTACACTCTGAATGCAAGCTCATGCAACATTTTCAAAATAATTTGTTCACAGTATCAATTAAATTGTCTTCAAGATGTGTGTTTGTTAGTTATATTATTGTATGGTGAATTCACACAATGCTTGTAGTACACAGACCATATATATCTATATATCATAAAAAGGGAGTTTCCATCTTAGAATCCAACCATTTACAACGTAATATGAGAAAGATTCTGTAATCTTACTAATTTCCGGATAATAACACATTATTTCATCGAGTGAGGTAGAAAAGTTAATATATTGGCTGCGCCACTTGTGAAATATCTACTTTTCTACCTCACTCAATGAGATCAACATGGTATTTGTCAAGAAAATACAGATATCCTCTATATATTGATAGAATATCCACAAAGTAACAAATATTTTATCATTGAACTGATTATCAAAGTCTCTTTATCCCGATCAGAGTTTTTTGTAATAAATGTGGACTATTCTATGGTAACTTGTTAAATCTAAGGACATCAAAATATTACCTTAAGTAATATGTTTCAACTAATTAATAAATTAATAATAATGTATTAAACACACATGTATAAAGAGGAATATCCCCTAGAATATTGTGTCCACAGAAAATAGAACCCAATAGAACCCTCCCTATAAGTGTAAGATCTACCATCTAAAGTAAAATTTACAAGGTACTGTTTCTATTTTGATTTTAAGGTTGGTTTTCAAAAAAACTTTACAATATATGTTTCCATAGTTACGGAATCTATGTGCATCATCAATCCATCTGATGAATGAGCAAATAAAATACATACTCAGAAACTTTGCATATATGTTCATAATAAAGTTGTTATCCAGAAAATCTTGTTTTTATTATCATAAAGACAGGATATCATCTTGGCAATGCATAATTTCCCACTGACAGATTCAGACTGGTAGATATTCCCAATGTATTTGGTGTTGCATGGTGCATTATCGTGTATAGAATGGAGATTGTGACCATAGGTTGCAGCTTTTTGCTTTTGCTTATTCTTTAGTTTTGCCGTTCACAAATATTTCACATACAATATATATATATTTTTGTAAAAAAATTTGTTTATATAAATATGATCATGTTAAATTTCTTTCCAATGTGATAAGTGATATTGCTAATTAATTTGTAATTCATTCAAAAGATAAAACATATTTTGTAATATACTGATGGACTAAAGTTAAACATCGGAACATATTTTAAGATTATGTATTTTGGAGTATACTGTTTGACAGAAGTTCAGCACCAGATAATATTTCTGTAATGACCACATGCTTATTACGAAAGTCATCTGAAAGAAAAATGTCTGACAACCAACGTGTTCACACCGAAGTTGGGTTGGTGCTTGTGTATTGTGTGGTCACTCTTAAGCATTCTACATTCAGATCGGTCAATATCCAGGGCCAGCAGTAGTTCCCTTGAAGACTTCGACTGGCTGCAAAATGGTAATATTCATTGTGTGTTATGTCCATTTTCAACGATATGTAAATTAGAACGGTATTATGGTTTTAAGAGTGCCATTTAGCCAATTTTTAACACTGTTTTTACTTGAGATCTTGTTGTCACAGTTTCATCTCCAAGGGAATCCTGTACAACTCACAATTATACACTTCCATCCTGGCATTGTGCTCTTTTTCTCTTACTATTATGCAATCCAAAATTGGTATATTAGTTGAAACTTTAAACTTTCAACTTGGAAGATAAATTCTTTTAATCCAAACTTTTTGTTGAACTTTGTTGCTATTGACAGGCATACAAGCAGTAATGTTAATGTATTAAATGTAGAACTCGCACAAAATGGTAAACTATGAACTATGAACCACCTCTCTTCATTCAGACTTTGGAAAGAAGTGAAAATGGATATTTTATGAGAGCTTCAAATATCAGGTTATGAAATTGCTGGAATGACAAACATAATTTTTCTAAGCCTTTCTTGCTTCCTTGCTTGACACTTAGCATCATCAGCACAGCGCTGCACTGTGCCTGCTGGGTTCAAAATTCACAAACTGATTTTTTTCCAATGTACATTATATTGCAGACAATAAAGCGTTATTATATAATAATAATATATTCACATACATTTCGGTCCAATCATGGTACTTTTATTCAACTGTTATTTCTTACTGTCTTATTACTATTATACAACTTGCAAAAATAAGATGTTGAATGAGGGATAAATCCTTTCTGTAGTGATATTGACTGATAGACAAGCTTTAATTCAAGCTATATTTGTTGTTACTGTAACTTGTATTCAAAACACTGTCTGCTCTTCTTCATGAAGGGAAAGAAGTTGAAGTGGATATTTTATGAGAGCTTCAAAAGACTAAAAATTGCATAAATGGCTGAAACCCTTACATGAATTTTCTAATATTAGACCTAACATTATCACAGATAATGCATACAGATGTGTTAATTTGATATCATTGTTTATGTGTATAGTGTGTCCTGTTTCCCATTTATTAATGAGTCTAGGAGAAATGACAATGAATGGCACAGTTTACTTGTATGACTCGCATGTCTTGTAGTAAATGAATACTCTTCCGCCGATTCCATTAAGTGGACGCTACGAGTCATTGGGTTAAAATGATATGTGATTTGCATAATTAGTTTTTGTGATAGCTGAAATCAATTATATTTAATTCCTATGAAAATATCAATGATTTTTAAAGAAATCTCTTCAAATTATTTTTACATTTAATGACACCATTTAGTAATCAAAACTGATAGTGCATGTAGTTGTTTAAGAGCAAAGCTATCAATGCTTTTCCTATACTTTCTCAAACTGAAAATCGTTATAAGAATACAAATAGATTCCCAATGAATTCAGACGTTTTATGACAGGAGTTGTGCCCCTTTGATCATTCTACCAGGCTATCAATAAAACGTTTTTAAGTGCGTTGAAGAGGTGATTATTAAATGTAACGTTAACGAAACTGATAATTGTGATGCAAATATTTATATCGGTCGTAAAAGTGCATATGAATGGCAATGAGTGTATATCGTTAGACTAATTGCTGTTTGCTTAGTTGTTGATGATAGTGTACGCAAATACTGGCATTATATGAAACATTTGTTTACTTTACAATCAATATATCCTTGTAATTGTGAAACCTTTCAACTACAATAATTTCTATAGATTTTTCCTTGACATTTTTAGCAGAATATAATTCGTATCTTTGGAAAAAAAATCCAAATCATTTTATACTGAAACTTGTGAAAATGTGAAGCCTTTGTGAGAATCTTTATTTTCTCTATACCGGCCATCAACTTCGAGAATGTGTTCAATTCATTTCTCAACACCACAATGAAGTATTTATAGTGAAGATAATTTTATTTGATCAATAACATGTTTGGTTTATGCTTTGAGTATTTAGGTTATTATGAACATTTGCAAATTGCTAGACTTAGATATTTTCAAAAATTAATCATTTTAGTTCTTCAAAGGGAAAGTTATATCACAGATCGATCGGCAGCATCCGCCATCTTATTTTATTAGCATTACGTGAAATGAAAACACACTATAGTTTTTCTAATTTGACAACAAAACAATACAATGATAGAATATTCAATTGGAATGTGTTTTAAGCTTGTATATATATTGTATATAGTATGTGTAAGCGAGGATATCCTCTAGAATTTTGTTTCCACAAATAGAACCCTCCTTTTGACTGAATATGAGTCATATCTACCAAATTACTTTATGAAGTTGCAGTATTTGCATCATGTTTTACCTTGTTCCATTGTGTGTTGGCCTAGTTGCACATGCGTGGTCTGTTTCATTGGCAAGAGATGAAGAATATTTTTTTTGTCATCTTCTTTGGCATCATTGTCCAAGTAAATCTCTTGATGTACATTAATTAGCAATCATATTTAGTCATTATTTTGTTTTCAAATACAAAAGTGGGCATTTATTAGAAATTTTAATAATTTCAATACACTCAAAGTGACTTTTTTTGTATACAGTTGATATCATATAATAGCTTAACCCTTAACTAGCGAATCCCGGCATAATCCGGGATGGCCATAAACAATTCCTAGGTGCCTCATTCCGGGCTATGATACTAGACTTAGATTTATTTGCGGATGTCTACCATTTAGCTAGTACTCAACTAGCCCTGTCCGCGATCTGCGAGTCGAGTTGTCTCCAGGAGTCGCTCCATAAAAACGTTTGTATTATGCCTCGCAGTTTGCCACGATAACGAGACTTTGTTAATGTCCGGTCGAAATGTCCAGCAAAAATCACACCAAATTGAATGTGCATTGTTGACTCGTAACGCATCGATAATTAGCTTTACAAAAGGACAATTTTGTCGGGCTTCACCCCGAAGCCTAATCTCACTGGGGACTAATTATCACCCACGTGTTTGCATTGCCTCGGGGTTGCATTGCCCGTACATGCTATCTGCCTCTCATCTAGCGGGACGGGGAAAAATTTCAGTAACTTGCCTTACTCCCGCACTTCATATCATGTGAACGCATTGGTTGTTTTAAAAAAACATTACGGCAAAATAAAGGGGAAAGAATAGACTACAATTCCATATAAAATTCGCAAATGTCAAAAAAATAATGAAGACACAGCAAGTGCCGTGAAAAAGGTCATGTTTACACTTCATAAATTTTGAAACAATCGTTGATTTTCACAACTTCTTACACAATTATCACTGCTAAAATACTGAATGCATTTTCATAATTTTTATATCACAATAAACCGAAAAGAATAATCTTTATTCTATGTAAAATGCGCATATTTATTCACAGAAATAAAGATACAATGTTACCTTTCTGAGAGGCATGTGAAACCAAACAACACACAAACTAATCAACATATTTTCATCAGTTATGGTTCGAGGTTAGCGTTTATTTGAAAGGTCAAATAACATAACCATATTTGGGTTGACATATGTGCTTATTTGTCAACTGGTTCGAGATTATGATTTCTTGGAAAAGTGCGATGAACGACCGTTTGCAATGCCGCATACATGTTGTAAGTATTTACGATATTATAGGTGGAAATAAAGACAAACTTGAAATAGCTATAGAATTATAACCAAAGGTCGCATTCTAATAATTTTTATATCATTGTGAAGCTAGACATCTTGTCTTTAATACTGTATTTAAATGGATTTTTTTCATTTCGTATTTATGATGTTACAAGGCCCAAATTAAAGACAATCTTTCGAAACTAATAGAATAAAAACAAAAAATCAAAGTTTCGGGTGTGAAGTAGCCATTTGTGTACGGGTGCCGTGACTTGAATTTGTATTGAACGCCCATATATAGTCCGTATTCGCGATGTGGATGCGATATATTTCGTAAAAACGGTACCGGAATCGCCGCCTGGAAATTCTGCCAGCAGAGCTAATTAGTGCCAAAATACTGCTGCGAGCTGGACGGTCTGTAAATTCCGCCACAGGGGCTAAAATGGGTAAAATAGAAATACGCAACGTAAGGGTTAATATTAAGGACTGAACTTATATATTTTGGTGATTTATGAAATAATTTCAACAGAAACACATTTCTCCTGTATTTCCAGTTTGTCATAGTAAATCTATCTATATTGGAATGGCTACATTCCTTTACCTCCGCTGCACGGTAAGCGTGAAGCGTGAAGAATGTATTCACCGGCGATGATGATGATGATAAACAAATTTGTATCAGAGCACCTCGAAAGTAAGCCCTGATGGTTGTTCCAGATATTTTTAGTAGGCTACAGCAGATAAGATGAAACAATACATGGCAGCGGTTTTGTTAAGAGGGACTGGATATCATCAAGGTTAAAAGGTTCTCTAAGTGAGATTTGTGCTTGTGGTATTTTCGTACCATCCATCTTGGACCATAAACCACATCTCCCCTATGTTATACATTCCTTTCTAGTCCAGGACTAATGAACTGAGTGCAATCTAACAAGGAGACATGAAGATAATAACAGTAGGAAAACATATTTATTGGTTCCCAGGCAACAGATTCAATTTGCTTCAAAGGGATTTTTACTGATAATGTGATTTTTGTGTAATAAGATGTTTTCACTAAATTGTAGCAGCAAATGATTATATGAAAATTTCTGCAAAATTATGTTATGCTGATATTTTTGTCGACCAAATTGAAGATAAGATTAATTTTGATAAAATATTCATCTAATTATGAAAAGAAAAGATCTGAGATACTGAATATATATATAGAAGAAATAAATAAATGAATATGAAGAATATAAGAATGATGAATATAAAAATAATTGAAATATTTGTGCATCAGGAATAACATATGGTGGAGCTTTTGGACCTTGTCGAGGTCATCGTGGCTGTATGAATACGCTGTTGGTACAGTCAGTGCTGGTAGTTGGTGCCTTACTCTGAGGGCGTGGGTTCGAATCGCGTAATTGTACTATTGCAGATATATATAGTGGATCCCAAATATTAAATTGTTACATTTGCTCACTGTCTAAATGGCATGTATTGCTAATATTATTTGATTGATTTAGTTCCTAACCAGAGTATCTAACATTTGATACAGAAGTAATGAAAAGATCAGGTTTCATTTTATTTTGAATAAAACCACTATTAGGAAATATAGAATACTAAACGACGTCCCGTTTGATAACATGTTTATGAAACGAGTGTATGGTTTGGTATTTTAACGAGCGAAAGCGAGTTAAATACCGATGCCATTCACGGGTTTCATAAACATGTTATCAAACGGGACCGAGTTTAGTATTTTATTTATTACTCAATGATGTAAATAGCGCTGAATTGCAAGAAAATCGTTTTTAGTTACGCTTACTTGCAAATTGGCCACCCGCTATTGCAGTTGCTTTGTGACGTCAACCAAAAACGACTATGACGTCACGCGCCGATTATGTCGTTACGGCAGCACGAGGTGGTATCACACATGTGTGTAACCAACTCATTGTTATCTAATGAGTGATCTCACCACAGTTGAGTAATAAAGGAAATTATGATCTATTAGTTCAAAGTGTTAAACATTGTGTAACATCCTGTTCCCTTGGGATGGGCATATATCATGTTTTATCCCTATCATGTCACATGCTAGGTGTGATATGCATTTTATCACCTTCATATTTCTATTTATGCTTTTCTGTAAAATATATGATGTATTGGGCTTCATCACTTTAACAATGATGTAGTTCAGTTTGGAATTGTGTGATAATGATTTGTATCTCATCCAGAGTGATAAGTGTTTTATCACATTTTGAAAAAAATATCCTAAGCCCCACTATTAACTCCCTACAGTAATAGGACATTCAATATTTGGACATAGTCTACACTCGGTGAATGTTTGTATGATCGATTATCCATGCTCTCTGTACTGTGATGAAGAATCGGTCAAGATAAAGAATGTGCAGTAGGACCACTAGAATATCTTTGCCAGTTTCTACTTTGACACAGACATGGTCAATATATATAGGATGACCGCTTGCCGCTTTGGTTAAGCAATTGTTGAGAGATAGTGAGGGCTACTGAATCACAGACAGATTATTTTGTCTACTGTTAAAAGGATCGTTCAATGAATAACCATCGTCTCTGTATACTCTGGCCCATGTGGCAGGCATTTTCTTCTCTTTACTTTGATAATAATAAGTCCATTTATAGAGCGCACGTATCCATCCACTCAGTGGTTGCTCAAGTGATGTGGTCAATATGCTGACCGCTAAGTGCTTTGGTCAGTCAGCACTGGTGGTCAAGAGATACCCTGTAGCAGAAATCAGTCGTTTTACATAGTCTTCAATCAGGGAATATTTGCATGACTATAGCCTTGTCTCTTATTGACATTGTCTTTGAATACAATATTCGGACTTAGTATACACTTTGGGCATTTTTGTATGACTGTTATGTCAATAAAATGACCATTTGGTGCTTAATTAGAAATGGATATCAGAAGTAGCTTGTGGTGTGTGTGTGTAGACAATTACCTTTTGACTTTGAATACGAAAATTTTGTCATCTTATCATGACTAAGCCGCATGTGCAACAGTCAATAAGATGACCAGTTAGTGCTCTGACCGGTCGGAAACAGAAAGCCAAGAGATAGCCGAGGTATGGGAGACAGGCAGTGACAGCGATGCGGGGAGGAATCCCTATCGAGAGATTGGTAGCGCCAGGGTATTGATTTTCCAGGGGAACAATCGTCTTCAATTTGGAGATTTCTCCGTCGTATCTTTCGGCAGCCGATGGCCGGGAGGAGAAAGATGGTTGAACATGAAGCAAGAGGGTCTCTACCACTGGCGATGTACAGATGAATTGTATTATTATGAGTAATCGTCATGGCAATGGACTACATTCAACAAAGATTTATTTATTTATTTATTTATTTATTTATTTATTTATTTATTTATTTATTTATTTATTTATTTATTTATTGCTTAAAATGACGATAGATTTAAGAAGAAAATAATTTATGACAACATGCATCCACACATAATGGTTATGACATGATAACGCCTTTCCATCAACATATTTCAGATATTTCCCACTGATTGTGATTAGTTTTTAAAATATGCTATTCTCACAGCTATTATCAAGTTTGTCCTAATCTTTTTTAATATTCATCTTATGACAATGTTTAGATGATATAGGCTTTGAAATTAAAACTTTTTACTCTTTCAAGAATATGTTGATAGACTCAAAACATCCAATTTCAAATGTTAACAAGCTAATTTTATCTCTGCATTAGATTTTAATAATAAAACCATACAGAAACAACTTTGAAATTGAAGTGTGATGCTTTGAAATGCAATAAAGAAATTCTTTTTTTCCCGATAAAATTTCCATAAAAACAAAATGACATTTAACAAAATATTTTAATGTATCAATCATAGAATATACCAGTAGATGTATAAAAAATGATGATGTCAAAAAATGTAAAATCAGATCTTTCTCAACAATTAAATATTGGTATAAAGTTTCAGTAGGACGAAATGAAAAGATTATTTAAGAAAAATATGTAATTATGTAATAATTAACAGAAATTAGATATGTAATTAATAACGATACAATTATGTGTAAATCAATGCTAGTAGTCTAATAGCTTCATAGAGTAAACCACCCAAAGATTTTAAAACATAATAAACCATGTTTAAGTGATACAAATTTAACCAGATTTAAAAGAAAAGAATTAATGTTTTGATTCCAGCAAAGATTAAGATTGATTCATCCAGCTAGACTGCCATAGTAAATTATTCATCTATTTGTCTAGGATATAGAAATAGTCCAAATCACACACCAACATTATCTATTTATTCAGGATTGCAATGTTGCACATTCTAAGAGACTATTTATCATTATCTTTTTCTCTGGGACTAACAGTTAGGAAGTATCATTGGGACGTTTGATGTTTACTTAATTTGGTGTGACTACATTTCTGATAGATAATTTTTTGGTAATTAGATTTGGCATCATATAACCTTAATCTTGTATGCTAACTTATTTCAATTAGGAATGCTACACAGTTTGATTAACAAGTTAGTAAAGATGTGTGTCTATCTTCTTCAAAATAGCTTTCAGACATGACAGTTTTAGAAGCTTTCAGACATTGCGGTCATAGAAGACTTTTAAAAATTAATTAACGAAGAATCAGTCTCAGGATATTCTTGCTACGTACGTCTCCCACGTTTATTTATGTTCTTTCCTTCACTTTATTTAAGCAGAGCTAGTCACACATCACATCATACCCGTATTCCCCAGGGCATGCCTCTATTAGGCCAATTAAAGTTTACCATGTATATCAAGGGTGGGGGAGTAATTTTGCAGGTAAATTTGATGAAGACGAACCCTCTGACTATCAACTGCTCTCAATAAATCAGAATAGTGGGAATAAGTGTAACAAAGTGATTTTAAAATTACATGTCCATGCTTAAGTAGTTGTATATCCTCTGTTGCTTTTACAACAGGGGGGGGGGGGGAGTAATTTGGCATGTAAATTTGACGAACGCCCTGTATGACGACCCACTCACTGCCAACCAATCAGTATAGCAGAAATAAGTGTAACATTATCATTTCATAATTATATGTATAATTATGTTTAAGTTGACCGTCTTTGGCTTTTACTAATACAAGCAAAAGAAGCACATAATCCTTGTTACCCTTTGCAAGGAATTAAAAAATATGAATAATGAATTTATTCTTCCAGAAGGGTTCGTGAAAATTTAAGCAAGAATTCTATAATAAAATAAAGTGTTGAGAAATACACTGGCAGTGAAATCTATTTACCAGCATACAATGATGCTTCTTAATCGTCAGTGGTGAAACAGGACACAACATGAGCATGCAACTATCAATGAGTGGAAACATGCTGGTGGGAGATAATGTGTGGGAAACAATCAGTACACATGTCAACTCAGTATCCAATTGATTGCTCTTTAGTTTTCCCATCCTAAAAGTGTGATTAGCCGATTTCTGATTGGTTGGCTGACCTACTCTTTACTTCCTAGTGCCTCACACTCAATATTAGCTACTTTCTTTCATTAGTCTTTGTATTGTAAAAGTTGTGATCTAAAATGCAGTATTTCAAAGAAATAACTTTTTACAATTTAATGTATTCATTGGGAATCTTCCAAAATTTATCACTTTAAAAGATGGTCTAGAAGTAGTGGAATTTGGGGTGATGGTAAAATGGGGTCCCTGAACCACTTTCAAAGTACTTCTATATTTCAAGATTTTAACAATACTTACTTTATCTAAAAATTAATAGTACCAGTTTGAGAGTTTTCAGTAAAATCAAGATCTGTGTTATTTCAGGCAATTTTATGTATACCTGTCAACATAATTAGCGCCCTCGCTAATAAGCTTCCCTCTATAAGTTTCCAAATATATGAATATATGAAGCATGCATGTTGAGTGCCTCTCTGCCTCAAAGTCAACAATAACTGATAGCCATGGCCATGTGCACATTTGTCATGTCTGTTCTTGCTCCAAAAAGAATCAACTCCACATTATATATATTAGAAAAACATCATAACATGTCATTTAGATATAGTGAAAAACTGTAACATTGTGGGTTACATTTGTGATCCAAAATATTGCAATGTTACGTGTTGTATATGTTAAAAAATTATGTATCTTTTGAAGTCAGATTGCAAAGGATGTACAAGAGTAAATTGAGTAAGAAAGAAATGTGCTTGAATAGATGAAACTCAATGATAAGAGCAGGTGTTCACCTCCAGCATTACTCTTCAACAATGCTGCTCTGAATTCACACAATACTGTGGTTTCTTTTTAACATCAATAGAAGTTTACTCTGCCCATAGAATTAAAATCAATTTCTCTGTCTATCTCCCACCCCCATTGCATTAGACATGTATGCAACAGATTCGTTCTCCAACACCTAGCTGTTTTTCTTTCCCTATCAAATTGTAGAGTCATGACATGAAAAATACTGGCTAAAATCTCTCTAGTTGATGAACTGGAGAAGAGCAAGGAACGATTCCAGTTGGTAATCATTGGTACAAAAAAATTAAAAGAAATACATTCTGATTTCTTTTTCTTGTTACTAAGTCAGCAAGTGTAGGAGTCTGCAGTGACAGGATAATGATTACCACCTGCTTTTACAATTTTAGAATAAAAATTCAATAAATTCACTAGGGAGCCTGTTATTTGTCTCACAAACTCGATGCCTACCAATTCCCTATATTCTTCCATCCAGTGCATGAAAAGCTTCAGTAACTAAACAGGCACATTTCCCTATCAGAAGAGCAAGCATTAACCGCTCTACTTTAATATTCATCAATGTTGGACAAAATATAACTACCTGAGACGATATATAACTACCCGAGACGATATATAACTACCCGAGACAATATATAACTACCTGAGACAATGTATAACTACCTGAGACAATATATAACTACCCAAGATCAGAGAGGAACAAGCCATAACCTTCACTCTTTATATTCAGTACTGTTTGACAATTCATAACTACCAAAATATAGAAGAACTCACAGGCCATTTTTAAACTTCCTATTAAATCCTATATTTTCTGCCAGCAAGTATACAGTAGACAGATATATCTCACAATCAGATCATCTGAGATCGAAGAGGGACACGTAATAACTTCACTCTTAATATTCAGAACTGATAGACAATTTATAACTACCAAAATATAGAAGTATGCTCACACCATTCTCTAATTCCCTATCAAATTGCATCTACACGATATGTTGACGTCTTTTGCCTCAGGAGCAAACAGACACATCTCACAATCACATAGACTGGAGTAAAACAAGCTAAAACCCTTCACTCTAAATATTCAGTGCTCTTTGACAATTTATAAGAACCAAATTTAACAAGAACTGTCAGGCCATTTTCAGATTCGCTTCCAAATCCTCTATTTATCTAGGTAGTCTTGAGCGAACAGGCACATCTGAGAACCAGATAAAAGTGAGAGGAGCAAGCCATAATAACTCTTCACTATTGATATTCAATACTGTTTGACAATACCAAGATTTAGAAGAACTGTCAGGTCATTTTCAAATCCCTATCTATAATTGCTTATCTTTTTTCTACCAATAAGTCTAGAGTAGACAAACACAACTCACAAACAGACCAGAGAGGAACAAACAAGTCATAATATCTCTTCACTATTGATATTCAATACTGTTTGACAATACCAAGATTTAGAAGAACTGTCAGGTCATTTTCAAATCCCTATCTAATTGCTTATCTTTTTTCTACCAATAAGTCTAGAGTAGACAAACACAACTCACAAACAGACCAGAGAGGAACAAACAAGTCATGTCCTTCACTGTTAATATTCAGTTGTTAGACAATTTATAACTACAATAATTTAGAAGAACTCAAACTTGCTATCAAATTCCATATCATCTGCCAGCAAGTCTAGAGCCTCAGTGAGCAAACAGGCACATCTGAGAATCAGATAGACAGGAGAAGAGCACGGACCCCTCTGCTCTGAATATTCAGCGCTACTGGTTACCCAGTCAGGTCAGAGTGCTGGGGTTTCTTACCAACTATTGATCTTGTCCGTTCCCTTCCGGACTTGTTTTGGATCTTGCAGATGTTTCAGTCTGTCATGAGTTTGACCATTAGGGTGACAATTTGGAATTAGCCCACTAGAGGGCGTGTTGACGCTCGCGTTGATTCTGGGACACGGTGCGCACCGGAAGTGATTCCTAAACTGAAGGGAGGTATCGGGAATTGACTTGTCGTACAAAACAGATTTATATACTCGGCAAGTATTTGATGTTTAGAGATCAATTCCTGTGGCTGGTGGTTCATCAGCCTGGGACATAGATCACGGTACGTGAGGAGTGTGAGTTACTGCCGATTACTCGGGCTGTTGATGATCGAGGATCCCTCGAACTGTTGCATTAGCAAACTGTGAATTAGCAGGGATCAATTGGATTCTACATAATCAGATGAGAAAAAAGTAAACATTCTCGGAAGAGCGAGACTCCTGTCTAGTACTTGTGCAAATGAATTCTGATGTTTGATGCTGTGTTTGGTGGTTATTACACTTCTTGCCGAAGAAACATGGTAGGGGGCATAATTTAATGGAACTCTGGAGATATTGGCTTCTTCTGGCAGCCAAGAAACAAATTAGAGATATCAGAGCTAAGATAAGGCCTGAAGCCTGGTGAGGAATCAGAGGTTACCATCGGCGCTGTCAAAGACATGACTGGGTCGTCAAGGAGAATATTGACTATATCACCACCCCTATAATCTCCGTCTGACAGGAGATATATGAATTGTAATACAGTTGGTGTGAATTTTTATTGGTCAGCCATGCTGTGTGAAAATACAGACACGATATGTTATGACCAGGGGCGATATGGATATTTTTACATCTTCCAGTGACCAGGTTTGAGTATGATGGTGTAATGATGATGTATATTGTTTTTTGACTGTATTCAAGTGTGATCATTGAGTCATATACAATACATTGATATTGTATTTTGTGACAAACATTTGAAGTCTTGTATCATGAACTAATTTTGTCTGTTTCAATTTACCGTGGATTTAAAAAAGATATATTGGTTCATTATCACGTGAATCATCACAGATAATCATCTCATTAAATCAGTGACAGGCAGAGTGAATATTAGATTCAGGGGACAGCTTAACTGAAGAGGAATATTCAAGAAGTTGAAAGGAATCTGTGTTTTGTGCATTCCCTGTGCTGGATTAATTCATAATGTTGAGAATTTGATTGAACATTTCTGACTGCAAGAACTTCATTTCAGGAATAATTTAGTATGGAAATATAATACTCAACCTGGATCCCACAGCAAATGAAACAATAAAATCGCTTGGGAGTCATTTGTTTGCGGAGATTTTCACTGATTTGAAAAAATTAGTAACATTCTGATGCCTGCAATTTCTGCCTGTTTGACATATCCAGTCAATGAAACCATGTGATTATGGAAGGAGCCATTTATTCTTTGCTCAAATTAGATAAATGAATATTTTCCAGAAATATTCTTGTGCCTGAGGAGTTCTGGTCATTTCATTCATTCAGGAAGATTCATTTAAACAACAAAGAAGTAACAATAACCTTTTGAGTTGAGGCTTATCCATTCAAGAATCCTGGCTCTATCTGACTATCCAATCAATAATTTCAAGGTGATTCGAAAGGCATTACTTTCTCTTAAAATATTACTTTAATGTAAAAATTATTTCATCTGCTAAAAGGTTTTGATTCTTTTTATTACATTAACTTTTGATCTTGCAAGTAAACTAAACCTTCTCTCAAAACTGTGATTCTGTATGAAAATCAAAGCAGATTATAGTTTCATCAAGCAAACTGAGCAGAGAAATTGATTAATGACACGATTATCAGGGCATTAAGTCTCAAGATCTGGAATATAATTGGAAACTGAGCTGAGAAGGAAATAGATGAGCAGTCACGGCAGGACAGCTCAGTCCAATGATACCTCTCACCTGAGAAATGGGCAAGGAACGGTCCTTTGCAACAAGTTGTGTGAAAGACGAAACTCAATATTTCAAATATCATTTTGAAATCTGAGAAGAGCAAAACAAAAGCCTTGATTATCATTAGGATGTTAACGGCAACATAGCTCAATTTTCATACATGTACAGCACAGATGGAAATTAAGACTTAACGAAGAATAATAATAAGAACCACACTTGACTTACTAATCCAGTTTTATGAGTGTCTGGTTAATGAACTTCGTTTTCCAGATTTCGACTTCATAGCAATCTGAGTGCACAAGAAGCAAAATAGAGATTATCATTTAGAGAGTATTAAATGGCAGGTTTGCTCAATTCACATATGTGTACCGCACAGATGGTGATTGATTATAGAGCACACAGCGTTTCCTGGAAATACTCCGTCCAGGCGTGCATACCAGACCAGCTGCTCTCTATTGATGCCATCTGACTGAATCAGGAGTCTGTGACATTGTCACAGTTCAGAAATATCTAGTTCAAATACGGGAGGATAAATATTTGTTGAAACTTCACTGGATGAGTGTGGATACCTATTTTTAAGAACGATACAATGAAAATTGTCTTTTAATGAAAGTGGAAAAATATCTAGTTCAAATTGGAAAGGATACACATTTGTTGAATTTCAGTGAAACCTCACTGGATGAATGTGGATAGCTATTTTAAAGAGTGATACAATGAAAATTGTTTTTAATTGAAAGTGGAAAAAAACCTAGTTCAAATTGGAAAGGATAAATATTGCTCTGAATTTCTTCCAGTGAAATCTTACCAAAGTGGATAGCTTTTGTTTTGATTGATACAATGAAAATTATCTTGTAATAGCAGAGAAATATCTAGTTCAAACAGAGAAGGATACTTGTGACTTCTTGAATTTCAGTGAACCCACATTGAATAAATGTGGATAGCTATTATTTTCAGTGATCCAAAGTAACAATGAAAATCATGTTTTTATGATGGAGTGAGTTTCAGTGATTAACAGGTTGATTGAAAGATCTCGTTCTACTTAGAAAATAAGAATACACATTCCAGGATTATTGTTTTTTCAGTGAGCGTTTATCAAAACCTGAGAGGTGGCATACAGTGATAAAATGAATCTAGTTTTAACCCTGAGACTATAAATAGGACACACAGATTGTTAACTAATTAAGATGCTGAAGGCACATACTGACAACTACGGTAGTGAAATTAAACCTGCATACAATGGAGACATAGAGGACTATGAGTATAGAGAAACTGAAAAAGATATGAACGATATAAATGATTAGTTCATTCTATATATCTTGTTCTGCATGACATAGACCTCCATCAAGCACAACGGGACCGCTTAAACAGAAATATTCCATCCATTTTGTCCGAATAATTTTGTGGATACAAAAACCATCACAGTGCAATAACTTGAAAACCTTAATCCCAGAGGAGGCACTTGTATTGATTTTTCTCTTGTATACAGTATGACAGTAACCCTGCATCAAACATTGGAATACAGATATTTGCCTTAAAATCAAGAATCAATTTAAAACTGAGAATCCTGTGGATTGATACAGATAGGAGTTCACCATTGATTTGTCTGTGTCCATACTTTTGTGGATTTATATGGAGCTGTATCAGGCACATAGTGTAACAGTGTAGCCAAGTGCTGTGTGATATTCACATTTGCACTAATATCAACCTGTCTGTGTGTGGTATAGTTATTATACTGGCATGGGATACAAGTCCTTATCTTACAGTGTTCGAAGATGTGATTGGTTCTTCATTTCAAGGCTGTCATTTCAAAGGAGATCTCATCTGATATTCAATGTTACTGTTTAATTGGCGCTGCATCTTCCAGAATTCATAGAATTTCTCCCTGTCAGCTGCTTTGAGGGAGCTTCATCTCTGTTATATATGTGTGTAATACCTTGAATGAAACATTTGGAATTGAAAGTGTTGACTTTGAATATTTCCCACCGAGATATATCTATTGTACTATCTTCCAATTGACCTGGAAACAAGTTTCTTGGAAGCAAGTATGAAATAAGGAAAAACCAGCAGAATCCAATGTAGACTTCAAGACTTCAGGAAGTTGGAAGAATATTCACAATTTACCTGAAATATTTCACTTATTTCATGGGGTGTGCTCTCTCCCGTCAACATTAATGTAGAGTCGGGCCGTGACGCGACTCAATGGTGTGGAAGGTCGCCGAGAAACTATGGCAACTCGCCTCCCGAGAGCAAAAGCGACCCCCAAAAGAAGAAAAGTTACCCCCACCAATTGTAATGCTTTCCGACATGGATGAGACAGAACTCCTCTCGCTCCACGAGGATTGTGAGGAGTGTGAGAGCGAATGTCCGCTTCTCCCCAACGACGACTACGATGAATGTGAAGCTGTGAAACGACCTCTACTGAAGGCCACTAACTCTTGTCGACACCAGCATCGGCTAGGTCCCAGGGGTAAGCACTTGAGCTCACCGCAGCATTACTTACCATCTTTTGTAGGGGAATTAGCAAGGGCAATACATAAGAAAAGCAAGATTTTGTGGATAGCAATTTTTCATTCAGAACATAAACAATGTTTCAGAGTAAATACATACACATTCATTCTGAGATTCTTGCTTTTCCAATGTTTACATATATTTAGAATTTTTTAATGAAAATGCATGAAAGTTTTTAAGTTAGTAATAATCTTGAAGTAGACAAGAATATTTATAGATAATCAACTTCTTTATTCAGCAATTGCTACGTTTCGGTATATATCCGTATGCCGCCGTCAAGCAAATGGGAGAACACAGCAACAGCACTTAGTTAAATGAAGGATACATGTTGGTATATTAATGAAGTAACAAAGATGACAAAATGAGATGACAATTACATGAAGGGTTGAAACAAGTGGAGTTGTGATACTAAGAAAGAGATGATCTTGGTAAACTCTGTCTTCATCACAGATATAAAAGTTGAATCCTATCATGAATTACATTTAATTGTACCTCTCAGGAAATAATAAATTGTACTTTCATGATATGCCAGTTCCATGTCACCCTGGATACTAGATCTATACTTAACACTGAACATGCCTACAAGCAACAGAGATAACAAACAACATGAAATGTTAAAGCATGTAGTAACAATCACTGATTGACAACATTGATATTTGTCCATGTGCATTTACAAAATGAATGAATGTTGGTACCCAGACACATTAGCAGTAATAATACAGTAACCTGGCTACTTTGCTCTGTCTACCTTGTACACCTTGATGGCTGGTAATGGGCTGATTCGCCTGTGGTCTGAAAACAAAGACTTCTAGCTTACATTAATAACCATCAAATAATCACTTCAACATATTTTGTATCAATTGACCCCCAAAGGTAGACTTTGGGATGATGAATAAAGGTTGTCCCTGAATTAAACATCTGAAACTGAATGGTATCTGCATGAGAAGTGATGAAAGGTAGAAGTCGGAATTAAGTCTGAATGATATACAGCTGACAAAACAAAAGGGTTCATCCACATTTATTGCGTTCACTAACACGTGAGCTCCTGAATCCCTTAGTGCCAACATATCCTGAGTATCAAATATACAAACTTTCCTCTGCAAGGCATAACTTGCGCCAGTCTCCATCACTGGCTAATTGAAGTCTTACTGCAATTCCTTAATATTTCTGTGCTAGCAAATCAGAACACACTATGCTTTTCAGGTGCAGCACTTTGCTATGTTAGAACGGAAAAGTTATGGAAATGCTGCGAAAATTAAATTAGCCAGTGATGGAGACTGGCGCAAGTTATGCCTTGCATAGATAAGTTGTAAATATGCAGGAATCGCAACCGCTGATCGATGAAGATTGGCTATCCAGGAATATTATGCGACCCTCATGTTTAGGGTAGTCTGTTGGTATTAAACCACTCTGAATCTTAACCTTCATTACACGGTTCCAACAAGACTTTATCAATTGTACCCTTGATATCAAGAACTGTTGACTGGATTCTCTTATCTCACTGATAGCACAGTGGTTAAGCACGTTAGGCTTTGGATGAAGAGGTCCGGTTCGAATCCTGCCAGGGGCAAGGCATCTTTATCTGCAGTAGAGAACTGTTTTACACGCCGAAAGGTTCGGTTGCAATGCCACACTGAATTTCAGCGTAGTACCACCCATGGTTTGCTAGTTCCAGCCGATCCTCGCAGGTTTCACCGCAATGCATAACCATATAGTGCGGGCTTTCTCCCTGCCATAGTACTGGCAGCCGCGATATAAGTGAAATACTCTTGAAAGCGGCATTTAACCCCAACTCACTTCACTTAATATGTCAGCGGGTATCTAAAGGATCGTTCACAGGAATCTCATCATATTATACACAAAGCTTGTCCATGGGAAGACAAAGGAGTGATTAGATTTTGGTAACCTTGACAATATTATATTGAAGATCACACCAAAACTTCAAGTCTTTCGAAATGTAAAGTTTGTAAGTGGGAAATCACAAGCAGTGTTCATTGGATTCTCATCATTATCTTACACCAAGGGTTCCTTTAGGGACGATTCAGGGCCCATTTGATTTAGCTGACCTCAACATTATTTCATTTTTGAAGTATTAATTTGCGGCGGGGGATCATGACACCTTAGTGACAACTGCTTATTGTTTTTATCCTTTAGGGTTTGTGATGATTCGCTCAAATAAATTCACTTGGTAAAGGCGTCATGTTTTTCTTTAGGGTTTGGAATCTTTCACTACTGATTTATTCACTAGGTAAAGGCTTGTTGGTTTTATTGATATCCTTTAGGGTTTAGGATGATTTACTGAAATATATTAACTAGGTAAATGCTTTTTGTTTTTATCCTTTAGGGGCGTGATGAATCTCGCAAATAAATTCACTTGGTAAAGGCGTAATGGTTTTTTTCCTTTAGGGTTTGGAATGATTCATTACTGATTAATTCATGAGGTAAAGGCTTATTGTTTTTATAGATATCCTTTAGGGTTTGGAATAATTCAGTACTGATAAATTCCCCAAGCTTATTGTTTTTTCTTTTATGGTTTGGAATCATTCACTAGGTAATTAAAGGCTTAATGTTTTTATCCTTTAGAATATGGGACAAGACTACCTTTTAGGCATGTAATGTGTAATGATATTTGTGTGTGCATTAATGTATTGACGATATGTATGATGTACAAAACATTGTGGTTGAATGACCGAATGCTGAAAAGATTTTGACTTGCATTTATAATGTATAAGTATATATGTTAAATAATTCTTGCTAATATAGAAATATTTGTTAAAGAGGTTTTATTCTGAAATAAGTACCATTAGAAATAAGTGAACATATGTAACATTGCTATATATTCGGGATCAGATTATCTGCGATAATACAAATTGTTGTACTTTTTCAATTGCAAGGTTTCTTTATCTTTAAATGTAGAAGTTCTATGACACAGAAGTATGACAGTATCGAACAACGTTTGAAACATCCTTCAGTGACTTCAATATATACTTTAATTATTTGATTGGAAATTATGGATGCCATTTGATGTTTCTTGTGTGTTTGTCCTTCCAGTTGAGTGACGAGCTATCAATCAATTAATCATCAGGTAATAGACTTGATGTAATTTTGATTAACAGAAAAAAATCAATTCAATCTAGGTAAGCTCTTTGTGAGGATTAATGCTGCCAAATATTTACATATGTTGGTTTGCTCTTTGATTTATTTATTTTCAGAACATATGTTTTGAGAGTACATCCAAATAAGATTAAATTGTACATATTGTTCACTGTTGATGTTTTTTCGTAAATATCATTATCTACTCACTTATGTTGCATGATATTTTTTCTGTAGCACGTTTTCTAATGGAAATAAAGATATATCGCACAAAATAGAAAAGAAATGTAACCAATTGCAAAACAATCCTCGTCGATCAATTTGGAAACCCAAATCTTCCACAAACAGTCAATGAAAACATATTTCACCATGTTCATAAATTCATTGGAAAGAGTCAACGGTTCAAATAATACATTAATACTAATGTACGTATTTACCATATTCAAAGTGCATTTTGTCATAAGAATAACATTTCCAATTGTGTCTTGCCTTAATAATGTATATTACATGTTTACCCACTTCGTCACTTGTAGATTTCTTACTTTCTTGTTATGTATTCTAGCCTTGTAAAATAGTTGTTGATTACCGGTACCTGGAGAGGGCTTCTATAAGTTTCACAACTTGTGCCCAATTCATTTCTTAAATGAATAAAATATGTTTTCAATCAATCAATAGAGTTCTAAAACCATTGGTTATGGTGCAGATCCATTTCCTATCCTCAAATTATTAACAGGTGTTCACACGGAAATGGCCGCTTCCATATTAATTTAATACATGACACCGTTTTCTACTAATATGGATAATCGTGCTGTATAATGGGCGGTTTTACCCTTTCAAGTAAAGATATACTGCATAAACTTTTACTATAAATGGCAAATTTTAACATATTAAAAAATGAGAGAAAAAATTGTGATGCAGTGCCTTCAAGAGGAAGCATTTCTTCTTTTTAGGGTATATGAACGAAACATCTCTAATCAATTTACAGAATAGAGACACGTCAATTCCCTCCTTCTCATGTGCATAGAAGATGGAACTACAAAAATAGTTCTTGATGAGACTATATTTCACTTTTTCTATTGATTAATCAGAAACTTTTGAAAAATACGAAAAAATATTCTGATGAAGCTTTTGTATTTCAAGGATAAAAGGGATTTTGACGACATTCTAAGAGTCAGTACTGTCAAGCTAAATTTTTTTGCTCTTACAAAGAATTCAGCTAACAAAAAATGACTTTGATTAAACATTGTATCATTTTTGTGATAAAAGGGTTTTTGATGAAAGTTGATAAGGTACAAATTACTAGCATTGTCTTGTGTTCTCATTGTCTTCAGTTGTTTCATTTATAGCTGTTAACAGCCTGTTATATATATTTATCAGTTATTACTAGTTCTCCTCTTTTATACTGAAACTTGAAAGAAATAAATGTAGAGAAGATTACAGTGTTATTACTCATGATCAATGGAGCTGACAATGCGGAAAGAAGAACATCATGCATTTTGACTTTGATTTGATGGTCAAATCTTCAAACTCTTTCTAAACTATATATAAATCATGACGTTAACTTTATTTTCCGCCACACAGAAGTACATTGACTTTTTTGTTGCAATTTAGTGCCAAATCCCTCAGTTCAACAGCAATCAATATGTAGAGAGCAAGTGTGTCATATGACTTGCAAAATAAAATCTTGTATTGGGTGACATACTCACTCATATCTGTTTAGTTTGGTAAAACATTTTATGGTAAAACACAAATTTGATGGCCATTCTCCAGTAAATGTCATGTTCAATTGTTGTAAGACATAATAATAGACTATTAAATAAACAATAATTGCTAAGCAAAAGTGACATGTTCACATGTGCAAACATGGAAAATATGACACAGCTGATGATTGACCTTATAGGCAATAGATTATTTTGTTAGCAGTATACTGAGGAGATAAATATATTTTTAAATTTTCTGCTGTGACTTAGATTTGAAGTTAACCATTGGAAGTAAGAGGACCCCTGATCCAATGATTTTATGGCTTAGCACATAGTAAACTTGTTAATGCATTTATAAATATAGAATCTCATTTGTGAGTTCAATGAAAGGTGATTTAGAGAAGAAATCATTAGAGAATTAATTGGTTAAAGAAAAGCAACTTCTCTTTTTTAAATTATTTCATTCCTTACCAACTGTATTAAAAAATATCATCTCAGAAATGTCAAGATTTCTTTAGAAAATGTGGCAAACAAAGGTGACTCAAATATTATTTTGTTGTGTTCATAATGGCATACTTCTAAAAAACTGATAATAATATTCATATTTATATCCACTATCAAAAAGTGAATTAATCCATATTTTTTAAAAACCTTTATTTTAGTTATTATGCAGACTGCTCTGAAAAGAATTCCATCAAGATGTGACATTTCTTCTCATGAAATCTCATGCTGGAATACTATTATAGTATGGAGTCCAAATTAAATGGGTTTCTCGGAGCCGTAATGGAATACTTTCTGTGACTTTTTGTCAGACAATGTGACGACCTTTCACTGACATCATGACTGTTATGTACTTGGGTTCAGGTTCAACATTCTCATACACCATGACATTACACTGAGTGGAGACAACGTTCGGGTTTATTCCAACATGGCGGACTCTTACATCAAGTGACGTCATCATTCTTGTATCTATGACGTAATCGATCTTGGGGTACTGTACACAGTCATAGTATAGGTATGGCAACTCATTATTAGTAAATACACTACACTCTTCCCCCTTAAATGACTTCCTTCCATAATATCAATTAGGAGTTATAATATTGTAAATATAATGATTGCTGTAACATTTACTAAAAAGTCTCTTCTGAGCTTCTGGACTCCTTGAGATGTCTCACTTTAAATACAACTGCAAACTGGCAACTTTAACTCATAACCCTGTAACTTTAGAGTTCATCAATAGATAAGGATCAAACTTCAAATTATCAACTGAAATCCTAACTTGGACTTTTAACACAACAATTTAGAGTTCATTTATAGGTCAAGCCTTTTCACTGGCTTAGTCAGGCGAGCTGGATATCGCCTGGGCACAACGTCACTGCAGGGCTGTCTGCTCTCTGGACATCTCGTCTGGTCTGACGTCGTCACCGGACTCTGACTAGGCTGGGTCGTCTGCCCAGGTAGTCTCACCAACTCCCTCAGCTGCTGATCAGTGATGTCAGGCCTGGCTGGTGGGGTAGATACCAGATTCTCGGAGCTGCGATATCTCTGCATCTGGTCCACATGGGTGACTCTTGTCAATTTACCAATCTGCACACTGTATCTCAGTGACCCAAGGCGCTTAATGACTCTGCCTTGGATCCATTTCTCGTTCTTCCCCTCTCTATTTCTGACAAGACAGGGTTCGTTGACCTGGAAATCACGTACTACACTTCCCTCTCTGTCATGCGCCTGCTTCTGCTTTTCTTGCATGCACTCTACTCTCCGGTCTAAGTCTGGTCTTAGCAAGTCTAGTCTCGTGCGCAGTTTCCTTCCTAAGAAAAGTTCTGCTGGTGATTCACCTGTGACCGTGTGAGGAGTTGCCCTGTAGGTGAGGAGAAAGTTTGCCAACATCTGCTTCACCGAAGTTACATTTTCTTTCTTCTGTGATGAAACGAGATGTTTCTTGAGTGCTGATTTGACAATCTGTACACTGCGTTCCGCTGCTCCATTTGACGCAGGGTGATACGGGGGTGTCAAACTGTGCTTGACTCCATTCTTCTGTAAGAATTCTTTAAATTCTTCGGATGTGAACTGAGGTCCGTTGTCCGATACCACTTCAACAGGTAGACCATACGCGGAAAACAGTTCCCTCAATTCTTCAATCGTCCTACTGGCTGTCGTAGAAGACATCAAAACCACCTCGATCCATTTTGTCCTGCTGTCGATAACAACTAGGAACTTCTGTGACCTGAACTCTCCAAAGTCTATATGGATCCTTTCCCAAGCTCTTCTTGGATACACCCATGGGTGTAATGGTGCAACTGGTGGCTCTGATTGGGTCATTTGACATGCTTCACAATCTTTAACTGTATTTTCGATCTCTTTATCGAGGCCTGGAAACCACAGGTAGCTTCGGGCCATGCTCTTCATCCGTACAATTCCACTGTGTTCCGCGTGCAACTCGCTGAGTACAACTTGCTGGTATTTGGGTGGAATAACCACTCTCATACCCCAGAGTAGACAACCTTGATCCACCGACATCTCAAGTCTTCTGATAAAGAAGGGTCGTAGTAGATCATCCACATGATTCGGCCATCCAGACTGCGTGTATTGTAACACTCTTGATATTATGACATCTTTCCTGGTTGCTTCAGCAATCTTGTCTGCTGAGAGTGGGAAGTTGTCAAGGTAGTTAACCTGATTAATCTTTTCCTCTGTTGCCAGCTTGGACGACTCCCATGGTAACCTTGATAAGCAGTCGGCGTTGCTGTGCTCTGATGATTTTCTGTACCTGATCTCGTACTGGTGTGCCATGAGAATCAGGGCCCATCGTTGGAGTCTTGCTGCTGCTAGCGTTGGGACCCCCGTTTTTGGTCCGAATATGGTAGTCAGTGGTTTGTGGTCTGTTATCAGGATAAAACTTCTTCCATAAATGTATTTGTGAAACTTTTTCACTCCGAAAATGATGGCTAACGCTTCTTTCTCCAGCTGTGCATAGTTTTTCTCTGAGACTGTCAATGTCCTGGAGGCATATGCCACTGGTCGCTCACTTCCGTCCTCCATTATGTGTGATATGACACACCCTATTCCATAGGCTGAGGCGTCGCAAGCCAGAGTGAGTTGACGATCTGTGCTGTAGTGAACTAAGACGCTCTTGCCCGACAGCAGTGCCTTGCACTGTGAAAATGCCTCTTCCTGGGCCTTCTTCCATGTCCATGTGGCGTCCCCCTTCAGCAACTTGTATAAAGGGGCCAGCAGAGTGGACATGTTCGGTATGAATTTTCCATAGTAGTTTACCATGCCGATGAAAGCACGGAGTTCTGTGACATTTCTTGGGTTTGGAGCCTTTGTGATGGCTGTGATTTTATCTTCTAAAGGATGAATTCCTTCGGCGTCAATACGGTGTCCAAGATATTCAATGGATCTTGTCTGGAACTTGCATTTCTGTAGCTTGAGTTTGATTCCATGTTGTGCCAGTCTCCCTAGGACAGTTTCCACCAGAACTAGATGCTCATCTTCATTCTCTGTTCCCATTAAGATGTCGTCGAGGAGAACTTCGATTCCATCAATGCCGTTGAGAATTTGTTCCATGATGCACTGAAACATTGCCGGGGCTGTAGAAACTCCAAATGAAAGTCTCTGGTACTCATAGAGGCCTTTATGAGTGTTGATTACCAGTAATTTCTTTGAATCTTCTGAAAGCTCTAGTTGTTGATAGGCACTTGACAAATCCACCTTGCTGAATATTTTCGAGCCTGACAGTTTTGAGAATAAGTCCTCCACTGTAGGCATAGGGTAGACCATCTCTTCTAACCATGGGTTAATGGTTACCTTGTAGTCGCCGCAGATCCGTATAGACTTGTCTGATTTCGGAACAATCACGACAGGAGACGCCCAATCAGATCTCTCAATCTTCTTCACAATTCCATCTCCCTCCAACCTGTCTAATTCCTTCTCTACTTCTCCTTTCACTGCATATGGAACTGGCCTTGCCTTGCAGAATTTGGGCACAGCGTCGGGCTTTACCCTAACATCTGCCTTGAAATTCTGTATTGTTCCTTTTCCCTCAAATACTGTTTTGTAATCTTCCAGGATGTCTGTCATCTTCTTCCCTTGGTTGTCGATGGCATTAATCTCGTTGAGATGAATGTTCAAACTTCGGAACCACATGCGCCCAAGTAAAGGTACCTTTCTTCCTTGTGCAACAACAACAGGCAGTGTTCTTGTTCTTCCCTGGTACTGGGCTGTGACTTGAATTTTCCCAAGGATAGGTATCTTGGAACCTGAGTAACCCTTTAAAGTTATCTTGGACTCTTGCAGGGGAATATGTGCAAACTTCTTTTTGTACAAGGTTTCACCAATGACTGAGACTTTAGCACCTGTGTCAATTACGAACTCTTGTTGCATTCCATCTAGCATGATAACAGCCGTGAACTCTGACCCATTGGTTTCTTCAAGAGTGTAAATCATACACAGTTGTTCTTCATCGTCGGAATCCTCGTCTGCACTTTCAAGTTGATATGCTTTTCCCTTTTTCTTGTATTTTCTTCCCCATACCCTCTTATGCTGGTTGCCATGGGAACGGTGATGACTTGATTGTTTAACCTTACATGCCCTTGCTAGATGTCCAATCTTTCCACATTGGTCACATTTCTTGCTTTTATGAAAACATTTTTCTGAATCATGATTTCCATTACATCTGTAACATGCCTTTTGAATGAAATGATCATGCTTTGTCGCCCTACCTTGATGAAATTTGTTTACCTGTTCAACTTGTTGTGGCTTGAATGTTTGAGTGTCTTTGTCAGCCCTTTCCATAGCAATTGATAACTCACAAGCTTTCTGCCATGTTAGCCCCTTGTCTGTCAACAACTTCTTTTGAATGTTCTCAAAACGTAAACCTGCAACAAGTCTATCTCGTAAATGTTCCTCAAGAGTGCTTCCAAAATTACAATGCAAAGCAGCACGTTTCAAACCCAGAATGTAATCAGCAACACATTCATCTTTACCTTGATTTCTTTTACTGAAAGTATACCGTTCCCCAATTTCGTTGCGATGTGGCTTGTAATAATCTGTGAGTAGTGTTTTCAATTCTGTGAATGACAAATCCGAAACATCGTTTGGTGAGGCTAACGACATCAATAACTCAAATGCTTGTGGGCCAACAGTAGCGAGAAACGTGTTAACTTCGTCCTCTTTCTTAATCTTGTTAGCTTTCATCCAAATTTCAAATCGTTTTACATAAGAAGACCAATCTTCTTTACCTGAGTCAAACTCGGAAATGTAACCTATGCGCGCAGCCATCTTGGATCTCGTTTTGGGTCTCGTTAAGTCTCGCGAGAGTTCCGCTGTTCACAGTAACTGTATCCTTTTTTTGCGAGAGCTGTCACAATCACTATTTCTTAGTTACTAATGTTCATGATAAGAATGTTCCATAAGTTCGTTCATTAATTCCTTTAGAATTAAACAACACACTTAATTGTCCGCACAATGATCTGTAATCGACGGAAGCCTGTTAGCTGACGTGCGTTCACTTTATGGCGCCTTTAGCAGAACTTTCCTTTAGAATGTCCCTTACCAATTCACATCCATAGCATTGTTCCCGAAACACCATAGGATCACTTGGATCCCATCCTCGTCGCCAAATGTTATGTACTTGGGTTCAGGTTCAACATTCTCATACACCATGACATTACACTGAGTGGAGACAACGTTCGGGTTTATTCCAACATGGCGGACTCTTACATCAAGTGACGTCATCATTCTTGTATCTATGACGTAATCGATCTTGGGGTACTGTACACAGTCATAGTATAGGTATGGCAACTCATTATTAGTAAATACACTACAATGACCATATCATGAGTTCGTACATACTGAAGGCTGACTTCATCCTCTCACTCTTAAAGAAGAAATAAAATAGTCAGAGAAGACTGAGAGTGAGAGTGACATTATTATGATAATGGTTTTTCTAAATTTCAAAAGGAATTAAATCCTTTTTAGGGGGTTTTTGTTACATATTGTGACCACATCATGATATGTACTGTTAATTTGAGATCCTAGAAAGCAAGCTCCTTCCAGGCCTGAATGGGAGGTGAAATAAAGTCTTGTATAGATAGGATAATTTGTATACAACATAAAATGTGATCCTGATGCATGCATATTCCCAAACAAGTAATACTGGTAATTAGATTGTGGCCCATCTTCGATACATTTCTCCATATGAGACTGACAATACTTTGAACATGTGGAATTGATATATAAGCAATAAAAACATTCATTTTGTTTTAATGTGGGACCAAAGTCTTTTATTTTGGGAAAATATTTCAAAACTTAACGGTATGTACCAACATTAGCAGGCTTTGTAACACCAATTCATATGAAATGCTATGTGTCACAGAAATAGTGTGATGATGTCTCAGGACATTTTGTAGATTGTGATTTTAAAGATTATTTCTTTGCTTAATCATACTGAATATTTCAAAACTTTTCTTGAAAAATCCATGACTGTTTCAATTATAAGAACGGTAACTCAATAGCCCAAAAGCCATAACAAACTCCCATATACAGTAATGTGAAAATGAGTTTTCAAAACTTGTTAGTTATAATTACCTGACAGAACAAAGAGCTCCATGGCAAGTTGTTTGCACCTTTGCACTGCCTTACTTGGCTTAACTAACGAAGAAAGGACAGGTGTAAGGACGAGACATACCTGGAATTCTTTATGTGGATCAATATGGATTGATAAGGAATAGCATGGATATGTTATCACCACAAATTGTGGAAGTCAAAGGTATGTTTATTTTATACTTTACAAAATTCAAAGTTTTCTTTTGTACATGCAAATATTTTCAACATGGTGTAGTATATATATATTTCATATCTAAAAAAAATTGGGAACAATTATTGTGATTTACTTATACACTTTGTGATGAATATTAATTTCAGTATGCATTGTATTATTTTATTACCAATAAATTAATAAAAAACAAATAATTTAAATTCAAAGTAATGCAAAGTGGTTTCATAGCCAGCTGAACGGAAGGGCTTATATTAAAAAAATAATATTTTCAGCAAAAGTTTGTATTTTCATCTTTTTTGATATAATTGATATCAATGATGTAGGAATAAACATTAAAGAGAGTGAAATATTTTCTATTTATTTGCAAAAGGCTTTGAAATGGCTGCCAGAGGAGAAGTCAGAAGAATTTAGGAACATTACATGAATGAGAAACAAAGAAGAATTCAAAGTATGGACAGCCTAGTATACAGTTGTTAAATCGTTTTCTTATCTGTAGATATTCCTACTGGCATATTTTATTATTTAATTAAGTAAATCATACTTTCCAGTCTTTAAATTTTCATCCTTGTTTTTGTGTTGTGTTAATGTTTTGCTGTTTAGATAGATACAATTATTTTTTGTAGGCTGACAACATTTTTGTCTTTTCACTTAATTTGGTTACAATATTACAGGACTCGGACTTTAATCAACGCCAGGTATTATAAAGCAATAATTAATAATTGTGCAACGATTAGACAGTGTTGCAATATTCCTCATGCAGGACATGAGTGTAAAATTCCTGAATATGAAACGAAAGAAAAGGAAAGAGAAATCTAGACAAAAAAACAAGATGATTTAACTACTAAACAACGGCCAAAAATCAACAACACAAATAAACAAACTAATATCACTAAAAAATACGTTTATGGTCTCAAATTAGTATTTCTTAGACAAAAAGCATTTTCTATTGGATTGCTTCTTGAAATCAAACAGAAACAAGTGATTTATTTTCTCTTTGAGGCACACCAGGGAATAGACATATCTCCAACTCACCGCTAATTACTTGTTTAGCTGTCTTTTGAAGTTTCCAACCTGTGGACCAGCATGTGGTTTAGTTTGAGAGTTGTGAGCTAATTTGTCAGTTTTAAAACTTGTTTTTTAAAATTGTTCTTACTTCAAAGACATTAGATTATCAGCTTCACGAATAACCAAACTGTTATAATGAAACTTTGTCACTCACCAGTATTTACAAAAAATATTATTATAAGGAATCATTTGTGGTGATAGAAGAGGGGTTTGTCCAATATAAGATAACATAATGACAGATCTTATTTTTTCTCAAAACAATGCTGTGAAACAATAAGGGTTGTTCTCAGCCTTCAGAATAAATTTGTGCCAAAATTGACATTTCAGAGCTCTTGGCTAAATAACTTCATGGAATTGTTTTTGGTAATAAAATAAATTCATACATAATTCATTGTGAGATGTGCTCCTGTTCTGACCATTCCAAGGCTAGTCAATATAATCCTTATTCTGCTGAATGTAATACATTCCTGCTTATATATATTAAGCAGGAATTGAAGGCTAAAGATATATATAGAGGATACTAAACTACTTTAGCCCATTGAAATAAAATCAAAAACAATTTTGATATAAAAAAATTATATGGAAGGAAATTTAGTATTCTATTTATTACTTGCCCAAATTAGTCAAGCAAAGCTGCCTTAATTAAACCTGGTTTTAAATATAAGACATCCAAAGTTGGATCTGGACAAGCAATCTGGAACTGATTTAAGACATATTTCATCCAGAAATGGCCTGGACAGACACTGTCGAATTGAGCCTAGTTTTAGACATAGGTAATCCGAAATCAGATTTGAATGCTCAGACAAGTTCTCTCATGCAATTGAGTCTGTTTTAGAAATAGGACATCCAGAATTGGGTCTGGATAAACACTGGCGAATTGAGCCTAGTTTTAGACATAGGTCATCCAAAATTGGGTCTGGACGAACACCCAGATTAAGCCTTGTATTAGACATAGGTCATCCAGAATTGGGACTGGACAAACACCCAGATTGAGCCTTGTATTAGACATAGGTCATCCAAAATTGGGTCTGGACGAACACCCAGATTGAGCCTTGTATTAAACATAGGTCATCCAGAATTGGGTCTGGACAAACACTGGCGAATTGAGCCTAGTTTTAGACATAGGTCATCCAAAATTGGGTCTGGACGAACACCCAGATTAAGCCTTGTATTAGACATAGGTCATCCAGTATTGGGACTGGACAAACACCCAGATTGAGCCTTGTATTAAACATAGGTCATCCAGAATTGGGTCTGGACAAACACCCAGATTGAGCCTTGTATTAGACATAGGTCATCCAGAATTGGGTCTGGACGAACATCCAGTTTGAGCCTTGTATTAGACATAGGTCATCCAGAATTGGGTCTGGACGAACACCCAGATTGAGCCTTGTATTAAACATAGGCCATCCAGAATTGGGTCTGGACAAACACTCGATCTTGCTGGTTATTTACTCTGTCTGGTGTATTGATTGTCCTAGGTTGGAGAGCCTGATTTCAACTGGTGATAGCCTATATACTGCACATCTGTGTATCCAGTTACATATTACAAGGTGTCACAGCATATCAAATCTAGATCAATCACTTCATCAGTTTTATTAATGTCTTCAGAACTGGTGTGGTTTACGTCAGTGGTATTAGGTATCCTTGGATGTATCTGGAATTTCAGGGAAAGTATAGAACATCTTTAAAACACTATTCATCAATTTGTCAAATTCAGTAAAGTGTGCCATCTTAGTTTGTTATATTAGAACTTTTATATCGAGGTACAATATTTGTTTTAGTAGACGCATGGGCATCTCTTCAGCTGATCTATTATAATGCTGTGCAGCATCTTGTTGAGACCTCAGGTTCATTAGAGACTCAGTGTGTCTTTTCTTTCACAATGTAGTGTCTTCATGAGATCACTTCATATCATAGGCTAGCAGCGGGGCGGTGCCACCTGCTAGGGAGACAACACGACGTCGGGATAGTCTAGTCACCCGGTTTATTCTGAAGCACGTTTATACAGGTCACGTGATGCGAGTACAGCATGCACGGAGAGATACTGTTATAATATGGACAACTAATGATATTATTCAGTCTAGTATACAGCACACAAGAACAATAACCCTGACTTCTATCGTAGACCAGAGTCAGTTAGAACAGTAAGTAAGAGTAAGAGTCAGTAAATACCATATTCAGGTTCATAAACAGTCTGTTCACTTTAATCAAAGTATCCTTTCTTCTATTTCTTCTGGAACGATTTCAATTTGTTGGGATTTGTCCATTTACATTGAAGGTGTAGTAACATAAGTATTTTCATATGAAGTCCTCAGTTTTTCTTTCCTCAGGAAACAGATTTATCAGTATATCAGATATACAGTAGACCTGTTTAATGTGTCAATTGACATTCAGGTAATTAAATGTCCTTACAATCACATCAATTCAGTTTTTGCTTACTCTGGTTTGACTTGTATTAATCTATTGTTTGGAGTTCTACTGGCTGTAAGTATTTGGTTACATTCTGAAGGTGTCATAGCATTTCTAACTAGATTGATAGAATTTTTAGTTTTTTTATTTCTTGGGAAGTAAATTAATTTTTGATTTCCATTATTGGTATGTGTGTTCTGTCATATTATTATTTTATTATATCTTCACTATAATCATCATTTCACGTTTGAGCAATATCTGCATCTACGTAGTGCATGACTTGTAATACCCTCGCTACGAGGAAGTCCCGAGAAAGTGTCATATAACAGATTGATAGCTCTCTTAATCAGTGTAGATATTTGGGCAACATCTGTTCTAGTGTGATTTCAATCTGTTATTCCAGACTTGTACATTGATGTAACTATCTAATCTTGAAATCCCAAGGATAGCCAATCTTTATCCAGTGATCAAATAGACCCATTTATTCTTCCCGTAAACTGACCCCTCAGATTGGTTTAACACCTATTATTACAACAGTTTAAAGACGCTGTAGCACGTTTTTCGCATATTACGTTGTCTCATATTTGCCATTTATTATTAAAGTAAATACAATTATTGTAATGTTAGAGGGTAAAACATTTTATTACATGACTCGAAAAACTGTATCAATAGAAAAAGGTTATCAGAATTGGAAGAAAATGGTGCAACATGAAAGAGTTCAGAGAGCAAGATGGTTGCCATATGTTGCCGTAAATAAAACTCTACTCTGAGTGTTTAGGTATCGCTACATCAGTCAAATCACATGATTAACTTTCAAGCAGGCATTTTGAAGTGAACACGTTAAAATGGCCGCTTAAAGGTACTTGGACTCCCATGGCTTAACCGAACCATGTATATTCGTTTAGGAACTCTTTTATATTGATTCAAGTAACATTTAGCCGTTGGTAATACTTATTCACCTTTTCATGAGATTACTTAATTTTAGTAAGAACGGTATGCTTCAGCGACTTTAATGAATGATGTGATATTCAAAATAATTTTGGCTTCATTTGAATTAAATCTTTAAATCATTAATTAACATTTTATGAAAAGTACTAAATTTGGTATTTTTCTCTGGTATTGAGGCCACAAAATTCTTGGTGTAGAAAGCAACTTTTTTAAAAATATTTTCAGTATGTAAAGGGTTAAATCATTACTCAGGAGCTAGTTATGAGTTAGATATCAGATGTGATGCTCTATCCATCCATGCCTCCGTAGTTACTCCAGAAAGATATCGCAGCTAGGGTCTGTACTTTCCAATGTTTAACTTTATTGTAAGCTGTGATGTACATATCAGATACAATGCTCCCAGTTTCATGGGTATCATAACAAGATGCTCTGTAGTAATCAATTCTTCTTCTAGGAACGGACAATGTTTAAATTCATTATATTGAAATATCATCATTGTATCTAGCTACATAGTAAAAGTATATTCATTAAAGGGAAAGTTCTTTCACCGATCTATCAGCAGCATCCGCCATATTGGATTCTTGGCATTACATGAAATGAAAACACGCTATGTTTAACCCAATTTTACACTTTCTAAAAAATAAAACATATACAATGTTAGAAAGTTTACATAGTAACAAATAACACATCATAAAACTAATAAATAATATGTTGTTAGACCGTAGCGAAATTTTCCCCACTCGCAGCGCCGATGAATGGCTTCAGTTCTCATCGTTTTTATTTTTCAACAACTGTGCGCATGCTTTTATCAATTTGTGAAATATAAAGTCACCAACATATTACTTTCATTAGTATCTTTGAATTTGACTGTGTTTTAATCGTGTATTAATAACATATATGTGTAAAGAAGAATATATCCTCTTGAATTTCGTTTCCACAAAAAATACCCCGATAGAACCCTCCTTTTAACTTATTTCAAGTTCATCAATGTTAAGGATTTTCTTTACCAGGCCCTGATGTAATGTGACTGTCAGGTATATGATGAGTTGCTCGTCCATGTATCTAGTTACTATGAGAAAAGAACATGTTGAAACTCCACACGACATGAGCCAATCTGGAGCATCTTCGTCCAAAATCAATACATATTTGACCATGACCTTGAGCGACAGATTGAGGCGTAGGATTTTTATTTTGTGACATGTCAGTACTCGATAATCATACAATCGTTGATCAAAGTTCCTTCAAATACAATGTAAACCACCACTTACTTCTCAAACGATTTAGTTTACAACTGTTAGACGCCTCTTGACAAAATAGGAACATTTGGAGGCAATTAATGAAGTTTTGGCGTGAAATCGGAATCTTGCGAGACCTCTTGCCAATTTCTCCGGTTATGTGAAATGGTTATTGATTTTGTCGGTCCAAGTGTTGGAATGGCTGTGAGACATTGGTGAGAACATGAGAGTCTTTTGTGACACAGTAACCACTGGGAAAATCATTCACTCGCCGTCTTTGTTAGCTGCACGGCACTTTCAAAGAAAATCGCTGTCCTGATAGTTTTTAGCATTATGAAGTGCAAATTTAACATATTTCATTATCAGGCTTTTTTCTTGAATACAGAATGCATTAGAAAAATCCACAAGTTGTAGCTTTTGATAGCGTGGATGCTTTGAATGAAGTTTGTAATTGTTATATATACTAGTTCAAGAAGTGCACATTCAGCATATAAATTGTCATTCATTATTTTTTCTAATAGAGAACACATGTTTTTAAACATTCTTTTTGAGGGAGGTTTAAATTACCTATTCATTTTAGAAGTAACTGCTATGGTGTTTGTAACATGTGCCATTTCATTGTAAGGTTTTTATTTTATTTTTATTTATTTATCTTATTTCAAAATTTAAATCATTGACCTTTTTAGCAAAGATATCAGGGTGTGCTTGGAATAACAAATTTATTTTGAATACTTAATATGCCAGTCATTACATGCTGTGTTGGAGAGTGTTCATTCTAGCGAGATCCCACACGTGCTGCCAATGCTTTACCATTGAACCGCCAGCAGGTGCTCCCTGGTAAATACAAGGGCATCCTTTTGGTTATGGAGTGGTCATGTGTATATTAACACCAATCTGAAGTTCAGCAGTGCTTTGCATTGTGTACCATCAGATGGGTTACCTGCTCCTGACTGACTAATCCGAGAGTTCAAGGGTTGATTTCCTGCCCCACATCTAGTCGAGAGACTTTTCAACTGACTTGAAGGTGCATCCATTGTGTTTCATAAAAGCATTATTTCGATCACCAAATGTGCTGTTTACAATACAAACAAATTCAATCAGCTTGCATATTCTTCCCCAATCGCCTAATATATCATAATTACTAGTTTCCAATTAAAATCGAGTAACATCATTTTGCATGTACAGAAACTGAAACTGCACGTTCTATTTACATGCACAGTAGTTATTTGACCTATTTGACACAAATTTGTTATTTTGTCTGTTTTAAATAAGATTCCAAAATTACGTTTGACTCATTGGCGTGCGCCACACACGGTACATTGTCCAGTTTTCGATCTTCATTTCGTCAATATACTAAGTCGACTATCATCAAATTGGTAGTTTTCGGTTTCAGTCGGTACTTCTCGATAAAGTAACACCATTTATAACGATTTGAATATGTGACCCCAGACAACATGTAGATGTACCTTTAAAAGGAAAGTTCTATCATTGATCTACCGGCAGCATCTGCGATCTTCACTTTTCGGCTATAATTTACCTAATTTTACAGCTTGTTAATAATAAAATATATACAATATTAGAATATTCACATAGTGAGACATAACATATAATAAAATTAATAAACAATATTTACAATTATATATTCTACATTTCTTGACCCACAAAGTTCAAATTCTTTCACAAATGTCACTCGAAAATGAATTCAATGAAACCATTCCTTTGGTCACCAAGGTGCAAGACTACTATCATATAATTGATCAAACCAAAGTTACTCGGTAGTTATTAAGTTTATCAAACAGTTTATCTACCACTCAATCTTCATGTAGAAGTGTTATGTACTGTTTATCATCCCCCTTGTGTATATTATACCAGTTCGTAGTATTGTCAGATTTCTGTACCAGATACTCTTTCCCAAGCACACAGTCAGTATTGATTGGTCCTGTTGCTTCCACTAGCGTGGAATAATTAAGGTAACATTAGTTATCTCCCTTTGGTTCTCAATTGTAAGGGAAGCTAGGTGGAGATTTTATGTTATTATATTGGCTCTTTTACTTACATTAAACACCACTCCAAATTTTGATTCAATCTATATTATTGACATTTTCATCCCTGCTGAAACATCTTTACCTGGTAATGTAGATAGACGGAAAGCTGAACTTTTACCGTTTAACTATTCTTGATAAGAAAAGTATACATACATTGAACAGTACATCATCTTGGATTTAACGCGGACAATAATTAGAAATTAAAAAATTAAGTGTATCATGATAAATATTTTAATGAAATAAGTATAAATTGTTGCCATGCTAGAAGAGTTATGAACAATGTTGCTGAAAAAAAATGAAATGAGATTACAAATATACAAGTTACATTTTGTATGTAATTTTTGCTTGTTATATATATTGTATGTTGTGAGAAAATCTGAAAACCTTCTTCTTTTATATCACAATCAATAAATAACAGGAAACCACATTGAAACAATGTTTGGTACACATGTGCACAAGTGGTTTATATATACACTGATTACATTTACCAGAAGATTCAATATCCATATAATAATAATCCATGATCTACCTGAAATATCATCAAATTGGTAACCCATTCATCTGATTAGGTCATTGGTGCCAAATTATTAAGTGGCCAGATTACAGGAAATAATTTGTTAACAAACCAGTATTGTCTGTCAAATGCTTAGTAACTGACAGTTTCACCCAAAGTAGTATTGCTTCAGGGTGGGGTGCTCAGACTGAGAACTAGCCACCCCAGAAGTTTAGTTTTGTTAATTAAAATGAAGAAAATTATCAGCTTCAAGCGAAAGTTTCCACATTTTGAACTGTCGGACAAGTTTAATTTCATTAAAGGTCACAGGATCTCGCTTTTCCTACTTCAGTATAGGGGCCCGAGTGGAGCTAACAAGCACAAGTTAACAAGTAGAAGTCAGTCTGAGAGTGGGACAGCGTGCAGCCATCATTGATCTGTTCTGGATCGAGCCTGTTGCTCTGTACCACTCTAACATGGCTTCCCTCCCTTGGTTTGCTTTCTGGGGCTGTACAAGCAAGGACATTTTCACTGAGAGTACTATTTTCAATCCTACTAGCTGTGCACGTAAAACTGTTAAGACAGCATGTACATTTTTAGTTGCTCATCAATACATGTAAATTGAATAAATGGCCAAAGCAATCCTGAACTTTGTCTCTGTTGGGTAATAAATAAGACACACACATGCAGTAAGGTTTGGTGCAATGCCACACTGAATTTCAGCGCAGTACCACCCTTGGTTTGTTAGTTCCAGCCGATGCTTGAAGGTTTCACCACAATACATAGGCACAATGGTGTTGCAGGCTTTCTTCCTGCAAGTGAAATACTCTCTAAATCCCAAATCACCTCACGACACAGGTAATGATTATTTTATAATGGTTATAACTACTACTCCTAATTGTAATGACGAACTGAAATGACGAAATCTCTTGCTGTCATAACCCTTCTAACAGTTACATGATCACTTTCAAATCACTTTGCAATTCAACAGTGGTTTTATGGTGAAGTAAACTAACATGGGTTACCTCCCTTTGGTTATTTGCAGCTGATTAGGTGAGGATTTTATGCTGCTCAGCGACTCCTTGGTATTAGATCAGTGTTAAGAATGTTCATACATGCATGCCAATTCCTAGGCTAAGCTTTGGACCTGAGGATAATGATCAATGGAATTAAAAGTTCATGAATAATTGCTTATCATTTACTCTAGTCCAATTTAAGCAGCTATCATTTCGGGGATGAATCTCAGTTGTAGATTGTCCGCTCATCACCTGGTACTGAGCTCATTATTCCTGATCCAGTCATACCGAAAGACATTAAAAGATGGGATTTGTTGTTTCCTTGCTTGACACTCCTGCACTAAACTGTGGCTGTTCATTGCAAAATGCAAGAAATTTACAATGTGTACTGTATTGCAGACAATAAAGAGTTCTCATTATTGATTGAATTGCGTGTAAACCCAGTCACAGTTCTTGAGGACAGGTGATTTGGACTTCAATACCGTCTTCAAAAGTTTCTGACTCTCAAAATCTGGTGCTCATATCAAGGCACTTATGTGAGACCCTGTTCTTAAAGCTCAGCTGGTATGATTTTGTAAGTGAATATTGATGGTTATTGCTTACCCATGGAAGAAACTATGGCATAATTATACACCCACTACGAAGTAAGTGGGGGTATATAGCGGTTGTTCCGTCCGTAAGTCCTTCCGTCCAGTCAATTTTTTAAAAAAACGTCAAAGGTACATCAACCAAACTTTGTACAGTTGTTAACCATGTTCTTCCCATCACGCACAGGCAATATTCAGTTCTCTGAGATTTAAATTTTTTGTCGTTTCCATGGAAACGTCACTTTTTGGACTTAGTTTTATTATGTTCAATCTGGACAAGTTTTCTTGGAAACTATTGAACCTAGGTGAATAAAATTTTGGTTGTAAGTGCTCATGGTCATACTCTTTATTGAGTCTGAAATATTATTTTTTACAGAGTTATGGCCCTTGAATCCGAAATTGAACTTAGTGCCAAAATGGTTGTGATCCTCCAATGGGGACAAGTGTTCTCAGCAACTATAACATCTAGGTGAATGAAATTTAACATGTACCGGTAGGTAGTCTAGATACTCTTCACCGAGTTCAAAGTCCAGTTCCGAAATATTGTTTTTAACGGAGCTATGGCCCTTGAATCCAAAATTGAACTTAGTACCAAAAGAGCTGTGATGCTCCAATTGGGACAAGTTTTCTCGGCAACTATTAATTCTTTTTCAGAAGGGATCCTCCTTGGGGTACTTATTGCATAAAATCCTTGATTTTAGATATATGACAGGTTGTAACTATACCCCTACAAAAAAAATATCCTGAAAATATGTTTAGGCAATATATCCACAGGAGCACCACAGCATCTTTTCAAGCAGTTAGAGCAAAATTTTACCATTGCCGCTAGCGGATAAGATCCGGACATGGTGTGGATGGGTCATGTGGATTGGTTTCAGCAATGTATCCGTTGGCCGAATATGTTACGGTAACATATCCACTACCGAGTCCCTGTTTTCCACAGTATAGCCACAAAAGAGCATAAGATAGCTGCCTTTGCGGATTTGTTTCAACGATGTATCCGTTAGCTGTAAGACCATCAAACATTTCCGAAAATGTTATGGTAACATATCCACTACCGAGTCCCTGTTGTCCACAGTATAGCCACAAAAGAGCACAAGATCACTGGCTTTATGGGAATGCTACGGATAGGCATCGATGTGAAGTTGGTAGTAGGAAGATTGTAATTATGTGAAGCCTCTGTGGTAAATTCAAGGGAAAAAAGTCCTCTGTAAGAAGTATTGGTAAAAAATCATTGGTTAAAGATAAGATCTATGTTTTTCTTAAGGTATGTCAAATATGATTGCAAAATTAATATCATCTTTCAAATTATCGTTATTTCAAATCATGTTAAATGACTGTGGTGTTACCTGTATTACTTTAACAGATAGAGCAGGTTCAAATATAAATATATATATCAGAGACCATAATTTGATACCTTACACAATACATATTACATTCGTACATTTTACTTACTATCTTCAAACAAACAATTTAATACATTTGGTGTAAGATTCAACATTATTTTTTTAAAAAGATAATTTTCAGGTTAATTTTCATTAATTAATTAACAGTTTTATGGGTTTTTTTTAAAATTGTGAGTCTTATGTCAACAAAGGTTTTGCATATCTTCACATGACTGAAAATCTAGAGCTTAGGGTTTGATACGTATTGTCTAAATATATAAAAATAGCCCATTTTTATCTTTTAAAGACATTGTTGTTGGTTGATAAACAGTAGCTTAATTTTTTTCAAGTTGTCAATTTGGGTTGTAATTTAGAAATATGCCTATTCTATTTAATTATCACACTCGTTAATTCAATTGGTATTTAGAAATATATTAATTTTACACAATTGAGATATAAACATTCATCCCATGTCAATATATGCGATTGAAGTAATCATCCATATTTTTTATTAAAGATAAAAATTGCATGAAATATATATTTATTGTATGTATGCATTACAAAACCACTATTAAAATTATTTCAGTTAAAAGTATACTTTAATAAATAATTATATACTTTGCCAAAGTGAAGATATCAGAAAGAAATTTACATATTGAATAAAAATACAAATAATTTTAGTTTAATTTTCTCTGGCCTTAGATGACAATCAATTGAAATACTTGACAATGTTTTTTAAAACAAGTGCAGTCATTACATATTTACAATCACTAAAATTTGTATACCTCTGAGAAATTGCAACATCAAACAAGTGCAAATCTATTGGTCATTAGACTTGAAATGGGTGGAGCTTAATTAATTGATAAACTGTCCAATGGTAAGATTACAGGAATGACCCCAAATATACCTCTTGTAGACACCTAGTTGATTGCTTTACAAGTAGCTTAATTACTGTGTACATATCATTAGATTAATCAATTTGTTTGTTAAGAGCTGAGAAGTGATGTGGAGGGTTGCTGTGTATTTGTGTAATGTGGTTTCAAGTTGTAAACTTGGGCTGTAGAGGTATATCTAATTAACGACCTATGTATTAGAATAATTTATACAATGCTTTTAAATCAGTAAAAGAGTACACCAAGTCAAAATATTAGTTTGAGTATTGATACCAAATAAAAATAATGAAATTCACTAACATATTATTAGCTCTGATATGTTCTAAAACCAATCTTTTCCACAAATCGTTTGGTCAAAATGTTTTTTTTATTTATTTTTTATTATGAACACTCAAATAATGCTCAAACAGTTGAATTACATAAAATTTCAATGAAAAGGTTACATTATTCAAATTCTTTAACTATAGTTTCATTGATATTAGAGAAATTTCATATGATGAAGGAAATAAAATACCAATAAATAAATTAGACCATATCATTTTTTAGTTTAACAAATTGATAGAAACAAACCATTTCAGAATATCATGATAAAATCCCTTAAATATCAAAAACTGGCATATTTAACCAAATAATTGCCTCTAGTATCAGATCAATCAATTTTAGCCAATCAGAAGGCTTCTCAGTATTTATTACTGTTTTTTTTGTGTGACCTGCATGCCCTTTACATTTGATAGATAAAACAAATATTGTTCATAATATTTCATAATCAATTCAAATCCTTTAAATATTACCAACTGTCACAACCAATATATAAAGCAATATATTTGTCACTATGATCAGATCAATCAATTTTAGCCAATCAGAAGCCTCCTTAGTCTTGCTGCTGTATTGTTATTCCAAGATGGCTGCTTTCAAAACATCAGCAAGAAATCTCACCAAGCTTTACAGTTCACAAGACAAGTACAAGTACAAGATTTCTCAGTTGATTAATCCAAGGTAAGTACTTGTGATCACAGCATTCCAAATGTATCAATCTAATTTCATTCACCCATTTCAATGGACAGTTTAAATCAATGGACAGACTGAGTAATATTTTCTGACTTTTGGCTTCATTTGTTAAAAGGCACTCATGTCTCAGTCATGGCATGTGTAACAAGGCATCTGTGGTATTTATTTGCTATTGGTTGCTTTAAGTTCAGATCAGATTATGAATAGGAATAAATGTAAATTGTATTTCAAATACTTTAAAAACTGCTTTATAAACATGTCAATGTTTAGTCCTATAACACAGGTGACTGTGCACTCGGCCATGATGACAGCCAGACAGGGTCTGAGACAAGACAGGAAATGATGTAACCCACTCTCAGGCAGGAAATGATGTAACCTCTCAAGGTAAGACTTGAGATGCTGACATATTGTTGTATAAACAAACAAATTGTTAAATACCATTGAATTCATTGTTGATAACAATTAATCAAGACATTTGTTTTGCTTAATTGATGTTCTGGAAATGTATCTAGACTGACTGATTGCTAATATAAACATTTTACAGATAAATTTGCTATGAGTCATTAATAGTCAAAATTACATTTGGATTTTAAAGGTTTTTTAATCCATATTTATTTTACCAATTTTATCAATTATGTTTGTTTGACTTACAAATCTTAATTTGTCGTTTTATAAAGAAATTCAAAACACTTGTTTGTTGGTTAAAATACTCAGTATCCTTATTTTCATCATAAAGACATTTATTGTCATTATACTCTTTAATAGTATTGACATGTTATATATTTACTATATATAATATCAAATATTTAATTGATTTGTGATTATTGGTAATTTGTAATCTGTTTACTAAGGGATATTTGATGTTTTATGAATATTCAGAATAATATTTCACAAGTATCTTAACTAATAAAGACATTAATATTCTATTTTGGTCCAGTATATGTTTATCATTTGATAAAATTAATCAATTTTGATTTATACTTTTCAAATTCTTTTTGTTTTCATCAAATAGTTTGATCTTATTCAGTAAAGTGTCTATATTGATTTCAGTGTGGACTGAATTGGACAGAAATACACTCACCTGGTGGACACAACTCTCAGACGTTGTTTATTCAAGGTCTATTGAAGGTGGGGTTGGCATTGAATTTGACAATTAGCTTCTTTAATTGATAATCTTCTTTCTGAATATGCACCCAATCAAGCTGATTGATTACTTTAATGGACACTAAAGGTCATGGTTATTTAATTTATTGCAGATTACAAATTACAACCTTAATATGCATCCAGACAGACTGATTATATTTTACATACAAATTTTGCTATCAGTCATTAATCATGAAAATCAAATTTGTATTTTCACATTTTGTAATAATTCATTATTTTACCAATTTATTTGATTAAATTATCAATATACGTTATAGTTTGAACTTACAAATGTTTATGTTGGTTTACATAGTCAAGTCAAGATCTAGGGTTCAAGACGCCAGCACAGTTCAAAAAGAATGAAACTGTGCTTCAAGCCATTGAAGATGCGAATTTAACATGATGTATATTGTCATTTCATATTAAGCATTTAAATTAAACATTTAAATTTAAAGGAACAGTTACACTACTCCAAGCTAAGTTAAACAATTTTTCTAAATGTATATATATATTGTCATATCATATGAATTTGAATAACAATTTGAAGAGTTTGAAAACATTTGAAGTAACATTAAAATCATTTTACTATTTACAATGATGACTAATTTATTGAAATACTATTACTGTTCTTTGTTTCCAGTGTTTGCCATCCTGGTATTGCACCTCCTGTACTCCCAGTACACTGACTACCTGTCGAAGATCTGTAGCCTGAGGAAGGCATTCCGGAAATTGGGTATTACTAATGTTTTACAAAATGTCTCTTTTGTTTTCTTTATATTTTGCCTCAACAAGATTCGTGTGAGTATGAATGTCCTGTATGTAATGGGACATGAATGTGCCATTGGTTATGGTCTATATATATCAAAAAGTCTTTTCATATCATGTGATTTGTAACTTGCCTGTTTGTACCATGGTATCTATATTCTTACTATTCTACTTTTCAGGAGCTTGGCGCAATCACATTAACATGGCCCCTGAAAGTGACCTGGATGATTGTACATGTCATAGATCTCAGGAATGTTATTAAGTAAACGTTAAAAGCAGGATGTGTTACTGAACACAGTTGAATGTCCTTTGAATTCCTTTGCAGAAGGATATTTATGTATATATTTGTACAGCACTCAGGATCTCAAGATGAACATTAATATTATAGTATTTATTGTGTACTATTAAAAATCGTGAAGTGTACTATGTTTTTGTTTTTTGTTTTAACTGGAAATGGTTCTTTGATTTTGAGGTATATCTGAAACATTAAATTTCTGGAGTGCCTGTGGACGGTTTTATGAATAATATATGCAAATGCAGGTCTGGACTACTTGTGGATGGTTTTATGGCTTTATTGGATAGGGTGGGGAACCCTTTGGATATATTACCAAACCATATCCGCAACTCCATTCTGGGCTACTTGTGGATGGTTTTATGGCTTTATTGGATAGGGTGGGGATCCCTTTGGATATATTACCAAACCATATCCGCAACTCCATTCTGGGCTACTTGTGGATGGTTTTATGGCTTTATTGGATAGGGTGGGGATCCCTTTGGATATATTACCAAACCATATCCGCAACTCCATTCTGGACTACTTGTGGATGGTTTTATGGCTTTATTGGATAGGGTGGGGATCCCTATGGATATATTACCAAACCATATCCGTAACTCCATTCTGGACTACTTGTGGATGGTTTTATGGCTTTATCGGATAGGGTGGGGATCCCTATGGATATATTACCAAACCATATCCGCAACTCCATTCTGGACTACTTGTGGATGGTTTTATGGCTTTATTGGATAGGGTGGGGATCCCTATGGATATATTACCAAACCATATCCGCATATGGACTACCTGTGGATGGTTTATGGCTTTATTGGATAGGGTGGGGATCCCTATGGCAATATTACCAAACCATATCCGCAACTCATTTTACAATTTAGTCTTTCTGGATATGTTCTGGAACAGCCTTGCGGATTGGTTGTGGCGATGGTAAAATTTTGCTTGTGGCAATGGTGCAGTAATATGTTTTCAAGGGATTTTTTTTTGTAGGGGTATTTTTCCACTTTAAAAATTAGTTAAAAAACTAAAAAACTAAAAAAACGTACTTTGGGTCACCCCTCTTGAGCCTCATCCATTGTGGTTGTCATGCAACCAAGGGCAGATAACTCTGATCTCACCTCTTTTCAATCTGTCATTTCTAGGATAAAGACACATGAAGTTTTGCTCTGATTTTTTCTGAGTTTTTCACTACTGATCCCTAAGAAAATGGCCCAAGGACAATCTGTATGTGTGGTAACTTCTACCTTGTTACAGTAGGGTCGAATGGCTTCATGTTTTTCAGTAGTAATTTCATGTTTATTGTAACTTGCTTTCCCACATGGTGGGAAAGTCGACCCAAGATGGCGGCCATTTTTCTTTGATCAATGGTTTTTGATCAGAGTTTTTTGGTTAGATCTGGGCTTTCCACGTGATTATTATATCATTTTAGGGTTCTAGATTCGATTTCCGTAGGTATCTCGAATCGCCCTCTGGCCTACAAGCAAATTAGTTCACATTACATGTTCTATTTGTTTCAGTGATGATAGGGGTCTGGCCATGCTTGTTTACATTGTACTTCGCATTTGCCATTCGCCTCTGCTCATGTTATGCATGCATGTTTACATCATAAAACATCTACATTGCATTTCCCCATGTATTACGTATATATATATGATAAATTTCGTATATATTTACACATGTTAGTACATTGCCCGGTCCTTGATTGGCTATTTTGCTTCTAGCCTTTCAAGCCCTGCGGGCAGTGTAAGGGGCCTGTGTCTGTGGCTGATGGCCACAACGAGTGCTTGAGATGCTTAGCACAAGGCTTTGCTGCAGGCATTCACTCCCAAGGCCCGGGCCCGACATGGAAACACCTCAAGTTCTTCACTTAGTAAACAAGTTTCAGAAAGGTGGTAAGTTTAGGGTAAGGCTTCGGCCCCCGCCTCTGCTTCTGTGACCAAATCGGACCTCGATGACTCGTCATCCGAGGCCGATTCAGTCGAGTAAGAGCGGGGGTCCTCAGCCGGGGAACTTTCCCATCCTCCCACCCCAACACAATCTAATGTACAAGCTTATACTAACCAGTTTTGATATGTCGCAATTCACCGCACTCATTACACAGCAAATGAAGGTAATGATCGACTCGGCGGTCTCGGGGCTCCGTACGGAGTTCCGGGCCTCGAGTCGGGAGCCCGATGCCACCCAGGCAAGGGGAGAACTCGATCTCGGCATAGTCCAAGGCACGCTTTCTCCCCGGGGTCCCCACCTCCCAGGTTCACCCCTGCGGAGCATGGAGCCCCACGCCAACACACAAACACACCAGCACTCCCAGACACCTGGCTTCGGGCAGGTCTCGTCTGGGGGACCGCTGGCCCCGCCTAGCCTGGATCCACTCGTTGGTGTTGGTTCCCAGGCGACGGCTTCCATCTCTATCTCAGGGTACGAGGCGCCTCTTGTGTTTCAGGAGCAACGACCTCTGACCCCTGCCCCGTGCCCCGCGACCCCCGGCCTAGTGTCGGTGCAGTCCGGATCGCACGTGGGACCCACGAGCACCCTGCGGAGTATGGAGCCCCAGGCCTCCACAGGTGCCCAGTCCCTCCAGGCACCTGACACCGGTCAGGTCCCGTCTGGAGACAAGCTGGTCCTGCCTAACCTGGGACCTCTCGCTGGAGACGGTCCCCAGGCCCAGGCTTCCACCTCAAGGTATGAGGCTACCAACTCCCAGGTTTAGCCCTGCGGAGTATGGAGCCCCAGGCCTCCACAGGTACCCAGTCCCTCCAGGCACCTGACACCGGTCAGGTCCCGTCTGGAGCCCAGCTGGTCCTGCCTCACCTGGGACCTCTCGCTGGAGACGGTCCCCAGGCCCAGGCTTCCACCTCAAGGTAGGAGGCTACCAGCTCCCAGGTTTAGCCCTGTGGAGTATGGAGCCCCAGGCCTCCACAGGTACCCAGTCCCTCCAGGCACCTGACACCGGTCAGGTCCCGTCTGGAGCCCAGCTGGTCCTGCCTCACCTGGGACCTCTCGCTGGAGACAGTCCTCAGGCCCAGGCTTCCACCTCAGGGTATGAGGCGCATCCTGGCTCCAGGATCAGGGACTTCTCCCCCTGCCCCGTGTGCCTCGACCGCCGTCCCAGTGACGGTGCAGTCCGGGCCGCACGCGGGACCCAAGTCATCGGGTCGTGGACCTGATGCTTTTCAGCCTAGGGGGAGGTCCCGGTCTGGGCCTAGTCCAAGACACGGGATCAGCCCGGGGCACCCAGCCCCAGGCCACCACAAGCGCCCAGCCCCTCCAGGTACCTGATACTGGTCAGGTCCCATCTGGAGGCCAGCTGGCCCTGCCTTACCTGGGACCTCTCGCTGGAGACGGTCCCCAGGCCCAGGCTTCCACCTCAGGGTATGAGGCACCCACCTCCCAGGCTTAGCCCTGTCGAGTATGGAGCCCCAATCTCCACAAGCGCCCAGTCCCTCCAGGCACCTGACACCAGTCAGGTACCGCCTGGAGGCCAACTGGCCCTGCCTAACCTGACTAGCGTGGTTGTCCAACTTGCCCGCTGCTCATTCCTCCATGTACGGTGGAAGGGCAGTCCTCCTTCATTTACCGGGGTGCGGCACACGAAGGTACCCTCAGCGCCGGAGAAGGGGGACATTCTTCGCTCAGAGATCAAAGCGCAAGGCTGCGATCGAGCTAGTGCCTGTGGGCCAGGAAGAGAGCGGATATTATTCCACCTACTTCCTGGTGTCCAAGAAGGGCGGAGGGTTCAGACCCATGTTGAATCTAAAAGTCATGAACAAGCTCATAGAGGCACCATCCTTCAAGATGGAGACTCTAAGATCCTTGATTTCGTCAGTGCAGGTCGGGGAGTGGCTTTCCTCCATCGACCTCAAGGACGCTTACCTTCATGTTCCAATGCACCCAGACTTCAGAAAACTTCTGCGGTTTGCATTCGACGGGAAGTGTTATCAGTTCAGGGTGTTACCCTTCGGAATCTCCACGGCTCCGAGGGTATTCACCAAACTCATGCTGGTAGCGGCTCAGGTGGCCAGGTCTCAGGGCAGGTGTTGTCATCCCTACCTGGACGACTGGCTCCTCAGAGCACTGTCCCAGATTCAGAACCACGAGTCCACCCAGGCTATACTGCACACGTTGGTCACGCTGGGGTGGATCGGGAATCTCAAGAAGTCGGAGCTAGCCCCGTCACGGGTCCTAGTCTTCCTGGGCTCCAGGTTTCAGACTGAACCGGGGATCATATCCCTGGCCCCTGACCGGGTCCCAAAGATCCTGGGGTTGGAACTCTTTTCTAAGTGCTCCAACCCACACGGCTCGGGTCTGGCTCCAGCTCTTAGGAGTCATGGCAGCGACCATAGATGTGGTTTGGAGGTCCCGGCTCCGCATGAGGCCCGTCCAACAAGCTTTGGCGGGTCTGTGGTCCCACTCGGAGTCTTACGAGAAGCTGCTCGTCACTCCGGAGTGGGTCTTACCACACATCACTTGGTGGACCAATGTCGATCACCTGACTCGGGGTTACCCCCTGCAGGCTCCGGTGCCGACCCTGACTGTTCAGACCGACGCCTCCCTCACGGGATGGGGCGGGGTTCTGGGATCTCGCATGGTCTCGGGCCTGTGGTCACAAGCCGAGTCTCAGATGCACATCAATGTGTTAGAGCTCAGGGCGGCCAGGCTAGTCTTGCAACACCTGAGGGATCAGGTGAGGGGTCAGGTGGTCCGGCTGGACAACAGGACCGCCATGGCTTACATCCTCAATCAGGGGGGGACGGTTTCTCCGTCCCTCCTGGAGGAGACGTGGCAGTTTTCCTTTGGTGCGATGAAGTCGACACCACGGTCCTGCCAGTGTACTTACCCGGGGTGGACAATATCCGAGCAGACGCTCTGTCTCGCCGGATTCCCCACGAGTGGCTACTGGATCGAGAGATATTCGAGACTATCTCCCAGTTATACGGGTCATTCCAGGTGGATCTGTTTGCGTCAGGGACGAACTTTCAGATACCTCAGTTTTGCTCCAGGATACCCGACACTCGGGCCCTATCCCAGGATGCATTCGAACTGGACTGGACAGACAGAGCTCTGTGGGCTTTCCCGCCAGTGCCTCTGATCTCCAAGGTCCTTGCCCGTCTAGCCACTCATCCTCCGCGTCTGCTGGTGCTTCTCCCACCTCTGTGGGCAGCGCAGACTTGGTTTCCACAGGTACTCAGGTCTCTGGCTATGCCACCTGTTCTGTTACTTCTGTCCCAGGACAGAGTCCCCCACCCCAACCCCAGGGTGCAGTGGGTGGCTTGGCCTCTGTCCGGAATCGCCTCCAAAACAGCGGTATTCCTGCAGGAGTTGCAGACACAATACTGGCTTCGAGGAGGGATTCAACCAACATTCAGTACGAAGATAGATGGGCCTGCTATTCGCGCTGGTGTGCAGATAGGGACGTACTCGATCCCTTTTCTGCAGATCTAGTGTTGGTCTTGGAGTTCCTGCAGTCCAGATTGGATGCTGGCTTAGCCGCATCAACTGTCAGAGGTTACTCCACGGCTATTTCAGCCTTTCACGTTCCGGTGGACGGTGCTCTTTTGGGTGCCCATCCATTGGTCCAGCACTTCTTAGCAGGTGTGGACAGGATCCGGCCTCCTGTGAGGCGGATCAGCCCCGTGTGGGACCTTTCAATAGTCCTCGATTGGCTATCGGGTTTAGGTTCAGGGATTTGTCTTCGCTGTCTCTCCAGCTGTTAACCTGGAAGACAGCCTTTCTAGTGGCGGTGGCATCTGGCAGACGGGTAGGCGACATACATGCTATGTCCGCCGATCCCGGACTCACAGTCTTTCACAGGGACAGAGTCAGTATTAGACTGCCAGATTCCTACCGACCAAAAGTGGCCCACTCTTTTCACGTGTCGGCCCCAATTGAGTTACCGGCACTTAAGCAGCCGGCAGCTTCGGGCTCTCAGGCCTCGCACGATCATATTCTAGATGTGCGCAGGACCTTGAAAGAACAGCCTCTTTCCGTAAGGATAATCAGCTTTTCTGCTGTTATGGTGGAGGCAAGCAGGGTTTGCCCGCCTCTAAGCAGTCGAGGGCAGTCGTGACGTCGAAGGCGTACGCAGCGGCCCTGTCCTTTATCCCACGGTTACTTCCCTGGCTGAAGACTCCCGTGGGGTGATCTTTTTTATGGGATTTTTTGCCCTCGTTTTCCCTCTTGCAAAAAAAGGGGGGGGCGCGGGGTATTGAGACCTGTAAGGTGACTGTGAGTGCGCCAGGTAATCCCCAGGTCCTTGAGTTTTCCTCATGGTGGATTCTTTTTATACTTTGGGGTGAGTTATTTCTTGTACTTCTTTGCGCCTTTGGGTGCAGTCTGAATGCCACTGCCTTTGATTTAATCTTTGGGAGTCTGTCTTATGCAATAAGTACCCCAAGGAGGATCCCTTCTGAAAAAGAATCGAACAAACCTGTATAGGTTCCAGATTCTTTGAAGGGGATCCTCCTTGGGGTAGGGCCACCCACCTCCCCTTCATTCAGCCTGCATGACTGGATTGAAAAGTGGTGAGATCAGAGTTATCTGCCCTTGGTTGCATGACAACCACAAGGGATGAGGCTCAAGAGGGGTGACCCAAAGTACGGTTTTTTAGTTTTTTAGTTTTTTAACTAATTTTTAAAGTGGAAAAATATAGTTACAACCTGTCATATATCTAAAATCAAGGATTTTATGCAATAAGTACCCCAAGGAGGATCCCCTTCAAAGAATCTGGAACCTATACAGGTTTGTTCGAATTTAGGTGAATGAAATTTAATATGTAGATAGTCCAGATGATACTCTTCATCAAGTTCAAAGTCCAGTTCTGAAATATTATTTCCCTTGAATCTGTAATTGAACTTAATTGGTACAAATTACCACTGTGATGCCCTAATGGGAACAATTAAGTTAACTGAAAAATATTATTTCTGGGTGAATGCAATTTTGTAATAACAAAGCCAGTTCCAAAAAATATTTTGGACAATATTATGATACTTGAATCTGTTTTTTAAACATAGTACCTTTGACATCTATAATGCTCAATGGACGGATAACGGATGGCGGGGGTATGTAAGCCATGCTCCCTTTTTTCTTGTATTTATAAAGCAGTACTGAACTAGCTTTGTACAGCTTCAAGTATGATGTCACAATGATTGAAGTGCACATATACATCTTTCAGCACACTGTCGGCAATATTGCTTTGTTTAATTTGGGCAAGTACCAGTAATAAACAGAATGCTATATTTCCTTCCATAATACTATATAATAATATAATTTTTTATTAAAATCGTGAATGACTTGTTATCAAACTCGTTTTCTTTAGTTAATACTTAATAATTACATATATTTACAATAATTAACTCGTTAAATAAAAATGTTATTTAATTGAAAGGTTGTTTACTATCCTCTATTTAGGGTCTAGTCATGGTATTATAAAGCCTACTGTAAAGTACACTGCTTGTAGCTGCAGATCGGCTGTTCACAAGTTCTTGGTGCTAATATTGATCATGTTTGTCAACAGCAACAACGCTACAAATAGAATAACATGAGTTGTCTCCCTTGCATCGTGTACTGCTCTCTCGTCATTCTTGGGATCAGAGCCTGTAGGTTTTAGCAGTTGGGTGGTACAGTTAGGGGATGGGTAGGTTTTACAGGGCCATGAGGGGTGAGTTTGGGAATGGGGGTTGGTTTCCAACTGTGGTACAGGGGTTGGTAAGGGTACTTTCCATATCTTCATATGTCGTAACGCATCGAAACTTACTTCTAATTGAATGTACAGTTTAAGGACATTGTTCAGACACCTTGAAGGTGCCGAGGAATGACAGCCCTAATCTCATTAGGCAATTAATTTGACGGTCCTCTGGCTTAACCCCAAATATTTTTACACTTTAACAATGAAAACTGTCATCTTTTATTTGGTACTTAGAGTTATTGAGTATGTCTAAGACTAAGGTAAAGTAGGAGATTGGTCCAATTTTATCAAGTTCCAAAGAACGTGTCCAAAGCTATTTGTAATCGTTGTGTTACCAAGTCAATCCCAGCATGATGACCGTCTATTTTCAGAAATAATACCAGAGTCAAATTATTTGACTAACTAGGTTAACTGTAACTCATTGAACAGGAAGATTTTCTGAATAACAACTTCTTTAATGTGAAAATACACAATGTTTTGGAGTATATACTCATTCCTTCATCAGGTGGAATGTTACCTGATGAAGGAGTGAGCATATACTCCGAAACGTCATGTATTTTCACATTAAAGAAGTTGATATTCAGAAAATCTTCCTGCCCTTTAAATACCGACTCCTAAATGTCCTAAAGAACAACTGATTGCTCCTGAAACATTTCAAAACATACCTGTTCCTTTTTAAAAATGGCACTTATGCCTACTCTCTTTATGCTTTGTCCATGGCCTAGGTATAAAAGATTTTGATTAATCAAATTGGAAGTGAATGATATATTGTTTGAGAAGCATTTTTATTTTGTATGAATAAGAAACCACACTTAAATATCAATTAAAATCAATATCAATAATTTTCTGTACATTTTGCAAGACTAAACTATAATAATAATTTGATGAAAGCTAACCCTTCATTACTCTAACAGTGAAATCTTCTTGAAGTGAACAGAGCCTATATATACAAATGTCCTCCATTAGAGATCCCTGACTGTATGTATTGTCACCTTGAGTACTGGACATTTCCATTAGTAAGTATGTACGCTAGATGGATGGGGGTTGAGTTACAGAATCTTTCCTGTACACTGTCACTGAATTAACAATTAATTAATTAATTCCCTATACACAATACCATGTCTCCAAGGCATGAATCAAACCAAGATTTGATTACAAACTGTAGTAGCAACTCGACCTGTGCATTGAATATATCAAACCTTAGCTGAAGGCAATATGTGACTATATGTGTCTATATGTTGAAATAAGCTTTAAAACTAGCCAGTCTGAAAATTTCAATTTGTCAATTTCAATGGTAAAATATTTTAGAAACTTTGAAAATTACCACCCTCAGCAAAAGCTACCATGACCCTTATTCCATACAGTGGTATTGGTTTAGTGGATGTAAATGGATTAATTCACACTTTTGCAAAATGGTCAATAACATAGCTATTGAGTATGAAGACAAAACAAAGATTTGATTAGAAGATGGAACTTGACTCTGGTGCATTTATTCCAAGTTAATAAGACCAAATTATATATATATATCAAGTCTTAACTTGAATTGTATGTAAATAAAACTGTCACCTCGAGTCGAATGTGTCGTTGGTAACAAATCACAGTCGAAGGTTGTTGGTCATTTTTTCAGAGGAATGTTTGGGCAACATAACTTCAGAATGTACTTGTAAAGAGAAAGGAGTTTATCATAATTTTCTCTATCACATAAACTATTTATATTCATAACCTGATATAACAAAGAGAATTGGCTACATAGTGTTATCCATTATGCAAATATTGTATACAATCCAGCTTACTTATACAATCAATAACAGGACCATTATCACCTTCTACTGAGGAACTATTAAATGACTTACCATTAATGTATAGCTTCTGGATCGTCTGATTGGTTCCCAACCCGGATCAGCGTGATAATTTCCCATAAATCCTGCTCGGGATGAATCCTAGATATCACACCATTTGGCGAATATGAGTTTGATCTCAACCACTCAGTTAGCAGGGAGATTTTCAATCCATTAGTGTGGTATTACTGGGGAATAAAAGGTCTTATCACATAGGAATGTTTTATATCATCTGGAAAGTGATGGCGACTCTGTGGGTGGTTATATCTAATGCTGTTCAATTAAGAGAGCTCTGACTGGTCCTGATTCAGTAAGTCGGCGTCCTTCATTAGGAGTAATTGTGTTCCTTTACAAGTTGAGAGACCAAGTGTTCCCAACACTGACGACACTGTGGCTGTAAATAAGAATTAAAGAATATCTTTGTACTATATTCTCCAAACTGTTTTAGTATTTTCTGTGAACCATGCAGGGCTTTCATCTCCTTCAGCTAATTAACTCTGAATTCGGAGAAAAGATCAAAAATTAACTTTGGTTGAACCTGGCCTGTCTATTATATTGTCCTCACTGTTCTTGGTTTTTTTTCTCTGTTAACCAATTGCTTTTATCTTACTTCAGTTAATTAGCTCTGACTTTGGAGAAAAGATCAGAATTTATGTATGGTTGGAATTTTGCATGACCCATTGTGCAGTCACTTGTGAAGTTCTTAATGAAATTGAGAATCAAATACAAGCAATAATCTGATCATGATGACATTGCGTCTATAGGAAAGAACATGTTGGTACTTCATTGCATAAATCACTTGGTGCAGTCTAAAAAAATCTAATAAGTGTTCATTTGACCTTATTTAAAAACTCGATCCTGAGAATAGAATTATTGGATTGTGCCTGTATGTTCAGTGCAGACCAAAGAAATGTATCACTAAAAAAGTAAAGACATCATGATGGCAACAATTTAATCTTGATGAACATCTCAGTACTGTATTGACAAAATATTTTGGTATATTCTTTAAACCATGGTTTTCCATGTTTCTTAATTTACCTAGATTGATTCCAAACTATAGATGAGAATAATGTTTGAAGCTTGCATGTCACTGGTGTACTTTTCAAGCTATGAAGCAAAGTGATCGCATCAGTAAACTCTTGGCAATACGGCATGAGGCTGTTTACGAAAGAACATCTTTACACTGGGACTGTATTAATTAGGAGATAACATCTTTAAACCATATTGTCACATGGTTGATATGTCTTAATGTTCACATCATTGGAAAGTTCTAAGCTCCATCCTATGACTGAAATTGAAACATGCCAGGAAATCTTTTTTCCATAATCTTCATTTCAATATAACTATCGCCCAAACAAATTTAAACTTCCTGAATGAATAAAATGTATTCTGGATGAAACATTGAAAAACATATTTATAAGGTTATAATTTTTAATGGTGTGTATTCTATTTTGTAAGATTGTTTTCTAAATTAATTAGAATTCATGCATATAAATATTTCAAAATCAAACTTTCATTTGATCCAAGTAAACAACTACATTGTTGAAGAAGAAATGACAAACTTTCCAGACAGTTGAAAGCAATTATTGTGGTTGAAGTAACAATTTATTTCTGAAGGATGATTTTCTCACCTTCTTTTTCCTCTCTTTTTATAACAACGATGTTGGTATATAATTTTCAAAAGGCAAATCATATATGCTGAAATTTAGTTTGGGAGAGCTAACTTTTACAAATTTAGAAAAACACAACCGTGGGTGTATCCTGTGTTGCATCAAATAAAAACATTGGACAATGTCTGAAGGGAAATCTAATCACAATCGCTTTGTTCACAGCCACTTTTAATACTTGACTTTAACTTCAGTGTCTGACTAAAGAAACAAGTTATTCAATAACTCTTTGAATGAACAAGTTTGCAAATATAATCATACAAAATTTGGCAGAATTTAAACATTGATGGTGTTGTTGTTTTTCTTGTCAGCTTTATGATAAATTGAGCTCTGCTACTTTATTCATGGTAATCTTTTAAATAAGTTATTGGTAATATTCTTTTATGTTATTCATACCCTACCTAATGCAGCAAACTGTTACTTTCATATCAATTCAAAGTTTTTGGTTGTGAAACATTTTGTTACTAATATTAATGAAAGAAGTTTTCAAACTTTTAGCTATTTAGTTTATTAATATTCCAGATTGTTTTCAAAATAGCCGTTTAAAGTTCAGAAAACTTTTACTGTCTTGCTTATTTGCCATTATGCATTCGATAATATTCTCCAAGAGTTCTGAACTTGTTGTAACAATTATTTGTTTATTTATATCTAATGAAAGGATCAAATAGTTCTGGCTGTTCAAGGGGGAGATCGAAGGCTGCTTCTTTATGTTAACTTATGATGTGCCAAAGGAACTTCTGATGAAAATTGTGAACTCAACCTCATAACCATTGAGAATTATCAAGATTTTGGGATTTATTTTTGGTGAAATGATTAAATAGTTTTGTCTGTTCATGTCCTAAAGGCTGTTTCTGTCATGTTAATCCTATTGTCTGCGAAACATTATCTGATGAAAGTTACCATCGGGACAGAAGCTATTACAGGGAACGTCACAAAACAAATGGATTCTCTGCCTACTGATATATGTTTTCCACAATACATAACATCAGTGTTGACAGATCATTCAACTCTGTTGGTTTCATGTCAGTAGCACTTAACCGCCCGGTTAGGCTGGCGGCGATGGTTCATTCATACGTGAATAAATCATTGGTCCCAGCAACCCCCTTTCCTCCATTCACCATTAGCAGCATTTGGCTGTTATATTGCCCATGATATTTCCCAATTATTACAGCAAGGTGGTTTGAGGTTTGGGACATTCTGAGATACTTTGTATAAGTTCTTTACATGGTGTACCATGGTTATACTGGGTGTTGGTGGTGTATCGTGCTATGGATTATGGTTCCAGGTATTTTTCTTGCTACATTTTATTGGTTTCCGGTGATCTCTCAAGGAATATTTCTATGGGATTGGAACTGTGTTCTTTTTATTTGTGTATATCAGAATTTTTACATGAATGTTTTGAATTTTACCCTCCGGCCGTCGGTATAATATCTCGACGTGCAAAACCAAACGTTATTAAATGTCTTTTGTAACAAAGTCAATTACTCTAAAGAATAAGCGTTAATGTTCCCATCATCATATTCTTTGTCCAAGTTATATAACCATGTGTATATCCCATGTATTTATTATAAGTGAATGTGTATAATTTTGTATTTATGCTCACTCAGACGTGAAACAAATTCCCTAACGGGCAATAAAGAATTATCTTATCTTATCTTATACATTTCATTTTTGCTTTATATATCATTGTGACACAGGATGTAAAGGGTGTATCTTGTTTTGAATTACAGTTTTAATTGTTCATAGTGTTCTTAAGTCAACATTTTTGGGTTTTGGGAGATTTCTCAAATCCTGTTTGATGAAACGGCTCATCTCATTGGTGTTCTACCTTGCATGTTTTGGTATGTATTTGATTATTGGGATGAATCTTGCAATGGGTTAACGGTTCCAGGTATTGTTTTTTGTCTTACAGCTTCATGTCATTTAATAATAATAATATTTTATTGTCCATATTACTATTAGGATATTTATTTTGTGCCAATGCCAACCACAGTCAGCGCCAGTTCAAACATTAATTGTTCTATCCTTATAATGCTGAGCACCAAGCAAGGAAGCAATAATTCCCATCTGTCTTCTGGGGGGATGAGTGGACGCTCTACCAACTGAGCTACATCCCCAGTATTTGAATGGAACAAGTGTTTAGGGTTTATTTTATCATTGAATTACATCTCAATTATTACAGGGATCGACACTCGCACTGGTCCGCTGGCCCGAGGCCAGTGAAATTTCAGAAGGGCTAATTAAATTTGTTTGAAGCACTACAGATTAAGATATGTCACAAGCCCGAAGAGCACTTCAGGCTAGTAAAGATTTCTAGCAAGCGTCTACCCCTGTATAATTGTCAATATTTCACTTGTTAGTTGTCATATTATACTTGTATGTCTTCAAGAACATTGGAACAGTAAAACCTTGAAAATGTAATTCTCAACTTATCATTTAGGAACATTTAGGAATTTTTTATTGAAATATCAACTCACCACATTCTAGACAATCTCATTCCTGTAATATCCTGTCTTGGAAGCTATTGTGTATGAATTATTAAGTTATTTTCTTGGTGAATCTCTTCAGGGATGTAATAACCCTCCGTCAACCTTTCTGAACTTCCTGGATATCTACTTTGTATCGCTAAAACACCTTTTTATGTGAATAACAAGTTTAACTTTATCTTATTGGTATATCTCAGACGAAACCTTGATTGTTATTGACGTACTGATTTTCTTGGTGTGCCTCTTCAGGGATATGATTGGATTATCATCCTTGCAACTGTCTTGACTCAAGCTCTGCACATATTATTGGAGCATACATTTTGTGCTCGGTGTTTCAGTACCTAAAGAACACGAGCTAGAAGTAAACCTTTCACAAACTGATATCAACTGAAATCTCTCCAGCAAATACAACCGTTGGACTCAATCTATGTGTTGACTTCAGTTTTTGGATATGACTATATATCTCAAACACTACACAATTATAGACTGGTGATTCGGTCAATACCTGTTTTTATGGATCCGAGAAAACAATATTGACCAAGGACGAAGTCCGCAGTCAATATTGTTTTCTCGGGTCCATAACAACAGGTATTGACCCAATCACCAGTCTATAATTGTTTTATTATGTATTTGACACAGGAACTAAAAGAAAACAATGACAGTCAAAAATGTATTTTGGTTTGAACAGCTGGGACTACTGTCAGATGACGTCCTGGTTACAATAGCATGACGTCATGTAATAATCGTTTGACGTCACTATTCAATATAGTCAATGGTCAATATTGCTTTTGGTCGGACTCAGGCTGGAGTCAATATGCTTTTCTGTCAAAGGTCACGTGATCGCCTCTCGACCAATCAGATCGATGGAAAAATATGCTCACATAATAAAAATTATTATTGAATTATCCATATTGTAATTGTTGACTTTTTATTTGAAACATATATTATGATCTCCATGTTGCAACTGTTATTGGTATCAATATAAGACACAATCTCACCCTCATTAGCAGCTAGTACATCTCCTTAACAGTGTCCCTGTGTTTGTTGTTTCCACTTACTTGTTGCTGAGAATCTGTCACCCCAGACAAGACTAACTAGCATGAGGCAATGCCTGTCTCTTACTAACTACTTGTCTGTCAGTAATGGAACCTTTCAACTCTGACTACATGCACACTGGACATAAGTTACCCTCCAATGGTTACAAATTGTTAACTTTGTCTAAGAATTAAGATGCTGTGTGAACACTGTAAACTGGGAAGTTAGGATCTGGTCTCTGAAGGGATTCATGGTGGACATGTTTTTGCTTCAGTGCTGACAAATTGCGTACTTTGACATTTGGGAAAATATAATTCCAACTCTTACTTGATCCAAACTGGATATGGGCTCAATACTGGCAACGTCTGAACTGTTACTTTAAGAAATGGACCACTGCGTGGACATTGCAGGTTGATTTAGGTTTCCTTTCAGTGTTGACAGTTTGTGACTTCTAAGAAATGGATTCATGACCCTGTGTGTAAACAAATTGTGAACATTTGGAAAACATGTTGAAAAAAGGACTGTATCTAATAGATTTCACTAGTTCTCTCATTGCTGGGGAAGGGATGCAAATTCTGTGTTAGTTAATATATTTGGAAAAGGATTAAGAAAGGACTGTATACTATAATAGGTTTCACTATAACCTTCTGTGCTCTGTTAGTTAATACATTTGGATTTTAAAAAAGGGTTTTATATTATCCGTTTCACTAGTTCCTTCTGTGCTGGGGCAGGGACCTAAATTCTGTGTTGATGAATATGTTTGGATTTTGAAAAAGGCCTCTGTATAATCGGTTTCACTAGTTCCTTCTGTTTTAAAGAAGGGATCCAAATTCTGTGTCTACATTACGTTTCATCCTTGACTATGATTTCCCCTCCATTCTGATAAAGTAGGGTTGCATGAGCTGTGAGAGATCAATATCATTATGTTGAACTTCAAACTTAAAAGGTGAAGAATGGGACCAAACGCATAATTTTAACATTTGTTTGGGTTGGATTCATGCTGTCAATATTTCATTTTTAGAACGAGTTCAGATATAAAAACATTTTGCTGTTAACCCTCACATCGACATGCAAGCCTAGTATTGATGGGTTTGCACCAAGCTATATGTCTTCTAAAAACAAGCTTTCCTCATTGCATGTAATTAATGAAATGTCACTTGGGAGGCGCTACTTATATCCTGCTCAAGCTCGAGTGACAGTGTGACAAGGTTCCGGAATGAGAATGCCAATGGTAGTTCAGAGCAGGAGGTTTTCTAGATCCTAATGGAATTTTTTTTTACATTTTTCATTCCAATTTGTTGCAAATAATACTCTGGTTACATCAGAGGGAATTTTGTTTATGCGGTATAGAGAAAAACTATTAGATGTGTATCACTTATCAATTTTCTTGTTGGCTTGGTATGTGTAGTCAGTTTTTAAACCCCGGTATATTTTTAGAGTTATGGCCCTTGACTTAGAGTGCTCTGCTTTCAGATTTAAGATCAGCAGTAACTTTTAATTCATCAGCATTTGAAAATGTTATGTTTCCAATGTCACACACTGAGGTTATAACCTTTGACCATGTGACCCAAGGGGGTTTATGTCTTGGCGCAGTCCGTCTGTCCCAAAAACGGTACCTGTGTTCTGAAATCAACTCCTCCCACAGTTTTTGATCAATCTTTCTGAAACTTTACACTTGGTTTGAATATACATCAGTGATACCCAAGTGCTTTTCTGGGACCGACCCGATTAATATTATTAGAGTTATGGCCCTTGACTTAGAGCGCTCGGCTTTCCAATTTCAGGCTGACAGTACCTGTGTTCTGAAACCAACTCCTCTCACAGTTTTTGATCGATCTTTCTGAAACTTTACACTTGGTTTGAATATACATCGGTGATACCCATGTGTTTTTCTGGGACCAATCGGATCAATATTCATTTAGAGTTATGGCCCTTGACTTAGAGCGCTCGGCTTTCCAATTTCAGACTGACAGTACCTGTGTTCTGAAACCAACTCCTCCCACAGTTTTTGATCAATCTTTCTGAAACTTTACACTTGGTTTGAATATACATCAGTGATACGCATGTGCTTTTCTGGGACCGACCGGATTAATATTATTAGAGTTATGGCCCTTGACTTAGAGCGCTCGGCTTTCCAATTTCAGACTGACAGTACCTGTGTTCTGAAACCAACTCCTCCCACAGTTTTTGATCAATCTTTCTGAAACTTTACACTTGGTTTGAATATACATCAGTGATACGCATGTGCTTTTCTGGGACCGACCGGATTAATATTATTAGAGTTATGGCCCTTGACTTAGAGTGCTCGGCTTTCCAATTTCAGGCTGACAGTACCTGTGTTCTGAAACCAACTCCTCTCACAGTTTTTGATCAATCTTTCTGAAACTTACACATGTTTTGGATATACATTGGTGATACGCATGTGCTTTTTTGGGACCAATCAGATTAATATTTTCAGAGTTATGGCCCTTGACTTAGAGCGCCCTTTCAGATTTCAGACCGACAGTAAATTTTAATTCATCAGCATTTGAAAATGTTATGTCTCCATTGTCACACACTGAAGTTATAACCTTTGACTATGTGACCTTGACCTTGATGTAGGATCAATTTTGTGAGAAACGTAACCGTGGCCATAATTTTTGTTTGATTTGTGATAGGCCTTCGATACTTGACATGCTTATTTATTTTTGATAGTTCATTAAATTACATTTACATTTAAACTGCTTATTTAGAGGATAACTAACCCTTTAGTTGCGTATTCATATTTTACCATTTTTAGCCCCTGTGGCGGAATTTACAGGCTCGCTTAGGGCACTAACTAGCTCTGCTGGCGGAATTTCCAGGCGGCGATTCCGGTATGTTTTTTACGCAATATAGCGCATCTACATGGCGCATACGGACTATATACGGGCATTCAATACAAATTCAAGTCGCAACACCTGTACATAAATGGCTAATTCACACCCGAAACTTTGAATTAATTTTCTATGATTTTTCGTTTTTATTCTATTACTTTCGAAAGGTTGTCTTTAATTCGGGCCTCGTAACATCATAAATACCAAACGAAAAAAATTCCATTTATATACAGAATTGAAGACAAGATGTCTAGCTTCACAATGATATACAAATTATTAGAATGCGACCTTTTGTTATAATTCTATAGCTATGTTAAGTTTGTCTTTATTTCCACCTATAATATCGTAAATACTTACAACATGTATGCGCTATTGCGAATGGTCGTTCATCGCACTTTTCCAAGAAATCATAATCTCGATCCAGTTGACAAATAAGCACATGTAAACCCAAATATGGTTATGTTGTTTGACCTTTCAAATAAACGCTAACCTCGAACCATAACTGCATGAAAATATGTTGATTAGTTTGTGTGTCGTTTGGTTTCACATGCCTCTCAGAAAGGTAAAATTGCATCTTTATTTCTGTGAATAAATATGCACATTTTATATAGAATAAAAGATTATTCTTTTCGATTTATTGTGATTTAAAATTAATGAAAATGCATTTAGTAGTTTAGCAGTGATAAATCTGTAAGAAGTTGTGAAAATCGCCAATTGTTTCAAAATTTATGAAGTGTAAACATGACCTTTTTCACGACGCTTGATGTGTCTTTATTATTTTTTTGATATTTGCGAATTTTATATGGGATTGAAGTCTATTCTTTCCCCTTTATTTTGCCGTAACTTTTTTTGAAAACAAACAATTCGTTCACATGATATGAAGTGCGGGAGTAAGGCGAGTTACCGATTTTTTTCCGTCCCACTAGATGCGAGGCAGATAGCATGTACGGGCGGGGCAAACCCGAGGCAATGCAAACACCTGGGTGATAATTAGGCCCCCTGGATATTAGGCTTTGGGGGGAAACGCAACAAAATTGGCTTTTTGTAAAGCTAATTATCGACGCGTTACGAGTCAACAATGCACACGCAAATTGGTGTGAATTTTGCTGGACATTTCGACCGGACATTGACAAAGTTGTGAAAATCGCCGATTGTTAAAGGGATTGTCGGTGTAAACGTGCCCTTTTCCACGGCGCTTGCTGTGTCATTATTATTTTTTTGACATTTGCTTATTTTATATGGGAATGTAGTCCATTGTTTCCCCTTTATTTTGCCGTATTTTTTTTTTAAAACAAACAATTCGCTCACATGATATGAAGTGCGGGAGTAAGGCGAGTTAGCGATTTTTTTCCCCGTCTCGCGAGATGCGAGGCAGATAGCAGTCTCGGGCGAGGCAAACCCGACGCAATACAAACACGTGGGTGAAAATAGCTTCAAGCGAATTAATGCTTCGGGGGCTAAGCCCGACAAAATTGGCCTTTTGTAAAGCTAATTATCGATGCGTTACGGGTCAACAATGCACACGCAAATTGGTGTGAATTTTGCTGGACGTTCTGACCAGACACTGAACAAAGCTTTATTCTCATTGCGGGCTGCGAGGCATAAATACAGCCATTCTCATGCAGCGAGTTGCGGAAACAATCGACTCGGAACCCGGTATGGGGGATAGAAAAGTACTTAGACAGCCGTGAATTCTTCTAAGAACCCGATCCGGGATCCGTATACAGACACCTCGGAATCGCATATAGCCCGCCCGGATAATTCCGGGATTCGCAAGTTAAGGGTTAAGGAACCTGGGGTTCTTGTGCTCTAAGAGCACTCTTGTTACTGATTCTTGACAAAAATACATTTCCTATTGAGATATGCAAAGTCATAAACAAAACACAATATTGTTGTGGCAGAGAATCGTTATGTAATAATTTTATAATGGATAATGAATGATAATAATATGTTTGTTTGTTTTGCACTGTATTACATCCAGTCGGTTGTTCAAAGCTCAGTTCAACTTCCTAAAATGATACTTATAAATTTATTGGCTTTTGCCAACAGTTCTATTGAGATATAACACTGTACAAGCTATACAAGATGATGAGAGGCTGTTCCATAGAGAGCATTATGCCACATTCAAGTGAAGTATAAATTAAATTTTCACGATCATCACCTCTTATTATCATTCTTCTTGGACCTGCGACGTGACTTTTATACCAATTGCTCCCTGCAATCTGACAGAATAACTTCCTAACAAGGTTTTCAATCTCCAAAGACACAAAGAATTATCCTGGGGGTACAATTCTTTGAAAAAGAAATGTTTCTTTCCAATCACATAAATAACTGGGATGACACTGACATTTTCCAGTATTTTCTTGAGATTGAGAAAACAGTGACAAAGGTGTAGTCTGAAAGTGACAGGCACATTTTGTAAGAACAAAGATTGGACATGAGGTGAATACGAGTTATATCTCACAAGCACCTGTTGCTGAGAGGGTCTGGCACTGTTATAGACCTATCATAAGAGAGAGTACCACCACTTGCCAGCAGTGTAAATCAGTTTCTATTTGGTTTTAGGTGTTTATGATACGTTTATTATTCGATTTTCAGTGGTTATTTTTATATCTTTTTTATGTTTATGTTTTATTTCCCATCAGATGTTTACATGTACCGGTTTATGATTATACACATCAGTAGAGTTGTCACTATGTTAATCAAAAATACAAAAATATTGTTTAAAAGATCCAGTTTCCAGGTATTGCAAGAGTTATGTTGCTTGTAATTGCTAGTATTCATTATTCTGCTATTCTAGATTTTCAGTGTTGTTTAAAACATTATTTATCAATTTAATCAAACTTTGATTTTATCATTCGGCTTCATGTTGGTGTGTGCCAGTGTTTTGTGCACGTTAATTCTTATGAAAATCACAGTATTATAGTTAAAAATTCAGGCAATGAGGACAAAAATATACACATCCAAATTTCTAGCCTCCTGACCTTATCACAGATTAGTGAATTCGACTTCAATGGGAGTTAGCTAGATCCTTGATACTGTATATTGCTTCACAGACATGTCAATGTTATTAGTAGAGTTGTATCCCTATACAAGTTTGAACCGAATGACACTACTGAAATATTTCTCTATGGAATAACAGTATGAAGAACTATGACAGGGAAAGGGATGGATTCACAGTTCTACTAATGGACGTTATCAATAATTTATTCTTCAAGATACAAGTATATACATGTACTTGCTTTCCCATATATCTCTGATGAATGACAATAACCAGAAAAACTGTGACAGTTAGGAGGACAGTTGCAGTCCTAGAGTCTACAAGTTCTAGCATATAATGCTTCTGGGGGATATCAATGACACTTATAAATTTCATGATTTCTGTTCTGATTAAGTTAGAAAAATTATTCTCAACTACTGATCGAAGGAGCCTAAAGATTGTGGTCTCAGGTGTTACAATACTGTTGGATCTTTTTTGATGCAGTTTGTTTTTTACGAATACTCAAAAAAACAAAAGGTTACGTCATAGCTTTTATACAACCATGAAATCAATGATGGATGATTGAATGGGTAGATATTACGTGAACAGTTACTGTATACAGTAAAACATTTGGTGTTTCAAATTACTTCAGACAGGTGCTTGTTTAAAAGAATTGTTTCTATGTCTCTGGATGAATTTGCATTGAACATCACAACAATGACATCATGATTGCAGGTCTGAATCTCTCTCACTTGGGAAGTTTTTCTGACAGGTGCTTGTTTCCATGTGATAGGGATAGGAAGAAGATATCAATTTAAAAAGTTATGATTCAAGTATTCTGATAAAAAAACTTTTCTTTTGCATTTCTTTAGACTGCTTTTGTCAATGTTTCTATGTTTCCAGAAGTTGTTTTCTGATGGAAAGGATAGTGAAAAACATGAAATTATTATTCAAGAATCATTTCTCATTTGAATTGAATTGAACTACAATCAGATTACTATCTGAGGTTTGTCTGTACATGTTATCGTTATAGCCATGTCTAATGAAAGGGAAAGTGAACATCATAAATCTATTGCTCAAGCCAGCAGAATTTGAACAGCAGTTTCATTAGTCTCTGCCTGGTGCTCTGTAATACTCTGTATCCAGGTGTTATCAGGGCATCTGGTGGAGGTTGATTTTAAAGAGTAGGCAGACAAAGTAAAGACGAGATAATTGGAGAACTGAAGAGCCGTGTTCCAGTGTTATCTGCACATGGTTGACTTCTGTTTCATCGCTATATCTTTGATGAAGATGACTGTAGAATGCTCACAACAAGAAAATGGGTAAGAAGTGCTACACATGTCCTTTTGTTCTCATCAAAGGATTGTTGATAGAAAGTCAGCAGCTCACAGTTATGACAAGTCAAGGATGAAACAACTCTGCTCTCATCAAGTATAACCATGGACTCTGTAGATCTTTTTGACATGCATAATTTATTATACCCCTGCCTTTCAGAGTAAGCGGGGTTATATAGCATTCATTCTGTCCGTCAGTCCATCTGTTCCGAAATATTGTCCAGAGCATATCTCTCATTTATACACGGGATCCCCACCAAACTTGGTACACATGCCATCCATGATCCCTAGATGTGCCCTTTGAAGGTTAAAACTTTCTGTGAATTTTTTTTTGTGTGGTTTCCATGGAAGCATGACTTAATGAGCGAGTTGTGATGAAGTCAATTTATCTGGAGCATATCTACCACACTCTACATGTTAGCTGCACCAAAATTGGTACACATATTAGCCATGATCCCTAGATGTGTTTTATATGGTGATGGGATGCTTAGAATGCATCTATAACAAGTAATTCACAATTCAATTGCCAGTGTTCTCACAAAATTGAGACTAAATTACTTTAAAATACAAGTATATAAGTAATTATTTGATTTAATTTCGCTATTCTTCAATGTGTCTACCCAACAATAAATAGCCTGTGTATATTTCCTCTGCAATCAATAAATAAGTGGAAATGCTATCAGTCTATTGGCACTATCCATACCTGTCTGCATTAAGATGATGTGACCATCACAATTGGAGTCAGGGATTGCATGGCACTTTCTATAATTGATATATATGCACCCTCCAATTGTCTGTCCTAAAAATGTTACTTGGTGTTTTTTTTTTTAAATATCTGCATTTGTTGAATTTGTTGCTTTTACTGTGAACATGAATATGGTCTCTTAAGCTCTATTGACCCGTGTCTGCCATGATGAAATATTAGCTTTTCACGATTGGACTTTACTTTTATTGGATTACGCAACACTGTCAATACCATTATGTATTATAATTGTCCATATGATCATATGTAATTGGTACTTACCTTAGAAGAGGTCCTGACAGTAAGGAACTGAAGTCTTCAGCAGGAGTCAAATGGTTTCCACATCTGATGATTCATTTGTAAATCCATTATCCTCTCTGGTGCATAGTTTTAAGACTCAAGTTAATTTGAGATTTTCCAGTGAAGGGTTTCTTCATGACACTTACAGAATTCAGGGTTGTCACACATCTGATGTAGAGCTCAACAGCGACTCCCTTAATGGACGTTTTTGGTAAATTTCCTGATGTTTGGTTCAGGACAGGAAGTGGAAGGTGTTCCCCAAACAGCAGTGGATCCTCCAGGGTTCATACGAGTGAAGTGTATGAACCCTCATCCTCTGACACTGAGACATATCTGAGTGAGGAACCCATATGATGAAACTCTTTTGAGATGTGAAATGTGATGTCCTCTCATTCTGAAATTGTGAATGGTGGACACACTGTTTATTCATGAGGTTGTTACTTAAGATAACTGCTCCATGAATTTGATATACTCTATGTGTTAAAGACACTGACATCCAACTGACAATTTAGACCAGGAGCCAATAGGTTTGATTTCCAATGAGTCCACAGGTTCCGGATCAATAGTGTTGTTATAATGTCCATCAGTGACACTGGTGGTCACTGTTTCAATTGGTACATTTGGAATACACCATTTCTACCGGGTATTGACACTGTTATGATGTTCGGCGGTGACACAAGAAGTCACTGTAGCTTCAATTGGTATGTTTGGAATGCTCCATTTCTACCGGGTATTGACAGTGTCATTGCTTATACCAGAAGCCCATAGTTCCTAGGCCACACGTTTCCAAGATTGATGTAGTGATTATGGTGTGAGCAGGTAACAATTGGGAACTTGAAATGACAATTTCATACATTTGAATTACACGATTGTGAAACTTCTACCACATCTGACCACTTTGATAGGATATCGGTAGTGATTCACAGGCCACAAGCTTCCAAGATTAATGTAGCTATTATCATGGGAGAAGGCAACAATTGGAAAGTGAAATTGACACAGTTTCATACATTTGGAATACATCATTGTGGATCTTCGACTGGGTCAGAGCATTGTCATTCATTTCACCACTTTGTTGAGGTACCAGTTCTGCTGATCTGCTAATGACGTGAAAAGTTTACCAGATCATCATTGTTGTCTTGATGTGAGGAGCAGGCACCTGTTTCAAACTGATGCATATGGAATACACACTTCACTGTGAATCTTCTACTTGCCATGTACACTGTCATGTAGTCAAGAGAGGCAACTTTATCCTCAACAAATCTGAATTTGAGATATTCCATTGTAAATCTTCTATCTGATACCGACATTGTCACCACTTAGAGAGGAGCCCTTAGAATGATTCCCAAGACGCAAGATTCTGGGATCAATAAAGAAGTTATGCCAAGAGGTATCACTGAGTAGCTGGGAGGGACCCCCTTCCCGAGTACATGTTAACAGGCACATGATTATCAGAATTAAACTCCGATCTAACTTGAACTATAATAAGCTATAGCTGACTTTGTGAGAAAATAGACAGGATTCTAGGATCAATAGATGGGTTATTGTATGATGAGTGAGAATTGGTGACTAACAGGTAACTTTATCCTCTTATACCATACTTGAGGTGATCCATTGTGACTCGTCTATATCATACTGCCACTGGCATACATCTGATACCCCAAGGGAACAAGGTTCTAGAAACAGAGTATTAGAGCAGTGAGATCATTTTCTTTCAAAATAAATGTTATCAGTGAGAAAATATTGTGCTGGAGGGAGAACATATACAGAAGTTGAATGTCTACATTGTTGTCAGCAATAAAGTTTTTTGGAGAGCACTGACACTGACACTGACACTGGTGCTGTCGATGTCCTTCATCCAACTAGGAGACCACTAGATCTGGCGAGACCAGAAATGTTACTGCCTGAACACGAGAAAATGAGATAGTGAGACGTTATCATGGGAACATGAGGTTGACTAAGGAGAAGTCGTAGGTATTTGATTCAGCAAACAAATTTAATGTTCCTTTGTGAATCTCATGTCTGATATGACATCGCATCAGGCCAGGAATTCATAACCAAATTTACGAGGGTTCCCTCGTGGGAGTGTTCGGTTGCCCAAGGTGAAAGTTTTGTTCACTGATTTCCATAACCATTTTAATTTTGCTGTATTCGTTTGTGAATCTTCCTTCCACTGAGGCACGGTCACATCTAAGGTTACTTAAGCCAGGAATCCATAACGGAGTCTGTTACAAAGCATTCTCTAGTGTGCTGTTTTGCCAGTGTTAAACTGTGATAGACCAGGCGATGTGGGATGCATGAATTTAAAGTTGGTTCCATTGTGAATCAACTAATGAGACTCTGTCACACATCTGAGTATAGTTTGGCCAGGAGTCAACATAAACTGACACAGAGAGTTTCCAGTGAGAAAGTGAGAGACCCAGCAATGCTGGATACATGGGTAAGAAGTTAGTTCCACTGTGAATATTCCACTGAGACAGTCACATCTAACTATACATGTACTTCAAAGGCCAGCAGTCCTCAACCGAGTTTCTCACCGAGAGTTCCCTTTAGTGTGATTGCCTCCTAGCCTGTTATAGATAGAAGCAATGCTGCATGCATGAAGGAGAGGATTGAGGCAATCAGAGTTCTTGCCCTTGTTGCCTCGATGTTACGTTGCCTCCGTGAGCTTAGATGACTGCCACAAAGGTTGTCTGTAAGTACACATGCATGGTTTTCTTTGACTCTACTGACAATTTTTTTTTAACATGATTTTTTTTCCCAGATGCAACTGTGTAATAACTAATTGACTCTTTGTGCCTGTTTACTTATTGATTTTAACAAATCAAATTAGATCTTACTGTTACTATTTGATTTGAATGCATATGTGTCCCTATGATGCAATGTAATGTTACAAATCTTTATAGATGGATAATTGGTGTTCTTGAGTAAGGGTGCAAAAAAACTAGTAAAATAAAATTTGTGATTGTCAAACATGACATGATGAGATCACTTTCTCTACAGATCATTTTCAGAATTGGAACCATTTTAAATGTCTCTTGTAATGCTTAATTGCCTATTGATTTTAACGAGCATAACAAACTGCTATGACTGGTACAAGCAGAGGAAACTTGCTACATGTTCAGTTAAGTGTACAGAACCCTAAATTAAGATGCTGATCAACAAATTAAAGTATTGTTTTAAGTTTTTCTTCAGATATGTACATGAATGAGGAGACTTATGATAATAGCTTCACTTCTACAACATATATATCGATATTTAATGAATAGCTTATATCTACCGATATTAGTGTATATGAAATAGATGTTTTAAAAAATTATTATGATCAACAAATATATGAATATTCCTCTGAACTGTTTAATGTTAACAGATAAGATTTCATATAGTTGCAGTTCAAACATATATCATTTTGAAATATATACATATTATATATATATTTGACATGTATGAAAGATATGTATCAAAGATATCTGTACAGCTCTAAGTGTCTATTGGACACTTTATTGGCTCTAATAACCTGCTGGTTTAACTTTCACCCTTGAGAATGGTGTTAAGGGCCAAATCCCCTCACCTTACTTTTTATCCCACCGGTATGAAATTCCATGGGATATAGTCGTCACCCTGTCCGTCTGTCTGTCCGTCCGTCCGTTCGTGCCCGACCGTCCGTAATCATTTCGTTTCCGGAGCAGAACTCGAAACGGTTCATGATATCTTGTTGAAACTTTCCATGTGTATTACCCACCAACTGAAGTGGTGCCTTTTGATATTTTGAGATTTCTGATTTTTTTTTTTTTTTCCGTTTCCATAGAAACGTGTTGGATTTGGACTTTGTTCATAGATAGGTTCGTTTCCGGAGAACAGCTTCAAAACTATTCATCATATCTTCCTGAAACTTTGCATGTGTATTACCCACTAACTGAAGTGGTGCTTTTTGATATTTTCAGACTTTTTGATTTTTGTTTTTTTTCGTTTCCATAGAAACGTGTTGGATTTGAACTTTGTTCAGAGATAGGTTCATATCCGGTGAATAGCTCCAAAACTAGTACTGTTCATCATATCTTCCTGAAACTTTGCATGTGTATTACCTACTAATTGAAGTGCTGCTTTTTGATATTTTCAGATTTCTGAATATTTTTTTCTTTCCTTTTCATCGAAACACGTTGGATTTGGACTTTGTTCAGGGACAGGTCTGCTTCTGTAGTAGAACTCCAAAACCCTTTATCATGCCTCAAACTCATCATGTGTATTATCACCTGACTGAAGTAATTGATATACAATTATCTGTCAAAGATGTGTTTTACAAATTATGTGGGACCGGTGGGATATGTCATCTTCTGTTGACTCTTGTTCTCCTCTTTATTCTGGTGCTAATATATATATATATATATATATATATATATATATATATATATATATATATATATATATATATATATATATATATATATATATATATATATATATATATATATATATATATATACAAAATGCTGCAACAGACTTACTCATGTCTTCATTTTCTTACATATTCATATCCAAAAAGGTTATTATAGATTGCTGCCATGCACTCAATCTTGTATAGGAATTCAAACATGAAAAGGTCCTTTGTGCATGCTGACAAATTTGATGTCACCTATTTATTGCTCTTCAAAAAGTGTATGGATTGCAAATACCTGGTCTAATGGGAATTATCATGTGAACCCTGAGCTAGAATATTCTGTAATGACAGAGACCCTGAACACACTTGTTAACAAATATCCTGAGATGATACCATTTGAGTGAGTGAGTGAGTGAGTGAGTTGGTGTTTAACGCCGCTTTCAAGAGTATTTCACTTATATCACGGCTGCTAGTATTATGGCAGGGAGAAAGCCCGCAACGCCATGTGGCTATGCACTGCGGTGAAACCTACGAGCATCGGCTGGAACTAGCGAACCATGGGTGGTACTTCGCTGAAATTCAGTGTAGCATTGCACCCAAACCTTACTGCGTGTAGAACAGTTCTCTACTGCAGACAAAGTTACCGTGCCCCAGTTACACGGACCTCTTGATCCGAAGCCGAATGCGCTAACCACTGCGCTATCCCGCCCCCGATACCATTTGATGTAATGATGTGATAACATCTTATGCTGCTTGTCTTGGTGGGTTTGGGTCTTTGCTTTTAGGATCAATTTCTGTTTGTAAGGATTGACATACAAGTAGACCTTTAATGGATCTTGTAAGCTTGTAGCCTACATGGGTTTCCTTTCAAATAACAAATACCGTATTCACAAACTATCCCATCTGCTGGACATGACTCATAAGAACATTGTGATAGATAGACAGATTTTCGTCAAAATTTTGTCTTCTTTTGATCAGTAGATTTTCTAAAAATATTTTATTATAAAAATATTTTTCATGAGATGTTATCACTTTCAAAGGAATAGGTTTATGTTTTATTTATGGGTTCTTCCATTACTTGTTATAGCTTATTTTTATTGTCTTGTTCTTAGTGAGATACAGGGAGGGAGATACTGCAATTCTCGATCGAACTACCGGTAACTACACGATAATACATCTTACTCTGTACATGATTTTTAGCTGATATTTGTATTAATTGTTTGAATGATTAATTGATTGTCAGAAAAAAGAGGCATATATAGATATTGTTTTACTTATATTTTATCAAGTTGATATGGTGAAGTATTCTAGGATATGGTTTTATGATGTACCGTAGTGCAATGAAAGACAGACTGAATATGACAGGAATTTATATTGAATAAAATGGAGAGCCTAAAAGGGATATCATCTCCTGACTTCCTCAAATTTTCCTTCTATCTCTACTGAAATAAACCTTTTAAAATATTCCCAAACTTACTGCCGAACCAAAATAGGTAAGGTAAACATGAAAAATTAATTTCAAAAGCCATTTTATTAAGAAATTAAAATATTTCTCTCGTGAATATAACAGTGATTTCTTATTCTGAAAATTTTATTTTCCCGCTCTCCTCCGACCTTTAAGTCCGTGGTGGAGATGACAAACAAATGGAACTGTGCATGGTCTAATTGAATTATTTTAAGTTACGTAAATGCAAAGAAATAATATTTTTTAAAATTTGCATTGAAAAAAGAGTTAGATAAACATTAATTAAAAAATATACAGCTCAATACAGAGGCTTGATAAATTGTATGCGATGAAATCGATATCTATACTGTATGAATGGATAAACTGAGGATATACTGCTCAATCTGGTTTCATTAGTATATCCGTTTTCCATTTTCAACTATTCATATCAATATACCGTATATTACCGGGTATAAGTCGACCCCGCGTATAAGTCGACCCCCTTTCTCAACTACCCAAATACTGGTCAAAACCCTATATCTCATGTATAAGTCAACCCCCTTTTACCACGTGCTGACTGACACCGAATGGCAAGTCGACATGCCCAAAAGTCAACATAGCGGCGATTGGTAAGCAGTTATGTCGATCAACTTATCAATTGTTTTGCCCTAAATATTAGATGTTTGTGAATTGTTTCCGGTGTAAACATCGTCCGTTCGACTTGCTGGGCTGGCAGATACTTACCTGGCCTCTAGATTTTTGGGTCTGAAACATAGACCCCGTGTATAAGTTGACCCCCCCTCCTTGACCCCCTAATTTTTGGTATCAAATTCTCGACTTATACCCGGTAATATACGGTACATCAACCTAATCACTTGTGTAAACCATGCACATTAAACCTATTGATTGTTCAACCACCATGTTCATCAACCAAATTAGAACTTACACATAATCATCACAATTATAAATATTCTCCTTGCTAAAGTTATATGTATCCCATGCTTGATAACAGTTGTTAGTATGTGTATCGAAGCGCCGCATTGATTGCAATAAAGAAGTTGACTATCCATAGAACTCCTTCATCTTTGAGTATTGAATTAATTCTGATTTAAAATCTTCCCCAGACTGCTATATGCATGGATAAATTTGCTCTGAAGTTTTAATCATTAATGTAATTATCTTGGAAAAAGCTAAACAGATTTGTTTGCAAGTTCTTGAGAAGTTTCCTTGTAAAACCAAATGACAGTCACAAGAAATATATTTGCCCGACATAGATCTCAAATTGAGCCACTTTAGTATTCTAGGAAGTTATTTTGTGGCATTGTAGGTTTCATAGCGCTGCCTGAAGCATATCTATTTATAATGACCCCTTTGCAATCTCTAACCATAATTAGCGCCATTGTACCAAAGGGTATGGAAGACCATATAATGACCACAATGGCATTTGCCAAGATTTTGTGCATGATTCATAGAGAAAACCAATATTGGGAATCGATGTGCATGTACATATGTTTACTATTGAATAGCTATTCTCTGTATAAAGATATGCTATAAGTCCTTTGATAGACAGCAGTTAGCTTTTCTGTGTACCAATGCCCTGTGATCTTGTACATCGGATGTGTTGCTGCATGGCTGGGCAATATCTATAGCCTTGTTAAGTATGGAATATTCCTGATCTCTGGTCAATTGGTACATAAAGACTTCCCCACCATGGTCAACTTAATAAGTAGCAATAATGCTCAGATAAAAATATTCCAAGGTTGTGCTAAAAGGGATAACCCTTTTGAGGGGGTGCTTGTTTATGTCTCCCCAAAGGGTCAGGAGAGATATTGTTTTTGGTTGACTTAATTCTGTCAGTGTCAGTGTTCTTGTCGTTTCTGGAACATGACTCTAAAACTGACCAATCTTTCCCAAATTTGGTATACTGACTTTCTGGTTCTTTGACAATGTCAATATAGACTTTGTCTTTTTGAAGGGTAGGAATTAGGGCAAAAAGGAGGACATCTGTTTTTATGAGTAAAAGCAAGTTCAAGTTCTAAATTGCTTTTTAAATCCATCTTTTTAGAACATGTGGATAGCAGGGGGCATGTGTGATATCATTTGCAGCATCCTCTTTCTATTGGGTCAAGGGACAGGCACCTCAAGAGTGTACATGGCTTATGATTCACTGTATATGCCAAGGGCGTCACATTACTTGCTTGAACTAGTAGTACGGATTGCTTTTTAAGGTAGCTGCTTTGGAGGTTGCTTCTTACAGTGGCTGCTACGAAGGGTGGCTGCTACAGAGGTTGGTTTTTAGGGTAGCTGCTACAGGGGTTGGTTTTGACGGTAGCTGCGTTAAAGGTTGGTTTTTATGGTAGCTGCGTTAAAGGTTGGTTTTTATGGTAGCTGCGTTAAAGGTTGGTTTTTATGGTAGCTGCGTTAAAGGTTGGTTTTTATGGTAGCTGCTACAGGGATTGGTTTTTACGGTAGCTGCTACAGGGGTTGGTTTTTATGGTAGCTGCGTTAAAGGTTGGTTTTTATGGTAGCTGCGTTAAAGGTTGGTTTTTATGGTAGCTGCGTTAAATGTTGGTTTTTATGGTAGCTGCGTTAAAGGTTGGTTTTTATGGTAGCTGCGTTAAAGGTTGGTTTTTAGGGTAGCTGCGTTAAAGGTTGGTTTTTAGGGTAGCTGCGTTAAAGGTTGGTTTTTAGGGTAGCTGCTGTAGAGGTTGCTTTTTATGGTAGCTGCGTTAAATGTTGGTTTTTATGGTAGCTGCGTTAAAGGTTGGTTTTTATGGTAGCTGCGTTAAAGGTTGGTTTTTAGGGTAGCTGCGTTAAAGGTTGGTTTTTAGGGTAGCTGCTGTAGAGGTTGCTTTTTATGGTAGCTGCGTTAAATGTTGGTTTTTATGGTAGCTGCGTTAAAGGTTGGTTTTTATGGTAGCTGCGTTAAAGGTTGGTTTTTATGGTAGCTGCTACAGGGATTGGTTTTTACGGTAGCTGCTACAGGGGTTGGTTTTTATGGTAGCTGCGTTAAAGGTTGGTTTTTATGGTAGCTGCGTTAAAGGTTGGTTTTTATGGTAGCTGCTACAGGGATTGGTTTTTACGGTAGCTGCTACAGGGGTTGGTTTTTATGGTAGCTGCGTTAAAGGTTGGTTTTTATGGTAGCTGCGTTAAAGGTTGGTTTTTAGGGTAGCTGCTGTAGAGGTTGCTTTTTATGGTAGCTGCGTTAAAGGTTGGTTTTTAGGGTAGCTGCGTTAAAGGTTGGTTTTTATGGTAGCTGCGTTAAAGGTTGGTTTTTATGGTAGCTGCGTTAAAGGTTGGTTTTTATGGTAGCTGCGTTAAAGGTTGGTTTTTATGGTAGCCTTGTTAAAGGTTGGTTTTTATGGTAGCTGCGTTAAAGGTTGGTTTTTATGGTAGCTGCGTTAAAGGTTGGTTTTTAGGGTAGCTGCTGTAGAGGTTGCTTTTTATGGTAGCTGCGTTAAAGGTTGGTTTTTAGGGTAGCTGCTACAGGGGTTGGTTTTTATGGTAGCTGCTACAGAGGTTGGTTTTTAGGGTAGCTGCTACAGGGGTTGGTTTTTAGGGTAGCTGCTACAGGGGTTGGTTTTTATGGTAGCTGCGTTAAAGGTTGGTTTTTAGGGTAGCTGCTACAGGGGTTGGTTTTTAGGGTAGCTGCTACAGGGGTTGGTTTTTAGGGTAGCTGCTACAGGGGTTGGTTTTTATGGTAGCTGCGTTAAAGGTTGGTTTTTAGGGTAGCTGCTACAGGGGTTGGTTTTTAGGGTAGCTGCTACAGGGGTTGGTTTTTATGGTAGCTGCGTTAAAGGTTGGTTTTTATGGTAGCTGCTACAGAGGTTGGTTTTTAGGGTGGCTGCTACAGAGGTTGCTTTTTACGGTAGCTGCGTTAAAGGTTGGTTTTTATGGTAGCTGCGTTAAAGGTTGGTTTTTATGGTAGCTGCGTTAAAGGTTGGTTTTTAGGGTAGCTGCTGTAGAGGTTGCTTTTTATGGTAGCTGCGTTAAAGGTTGGTTTTTAGGGTAGCTGCTACAGGGGTTGGTTTTTATGGTAGCTGCTACAGAGGTTGGTTTTTAGGGTAGCTGCTACAGGGGTTGGTTTTTAGGGTAGCTGCTACAGGGGTTGGTTTTTATGGTAGCTGCGTTAAAGGTTGGTTTTTAGGGTAGCTGCTACAGGGGTTGGTTTTTAGGGTAGCTGCTACAGGGGTTGGTTTTTATGGTAGCTGCGTTAAAGGTTGGTTTTTATGGTAGCTGCGTTAAAGGTTGGTTTTTAGGGTAGCTGCTGTAGAGGTTGCTTTTTACGGTAGCTGCTTTAAAGGTTGGTTTTTATGGTAGCTGCGTTAAAGGTTGGTTTTTTATGGTAGCTGCTACAGAGGTTGGTTTTTAGGGTAGCTGCTACAGAGGTTAGTTTTTAGGGTGGCTGCTACAGAGGTTGCTTTTTACGGTAGCTGCTTTAAAGGTTGGTTTTTACGGTAGCTGCGTTAAAGGTTGGTTTTTATTGTAGCTGCGTTAAAGGTTGGTTTTTATGGTAGCTGCTACAGAGGTTAGTTTTTAGGGTGGCTGCTACAGAGGTTGCTTTTTACGGTAGCTGCTTTAAAGGTTGGTTTTTATGGTAGCTGCGTTAAAGGTTGGTTTTTATGGTAGCTGCTACAGAGGTTAGTTTTTAGGGTGGCTGCTACAGAGGTTGCTTTTTACGGTAGCTGCTTTAAAGGTTGTTTTTTATGGTAGCTGCTACAGAGGTTGTGTTTTAGGGTGGCTGCTACAGAGGTTGCTTTTTAGGGTAGCTGCTACAGAGGTTGGTTTTTAGGGTAGCTGCTACAGAGGTTAGTTTTTAGGGTAGCTGCTACAGGGGTTGGTTTTTATGGTAGCTGCGTTAAAGGTTGGTTTTTATGGTAGCTGCTTTAAAGGTTGGTTTTTATGGTAGCTGCGTTAAAGGTTGGTTTTTTATGGTAGCTGCTACAGAGGTTGGTTTTTAGGGTAGCTGCTACAGAGGTTAGTTTTTAGGGTAGCTGCTACAGAGGTTGCTTTTTACGGTAGCTGCGTTAAAGGTTGGTTTTTATGGTAGCTGCGTTAAAGGTTGGTTTTTAGGGTAGCTGCTACAGAGGTTGCTTTTTACGGTAGCTGCGTTAAAGGTTGGTTTTTATGGTAGCTGCGTTAAAGGTTGGTTTTTATGGTAGCTGCGTTAAAGGTTGGTTTTTATGGTAGCTGCGTTAAAGGTTGGTTTTTAGGGTAGCTGCTGTAGAGGTTGCTTTTTACGGTAGCTGCTTTAAAGGTTGGTTTTTACGGTAGCTGCGTTAAAGGTTGGTTTTTATTGTAGCTGCGTTAAAGGTTGGTTTTTATGGTAGCTGCTACAGAGGTTAGTTTTTAGGGTGGCTGCTACAGAGGTTGCTTTTTACGGTAGCTGCTTTAAAGGTTGGTTTTTATGGTAGCTGCGTTAAAGGTTGGTTTTTATGGTAGCTGCTACAGAGGTTAGTTTTTAGGGTGGCTGCTACAGAGGTTGCTTTTTACGGTAGCTGCTTTAAAGGTTGTTTTTTATGGTAGCTGCTACAGAGGTTGTGTTTTAGGGTGGCTGCTACAGAGGTTGCTTTTTAGGGTAGCTGCTACAGAGGTTGCTTTTTATGGTAGCTGCTTTAAAGGTTGGTTTTTATGGTAGCTGCTACAGAGGTTGTGTTTTAGGGTGGCTGCTACAGAGGTTAGTTTTTAGGGTGGCTGCTACAGAGGTTGCTTTTTACGGTAGCTGCTTTAAAGGTTGTGTTTTTATGGTAGCTGCTACAGAGGTTGTGTTTTAGGGTGGCTGCTACAGAGGTTGCTTTTTAGGGTAGCTGCTACAGAGGTTGCTTTTTATGGTAGCTGCTACAGAGGTTGTGTTTTTATGGTAGCTGCTACAGAGGTTGTGTTTTTATGGTAGCTGCTACAGAGGTTGTGTTTTAGGGTGGCTGCTACAGATGTAGCTTTTTAGGGTAGCTGCTACAGAGGTTAGTTTTTAGGGTAGCTGCTGTAGAGGTTGCTTTTTATGGTAGCTGCGTTGAAGGTTGGTTTTAGGGTGGCTGCTACAGAGGTTAGTTTTTATGGTATCTGCTACAGAGGTTGTGTTTTTATGGTAGCTGCTACAGAGGTTGTGTTTTTATGGTAGCTGCTACAGAGGTTGTGTTTTAGGGTGGCTGCTACAGATGTTGCCTTTTAGGGTAGCTGCTACAGAGGTTAGTTTTTAGGTAGCTGCTGTAGAGGTTGCTTTTTATGGTAGCTGCTTTAAAGGTTGGTTTTTATGGTAGCTGCTTTAAAGGTTGGTTTTTTTGGTAGCTGCGTTAAAGGTTGGTTTTTAGGGTAGCTGCTACAGAGGTTAGTTTTTAGGGTAGCTGCTACAGAGGTTGTGTTTTAGGGTGGCTGCTACAGAGGTTGCTTTTTATGGTAGCTGCTACAGAGGTTAGTTTTTATTGTAGCTGCTACAGAGGTTGTGTTTTTATGGTAGCTGCTACAGAGGTTGTGTTTTTATGGTAGCTGCTACAGAGGTTGTGTTTTTAGGGTAGCTGCTTAAGAGGTTGATTTTTAGGGTAGCTGCTTAAGAGGTTGCTTTTTACGGTAGCTGCTTAAGAGGTTGCTTTTTACGGTAGCTGCTGTAGAGGTTGCTTTTTAGGGTAGCTGCTTAAGAGGTTGCTTTTCACGGTAGCTGCTGTAGAGGTTGCTTTTTAGGGTAGCTGCTGTAGAGGTTGCTTTTTAGGGTAGCTGCTTAAGAGGTTGCTTTTCACGGTAGCTGCTGTAGAGGTTGCTTTTTACGGTAGCTGCTGTAGAGGTTGCTTTTTAGGGTGGCTGCTGTAGAGGTTGCTTTTTAGGGTGGCTGCTAGAGAGGTTGTTGCTTTCTAGGGTGGCTGCTGCTCAGGCTGATTACGGTATAAATATTGGGCAAACATTTAGAGCATATTGACAAAGATTAAAGCACCTTATAAAATCGCACCTGTGATCTTGGATTGAAGGTTTTAATGCATCTGATGCAAGTCATTTCTACAGCACGGGAACCTAGAATGCAAAACTCTATCCTTATTTCTGGGTAGTTTGTTCAGAATTAAGAACCTTTCTCAAAGATGTGTCGCGAATGTTTAATGCATTGACTATGGTGTATTGATAATTTAAATAATCAGTTTATTATTTAAAAGAAAACTTTTATTTGAAGAAGTTTGTAAAGTCTTGGTTGTATATTATTGATAAATTCATCAATAGATTGTATTGATGTTGAAGGTCAATCACGCTACTACACTTGAAATGTATATGCACTCAAACCTATGATAGAAAACTCGTCATCTCTGGTCACTCAGTACATACAGTCATGTCTACGTATATACTTTCACTTGGTTTAGTGCTTTAGAGTGAAGCCAACAATTTTAAAACTCACCAAATAATACTCCAACTATTACACTGTACATTGGATGTTTAAGTGCATCATCAAGCAAAGTCTCTGTCAAGTATGGAAGGCTTTATCTAGAAAACATTTTTAAGGTTTTGAAAGTATTTTGACTACTCTGACTCACATCTATACATATATGCATGTACTTGTTACAAAATGGTAATTTATTGTAGATTTCAGCAATAATTTATAATTTACAGTATTTAGTCACAGGTATCTTTTTATTTATTTCCGACCAGCTCTTTTTCTGGAAGTGATGAATATTCCATGAATTTATTCATCTTTAGTTAAAACTGTTAAACTGATAAATTTAGGTCAACAGATGTATTCAGTTTCTATGGTAACACACATGCAAATGATGCAGCATGTTATTTGTGATGTTTGCTTCAAGAATCAATGAAAATTTCAAAAGCAGCAGTTTTATTATAAAATTATCTGTTTCATCAGCATGGAAAGGGTTCAAAATCACTGGTGCAGTTGTTCAGGTGTAGGTCATCTGCTGAATTTCTGGGTTTCAAATAAGTATTTCCAATGTCTCCAATGTGATAAACTTTCTGTTTTTATCCTTGTCAATTCATCATTAATTTGTTTGAAAAGCTGAAAATTAGGTTCTTCACAAACATGTGACAAAACACAGGACAAATGAAGACAAATGTTGCCACTTACATCTTTAAAAAAATTTTGAACTCCTCAATATTTGAAAGGTCCGTGTTTGAATCCTGGCGACTTGATCCAAACAGATGTTACCGTAGATATCATTGAAGTTATTGCTTTCTTCTGGCTTACTCATTTACAAACATATTCTTTGTCACAAAGTTATACTTGGGATAACACTACCTTCAAAAGTACAAATTATTGTACTTTTTCTTATGCGGGATTCAAACCCATGCCCTCAGAGTAAGGCAACCATCATTGACTGTACCAACAGCTTACCCCATGACCATTTTGCCTCGGTCGTGTGGTAAGCTGTTGGTACAGTCAATGCTGGCGATAGTTGCCTTATTTAGAGAGCGTGGGTTCGAATCCTGCATGGGACTCGGCACGAAAAAAGTACAAGAATTTGTACTATTGAAGGTAGTGTTATCACAAATATAACTTTGTTATATTTCTTCACTATCTAAATGTCAAGTATTTCTAATATTCTTTGTCCTTCAGGTGTCCGTCGGTCAAGTCTAGCCTCAACATGGAGTCGAGATTCCGGACTGTCGCACCGGCGGTTGAAGCCGATAGCATCGCTGAGCATCACGGACATGGCGTGCGAAGCGAAGGTTCAACCCTTACCCAGCCCCGGTCTACTCAGCACCCACTCCATGTGGTCCACCAGCGACCTGTTCAGTCGGCCCTCCAGTCGACAACAGGACCCCGAAACAGTCTCAAAGTGAGTACATGACTCGTCTTTTATATGACACCATAGTTTGTATATATGTACCATAATACATGTGGATTTTGATATTGTGATCGTGGCCTTGTATTTGACAACAGGACACAGACACAGTCTCAAAGTAAGTACATTACATTTTATTATAGTTGTTGAGAACACACAAATTTATTGCAAATGCATTTGATTAAATGCATACTCTACTCAACAAATCCTGCTCAGTAAGGCTATGCAATACCCTGATCCCACAACAATTTTCTCTCTTGTATCATTGAAACTTCCAGTGATAAAAGAAAGAAGGTGCTTAAGAGATCAGGGCATTGAAGTAGCTTTGTGGATACAAATACCTTGATAGAGCAGGATATGACTTAGCAACAGTTACAGTCACTAGTACCAACTCACTGAAGAAGGACAGGTGCTTGGTGTCTCAACAGATGATGTTTTGTCTAATATTACATGTCAAGCAATGAAATACTGAATCTCTCAATCTGACATAATGTGTTCTCATCGCTGTGAAAATATCACAAAGAGTATGTATGACACGATTTTCAACACGACGTCATCAACCATGCAACCATTTCTTGTTCACAGTGCAACAATGGTACAAGGTTTAAGGAGAGTAAATTTTTTATATAAAAAATAGGATATGTCACTTATATGTCACATATCTCTCACCATGAAATGTCTTCTAATAATTTTTACTCTTGAACTGCTCTGAATGCTGCTTGGACTTGATCTCTTAACTTATTTTATTGTCGATACATTGTTGATACATTGTTGATACATTGTTGATACAGTGTTGATACATTGTTGATACATTGTCGATACATTGTTGGTTCAGTGTTGATACATTGTTGATACATTGATAATACATTGTTGATACATTGTCGATACATTGTTGATACATTGTTGGTTCACTGTTGATACATTGTTGATACATTGTTGATACATTGTTGATACATTGTTGATACATTGTTGATATATTGTTGATACATTGTTGATACACTGTTGATACATTGTTGATACACTGTTAATTCATTGTTGATACATTAATTGTCGATATATAGAAAATACATTGTTGATGTATTGTTGATACATTGTTGTTACACTGTTGATACATTAATTTTGTTGATACATTGTTGTTACACTGTTGATACATTCATTTTGTTGATGCATAGGTGATACTTTGTTGACACATTGATGATACTTTGTTGATACATTGATAAGACATTGTTGATAGAATTGTAAATATGACTATATTAAAACAAGCAAGTGTATAGGAGCCTCTATATATATAACAGTGGTTTCTATTATTAAAGTGACTACACAACATTCATTGCAATGCAGATGTTTAAAAGTAAAAGATTGATAAACATAAATGTTGTCTATTTATTATGGTATTTTTCTTGTCATTACAATAAGTTAATCTGCACTAAGATAGCCAATTTTGTCCAGTAAACTGAGAAGCAAGTTAAAATTTTCCAGAAAGAAAATATGTGAGAATTAAACTGTCATAATTATTGGCTTAAACATTCCCTCTGGAATGAGTTTTGCCTAGTCCTTTCTGTCTGAAAGTTAACTCTTGTCAGAATACTGTCAATAGAATATAAATTTGGAATGATTTTTGTCCAATCCAAAATGTGTTAATTTATACATGCATATGTTTAAGTTAAAACCAAAAGTAGGAAAATTGCATTATTACTTATAGACCCTTCTATGGATATGGATTGAAACATGATAATTTGAAATGATTCTTGTCAAATGATTAAGAATGGAATAAAGTTATCAATTATTACTTAAAAAATACTTAAATAGCTTTGATGAATGACAACTGCAAGCATAATTTTAATTGCTGGTTGAGTTACAGATCAATTGATGCCGACATATGACAGATAATTTGAAATTATTCAAATTAATGTAAAATGGAATTAATTTTTTATATTAAAGGTACACACACAAATTAAAGGAAGCAAAACTAAATTACCTCCCTACTATCCAACCAAGAGAAATAGTTATTGCTTCCCAGATAATATAAAAGTTTCGTCACTACAAAAACTATTTCATCAAAAGGATTAGAAAATGGAAAAAGGAAATCATGGAGATGAATATCAACTGAAAACAATCGATCCATGATCTTCTTTGGCTAAAATGAAATTTAACGCCAAATTTTGAAAAATATTTTGAAATCAAAAGATTGAAAGAAGATTAAATTGAATATATTGCTCAAATCAAGGGTTTTAATACTTAAGCATGATCACAATTGGATATAAAACAGAATGTATTGGATATCGACCCAACTTTTGATTGATCAATCTGTGTTTTGTTGACACACATCAAAGATAACTCACAATTCTTGGATAATACTTGTCAGAGTGTTGTCAGTGCAGTTGAGATGAGGTAGTCTAAGTTTTATTCTTGTGGACCAATCAAAATTCAAGTGAAAATTCTTCAACAATCTCTCTCACGTTATTGCACCACAGACACAAACAACAGTGAAGTGATGATCATCTTCAGGACTGAAGAACAAACCATATCAATATTGTTGAGCGGTATTTATTGAGTGTTAACTCACAAGTTCTTCTGAACTGCATGAAGAAGAACAAACCATATCAATATTGTTGAGCGGTATTTATTGAGTGTTAACTCACAAGTTCTTCTGAACTGCATGAAGAAGAACAAACTATATCAATATTGTTGAGAGGTATTTATTGAGTGTTAGCTCACAATTTTAGATAATACCTTTCAATGTATTGTCAAAGAAGTAAAGATTTATTAAGTCAGGATTTGATCTTGAAGACCAAACATGATTTAAGCGAAAACTTCTCAACATTGAAAAGCCTCTTTCGCTCAAGTCCTTTCTCTCCATATTCAGAATATCTTTTCTAATCATATTGGTGAGAGTGATTTAAAGTGTTCATATTGATAGGAGAAAGCATGAGTCTCATGGCATATATTGTCTGTGAATGATGTAGTGCTAGAATTTATAGTGAAAACAAGGAGAAGGATTGAAACCAACAATTTCTCCAAAATCTCCGGATCTCATTGGTGTGTTTAAAAGTACTCCATACAATAGACTGAAGGAAGCGTGAGCACGGGGAACAGATCTTGTCCGTAAATCAATTTCTCCTTCGATAGTTTTTGACAGATATCTCTCACTTTTGAGATAAATCTTGTCAGGCTCCATTCAGGGTGAAACAGATTGAGGATGTTTGTGTTTTCAATCTTGAAGTCTGATCAGAGTTAAATGGAAACTACCTCAACTCTGAGATTTCCTGTTTCCAACTTTTTATAGCGTGGATGGCTGTGACATTGAAAACTGGGCCGGATCTTTATTGTGGAGCTGGAACTTGGCATCAACCCTTGCGTTATCCAAGTGAAATATCATTACATGAGCAGATTTTGAATTCTATAGGTTGTTAAAAAATCTTAGTTTTTGTATACATCTGATTTTGTGATTGCTTGTTCAAAACTTTGTATAGTGTATGGTTGTGGCATGATATACTAGAAGCTGACGTAAAACCTTGCTTTATCAGAAGTTAACTGCCATTAAGAACAAATTTTGAATTTTAAAGTATGATCAAAATTATTTTATCTGTAAAGATACATCTGAGATTGTGAATTCCTTTTGAGAACTGTTTGTTGTGCAGAGTTGTGACATTGAGAACTGGGATCATCTATAATTTTAGCATGTCATTGGAAGAGCAGAGTTTGAATTATTAGGATCCCTTATAGCCCTTACGTTGTCTATCAAACCGGAGCTAGCAAGTTAAGGGTTAAAATCGCCCCTATATAGTCCGTTTTCACGATGTAGACATGATATATTTCATAAAAACGGCACTGGGTTCGCCGCCTGGAATATTCCGCCAGCAGTGCTAATTAGTTCTAGATGGTCAGAATATTCCGCCACAGGGGCTAAAATGGGTAAAATAGAAATACGCAACTAAAGGGTTATAATGGCACTGTTAGTTTTCCTAACTAGGTTTGATAAATACATTCTGGCATATGGGCCCTTATTTTGATCTATGATATTTTTGAAAACTATCTTTTATAAGTACAAACATTTTTAAATCTTGCTGTTTACTAATTCAAATTAATTTATTTAATGACATCGGCAGCCAACCTACGAGAGACCAGTACACTCCAGCGTTTAAAGTGTTAAACCATTATGGCACAACCGCAATGAATTTAAATATTCTAATGTCTTTCAGCATGTTGCAGATTTTAATGTGTTAACCAGCTTAGCACAATGGCCTCTGAAATTTAAGCGTTTTTATTCATTATCGTTCCCAAAAAAGAAGCAGATAATAAATTACACACATTTGGACTATCATTGTCAGCTCGTGATGTTGATTGCTTACGGAATTAAAAATGTACAAAGTAAACTATATAAAAATATCCCATTTATGTTTGAAAACACAAAGATTTATGTTTTAGCTATCACTCAGTTCAGATGATTCCAATCACACTAAAAATTTCAACTTGCATGGGGAGAATAGAGTATAAAATAGATTTAAAGAATGAAGACAGGATGAATTGATACTGCCAGTAACTTAATGTGTCCAAACTTTAACAAGTCCAGTGATTGATCCAGCTTGAAAGAAGGACGGGACAATGAGAGGTTCTTGTGAAGAAGATTTAACACCTGAAAAAGGTTTTAAAAAATTGTATTTAATGTCAAAAAGTTTTTTAAAAAGTAAATGTAGTGGACAAAGAAAGATGGGAAAAAGGAGGGGGTTCTTGTGAAGAAGGTTTAACTCCCGGAAAATGTAAAGAATTGTATTTATTGTTAAAAAGTAAAAAGAAAGAAAATGAGTGTTAAGATTACCATAGAGAAGCTAATAAGTTTCCAAATCCTGATAAGCATTCGGACTACAACTTCAAACATAAAGCACACATAAAAAATTCACAAAGCGCATGTTGGTGTTATTAACTGCTGATGATAAAGATTGATCTTCCTGGTCAGTGTAAAGAACAACAAGTTCTGTGTATTAACAACTTATTGTCCACGTCCACCTTGTCAACTTTTCAGTTAGATTTTCAGTCGTACATGCATCACATTGTTCGATATCTCAATGTTGCAAATGTAGATGTTAGATTTTCAGTCGTTCACAATAAAGTAATTGTTATCCAGATTTCTTGCTTTTCTTATGTATTCTACTTCTAAATTTGATCAAGGACAATTGTAGGGGTGAAACGGTATGCTTGGTTTGCTTCGGTTCAGTTTGTTTTGGGATACAGGACCTTCGGTTCGGTACAAAACCAAGAATGTCTTTCAATATATGAACTAAAACCCTTTCTTGAAAAATACGTTTGTAGGGTGTGGATATCATTTGGTTTTAAAATTGTACAACTGAAAATATAATTACATCTGAGTTAATAATACATAAGTTATATATTCAATATATACAGAAAAAACCATGTTGATGTACCGTGTACCGAACGGAAAGCAAAATACTGCGGTTCAACTACTGTAGTTGTGAACCGTTTCACCTCTAGACAATTGTATTATATAATTTCATAATAATTTGTAGTCTTTCCTGAATTTCAAGCCTTGATTGTAATATAATAATAAGACATTTCTAATGGGCGTAAATCCATACTGAAGTATATATATATATATGTACCAGAGATGTAGCTCAGTTGGTAGAGCGTGCACTCATCAAATGGAAGGTCAGGGTTCGATTCCTCCGCATACCAAAAGACGTTAAAAGATGGGAGTTGTTGCTTCCTTAAATTGTTTGACACTCAGCATTATAATTATAGAAAATGCTTGAACTGTCGCTGTGGCTGCCGGGTGCCAAGGGCACAAACAAATATTTTTAAATTTACATTGTAATGAGTACTAAACAATATAATTTATTATCCAAAGAATGTGTAACTATTTATTGGAATATTTCGCACTGAACAAATCTCTCATAAAGGGGAATCCTCGCCTATACCCAGTGCCAAAAATGTTTCTGGTTTGTCTGTATAGTTGTACATTCTAAATTACATTTCTACAAGTTCAATAAATCAATTATCACTGGTGGAGTTTTAAGATCTAATTGATTTAGAATCTGTCAGCAATTTTCTTCTCAAGAAATATGAATTGAAACCGATACAAGGTGACCATCCCCAAGGGACTCTCGTCATCCTCTCCACGACAGTGACAAATTTTGTCGTTTAATTTCCAACTCCGTTGGGAGTGTGTTGTGAGAACAGGGGTGGCGCTTCTCGCTCGGTTTGTTAGCTCTACCAGTCGTGATGGCAACGTTTCACCAAGAGTCTTTGAAATGATGTATTTCTTCACTCTCAGCTTTGTAGAACAAATTATGATAAATGTAAAAGAAAAAGGTGGAATTTGTAAACTATATCGATCTTGATTTTAATGTTCTACCAAACTTTTTAAATTGGTGGATTTGTTCACTCTAAACTTTTGTTGAAAACATTCCGAGAAATGTAAAAAGAAAAGATGTAATATGCAATGATTTTAACGTTCAGCTGATATACTTAATAATGCCAATAACAGATTCAAAGAAATTTTAAATGATATAATCATAAAATTATAAAACTCAGGCAGAAGAGGTTTAGGGTGCTGTAACAAATAAAACCCTGACGTTGTCATCGAGAAAATATGACGAAAGTTTTTCTATTTTCTTCAACAATATCAATTAGTTCTCATACATGATTTAAAATACTACCGAAACTACCATTGTGTCAAATTACAGGTTTTAAGATTTTCAACAGAATTTTGCTTTAAAAAACTCTGATATCCTCCAAACAATTCCAACAACCAGAATTTAGTTCATGCAAGTTTGAAGAACAAATATAATTTATCAACAGACAATATTACTAGAAGACCTAAATAAAAAGATATTTACACCAACTGAACCAGTACATGTACGAGTCTATGTGACCAATTTGGACATGGACTTGACTGGCTTATAGAAAATACATTTTCTTTATTTAGGTACATACACGTTACAGCTTGGCAGAGCAGTGTATCATTAGTCACAGCTGTTTACTGACTATGATGAGGTTGACACCTCTTGAATGTAAATATAGATGGTTCTAGACATTGTCTATGAATAAGTAGATCGTAGCATTGTCTGTTTTTATGTTATTATTCAATACTAGTATGTAACATTATATTTCAAGAAAAAAAACATAAATCATCTGGCATTTTGATAGATGGGATCACAATATCTGCAAAAAGTACAACATTGTTATATTTTTTTCTGAGCCTGGCACCTACAGACAGCATGAACATCCCTAAAGCACAACCGTTCAGCCACCAGGCTTCATTTGCTAAAAAGAAAGCCAAGTAACTGGTATAAAAGACAGACGCTAGGTGCTCGTGCCATCAGTTACCCAAACCAACCAGAAATTGATACCGATTGAATATAGGTAGACGCTCTTGGACATTCTGAAAGCAAAGAGAGTGGTTGCATGTCTCTTAGTTCTATTTGGACATTATATTTGAATACAAAACTATATATCATTATCATTTCACTGTTACAAAATCTCACCAAATTAATGAAACCAGCTTTGGACATTCTGTTAGCAAAGACAATGGCTGTAAGTTCGATTTGGACATGGATTTGAATACAGAATGACTATTACTGACTGTTACACAAGATCATTAGTCTCATTGTGAGTGGGGAAGTTTCCCAAATAACCTGACGTCTACTGATGGTAAGTAGAGAGTCATGGACATTCTCTAGACAGACAATAGGTATGTGTGCTTCATTCGGACATGGAATTGAATAAAGAAATATTATTACTGGTATTACTGCCAGACAGGACCATTATTCTTTCAGGTGTCAGTTACACGAACCAGCCACTGAATAGATTTATACAAGGCATACATTTGAGGCAAGCGAGGCAAGCTTTTAATAAAGATATATAAACTCATGTGCGCTTATTATTTTCAGTAGACACTTCAGCACTTTTTACAGACCTGATAGATATAGCTAAAAGAAAATAAGTAAAAAAATTATAATTTTGATTTATATCAAAATATTGTGAACATGATGGACAGCCTTTGCTAATAGGAAACCTTGCACCTCTATGCTGTTTTGTCCCCACTTTTTATTCAAGGCCCTATGTTTTTCAGAGGAATCATTACTGTGTAAAATCTTACAGATCATTAGTCACGTATGGTATCAGTTTACAACTAACCAAAAGATGACACAAGTTAGGTGATTTACTGCAAGGGTTTTTTAATTTTCTGTAAGTAAAGTCTAATCTGTCCGCATTCGTGGTCCCCAAACATAAGTAGAAAATTCTTGACATACTGTGAGCATACACAATGTCTGTTTTTGTGCCTTGTGTATCTGAAATATAACGTACTTTCCCAAACATGAGAGAATTCTTGAAAATGTTTATATACACGTGTTTGATTTTGAGATTAATTTGAATTTAAAGTTATTACCAAACCATTCTGAACAGCCACTTTACATGAATCAATACATTTCAAGGGTACTAACTTGTAACTGGCCAATGGCTAAAGATACAGGATACTCTTGAATACTCTTGATCCTATATGCCATGGGTTAATATCATTGCTGTAAGACTGCAGGATTGTGTAGAATGTACATGTAACCAAAGAAATATTTCAAGGGTAATAACTGGTATTTTCTGGGTCTGTTTCTGTGTTGTGTCCTTGGGTAATTTTAAATCACTTCATCCACATTGGTCTCAGTTTACCCAGGTACACAAATGGGTACCTGAAATAACCTATGGTTTTGTGAAGTGCTTATGTCTGCTCGGAAAAATACAATTCCATCAGGGTAATAATGTCACTTCCTTGAGAAATTACAGAATAATTTGATAAAAGCGCTATACAAGATGACATATTATTATTATTATTAATTGGCAACAGGCTAAAGATAAGGCTATCCTAGAATACTCAATAACCTGTATACCATTGGTTAATATCATTGCTGCAGGATTGTGTTCATTGTGTCAATTATTCCAAATGTGTAGAATGTGTAACGAAAGAAATATAGGTACACTTTCTTCATCATCCTGAAGGCAAAGACAAGGTCTATATGTGTCTGTGGTAAATTTGGACATCAACTTTGAACAAATAAATATTATCCTTACTATTTGACTGTTACAAGCTATCAGCAAATGAAAACAGGTAGACAGGCTTAAACATCCTGCAGGCAAAGACTGTGTCTGTGTCTTTATTTGGACATAGCATTGCATAGCTTACAATGATTTACTTGTGTAAATCGTCTATCATCAGATCGGCTGGCTCCATTGCTAGGATTGAATTGCCATAGTTGCATGTCGGATAGCCGTGAAGGAAGGTCTCTTAACTGTGAAAGACATAAATGGGACATTGGTTAAGGAAATATAGTAGTTAGGAAGTTAGCACCAGACTAAATGCTGATAGATGACTGTCATTATGCTTCAAACTGTTAACTCTGATCCTTCTCGGTGAAGTTGAGTTTGTTATGGCCAATAGTTGGTGAAATTAATGAAGTAAAGTAACTGAATTTCTCTTTAACTTCTACAAGTTAGTTGAATCCATAGGGCTCGTTTCTCATCAAACTTCTGTTTTTTCTAAAAGTTGATGGACAACTAGGTCAATGGAAATAAGCTTAATTATCAATGAAACAGAAAATAATTAAAGAAATCAGAACAAGAACTGATCATGAATTTAGATTGGTAAGAAAACGTTCATTTTAATTAATAAAGAATAAGAACTGTGATCTCAGGAATCAATGGAAATTATTAAAACGAAATACATAGTTTATTGGTTAATGAGAAAATGAAGTAAGAGAAAGATGTGAGTTAATATGGATCAATGAGAAAACAAACAAGAGAAAAATATAGGAATAAGGATCTATGTGAAAAAGAAATACAAGAAAACTGTGATCTTACTGTTCATTGAGTAAAAGCTTGAAGTTTATAAAGGAGGAAACTGACACTGGTTGAGAAGATAGATTGAAAAACCTGGAAAGAAAAGATTGATTAATTGAGAGAGAGAAATTACAGACTGATTTAATCAGGTTGATATCGTCTGACCTCTCCGACTTGGTGACAGCTAGTGGACAGTAGAACAGATTTATTTCCGATTTTAATCAACTTAAATACAGGCCATTGTCTTAATGATGATTAGAATATATCTACTCTCATCGGTTTGAACCGTCATCATTGAACATTCTGTTTTTGGCTTGATAGGCCTGATGGCCTATAGCATGGCATGGTGTCAGACATCTGTCCGTCTTTTCACTTAACCATGTCATGTCTTAGCACAGTCTGTCCGTCCCAAATAGGGTACCTGTGTCAAGGGTACCTGAAATCAACCCCTCCAACAGTTTATCATTAATCTTTCTGAAACTTTACACCGAATGCATGTGATAGATAAGATGAGATAAGATCAATTATTTGCATAGAAAACACCAATTTGGGCAGTGTACAAAGACAAATATTTGAAATACCTGTATTCTGAAATCAACTCCTCCCACAGTTTTGATAAATCTTTCATAAACTCTACACATGCTTTGTATGTACATCAGTTCCATGCCTGTTGGAGGTTGAATCTGACAAATATATTCAGAGTGGTCCTTGACTTACAGCACTTGACTTCTATTTCAATCTTAGTCTTAGACTTTAAAGGCGCTGTAGCACGTTTTTTGCAAATTTTATTTTTTCAAATTTCCCATTTATAATGATAGTTCATGTCATTTATATTTACTTTAGAGGGTAAAACATCTTATAACACAAACCAATTAACCGTTGTAGTAACAACTGTGTTGCGTATAAAGCAATAATTGCATGGCGGCCATTTTATTGTGAACACATTTTATTATTACGAATGACAAAAACGATTCCCATGGCTATACTGAACCATGTACACTCATTTTAAACTTGATTTTCGGAAGAGAGAAGGGTGTTTTACTATTGGCGAAATTATTTTTTAAATACATTTCATTGACTTATTTGAACGAAAAAACGTGCTACTGCCCCTTTAACCTAGCTTGGTTCTAACTTTTGATTGATCAATGATATGTCTTTGAAATTTAATATGTTTGACCATTGAAATAAATTATTTTTTTTGACCTTCTAACCTTAATTGGCATGGATGAAACTATTTCCAATTTTTGGACTTTAACCCTTAACATGCGGGCGACGGAATTATCCGGGCGGGCTATAAGCGATTCGTAGGTACCTCAATACGGATCCCCGATCGCTTACTTAGAAGAATTCACGGCTGTCTATGTACTTGGCTATCTGCCATACCGGGTCACGAGTCGATTGTGTCCGCGACCCGACCCATGAGAATGGCTGTATTTACGCATCGCGACCCGACATGAGAATAATGCTTTGTTCAGTGTGTGGTCGGAATATCAAGCAAAATTCACACCAATTTGCGTGTGCATTGTTGACCCGTAACGCATCGATAATTAGCTTTACAAAAGGCCAATTATGTCGGGCTTAGCCCCCGAAGCATTAATTCGCTTGAGGTTATTTTCACCCACGTGTTTGTATTGCCTCGGGTTTGCCTCGCCCGAGACTGCTATCTGCCTCGCATCTCGCGAGACGGGGAAAAAAATCGCTAACTCGCCTTACTCCCGCACTTCATATCATGTGAGCGAATTGTTTGTTTTCAAAAAAAAATACGGCAAAATAAAGGGGAAACAATGGACTACATTCCCATATAAAATTAGAAAATCTCAAAAAAATAATAAAGACACAGCAAGCGCCGTGAAAAAGGTCATGTTTACACTTCATAAATTTTGAAACAATCGGCGATTTTCACAACTTCTAAAACATTTATCAGGGCTAAAATACTGAATGCATTTTCATAATTTTTATATCACAATAAACCGAAAAGAATAATCTTTTATTCTATATAAAATGCGCAGATTTATTCACAGAAATAAAGATACAATTTTACCTTTCTGAGAGGCATGTGAAACCAAACGGCACACAAACTAATCAACATATTTTCATCAGTTATGGTTCGAGGTTAGCGTTTATTTGAAAAGTCAAACAACATAACCATATTTGGGTTGACATGTGCTTATTTGTCAACTGGTTCGAGATTATGATTTCTTGGAAAAGTGCGATGAACGACCGTTTGCAATGCCGCATACATGTTGTAAGTATTGACGATTTTATAGGTGGAAATAAAGACAAACTTTACATAGCTATAGAATTATAACCAAAGGTCGCATTCTAATAATTTTTATATCATTGTGAAGCTAGACATCTTGTCTTCAATTCCGTATATAAATGGAATTTTTTTCGTTTCGTATTTATGATGTTACGAGGCCCGAATAAAAGACAATCTTTCGAAAGTAATAGAATAAAAACGAAAAAACATAGAAAATTCATTCAAAGTTTCGAGTGTGAATTAGCCATTTGTGTACGGGTGTCGCTACTTAAATTTGTATTGAACGCCCGTATATAGTCCTTATTCGCCATGTAGATGCGGTATATTTTGTAAAAACGATACCGGAATCGCCGCCTGGAAATTCCGCCAGCAGAGCTAGTTAGTGCCAAAGCCCAAACTACTGCTGCGAGCTGCGAGCCTGTAAATTCCGCCACAGGGGCTAAAAATGGTAAAATATATATACGCAACGTAAGGGCTAATCTTGATCATAAATTGTAATTCATCAGCATTGGCCTTTGAATATGTTAGGTGTCCCATGTCACATACTGAGTTCATAACCTTTGACCTTGTGACGTTGACCTTGGTACAGGATGTATTTTCGGGAAAACTTAACCATGCCATCATTTCTGATTTGATCAGGTTTATTTAATTCACTTAATCATTCAGATGATTTCATAAGTTTTAGGCTGATCAATTACCATCACATGGTAAATGCTGATCTTAAACGATCTGGTATTTCGTGAATTACCCTTACATTTACACTTCTGGTTAAGAGGATTGTTTAATTGTGCATCAATAGGACAGACCCTGGGGTTCTTGGGCTCTCAGAGCACTCTTGTTTCTCTGGGCATGGGATATAGCCAACTCCCTCTGCTTGCAAAATGTAGATTCTTGCAACTACTTCTGAAAAGTTTTAATTTTCAACCTTATTTAATGAATTATTCAAAGCCTGACGAGCTATGGAGCCAATGGCTGTCTTTTTCACAATGATTTTAAAGTTTTATTATCAATAGATCTTGCTCAATAGAACTAAAAACTCATATAAAAAAGTCTGACCTTTGAAATAATATGATGAAATAGACAATAGTTGCCATACATTTAAGGAAATCTGACATTGTTACATTTGGGAAAGTTTTTTTCCATTGACAGTTTGTTGGCATTTAAATTGACAGTTACTGTCAAAATGATCAAACAGTGTCTGCAGCTTCAACAAATGTTGGTTTTAGCTGATTGTAATGAAAATAATCCATTCCAAGTAAGTGAACTATCCATCACTTTACACGCTTTGTATTCTTTGAAATAAAAATTATTCAATTGCCACTCACAATCTGTCTGAAGTTTCAATTCCTGATCAAAGACCTTTGGTCTGGATCTATTTTATGCTTTCCAAAAACCCTTAGCTTGGTCCACTTCAACTCCTTAAAGAGAGGGTTCCTTCGGCATATATTTTGTGGAAACAAAATGGAGGGGACATTCATGTTTACGTATATGTGCTTTTGATCAATTGTTATAACTAAATCCAGATGAAACATAACTATGCATGGGTAATATTTTGATGGCTTTATTTAAGAAATATAAGATGAGTTGGCGTGCTTTATCGTTGAATAAAACATAGCAGGGAGCATAAAACACGAAGGGCGCAGCCCTGAGTGTTTTATGCTCTCTGCTATGTTTTATTCTACGATAAAGCACAACAACAACTCTTCTATTTCTTATATGAGATGCCCTTAATTAGTAACTCACTTTTCTATAAAAACTGGAGATATCATGTTGTTTGTATAAACTATATTTCGAAAATATTAAAGATATGCTAACCTCAGGGGGTAGGCTTCGCGGAAATGATTCTGACAACAGTAAAGAATATCGATACAAAAGTATTGGATTACAAATCCAACCCTAAATAGTAAAAAAAAACGTTTTTAAAAAATACTTCATTTTTACAGCCGCCAAACGTTTCATTAGCCAATCAGCTGCTAGCAGAGGTGTGACGTGTTACTCAGGAGTCCTGCTCAACGAGTAACTGGCTTATGTTATTGTTTACATTATACACTCATATAGCCGTCACGTATTTTTCACTGATCTCACTTGTCAAAACAGCCTATACGTGATCAAAGCTATAAGACACAATGTCGGCATATTCTGTTCAGTCATTAATTAACTTTGGTTGTTGTACACATGTGTTTAGATTGTTTATTCTCCGATAATGCCGAGTGGATAATTCAGCGTAAATCTACCGCCATTGTCTTTTGCCATTGTCAGTTCTATAGAGTTACTGCGTGAATGTCCATCACTGACCATTTCCGTTATGTCAGACTCTTATTCTAGCAATGAGATCACGCTCTGAACAACGTAAGTCAAGCGATAACAAAGATTTGAATGAAGAATAAGCGAATGTACCAAATGATCGGGATACATATCTCGTTACTATGTCTCACGTTTATCTATTCCATTTTTTAACAGTTGAAAAAAAAAACAGCACATATGTATGATACTATCTCCAAGTATTTTGATTCAATAAAACAATTCATTAAACAATGTGTTTCCACAATTATACAAAATTGTATCGGCAAACAAACGAGAATTCATGCTAATCCTACTCAACGAAAAACGAGACTTATGCGACGTATATATCTACATCATTTAAAAAAAATAAAAGAAATACATATCAATTGTTGCACTACATTAGATGATTTTCTAACTAGTTCTCATGTAAACAACACTTTACGATGTCCTCATTGATTTAAATAACTAACCTGTTGTCACCATATGATTGCTAATCCATGTACATCGGTGTGCATCATACATAAAAGCGAATGACTGGCTGCTATCACCGACGAAACAACAGAACATGATATTCTTAAATTTCGTTGGCTGAATATAATATATCCCTAATTTTGATTGGCTCACTATGTCCAGACTGAATGTCGCCTATATGTGTATCTTTTTTTTAACTAACGACACCAGTTACGTCATATGACAGGACGTTGGCAATATCTTGACGCGCCACCTCTTATAACTGAACCGGTCCAGTGACCATCGCCCTGACCGATATCTGACATCAAAGCTAAGGTGTTAATGCATTAAGCGCAATTAGTGAGTGTTGATAACATGGCTTACTAGTACTTCTGAACAATATAGAATTAATATAGAAATTAAAAGCTAGATTTTCAGCATTCTACATTAACATTTCATCGATTTTACCCAAATAACATGATATTGATGGAACAGAAACTGAAAGAAAATGTGTACCGAAAAAGAAAACGCCATTTTCATTTCGATTTGAAATTATTCATGATTCTTTATCACAGATACATCATTGTAGGCTTTAAAATATTTTGACATTTTCACCCGCCACATTTCTCTATTGTATTACACTGAATAAAATAACTGCCTCAATGAAAGTAATTGTAAATGTACAATATTATAAATTTAACGATAGCTCGTTTTTTTTCCCTCTTAAAACTGTTAACCAGTAACAATGATGAAAATTTCTAAGTTTTAATGCAATTTATTCTATTATGAAAAAAAATCACCATGAGAAATATTGACTCAGTAGACCTCAAACTATACAGGCCTCTTGAAACTTAAAATCAAGCACACAAAAAATAAATAATAGTCACGTTTACAATTTAAATTATTTATTTCAAAGCATATTGCAGCCTACGAAATAACCCAACGCTCCGCTCGATTGGTAAAAGAACCAAACTAAAACCAGCAACTGAATATCGAAAAATCTTTCAAAAACTCCGAACTTACTTCCTACAGACGCACAAATACCCATTCTATCGGAAACTTACAATGTCAAAGGTTGTTTTTGTGTTTTAAACGAATCATCAACGAAAATCGACAAATCGCCTAAGGATTTCATTGTAGCAACTCCTGTATATGACGTCACATCGCTTACGAAGGTTATGCTACACTGAGGGGCGGCGGAAAAATGTTTGAAGAATGAGATAATGAGCAGGCAAAATTTACTCACTTTGAACCGCGCTATCTGGCTAAGTAGGTGACGCTTCGAAATAAAAGTTAGTGTTTTGTTTACTTGAAAGTATTGTCTATATGAATAAACGAATTAAGATCGATCAAAACTGAGAGGTTCTATTATCTTTAATGGCTCCCGTCGTAGAACACATTCTCTAGCATTGAATAACCAAGTAACGTAAACTATGACCGCCTGTGTTTTATTTTATCTATGTCATTATGTTTCAAGTATGATTGTTCTAATCAAACTACCGGCAGCTGCATGACTGGGGAATAATTGATTGAGAAGAAGTTGTGACTGAAAGTCCAGCAGATATAAATTATCTAATTGAAACAAAGTCTAATTCTGCAGGATTAAAAATGTACAGATAAATTACCATATTCATGTAGTTGTACTTTTTGCTTTATGTTCTTTATGAATAATACAATACTATATAATCATCTTAAAGTATTTTGTGTCTTATGTGCATAATTATGTAAATCAAAAACATTATTTTTTACATATTGTGTCGAATATAGTATAGTATAAAGTTTAAGGTAAGCTCACCTTTATTTTACAAATCTAATGTTAATTACTTCAGTGGCCCTATTTAACACTGAACTTAGTTAGTGTGAGGATGAGAATCTACTATTTTTTTGCACACTTTGCCATGCCAAATGCTTTCTCAATGTGTTTTTATTTATTACCATATTTATGATTTCTATCGCATCATTAATTTCTTATCATATCTATTCAAATGATATTGAAATGAGAAAGTCTTATTGATTCACAAGTAGTTGGGTTTGAATAAAACGATTCAATTATTACAGGAAGATCAAACGATACGAACTTTATCGTCTAGCAGCTTTATATTTGTCTTCAATTCTTTTCATGAATATATGTATTCATGATCCCTCTTGATAAAACATAATAGATCACTTGGGAACTAAAATGCAATTGAAAGAACGGAGACAATTATTTTAGAATGGGAAATGACCTTATGTTTGTGAAAATTTATTGCATTGGGAGGAAATTTTGAAATAAGTTAAGGCCATAAATAAATGAATACTGGAATTTTCCTGGGTGTCATGTTGAAAAGTTTGACTACATCACGGAAGGACTGATAAAGGACTTCTCAATAGCTACATACTTATATAGAAGGTTTTCAGAAGGAATAAATAAAAATGATATTTGTAACTAGTAAAATGATAATCCAAAGCATCATAGTTGTCCAGAATTTGTAGAGCCAAAAAATTTGAGAATTGTTATATATACATGTGAATAAAACATATTCTTATTTGTAGTGAATCTGGTTTGTTAAACAAGCAAATTTTTTATTTATGTTGATACCTCACCAGTACATACATACAATAACACAACACAAAAACTACATAAAAATAAGAAACTAATATGTACATGTCTTAAAGGCACGTTCATGCTACAGCGCCTTTAAAGAACAAAAAGAGGCAGCACTTGTCCATGTGGTTGCTTGAGGAGGTAGTTAGTGGCGGTTCATACGGATCCACTAAAGGATACCGATGGATACACTAATGCACGAAAGCAATAGTAAAGGATGCATGGCGAAACGGTACATTAAAACATGTTCCTCGAAGATGTCGCTCTCTGGTAATTCTTAGGTTTGGTAGATATCCCCCTTTCTTCTTTAAGATATGAAAGAATAAAGGAATTCAAAGTAGGGGGGAGGGGGCTGGGGGGAGGTCACCCTACTGACTTACCCTCTGAACCAATGCCAATATCATAACCAATATGATAAGCTTGAAGATAATCTGTGAGGGTGCAAATTAAGAGTGATGAAGTTTTGCTTTGTCATTCATAATTTCATATTTCTAAGTCATGTCTGCATCAGGAAGCATGTTTTTTATAGCATGCAGCATTTTCTTTGTTATAAGGCTTGCTTTGGGATCAAGAATAGACACACCAAATGTGTACATAGCTTCTGGTCTTCAGTTCTTGTTTGAAGGTGGGGGGAGCGCTGTTTACCTCCAATACAGTACATTTAAACGTATATAGATAAAATTTCTGCTGGTAGTGAGAGAATAGATATAGTATTTTATAAATACATTTAACCTTCAATTGCGTTTATTTATTATTTGCCTTACATTCCCGACTCTGTATATAGAGTGCTTATTAGTGGGGGGGGGGGGGGGGGGGGGAAGTTTTTGGTCCAGGCTAGTAGCTTTCAGAGTTTTTTCTTAATTTTGTCATTTGAATTTAAAAATAACCCTTTTGGGCTGGCTACTTTTCAATCTTATTTCAAACACTGCCAATTCAGTACATTTGAAATAGGTGATAGATAAATTTGTGCTATTAACTATCAGTAAGAGAATAAATTTGGCGTTTTATAAATACATTTAACTTTGAGTCTGCAATTGCCTTCATCTTATTCAATGAGAATCAGGTATCAACGTATCGTAGCTACTCAACATCCTTTGTTGTCTTTTTATGGTTGTATTTGGAGACATTTCAGTTTTAATAACTGTGAAATACACTTCAAACCATCTGTCAATCTCCATGTCATTACTCTTGTTTTGCGCTAAAGTGATTTTCACGAATGTAACGGCCTGTCGAGAATAATGTGAGTTCACATCAATGCTATACGCAGGCTGATTGTACTTTATAGTGTCAATAGCGCTTCGTCTATCTCGTATCACATTTAAAAGTCAAACATCAATGTGTATCTTGATTCAACGAGACATTTGACATTTGAAGTCCGATATCATCAACTCTCTCAAGTCAATTAAAAAGGGAAATGGTTATTCTCGGTGATCTGAATACATTTTATTTGCTTGGCTTCAAACCATTAACATGAATTGTGATAACTTTGTTATGAAAGAATCTAATCAATATTTGGGATGGTGTAATCTCCTAGTAAAGGTAGAAGCTTTTAACATTGAGTTCACACAGGATCCCAGTTGTTGAGAAGAGCTAATGTACCGTATATCCTTAATAAGACGCCTGCTTTAATTAGATGCCTACCTTGAGTAGAAGCCTGGCTCGAAACAGATGCCTGCCTTGAACAGATGCCTGCCTTGAACAGATGCCTGCCTTGAACAGATGCCTGCCTTGAACAGATGCCCTGCACAGAGCTTTCTGAAAAAAGTAAATGCCTGCCTTGATTAATACCATGTAAACCGAATTACCCTAATATATTACAAAGCAAGCACTATGTTATGCCAGAGTCAATAAGCTTTTTCTTTCAAATATTGTAGTCACCTGTCTCTACAAGCCTTATTATGAAATAGAAACCTGCCTCAAATAGATGCCTATGGTGTAGACAGTTTGAAAATGATAGCCTGGCTTTATTTAAGGATTTACGGTATGTTGCAACATTCAGTGATGCTGAGTTGAAGGAGACAGCTCTATGCTTTAATTACTGCAAAATACAGTAGCTCATGCTTCTGCATGCTTCAAACATCTTAGTTCTTGATAATCTGGATGAATGCATTCTTTCAACAAAGGACGTTAACTTTTAAGTTTAAAAATAAATTTAGAACATTACTGCAATATTTTTAACTATGACATGTAATCTTCAATACTTTACAGCACCTTTGCAACATATGACAACATATGACACAATTCTCTGTATTTTTTCTCAGAGTATTTTTTTATTAACAGTAATGGTGGAAGGTACTGTGGCCATCTTTTCTCAGCCACTGTCAAATATGACTACACATAAGAACCAAGCAAAAGAATAAATTGTATTATTCTAATACACAAGTATCTTCACGGAACTCATACAAAATCTGTATTGTGACAATAAAGGTTGTTGCCACTGTTTCCTTATAGAGGGTCTATTTTACTGATAGAACCGAGTATATTGTCACTCTCAATTATATGTTAAATTGTTTTATTTTGACACACAAGTATCTTAAGAAAATCTGTACAGTGACGATAGTAGTTATAGTCGCTGTATCCAGATATAGAGCCTATTTCACCGATAGAACCAGGTACATGTCCACATCTATTATGTAATAAATAGAGGATATCTGTCTTTTCTTGACTTATACCATGTTTATACCATCGAGTGAGGTAGAAAGGTTATATTTTCACGAGTAGCGCAGCCACGAGTGAAAATATATAACTTTTCTACCTCACGAGATGAGATAAACATAGTATTTGTCAAGAATTGACGGATATTCTATTTATTATATAATATAGTAGATATTTATATCATGCACTCTTCCATGCATTGAATGCTTGCTCAAGGTGCTACACATGTTATCACCCTGAAGGAAATTGTACTTTTGTTGCTGCTACTAAGCGCTCTGCGAGATTGTATAGGTTCGTTCTTCCCGTATTCAGGTACCCATTTAAACATCTGGGTGGAGTGAGTACATTGTGGACGAAGTGTCTTGCCCAGGGACATAACACAAATTTTTGGCTTCTCCACCGGGATTCTAACCTTGATCTCTGGCGTGAGAAGCAAGCACGCGAACCACTACACCACTTTTAAGGGCCGAGATTCCTCTTGTCAATTCTGGGTGGAGTGAGTACATTGTGGACGAAGTGTCTTGCCCAGGGACATAACACAAATTTTTGGCTTCTCCACCTGGATTCGAACCTTGATCTCTGGCGTGAGAAGCCAGCACGCTAACCACTACACCACTTTTAAGGGCCGAGATTCCTCTTGTAAATTCTGGGTGGAGTGAGTACATTGTGGACGAAGTGTCTTGCCCAGGGACATAACACAAATTTTTGGCTTCTCCACCTGGATTCGAACCTTGATCTCTGGCGTGAGAAGCAAGCACGCTAACCACTACACCACTTTTAAGGGCCGAGATTCCTCTTGTGAACAGAGCTCTTCTAGATGAAACATTCACTCATGTCGACCAGCACGCTCATCCATTATGTTATTATCACCGCAGCCTAGATAAGCTAGAGTCAGGAAATAACTGGATTTATCATCCGCTTGGTGAATAACCTACGGGGAAATTAATATGATAGTGCCACATCAGTATTTGCCCACCTGAGATGGGATAAAGCTGAGCAATAAGTGCTCATTGTACCAGATGCTTAGATAAGCGCTGCACAAACAAAGGGATTTGTTACATTGTTGTACAAAAGTATTAATTTGACAGATGTTATTTGTAATAACCGATACAATGTTTATCCGTTATTGATTGTGTTTCAGGTTTTCCCTAGGAATTACAATGCTTCAGTTTGACAAACAGCTCTCAGATAAATGCGTTAAGTACACAGTAAAGCATTATTGGAAATTCAATGCTGCTGCGCTGCTGTTTTCATTTTTAGGTATAAGAAAACTTAGCTGGTGATGGTGATGAGAGTCTGTTACAGTTTCACTTCTTGCTGATATCAGAGTTCATTCTATAATTCAACATAGTACTCACCCATAGAAGCTCTTTAATTCTTTGGTCAAACTACATACTTATTTTAATATATTTTGGCTGATATTTTCAATATGAGCACATGTGCAAATAACACGTTTGACAAGCAACCATGCAGTGTTTCATTTCATTGATATTGTATTCTTTCTAAAAGTTTCAGAAGTTTTCAGAAGTAATATAATATTTGCATACAACCGTTTATCGAATTTAATTTTGCAAAGTTTTCATGATGATCATAAAATTTAATCTAGTGAACAAGATAACCATATGGAAATTTAAGCATCTCGTCAATTTGGATTTAAACCGAGCTGAAAAGATACAGTTTAGAGCTATTGTATGAGTTTGTGTTAAATGATATGAAGGAATAATGAAGAATTAATGTTTTGTCAATTGGGATAGAAGCTTTTGTTCCCATGGTGCTGTTTGATTTGAGTTTTACAACAGAGGAGGAGTAATTTTATTAGACAACATCGCTCAAATCACTCCACAATTAAAAAAACTTGTGTGTGAAATGTAATTTTATTTTAAAATGAATTACAGAAGTCTCTTGAAAATTCTTGAAACAAATTGCGTTCACAAATGTCACATGGTATTTTTAAATCAGCGCTCCTGAAAGGTATTATTTCAAATTTCATTACTCTTAGTGAGCATTTCAATGTCTGATTCATAGTTTGACATTAAAATGTTTAAAATTGATCAACAGTGACTGTCTTTCCAATATTATCTCGTTCTAATTTACGTAAATTGAGCATCGCATATATTCTGTAAAAACAGTTTGATGCATTCTCAAGAAATTTTGGAACAATATATATGGCTATTAATCTTAGAAAAATTGATAGTGTTCTGATTAATATTTCAGGAATGAGGTAAAATGTTGTTGTCAGACTTGTTTGCTCCATCAAACATTCTTCTATATTGTGGGCAGGATAGCGCAGTGGTTAGCTCGTTCGGCTTCGGATCAAGAGGTCTGGGGTTCGCATCCCGCCAGGGGCACGGCAACTTTGTTCGACACACAGTAAGGTTTGGGTGTAATGCTACACTGAATTTCAACGTAGTACCATCCATGGTTCGCTAGTTTCACCGCAATGCATAGCCACAAGACATTTCAAGACTTTCTCCCTGCCATAATATTAGCAGCCCTGATATAAGCACAGTAGCAACCATGGTTCGCTCATTCCAGCTGATGCTTGCAGGTTTTCTCCACAATTCATAGCCACATGGCGCTGTAGGCTTTCTCCCTGCAATAATACTAACAGCCGTGATATAAGTGAAATCTCAAATCACCTCAGCTCACCTAGTTACCATTCCTGAATTATTCCAATCAAAATGCTTTAAAACTTTTAAAACAGCAGTTAAAGTAAGAATAATTTTTTGGTCAATGCTATTTATGTCATGAAAACGCCAGTGTTCCAATTTCGATGTTCAAAGTAAGGAATGAAGTATCTCAATCTGTCTGTCAGCACATCGACCACCAATCATGGTGTGTGTGGTCTGATAGGACTCAGCTACTGATACTATGCATTGTTTCATGTGGTCCACCAGTAACTGCCGACACATACGTGTATGGTACATTAACCAGCCAAATTGGAGACCTACTGCCTTCATTGTCGGAGGCGGGATAGTGCAGTAGTTGGCACATTCAGCTTCGGATGAAGAGGTCTGAGGTTCCAATCCCTCAATTGACTCTGCATCTTTGTCTTCATGTTGTAAGATTTGACTGCAATGCTTTATTGAATTTCAATGCAGTACCACCCTTGATATTCTAGTTCCAGCCAATGCTTGCAGGTGTCACTGCAATGTATAACCACAATAGCGTTCCAGGCTTTTTCATTTCAATAATACCAGCAGCCGTGATAAAAGTGAAATATTCAAAAGCAACGTAAACCCAAAATCACCTCACCTCATTCTTGCCTGTCCCCGAATACATTGTTTCTGACTATCAGTTCATAAACCAATGTAAGCTAGCCCATGTTAGAAAATGAGGCTAATAAATCACACAAAGAAATCATAACCTTTACAAAATTAGATTAGCTAAAAGTTTTTATGCTGACTCCATTTGTTCCAATTATTCAAAGCAGCCAACTACTAAGAGTCACAACTCATCGACAAAAGGTAATTTGGGATTGTCAGGAAATTTCAAAGGGGATCGAGGGGTTCATATAAATTGTAAGGGGGGAGGTGGCGGGGTCGCTCGGGGGGTCAAGTCCCCTTAACCCCCCTCTGTGCATCCACTACTACCCCTGAGTAAAGGTATAGGCCATCTGGGGTCAAATCCCCTTAATCCCCTCTGTGCATCTACTACTACCTCTGAGTAAAGTTAGACTATCTTGGTTCAAATCCCCTTAAGAGAGTTAAATCCCCTTAATCCCCTCTGTGCATCCACTGCTACCTCTGAGTTAAGGTAGGCTATCTTGGTTCAAATCCCCTTAAGAGAGTTAAATCCCCTGAATCCCCTCTGTGCATCCACTGCTACCTCTGAGTAAAGTTAGACTATCTTGGTTCAAATCCCCTTAAGAGAGTCAAATCCCCTGAATCCCCTCTGTGCATCCACTGCTACCTCTGAGTAAAGTTAGACTATCTTGGTTCAAATCCCCTTAAGAGAGTCAAATCCCCTGAATCCCCTCTGTGCATCCACTGCTACCTCTGAGTAAAGTTAGACTATCTTGGTTCAAATCCCCTTACCGGTAAGAGAGTTAAATCCCCTTAATCCCCTCTGTGCATCCACTACTACCCCTGAGTAAAGGTAGGCTATCTGGGTTCAAATCCCCTTACCGGTAAGAGAGTTAAATCCCCTTAATCCCCTCTGTGCATCCACTACTACCTCTGAGTAAAGGTAGGCTATCTGGGAATATTACAATGGCCTAGCTGCAGAAAAAAGGTTAGTTTACCATTGTCATACAAAATTTATTTTTGTCAAATTGTTAATTAATTTCAAAGAATCACAACTTGTGAAAAAGAAAAATAGCGTTGTCCAGGGTTAACTAAGGGATTACACCTGGTTGACAGAATCTCCATTGGTGTAACAGCAGTAGTTGATAAAGAGCTAAAAGATGAGATTATATTTCACTTTCTTTGGCTTCATTTACTTCTTTGATAGGCATTCTAAACTGATGTGATGAAGGAGACCTTCTATTGATAGTCAACTTCTTCATTTGAGTTTTTTTATTTATTATCAAATTGTAGTTTTTTGGCTACTCTTCAGGGTAATTCATCTTCCTTTTTGAAACTGATTGACACCTGGGGCATGTCTAAAAAAACAATTTTAGGATTTCTTTCATTCTAAAATCCTGTTGGAAGATCATTTTATGAAACTGGATTAAAGTCTCCAGACACCCCCAGCGTTTTGAACATGGATACTAATCTCGCAAGCATGAGATGAAAGTGGACTATTTTCTCATTGTTTCTTCAAAGATATTTTTTATATTAGTCAGATTATAGGACAACATGTCTGTCTGAAGCTGATTTATCTCAAAAGGAGAGCAAATGCAAAAGCGTAATTACTTCATCATCCAGGCTTTACCTGCTTTTAAAATTCACCTTTGAAATACCACCTTTATGCCAGACAAATTAATTAGTGGGGTTGTGGATTTTAGGAGCCAAAATGTCTAAAAGCAGAAAGAAAAAGAACTTCTTAACTGATGCAAGGGAAAGTTATCACAAGTGTTAACAGCAGGTAGTTTTTCTCTGTCACGAAAATGACAATCAATCTCAATAGAAAGGTTAAATTCTATCATAAAATCAAATCTTTCAAAACAATAAAGATAAAAATACTATTGTTAAGTTCCTTTCATGATGGAAACCAGATCGAAAGCTGCATGAAAGCATTTACCATGTGCTGTAAGTTGGTCCTGTGATCTATCTATCTGGTCACTGCTCAAATGATGGACACGATAGGTCGACCTCCAATTTCAACTGTCAGTAGGATGTTCAATCCATCCATAACACCTCTGACCCTGGAGCACTGCCATAGACTGGGTCTTGGTACACCACACCAGGTGACTGGGTCTTGGTACACCACACCAGGTGACGTCTCAACGCTTGCCAGGGGTGGCTGGCACTTCATAGAGCTGACATGGAATAATCAAAGTGTCATGGACTTTTTGGCAAATTCAATTGTACCATTTACTAAATGGCCATTAACAAATATATTAACTGTCACTTTTTATGCTAGAGGTAAAAAAAATTAATTGTAACATGCATTGTTATACTTGAGGTGTCACTAAAACACGAATTGTTAGACTTGAGGTGTCACTAAAACACAAATTGTTAGACTTGTGGTGTCACTAAAACACAAATTGTTAGACTTGTGGTTTCACTGAGACACAAATTTTTAGACTTGTGGTTTCACTGGGACATGATTTGTTGGACCTGTGGTGTCATTGAAACACAGGAATTGTTAGACTTGTGGTGTCACTGGGACACGAGTTGTTAGACTTGAGGTGTCACTGAGACACGAGTTGTTAGACTTGAGGTGTCACTAAAACACGAATTGTTAGACTTGTGGTGTCACTGGGACATGAGTTGTTAGACTTGAGGTGTCACTGGGACATGAGTTGTTAGACTTGAGGTGTCACTGAGACACGAGTTGTTAGACTTGAGGTGTCACTAAAACACGAATTGTTAGACTTGTGGTGTCACTGGGACATGAGTTGTTAGACTTGAGGTGTCACTAAAACACGAATTGTTAGACTTGTGGTGTCACTGGGACATGAGTTGTTAGACTTGAGGTGTCACTGGGACATGAGTTGTTAGACTTGAGGTGTCACTGAGACACGAGTTGTTAGACTTGTGGTGTCACTGGGACATGAGTTGTTAGACTTGAGGTGTCACTAAAACACAAATTGTTAGACTTGTGGTGTAACTGGGACATGAGTTGTTAGACTTGTGGTGTCACTGAGACATGAGTTGTTAGACTTGTGGTGTCACTGGGACATGAGTTGTTAGACTTGTGACTCTGAAGAGTACAAGTTGGTACCTGGTTCCGAAGTGAAGGGAATTTGAAAGTTAAACTTCCAGTGGCAAGTAATCTATATTGTCTACTCCAGGAAAGTAAAACATTTTGCCTTCATACGTTCATTATTCAATCATCCCTCATAAAATGCTTCTTGATAAGAATCAGAAATTGTAACAATTCCATTCATAATAATGAGGATAATGTTGTGTTAATTATGTACCTTTGATTATCATTTATGATATGTGTGAAAGAGCTGCATGACTGGCATATCTTGATTAAAGACTTTTCAAACAATTTGCAGAAGATTTACATTATGTGTCCAGTTATGGCAACATTGTTCAATATTTCCAGAGCTGAAATCAAATTAATCAAGAACTGAACTGCATATTGCTCCAGTCATGCAAGCACCAACACACAAATATCAATCTCAGCAACTCTATGATGAACCCAAACATGTGATTACATTTTGTATGTGTAACATAGTAATATGCTTATCAATGATTAATTGTATTAGACCATTATCAAAATTTTGTTCCCTTAATGTAATGTGATGTGATAATTAGATGGCTATGTAGTCAAATATTAGGTTTATATAATAAACCTTCTCGGGAACTTACTGTACTTGACAAAATATCTTTCTTGGCACGATACAAAATTAATTGAAATTAACTGGCGTTCTTAAAAAAGATTCTTTCCTTCTAATATAATAAGAGTACCTTTAAGTAGCTCTTCTAAAAGTTCAAGAATGATAAACTGATCCGATTACAGTTCATAAAATTTGAGAAGTTTTTTTCATGTCGAAAATTGTTAATATATTGAAACATTGACATTAAGTTACTTTTACCCATGACCAATCTGGAAATACTCCCTTTAAATTCTTAATGAGCTATGAAATGGTCACTAAGAAGGAGATTATTGAGAAGCGTTTAGAAGTTGGTGTTCGAGTACAAGACAGAATTACCTTAATCTTAATAAAAGATTAACTAAATGATACCCCTATAGTAGATATAATCCACTGAAAACTAATGAAACAAGTCAGTGCACCTCCATTAAGAAGTATTAACAGTATGTAAAACTGATTTTTTAATTAATATAATGATTCTGATTCAGTCAGTTCGTAGAATAAAACAATAGCACGTTTCTATTTAAAAAGTAACAAGCAGGTGCCCTTTCCTTCTTGAATGATAGAAAGTAAATTTAATCACAGAACAGAATTCCCGAAATGTTAGAAAAGATTAAGTCATTGATACCCTTAGTAGATGTAATCCACTGAAAACTAATGAAAACACATCAGTGCACCACCAAACATTAAACAGTAAAGAGTAAAAACAATAAAACCTTCCTGTGTTTGAGAATCTGGGGTCTGATGAAGATGATGCAACAGAGTTCTTGACGAGAAACTGACAAAGTGAAGCTCCTATAACAGACTCAATCCAAAGCAAGCTGTAACTAAAATAATTCACTGTTTCTCCTGATTTCCATCTTATCAGTCTCTATCACAATATAAATCAAAAGTACCCACCGACAATCAGAGCTCTCTGATGAGTTTCCTTCTGGGGATGGGGCACTTCCTGGCCTGGATTAGCATATTTATTGAACCTTTTCTTCTTGTTCTATTGCTGTGTAAGCATGCTCTTCATTTCTTCACAACAGTAACAGACTTTTTGTCTGTCTTTCGGACATGTTTTTGTGTATGGAGAAGTGGAATTTCAACCTTTTGGTAACAGAGGCAATGTGGGTCTCTCAACACGTTACTTGTGGAACGACAGTAAAAGACTTTTTGTCTGTCTTTCGGACAGATTTTGTGTATGGGGAAGTGGAATTTCAACCTTTTGATAACAGATCTCTCAACACGTTACTTGTTGAACAACAGTAACAGACTTTTTGTCTGTCTTTCGGACATGTTTTTGTGTATGGGGAAGTGAAATTTCAACCTTTTGACAACAGATCTCTCAACATGTACTTGTTGAACAACAGTAACAGACTTTTTGTCTGTCTTTCGGACATGTTTTTGTGTTTGGGAAGTGGAATTTCAACCTTTTGGTAACAGATCTCTCAACACGTTACATGTTGAACAACAGTAAAAGACTTTTTGTCTGTCATTTCGGACATGTTTATTGTATTTGAACATTTTGGATTTTTAACCTTTTTGTAACAGAGGCAATGTGGGTCTCTTAACATGTTACTTGTTGAATTCATTGAAGCCTGAGTATTCTGAGTGACTGATTTACAGGAGTCACCACTGGGGAACAAAGAGAATGTTCCGGGATTGGTCACAGGTTAAAGATCGGCCATCATGTGGAGTATTCAAGTAGCCCCCGGTAATGGGTTAAGTATTGCCACACAATTCTATATGTCGACTGCATCGATGATTGCGTCCAGGTGAACTTAGCTTCTATATCTCTGTAAGGACATGGTTAAATTTCCCCAAAACTTTTTGTCAAATTCTGGACATCTATTTATGTATGTACATGTGGATGTTTCAAATTCTCTTGCTCATCTGACATCATCTATGTTCGTGCACAACTCGGTCTATGGCAGTCTGAGAGTTAAACATTGTCAAGTTTATGTGTATAGTGGCAAATTCTTCACCACAGTAAGATAATGTCACTTTGGACATGTTTGTTCCTATGGATTTATCAAATCATGGAAACAGAAGATTTCATTTGTTGAGGTACATTTGTGGCATCTTAAATTCTTCTAATGTTTAAGCATATGAACATTTCACAACATCAGCAGACCTAGCTCTGTCCATTATGACATACACATGTTTGTTCATATGGATCTATAAGCCTGTGGAAACAGATAATTGCTTGGTGTTGAGATACGTCTTCGACAGGTTCAGGATCTTCTTCTAGTGAAGCAGTAAGCTTATCTAAAATTGTGCATCCTCCAACTTTTGTTTTCTCTTACCTTGGCATTTTGTGTGCATTTGCATTTCCTAGTTGTGGCAGATTTAAACTTTTATGTGTCCACTAAATGAATTTTATATATGATCTCAAAAACAAATTATTATTTGTCATGTACAGTCATATTCTGCTTTGGAGTTGGCATCTCATTGACTAATGTACTGTTTTATATACGATATAGATATAGATATAGATATAGATTTGTTTTTAGTCATTATAAAGGGAATGTGGTTATTCAGTGAGATTTACTGTAAACATATTTGTTGGTAAGACGTCAAAGATTAATCTCAGTTAGTTTGATTCTTTATTATCTTTAAACAAAGCAAGAGCTGGTTTCATTTAAAGTATCTATATGGAATCGTAGCTAATTAAAACCTCAGTGCTACCGGAAAGACACATTATTTGGTTCCATTCATAATTAAAGTCATTACGCCTTCTGTTAGTTATCAAAGTTTTCTTTTGTTCTTTTCTATTTTTGTCAAAATTTGTCTTTGTTCTGTAATGAATATAGAAAATATCATGCAATCCTGCCGCTAACAGTCAATAGATGTTTTAAAAATTTATTGTCATGGAAAAAATTTAATGCCGGCCCTTGTCTCCTTGAAGGTGTTTTGGTGGATTAATTCACTGAAAGATCTGTAAACTATTAAGGGAATATAAAGATTTGAAGACTGTGTTCACAAAGGTAATTAAAATGAGAAGGCACTATAGATTTTGAAAACCTTGTCATTTCCTTAAAAAGTAAAACCAGTAATTTCAATTTATTCAACTGTTTTGACACAAAATGATTTCATATTTCAAGATATTTTGCAATGTGAATTTGGATTTCCCATCAATTCCCATGTCTTGACCTAGATATTCGGAGAGCCTGAGGACGTATTTCATCTTATTGGATCTTCTGTTCCAGGGATCGTGAACAAATCTTAGGTAGGCACAGTTCTCAGCATATGAACATAACTGAGTTCGAAGTGACCAAATGTATTGTTGTTAAATGAATTCCATTGTCTTTTGTGTCTAAGGGTACATGCAATTAACAGTGAGCTAATATGAAAATGGAAGATGGTAAACAATATTTTGGGTGCTTTTTGGGGTTAAGATTTTGGGAGAGAATTGGAATATTTGGTCAATTTCTACCCATTCAGTTCTCTGATATGTATGTCTATATGATAAACATTCCATTATTTTAAAATATTATTAAAATATGAATTTGTCAAACAAAAGCCTTTCTTTCCTGTCAGGTCAGTTGTCTTCGCGCTTTAACTATAATACACAATGGGGTAAAGTGAACTTTATTTCTTAGTCAAAGGAATTTATCAAAAAAATGGTTTTGCATTCAATGTTTTTACGATAATTTAGATTAATAGTACCAGACCATTCTGATTGATCAATTTACAGAAATCCCACCTGGTTAACAAACCAAACAATCTGGGAGTGGACGCTGGCCGAAGAAAGGCTTTTCTAGAATATTCTGGGAAATTAATATGGTTAATCAAATTATAGAATTATTTTAGAAATATTGTTTTAATTTCCACCAACAGATCTTACCCCTTAGTTCAATTAAAAGTCTATAGTACAGTTGGCTAATTGATAGTTGAGCTTAGATTGTGAATGGTATGCAGGTTTAAACGTCCGCAAGTTGAAATACGAGGCACTCCTTCGTATCAGTACTTGAGTCCTAGATTTTGGACTAGAAGAACCCTATCCCCTCTTCCTTCTACAAACTCTCCCAGCCACCTTACCCATACATCTTTAAACTGTCTGTATTAGCGCCAGCAGAATAGAGTGAAAGTGCTTACTTTGTAATCCATCAGTAAATACTTCCAATCTCTCCTCATTGATTCGTCAATAAACTAATTTGTGTGGGATGTTCAGAGGAAAGGGCCGTAACTGGTTTGGGCGTGAATGTAATTCTCCTAAAGTAAGTTTTGTGATCACTGGCAATCACTTTGCAGAAAAATGTCAGCATTTTTGTCTGTGTAAAAACAACATTGTATCACAGATTAGTTTCTGCTTATTTACAGTACAAATAGTTTTCCTGAATGATAGTTTTTAAAATAGAAAATAAATATGTTTATATAAAACAATAGACCAATAATGACCGACAGAGTGTTGCTATCATAAACATTAGTTTTCCCGGAATAGCATTGACCGTAACTTGTTTACAATCGCGCGGGACCAGCTAACGGTTGTCTTTGGGTCAAAGTGTCATTACTCAAGATCTAACATATTTTTAAATAAGCCAATTTTTTTCCCACCACTACGAAAATGTTAATGCAGCATGTGTGTATTAGGATATTCCGATCAAGTGCCATGAATCGGATACTGAACTTGAACATCGAAATTGTGTGTGATCGAAATCCGCCATCAGTGCAAAAGTACGTAATGGCGTCATGCTGTTTATCGGCAATTTGTAAGTAGATTTTTTAAGATGATCTGTAGGCCTAATTGTAATGCAATTTTAGCCATAACAAGATATATAAATGTCAGTTGTTTTTTTTATCTTTGGAATCCGTGATCATGATCAAATTTAATGAATTTTTTAGATGATGTTGTTGTGAAGACATTGTTTGTTCAGTCTAGGCCTAACGGTTTCTAACTGCAGCAAGATGAAAGAAACTCACGATTTGACAGCTCCATTTTGCCTTGATAAAACATTGCAACGATATTATTATGGATCAGACTGACAAAGATTGTTTATCGTGTACATTGAATAAACTCAGTTATGAATTGTCACTGCGTCAGATTTACTTTATTTATCATTGTTTGGAAACCGTCGTCTCTTCAACTTCTTCACATGTGACAGTTTCCACCGGAAGTTTTCTCTCGCATCGACTGAATTTTTTCGTGGATCCGTGTAACGTAAATAACGACTTTTATTACAAGTATTACATATCATTGTGGTGGATTTTTATTGTAGAATCTTTCTGTTGCGTTTACATCGACAGTTCAGTCGTTGGACAAGTGTAATTGTCTTTATTGATAAGAGGTCAGGGGTCACGCTCTCAGCACGCGATTTGGGCTTGATACGCGGCCTGCAGTTGACAGGGGGATGCACTGTTGGGCTTGAAGTCAAGCCTGCAGCATGCTGGATCTTAAAGAGTATGTGAGATCTATTGGTATCCGCCATATTGTTTTTTGTGCTTACATGAATATGAAAGCACTATATTTTTACTAATTTTACAACTTTTCAATAAATCATATCTGTCGATAAAATATCAGCAAAGTTGTAAATAATTTATGATTAGACTGATCAACATGGTCATGTTTAGCCACGGCAGAGCTGTATTTCCAGACTTCTAGTGCCGATGAATGGCTTTAAAGGTACACTGCGTCGAGGATAAAAATGAGATCACTTTTATCTACCTATGCTGATTAACGTGTCTGCTAAGGAGTTACATTTCGCTTTACTGTCTACATGGAGTTGTTTTTTTATTACTAATTACTTAAATTGTCTCAAATTTGCGGTCTGTGACTCTTTACCAGACACGTTAATCAGCATAGCTAGATAAATCTGATTTCATATTTATTCTCAGCGCAGTGTCCCTTTAAATTCATTTCTCATTGTATATATTTTTCAACGTATGTTAGCTAGTCTTTATCAAATATATTTAAGGTATTACCCTAAGTTATATGTTTCAACCGAATTTAGTTATTATCATGTTTTAATAACTGATATATATATATATATCAGGAATGTCACCTCAAATTTTGCTTTAATAAAAAATACCGTGATAGAACCCTCACTTTAAGAAGTCAGTTGAAAGGTATTGAGTCTTTGAGTCTTAAATTGCTTTAATTTTACTTTTATCAACGAGTGTTGATATATTTGATATCAGAAGACACGAGGGTGAGATCTATTTATCATCCAAAAATCATTCTTATTACGTTTCAATGAAAATAGTGTACATCTCTGAGCACTGCTCTGCCATTTGACTTCCAATGTGGTGTGGTATTGTGATGTCATTACTCCATGATGTAAAAGGATTTTGATGTAATGTAGTTGAAGGTCACAGAGCATTGTTCAAAATCTACTGCCAAAACGAAATATCTCTTGATCTCACACAAGCGATATCTCCTGTGGAACACAGTTTTGGAGTTTAAATGGATTTTACTGCACAACTCATTTTAATTCATCAAATAATGGCTATGGGAGAAAAATTAAATCAATATAGCATTGTACTTCACACAGAATGTGATTATGTCACTTTAGTAAGGCATTATATGGACATTCATCATAGATGAAATGGATGAATATTACAGAGAACAATGATTTATTCTATCTCATCGATATTACTGACGACATAAAGCCAGCACTACATAGCTTTATACCTAGTGTAATTGGTAATGGGATTCCTGGTCTGTTGTTATGTAATGAAGGAGCTAACACCAACTAATTCCTCAACTGAAATGAAGAAGAGGCAATATTGGACTAAAATTAATAGCATGAGATTAATAATGGACCTAGTTTGATTTCAACATGTAGTACCTAAGTTAAATTGGTACCATGAGATTAATTATGGACTTAATTTGTTTTCAACACGGACTGTCAAAGTAAAATTGATGGCATGAGATTATTTATAGACTAGCTTAGTTTGACTGCAACACTGAGTGTCAGAGATCTAGATAAACACGGGAGACAAGACGTTGTGTATAAAGCTCCAGTACCTAGCTATTGATTGGCAAGCGTATATGTGTCTAATGGAGAGAGGATATTCTACCCGGGTCATTTGTTTGAGAACTTGGAACAAAGGTTTATTTCAGTCTGAATGATTTAGCTGTTTGAGTAACCGGTAAACGTGCTGGCTGTCGAGACAAATACATCCCTGTCATAAAAACTTGAGCCGAAAACAAGCACCTGTACAATGTAGAAGGGCATGTCGCGTCAAAGTTTTATTCATGAAAGAGTTTGGTGTGTGTGTATACCTGAGTAGGTGACGTGACTGATGTGGACTGAAGTCTGATTCAAATGTCATCTCCTCCCTGAATATCAATACTACTAACTCACGTTGCCTGATTTCAAATTTCAGACATGTTTTCCTCCAAGTTTTATTTTCTATGACTTAGTTTGGTGTTTGATTTTCCTGAAGGCTGATTCAATCACTTTATCTGTTATTGTCAAACAGTTTGTTTTTGTTAAAGTTTATTGTCATTTAGTTTTAGACAAAATGGATTAAAATAAAAACTACAAGACGTTTTTTCAAACCCTTACTCTGAACGAGTTTTGACTAATGGACAAAAAATATCTCTCTTCTAACATCAAAGCAAGTTGCTCCCATTGCACCTGTGTATTATATTGCGAGAAGTTGGATTTGAAGCTTAAGAGGCTTAGTTTCCAGAAGTTATTTTCAGTGGATGATTTTTCTATGAATTACCTACGCATGTTGACGTGACTACACAATGTAGCTGCAGTCTCCACTCGGTGTACATCAATGGAATTGGTGGATACAGAGGAGTTCCAAATATACTATATTCAAGGCTTAAGACAGTTTTTCCTACTTTTGGTTGAACAGTAGAAGTGAAAGACAAGGTACACTGTCTCCAAAGAAATAACCTGGATGTGCCCCTGAGAGCCATAGGTTCTCTGAGACTATATTCGATGCACCTGTAGGGGCTGAATAAGGAGCAAAAGGATAAGAAGTGTATCGGACATGTTTCCCTCCAGGTTCTACTGTCTATGAATGAGTTTGCTGTTGGAATTACCTGAGCAGGCCGCATGACAATTACAGCCCACTTGTAGGTCCGCTAGCCTCTCTCTGCTATCATGATGCCGACCGAGTTCACTGAGACAGAGCACACCTGCTCATTGTGAAAGCTGGATTAGAGGCATGTCGTCCTCCCAAGTTTAATCTTGATAATACGGATGACAGCATGATGTGGAGAGATGCGACGAGCGGAGTCTGTTGCTCAGTCTTGTTTCCTCTATAGATTGCTGCGAGGAGACGTGACATTTCTTCCTCACCTCAGCAGTTCCTGACAGGTGAAACGTCACACCACATCGCTTGTCTCGTTCGTGCCTCTTTTTAGATCTTTCATTTTTGTTCATTTTGGGAAAATTCAATCAATGGATGCTCGAGTGTTGATTAGGAGATTCTGCTTATGGCAGACGTGTTGATTCTCCATCAGCTGGAGAGGATTTGTTGACAGGTGAGGCTGAGTGTTTCGACACAGTCCCATGTGATGCTTCTACTTTCACATACCTTACAGGGAGTGCTCGGAATTGTGGTTCTAAACGTGGGATAAAGTTCCTTAAATGACCATTCACTCCAATAGGACCACGTCTAATTAACAACTCATTAGGTTGGAAAACTGAATGTTTCAGCAGCATCTCATGTAGAGTTTTTCTTTCACTTATCTTTTGGATTTGGAATGTGACTGTAAACCCTTGAAGTTATATAAAAACAACTGTGGTTTTATTGTAGAGCCTTATGGATGCTTCCTCAATGATGGAATCACTCTTAATTAATGGGAAAACTTTCTCATCAGGTGAAAGAAAGATAGAAATTTTCATTGTGATTTGTGACTTGTGGATAGGTTTTTCTGTAGATCCATCCTAATTAACAGTCAACTTCGTTTGAAGATTGAAGAGAAAAACGGTTGTATCCTTTGACATGACTCAGTGCAACACTGTATGTCCCATGTGACACACACTTTGTGGGTTGAGGACAACACTGACACAACAATAGTTAAGTTTTCGTAAAAAGACCACAGATGGTGTCGTTAAGAAGTGACTTGAACTGAACGCTGAAACACGGTCCCATGTGATGTTACAACTTTCACAAACTGTCAATTGAGGCTTCAAAGATTTTTTTCTCCAAAATGGTGTACATGTTTTCATAAAATAATAGGACCATTCCTACAGAACAGGTAGCTTTTGTTGACAGATGGAGAGAACAAACTCTTTTGATCTTTAAATATTTGTTATTGACTTAAACAGTGATTCATGTTTACACGTTCAGTGTTTGTGAACACACTGCTACTGCATGGATCATTCAAGTGTTCTGAGGATGATGGATTTAATCAATTTTATGTGATGCGATTCCATCAAAAATTCATTTCCTCCTTACTGAAAGGATATAACTTTGTTGACAATTTGATCAATACTAAAACTCAACATCAAGGATTCTGTCAACAATATCTCGCATGTGATGTAGTTCCATCAAATATATGTTTCTCTTGATAAGAAATGCCACAGTGGTGACAGTTTTCACAATCAGGCCACTTGTTAAATGGGAAATCATCAGTATGTTTCACTGATAAGATTTCTCCAATCAATAGTTCAATTTGATTACATCAAAATTCTTGAAAACAATTAGCATTTTTTCTCCTAAAACATAACACAATGATGACATGTGTTGACAATAATTCCAGTTTTCACCTGAACGTGATAGTGCTCTCTTTCATGAGGCTGTGACAGGTGTGTTGACATGTCGTCACTATTCTCCTTTCAACAATAGGCAGTGCCACTGGCTTTATATTTACTTCTGTACTTATTACCGCAGCCTGAATGGAAGCGAGTGAGATGTCGTTGAAAAGTGCCTGGATTACTGAAGTAGTTAGTTCTACTGCTTCACTCACTCAGAAAATTATCACAAGGATATCACACGGGTGAGTTACTGAATGTATCACACGGGTGAGTTATTGTATGTATCATATGGGTGAGTTATTGAATGTATCCCATGGGTGAGTTATTGAATGCATCACACGGGTAAATTATTGAATGTATCACATGGGTGAGTTATTGAGTGTATCACATGGGTGAGGTATTGGATGTATCACGCGGGTGAGGTATTGATTGTATCACATGTGTGAGTTATTGAATGTGTCACACGGGTGAGATATTGAATGTGTCACACGGGTGAGTTATTGAATTTATCCCATGGTTTGTCTGTTGAATACATTATGTATCCCATGTGGAAGTTATTTAATTTGTAACATTGTTATGATAGCAATTTACTATATGATATGGGTCTCTTAATGCCTGCATGGAATAATAGCTTCAATATTTACCGGTAACAAACATCTTACACATCAGAGATTTTAGTATCCCACTCTGTATGTAGGTATGTATGAAATGGAATGACTCAAGAACTATTAGCTGAATTCTTTTCATGTTTCAAATGTGGGTTCATCCATACAAAACATTTTCCATTTAACAACTAATCATGAAGAAATAACCATCTGACTATCAATGTCCATCTCATCAAGCTGAGAGTTTTAAAAAATATCTTTGATTCGAAAACCACATTTTAGCATGAGAAAGCATGTTGGTTCCATTTTCTCTTTACCCATTATGTCAGAAAAAGCACTGATGACAAGTTTTCTCTAGCTCTATGAAGAATGTAAAACGATATTATTCTGCAACATATTGTTATATATTTTTCAATATCTTTTTTAATATTCTGTTGCAATACACTGCCATACATACATCACTGCAGCCGTATTGGCAAACAAACTAAAATGTAGGTGTGTCACATACTCTCATCAACTGGCCAAGTAACAACAGCAGGCTTTATTGCACTAGGCCTGATTACATGTTACACCAAACTGTTTGCAATCAATAATATGACGGGGAAAAAAGGCAATATGTCATGTCAGTTATTGCTAGACATATGTGTTGTTTCTTAGGAATAAAAAGATAACAAATATTTGATAATGATTGCATTAAAAAAAATCAATGATATTTTTCCCCCCAGTTTTTTCCCCTTCTCTTACGTATATTATGACGAATGTGGGTGTTTTTTATTACTGGTAATCAATCATGGGGAATACAGCAGTGGAATATTTCAGTTATTTGTGGACGATTCATCATTTGTGTGGGATAAACTAGATATCTCAGATAAAAAAAGCAATGTGCTCTGTGACTTGTTTTTTGTTGAAGAAATTTGTCATTTCTTTGGGTGAACATTCTTATTATATATATCTGATAAGAAAACAAATTGTCTGTGCTAAGGTTTACTTTACTTACTTTACGTTTAGTCAAGATATTGTCAAACCATTGCATTTTATGATAAATGTGTAAAATAAAAATTCATTATTTTTAACTCTACAAGATAAATGCATTGTGATTTATCATGTATAAGTGTGAAAGTTTATCATTAATCAGCACAGATTGTTTGCCAGATATTTAAGAAAAAGTGTGGCGCATGTCAGAGGTTGATTTTGATTTTACCGTAAGCAGGATTTGAACCCTGTACCTTTTGGTGACAGTCCATTGCTCTACCAACCGTGTAAAGCAAGTGCTTCCTTTCCCCCGAATAATAATCATAATGATAATATGGATATTTATTTGGCATATTTTCCACCCAATAGTGCATGCTCAGGGTACTATCAATGTTATCACCCAGGGTCCATTTTTTCGAAGCTCTCTTAGCGTTAAGATAGTCGTAAGTACCATACATTCACATTGACTTACTATTATCTTAGCGCTATGGGAGCTTCAAAAATATGGGTCCTGGTCTAACCCAAGCTGACAAACATCACAAGAACACAACCATTACTAGGTAGCCATTTCTACTGCTGGGTGAACAGGCACATTTTGAATGAGCTTGCTTATCCTTTATAACACCTTAAGTCTCTCAACTCATGTCTCAGTGTGGGAGAGGAAATCGCCCTTCAATTTCTCACTTTATCCTGCAAAGAAGATGCTAACCCACTCGTTCAGCGATCCTTGCCCATTCTTGCTGAACTTCACTGATAGTGGTCTACTGAGCTGTATGGATTGAACAATATGGGGAGGGTAAGGGTGCCACTCGTGAAAATATAACATTTCTACCTCATTCGATAAGTTAAACATGGTATTTGTCAAGAATTGACGGATATTCTATTTATCATATGATGCAATCCTTGTAATTACGTCCGAAAAGGGTCGTTTTAACGCTGAGCAGCCACTAGGAATAGCCCGTCACCACATTAACACTGTGACATCATTAGCCAATTCGCTGCGTCAGACCATTGTTTTATGACGTCAAATTATATCAGTCACTGGTCGCAGTGAAAATATAAGTTATTTTCACTGTAGCTTGATAGACGGTTTATTTCACTGATGAATCCCGGTATTTTATTGCTCGTCATATAATAAACGAATATATATCATGTGAAGGAGAAACAAGTTCTATGGATATACAGCTTCTTTATTGCAGTAGTGCAACGTTTCGCTGTAGATGCCAACATTGTTATCAAGCAAAATTGTTTTAATGAATATCAAAATATTACATTGCCATGATCATTTAAGATAATATAATAAGATAAATCTTGTTTTTAAATTCTTATTTGAATTGACATTATCATAGGGAATTGGAAGAATTTTAAGAATGATGTGATATAATACTTTATCATTGTTTTGTGGGTTATGTTTTATCAAATGAAACATTACTGTTCATTCAAATCTTTACATTCATAGGATATTATGGAGGACAAATAAAATAAAGGTGAATTGAATTAATAGCCAGGGCAGACCCCCATAATCAAGATGTTTTCGCTAACGTTATATTCATCGCTGTTTTATTTTCATTTTATATTCTATTTCTATTTCTTATTTCTATGTCCTTTGAAATCTTTACTTTTATCCCCAAAATTGAATGGAAAACAAGGTAAACGGAACTGATGGCCCAGGCAGACCTCTGTAATAGCGAAACGATTCTACATCGGTGCAAATAGCTTTTCATTGATTTTACCTGAGAGTTGATTGTGTCATGTTCCACCGTCCTCATGGAGCTGCTAATCAACTGTAAATACTGTGTGTTGTAACTCGCTGTCAACAGAGTCTCATTAGGTCATACGCAAATTGAAAGTGTTCAAATGGAAGTTGCACAAATTGAATGGACATCTGATAGGATTTTGAACAAGACTCAAAATGTTAGAGGCAAATGGTTTGTTTGCAATATTGTTAGTTTTGGGATCAGTATTTATAGGTCCCTTTTTTTTTTCTAAGTTTTTAATCATTCCGTCAATGCCAGAATGTCTGACAATTTTGATTGCATGGACAAGGATTGTTGTTCAATTGACTTTGAACTTAAATGAGTTGGTCATTATCAAAATGATTCTCAGAAACGTCTGAAGCAATTGCTTTGGTTGAAATATTGTTAGTTTTTGGATTAGTAATTTTAGATCTTCGGTTTTTGTGCTTAAGTCTCCACAAAGTTTTTAATCATTTTGTCAATGTCATAAATGTCTATGATGTTTTAGCAAGGACAATGGTCGTGGTTCCATTGAGATGAGCAAAAGCAATTTTGTCCTAATCAGAATGATACTCAGAAAGTTTGAGACAGATGCTGGAGTTATATATTGTTACACATATATACACATGTTTGGCATAATCAGAATGATGTTCAAAACATTTGTGCCAAATGATTGGAATGATGTATTCTTATAAATCTGTTCTACCTGTCTTTATTGTGTTTTATCAAAGTCTTTACATTTTGTTGTATCACCAATGCCTACAGTTAGCTTGAGCAGTGTAGTACCTGGAGCATATGTTCACCTTGCATTCAAACTTTCATCCTTCATGAAGTTATAAAATGAGTCATCAGTTGATAAAACATAATATACTTGAAGAAGACACATATTTATCAAGCATATGGAAGAGATGGTGAAACAGGAGGTTATATACAGGATACATTTTGGTATGATAAAGAGATAACAAATACAACAATATTGATAACGGTATAAGGATCTATACCGAAACGTCGCTATTGTTAATAAAGAAGTTGATCATCCATAAATATTTGTCTTCTTCATCACACCAACTTCTAGAATGCCTCTCAAACAGTTCATAATATACTTTTCAACTACTTAATAAATGCCTAGGCGCGGAGTCTTCCTTTGAAAGGGCACTGATTAAGAATACTTGTATTGTCATAATCTTGTGAATACCAGGGATGTATGTTTACTATAGTGTTCATACCTGGGTTTTGAGTCAAGAGACAGACACTTTATTCCTGCACCTGACTTATGATTTGCGGTTGCCTTTAATTAGGTGTGTTCTATGTATTTGCATTTGTATTGTGGACACTTACTCAGTCAATTATGATATCTGTGATGTTGACATCTTTATATTTTGACATTCGTGAAAATGTTACATTTTATGATTTTTGATGCATACACTCCTCAATTTAACGACTTCGCAGAACATAATGCATATATGTTGCATATTTGGTGTTTTTGATGAAGTAAATTATCAACACAATGTGACAAAGTTGTGAGAAAAACACATTAGGATTTCTACTGTCAAAGCATGATGGAAGACAGATCCAATTTGTAAATTCCAAAGAAAGTCTATCCGGCATGAGCATACAATCAGTTGTCTGACAAGGTTTATTTGGTGAGTATGTATCTTGCCTGTCAGCGCTGAACCGCTCGATTGGAAGCGACGTTTGAGTCCATTCAGTCTGAGCGTCTGTAGAGAGCGTGTGTAATCAGTCACGTATAGGAAGTAATGACAGTAGTTGTGAGACAAGTAGCATCACAACTCTCGATTTAATGACAATAGTTGTAGGACAAGCAGCATTTCATGATTGTTGGTGATTGGTTCAACTGAGGAACATATGGCGATTATTACATTTATCAATTGTGAAGAAAATTATTTTCCTGCCAATGCAATCGTGAGCATTAGATGTTGGCAGCATTGATCATAGCTATTCTTTGTCTTTGTAAGCAAAATTACGAGTTCATAAATTTTAAATTATATTTTAAGTGTCTGTGTCCAGGTTAGAAACAGACACTTAGTTGGATTGCAAAGATTTCAAATAGAGAACACATCTAACATTGCCGAGGTCACGATGATCAAAGGGGTATGCTAGCTGTTTGGTGTAGTAAATGCTGGTAGGGCCTGACTCTGAGGGTGTGCATGGGTTCGAATCAAGCAAGGGAATTCTCCCAAAAAAGATACAACTCTTTGTACCAATATTGCGATCCCAAATAAATAAACAATGTCACATAGATCTGTTGAAGATTCCAAGAGATTGTAATGACATTTATCAATGTGCAAAATGAAATATTGTCTGAACATTAAAAAATATGTGAACCAGGGTTGCAGATTCAAATTTTTGCCAGTCGGACATTTCATTATTAACCCAAAAGACGAACCCGGAAGTGATTTTTTTTTTAAATAAAGGAGGAGAAAATTACTATTTGTTGACTATTAATTTATTAATTATTACACACTAACATAACATGGTAGCAAGTAACTAAAAATATTAATTTATCAATAACATGCATGTATAAAAATGGTTCATAATTTGAAATCAAACTATGTACAATTTGCCGACAGTGCTGGTTTGAGTGAGTTTACAAGCAAATTTTCATCGAGAAAGACGAGAAATTTCAAATAATTTAATAATTTAAATCATTTGTACTTCTAAATATTCATTTAAAATCGAAAGGAACTCGTTTTCAATAGCGATATAATTTTCGTAAACTCAACTCGGCAGAGCATGTGGTCCAAGTATTCTCGATACGACGTATTTCCTATTCAAGATGTAGTTACTAATTTGAACTTATTCTAATAAGATTATACTTTATATTTTATTAGTAGAAATATTTCGCAATTTTAAATGAATAATAATAAAATAAGTAGAAATAATGCAAATCCGAGAGAAATTGAAGTCTGTAATTTAGCATACAAATTTATAATGTGTGTCATCATAAAAATACAATCAAGGGTTCGTAGCGTCATACAAACAGTGTTTGAATACATAACGTCTCATGAAATAATATTGCCGATTTCATTGCCTATTGTTCGTTTTTGATAGGTTCATTTATTTTGAACTAGTATAATAGCTTTATTATATATCTATATTGATCTAATATATTTACCAGTATGTTTTATGACTGATATGTTATAAATTTATCGAGATTTAACTATTCAATGGAACAAAACCTTAACCTGTCAAATTCATGAATCACCCATAGAGTGAAGCCTCACGCTCTCGTGATGTTAACCTTGAAATTTTTTTGTTTGAAATGCAATGAAATCGTTTTTTTGTAAATGATGTTGTTCACATGAATCACATCTTCCAGTCACTAAATGACACTGAGAATATCAATTAAATATATTATGGTAAGTTTTGTTTCTGCCAACATTTATAAATGTACTGACTTGTTCAAGTTCTTGACTGGATCAACGTGTTTTTAATTTCATAAACAATTATTATATAACCGACACAAGCAAGGCGGTTTGCCTTTATTTCATGCTTGTAAGGGATGTTTCTTTTGATTTTCTTCAATCAGTCAACTTACTTTTCAAATGTCCCATAACTAGATTTTCCATTTGGTCAAACTGGATTCACAATCTGACATGTCTGGTAAATAGACCGATTTCTGCATCCCTGATTTGAACCATTTATTATCAAGGGAAAAGTATGACTGGGATTGTTTTAAAAGCAAAGTTTGAAGTGATACTTCTATTTATGATTTTAAGCCGTAATTAAGTAGCACTATGAGGGTAATTTAAACGATCCAAGATTAATTATCACCACACCGCGGCGAGCCGAAAATTTCAATTAGTGTTTCGTCTGCTATACGCACCTTGCGTTTGCGCGAAGACAGACGGGCGTCCAGGCGTCTTACTGAACCGAATATAATTATTAGACTACTACTTTAAATGTCTGTTTTGTTTTACAGGCTTATGCTTTTTATCAATATGTTTCCATAATTATACAAAATTGGATCGACAAACAAGCCAAGATTTTGTGCTAATCCTTCTCAACGAAAAACGAGTGCTATGCAACGTATCCATATCTATATCATATTACAGATTCAAAGAAATAAATAGCTATCAACTAATTGTTTTATACTGTGATGGTTGCCTAACAAGTTCGCATGTAAATAATAATTTCCGATGTCTTCAATGTTTTAAATAACGAACCTGTTGTCAGCGTGATTGCTAATCCATGTACATTGGTGTTCATCATATAATAGCGAATGACTGGCTGCGATCACCGACGAAACAACAGAAAAACGAAGCTAACCATATTCCTAAATTTCATTGGTTGAATATAATGTTCTTTACTTCTATTGGCTCACTATGTCTAGACTGAATGTCGCCTATATGTGTATCTTCAATCAACGAAGGGTCGGTTTAGTGTCGTCAGTTACGTCATATGACAGGACCTTGGCAATATGCTTGACGCGCCACCTCTTATATAATTGAACCGTCCAAGTGGCAGATATCCGGCATCAAAGAAAAGGTGTTAATGCATTAAGTGTAATAAGAGATTGTTAAATTCAGGACTAAATTCTCAACAATATAGAATTAATTTTTTTTTAAATGTAGCATTCTACAATATCATTTCATAGATTTTACCCAAATAACATTATAATGTTAGAACGGAATGAAAGAAAATGTGTACCGAAAAAGAAAACTCCCTTTTCATTTCTATTTGAAATTAATCATGGTTACTTATCATATACCATATTTTTCTTGAACAATAAACTAACTTCTATAGGAAATTAGCGGGACTGACGAGTCCTGGCAGTACTAAACGTGGAATAGAAATATACATATTTCAAAATTAAGACGTTATATACGATAAAGATACATATTTGAGTTATACATTCATGAAGGCAGCATTTGCATTGACTTTGTGTATTTTGAAATATATGTTTTTTATTGCCACATTCATATAGAAATCACCTTGTCTTAAATCGTCTAGTTATTAATTATTGCATTCGGTCATATTTGTTCTTTATTAAAATGTAACAAGCATATATACATGTACATATGTGTGCGTGTACACTGCAGTAGTGTCCATGTAATTTTCACTGAGTTTGTTCATCATTCCAGTCCATTTCATCATAAAATAACTATTCATAAATCATGTAGGAGCGGTGAATAATGTTTGCATAAAAATCACAATATATACAAAACGTTTTAACGGGAAAATAAATTTAAGCAATGTTTTATATAACACGATGTCAGATACACTGTACGTATATACTTTTCCACCGATATCTAATGTTACAACAACAAATGAGATACACTGAATGAAATTTGAGTGAATGTTTCGAATGAGTTCGTTTTGATTATGAATTCCCGATTGGGACAAGGTCGCTTTGGGGAGGAATTTACCGACTGCTGCAGTCAAGCCCAGTACCAAGTTTGCGCAACGTGACCTCGCTACCCGGCTCGCTCGGGCCTCGCCATGCTGCGGTCACAGCACACATATCCTACAGCAATGTCCCCCTTTAATGATCAACAAATAACAACCACTAAGAATCTCTGGATGACTTTTATCTTTTATGTCGCAACATATCGAGTCCATGGAGGGATATTCAGATCAAGACAGTATTCAGATATGCTATTTCAGCTTGTTGCCAATCAATGAAATAAAAAAAAAATCTTTTAACCATATTAAAGGATCGTCCATTGTGTTTTTGGGGACACTTGTGCCAAAGTTTATGAATGGTGTTATTCTATCGAGAAGTACTGGCTTTTACCGAAAATAACCATTTTCTTGATAGTCGACTTAGTATACCGACGATATAAACATAAAAACATTGATTTCTGATCGAAAACCGGACAATGCACATCGTGTGGCGGACGTCAATTAGTCAAACGTAATTTTGGAAACTTATTTACAACAGACATAAAGATAACTTTAGACTGATAATGTTTAATAGGTCTTATAACTACTGTGCATGTAAATGGGACGTGTAGTTTTGGTTTTTGCACATGTATAATGATGTTGCTGGATTTTAATTGGAAACTAATAATTATGATTTATTTGGAGATTAGAGATGAATATTCAAGTTGAATGAACTGATTTGAACGGAAATCATCACATATTGTAAATTGGCACTTATCAAAGCCAAATAACATTTTCTGGATGCATCTTTAAGCCCCAGTCAGGGACATATTTTATTACCCTTTGGTAATTTTCTGAACCCTTTAATTATTCAAATATTATTCAAACATTCATTCCTTCAAATTAAATCAATCTTAGACAAGTTTTCTTTTCTGCAGTGGGTAATATTGTTGACGTCATTGAATGCTTGAAAACTGCATTGACATTGTTGATTCGAATTCTTACCATATATCTAATACAGCACAAGAATAAACAGTGGGATAGCCACATATAAAATGTCTCTATATCTGTAAATTATGAAGTTGATAAACCTTCAACCTAGAATGCAGCAAAATCAATTTGTGATGGTTATTAGTCTCATATCTTGGACCATCTGATTTGTTTGATATCAGTAATGATGTTTTATCTGTGATCCATGTTATAACTCGCCCAAATTGAGATAACGAGATCATATAATGATTCATTAACAGCTAGTCAACAACAATATGAACCAATAGAGAGAGGACATGACAGGTGCTGGATTGACCGTTACCAATTGACCAGTGCTCATTTATCAAATAGTCCACAGGTTTTACATAACAGCCAATTACCACCAGCTCAAAGGTCATTATTTCGAGACCCTATAGTGGAATCGGATAAATCTGTAGTGTCATTGACGTCCATGGCTAAAATCATCTAGAGTTTGTTTGTTAATTATTTTAAGGTATTTATCAATGGAATCGGATAAATCTCTATGGTTTTGTTTACCTCTATGGCTAAAATCATGTAGATCAAGTTTATTATGTTCATGATTGTAAGGTCTTAATCAATGCAATTGGAGAAATCCCTTCGGTGTCGTTGACTGCAAGGGTTAACATCATATGAAGTGCATGCCAATAAGCCAGATAATTGAGGTAGTCATGTAGGCAGACACTTGAGATCGAACCAGTGTCACGGTCACTTCCTTGCCTGCATGTGTCAATGAGTTCTCCCGACTCGGAGCTTGTTACTGATTCTACTGGAGAAGTTCAGATGGTGTCAAGGAAAGGTTAAGTTTGTGTCACCTCCTTGGACTGCTCTGTGTTAGGCCCCTTTTAGTTCTCGGAGTTAGTAAGCTCTCTATGTTTATGGAATCTTATGGACTGTGCAAACGGATGTTGGGATTTTGTCAAGATGAAGTAAAGTTTTGTGTCAACTTCTTAGAAGGTTTGTACTTATTATCTCTTTTGGACTAGGAATCTGTGTTGTTATTTGGGACTAAGGATTCCTTTTGAGCTCTGTGTGAAAGGTATGAGAACTTTGCTTTACCTTCTGTGGTTCTGGTCAAAGGGTGGTTAATGTCAAGAAGCACTTCAGTTTTTATCAAGTTTTTAGAAAGTTGAGCAAAGCTCTTAAAAGGTTTTACACAGTTCCTAATGAACTAAGGATACCTTTCAGCCGTGTTTTTGTAATACAGTACATTTGTTATTCTTGTTGAATGATGCAGATATAATCAAGCAACAGTTTTATCAAGTTTTTTGAAGGTTGAACAAGGCTCCGTTGGACCACGAAACCGTGTTGTCATAATGTACTAAGGATACCTTTCGTCCTGTTTGTAATGGGCCCCGAGAGTACTCAGAATAATTGTGATTCTTGTTGAATGATGTTTTTTGGTAACATTCTTGGATAACAACTAGGTTTGCGTGTTCGTGCTGTCAAGAATAATAATAATAATAATATGTCATCTTGTATAGCACACGTATCAAACTACTTAGCAGTTTCTCAAGGCGCTGACATTATTACCCTGCTTATACTTTCGGAGCAGACATAAGAGCTACACAAAACCACCGGGTTAATATAGGTACAGCTGGGTGGACTGAGTGCAATGTGGATAAAGTGACTTGCTCAAGGACACAACCCAGAAGAGATCCAGGTTACAAATTGTAGGTGCCTCCACCGGGATTCGAACCCGGGTCATTGGCGTGAGAGGCCAGCATGCTAACCACTACACCACTGTGCTCCACAAACGTATATTAATTCTCGTGGAATACTAGGAAGGGTTGAATATGGTTCATGTGGTGTGCATTTAGAAAAGTTTGAATATGGTTATTGTGGTGTGTGCTTAAAGAATTTCAAGTTTAAATGTGGTTCTTGCATATTTGTGCTTTAAACTTGTTAAGAAAAAGCCAAATATGGTTCTTGTGGAATGTGCTTTATATAGTTCTTATATATAGCTTTATATTGTTCTTTAGGACAATGCTATAAAATGTTTAAAGGAAGTTTGGTAACGTTCTTTTGGAATGTACTTTAAAGAAGTTAAAAAATGGTTTGAGTATGGTTCTTTTGGAATAGATGTAAAGGGTTTCAAGAACGTAACATGGTTTCCACTGAATACTTCAAAGGTGCCAAGAATGATTCCATGTCTTTGAATTTGTTGTTTTTCTTGTGAAATACGTATATTTGAAATTATGTCAAGAACGGTTTATTAGTGAAAGCGAAAATTTCATGATGAAATATGGTTTCGTATCTAACAAGCAACTAAATTGATTTAAGCTTTATTCCGATAGTGTGATGCTCTAGATTCTTATATTGGTGTCAAGTAGGACCATATTGTTGTCAAAAGCTGCAAGATGACGGATATTCGTCGTGAAACTAAAACAATACAAATTCCCATGAAAGAGGTTATGTAGATAAAATACTCTTATAGAATGTTTTATTTGATTTTAATACATCAAGTTCTTGTCTTCACTTTTTGTTGTCGTTTGCTTTCAGAATTGAAATAATTCGAGGATAAAACAAAGCAGTGATAAAAGCCTGTTTTAGATTTGTAGAAAGTGTTGACATCAAATGAATTTTGTTTCAATTTAAAAAATTATCATTTGATTTAATTTTTGTCTATGTTGATGTTTTATTCACAATATGCTTGATGAGTCATTTCCTCAGTTACGGCTTTGTGTACTGTTTGTCTCTGCTGTTGATAGAATAATTTAATCAATATTCCCATTCTTATCAAGGTGTTAGACAAGTTTATGGGTTTCAGTGTATGTTTTGAAATGAACTAATTGTTTACCAGCTAGTTTCATGTCATATGTTTTGAAGCCTTATTGAGTAGTGGTAATGAGAAAATCTGATAATCAATGTGTTCTCACAATTCTGTTATGAATTTTTTACTGAAAATATCTAAATTGCATGCTCAAAATAGTTAAAGTAGTAAACTTTATGGAAGAAAAGTTGTTATTTCACTTATCTTGGAAGGTCAATGACAAGAACTTTAAATCTAGTGACTTTTGATATAATTAGTTTTATTATGTTCTAGAATTTTAGAAACATGTACAGTTTTTCCAATAGAGAGGAAAGGAGGAAGAACCACCAGAGTTGTCTTGGCCGCAAACATTTATTCATGTGCTTACATGTTTCGACCACTAGGTGGTCTTCATCAGAGCATGAGAGAGTTTTCCAATAATAGCAATAGGTAGATGAGAGCAAGCACCTCACTCAAGACATTGACTCAATTAGTCTTTGAAATTTTAAAAACGGGTTGAGGTCAAACCCTCTGAACCCCTTCAACCAATGAATATGAATTGGTTACGCTTCTCATTTGTTTCTATACTCTTTGATCCTTTTAAAGACACGTGTAAGGAAAACTGTTCTGTGATTTGATAAGTCCCTTTGAGATTTGCCTCTTTTCAAATTCGGTAGTTTCTAGAACAGTTTTCTTCCAAGGTCTTTGTTCATACACTTTCTATTTCACACCTATTGCACAATCATTTTCTGACATATGAAACTGAGTGTCTTTCTTTGGAAAAAAATCAATGTCAATCAAATGAATTGACTCAATTTTTATGTAGAGTTTCCATTCTTCCTCGAGGCATTTTGGAAATGAAAAAAATATTAGAGACTCTCAAATAGGAAACTTGTTCCTCATGGTGCAGATTAAGTATCTCAACTTCTTTCCGCAAATGGCCTTTGGACTTCTCCAAATTTCAGCTTTTGCCTTAAGTTTAAGCCAGATTATTATGTAACTTGAATATGAGAAATTTAAATTCTTTTGATTTCTAATTATATTTTATCTTTGTCAAAGATTTTTAGACTCTTTTTGTTGGCATAATTGTGTGAGAGTTTAATGGTGAGTTAATTGGTCTTGTCAAACAATCCTGTATGTTTTTTTCCTATATTTCTGAAGTCATCAAGTTTTACCGATAAAATATTTCAGATTCATTAAAAGATAAGTCTTTTAAGGCTTCGTCTAAATCTTTGGTTAACCAAAATTTGCATTCAAATCTTACGGTAACATTTCCAAGAAGTAACCTGAAAATGTTTTTTTTATTTTCTTAACAACTGCTTTAAAGCTGAAAAGATGACGGCAGTAACCCCTGGTGTAAGAGATGAAACTTTTAGTGGAATATTCTAGCTTAATAGAGACAACTTAAGAAGTTTTTAACTCTTACATGCATGCTAACTTGTTACAGAGTTCAATATTCGATAGCATAGGCCAAGTATATACCTCAGTCTGACACTCCTGGTTAATGTGTTTGACATTTCATTTTGCAACACTGTAGCACCAAGCCTGAGTTGATGTTCATCAGATTCCAGCAAATGTTCCCATTAACGTATCTAGAATGCATTTACAGAGTTCTATTTGGATGTTAGATTACCATGGCTGTTGTCTCTATTGCAAATGGACATCTATTCCTGGTGTGGTAAGTGTGTTTTCCTTTGATATCTGGTCGTTCGGAAATGAAACTTTGTTTTATTGCGAAGTAATGCTTGGTATATCAGTTGAAGATCGAGACATAACCAGTACAATGGCAAATCTACAGCTCATGAAGTCAGATGTTTGAAACTGTATTTACCTCTATCGTTCATTCTACATGAGAAAATATTTGTTTGTTATAATTCATTTAAGTGTAGTAGTTGTAAACATATAACATGTCTTGAATCATATTACTAATCCAAAAAAATGTCATGTTTAAGAATTGAACACTACTTTAAAGACTTTTAGTGGAATAAAGAAATTCATATTGTAAGATGTAGAATACAATTTTGATTTGAATTCCTGTAAGCAGCTACAAAAATTTGAATTTGACCTTTAAAATTTGATGAAAAATATTGAAGGCAATAATCATTTTGATATTGCAAGTATCAGAAATCTCTTCAAGCAATCACTTGGAAATAGAGATTATTAACCAAGTGTGTTTCCGTATCATTAATATCATATTTTTGGAATAAAAGATGTATTATGCGAGCCTCTGGCGAGCATAATACATTATTTTTTATTCCAAATATATGATATTAAGGATATGGAAACACACGAGGTTAATAATCTCTTTATCATATGTGTCATTATTAAAATAAGCGTGTTTTTGTAGTAAAAGTGGAAAGAGAATTGACCTAGTTTTAGCGGAGTGATATCACAGACAGTACATCAAAGTGATGGTCACGACATGGGCTGTGAAGGGCCTAAAATAGTTCTTAATTAAAACAATTTAAAAACACATGTGCGGGATTCTTTAAAAAATCAACATTTGGTCCCTGGTTTCTTGTTCATGGAGATATTTTCAATCAGTTCATAAGCATCTATCTAAAGCACTCATAAATAATTTGGTCACGTTGCTAGAACAAGGGAAGTAACTCTAGTTTCAACGTTTTGGAAGCTGCGTTGCCGGGTTGATTCGGATTGCTGCATAACAGTATCTTTCGCACTTAAACGGTAATTATTTGTGAGGTGGGATTGTTTCCTTTGTTTATGACAATAAGTACCTATTATATACCCAATACCGTATGCTCAGTATGCTCAGCCCTCAAGAACTGCCAAAATGCTAGTGCGATCGACGAGGCGCGTCGGTAGGTCACACACTGAAACATCAATATTCATTTTGTACACAGGACACCGCAGCTACTTGCTGATGCTGTTGGTTAGCGCACTGAAGTTTTGAATGATTTTTAAAACAAATCTACATTTATCTTGACTTTGTTAACACTATAAATGCACATAGTGTACCATATCAGATGATTTCGTGTTTTCGAATATCCGTTCTTTCAAGCGGAAATACTCGGGTAAACTCCCGGTTACGCTTTTCAATGATACGTAAACAGTTTTAGGATTCGCATGAAAAGAGTGGAATTCTGCGAAAGTAGTTCGTGTATTTGACCTTTGACCTGTTTTGCATATTTATCAGATTTGGATACCAAGTTTATCAGATTGCTTTATTGCATCGATAACACCCTCCTTTATATGATAAATGCCAGTATCAATATTGTTGAGGAAAAAGACAATAGTCAACCATTTTTTATCCCGATCTATTTTCTAATCAACCCAAGAATAGAACCATCTCTTACCAAGTTTATGATCTCTTTCCATGAAAATGACAATCTATTTTTTCTTGCCATTCTGTCCTGGAGCATAAATTAGTATCATTGAACATTCTGTAGGACATTTGAGTAAAGATGGTAATCATCTGAAGCCTCTGAAGTCAGAATAAACCTCCAGGCTTTCACATTGGCTGAGATAGCTTCTGTCAGTTCAAATACAAGTAGTGAGGTCAAAAACAACAGTGTGCATACCTTCAAAAGAATAGCGACTTTGCCATAGGCTGTTCAGTGCAATGGTCCCTGGACTGTTTGATTTGGGAAAGTTCTTCCTCAGGATGTTTAGCAAATTTCCCAGAGGTTCTTCGGTACATACCTTCAAATGAGTAAGGACTTTACCAGAGGTTGTTCATTGTAATGGATCCTTGACATTTTGATTTTAAAAAGTTCTTCGACAGGATACGTTTATGTAGACTTGCTACTTTGCCAGAGGTTGTTCGGTACAGACCTTCCAGTGAGAAAGGAGTTCTTCAGAGGTTTTTCATTCAAATGGTCTCTGGAATATTTGATTTTAGAAAGTTCTTTGTCAGGATGTGTTTTAGTAGACTTGTTACTTTGCCAGAGTTTGTTCGGTACATACCTTCAAATAAGTAGTGACTTTGCCAGAGGTTTTTGGGTACATACCTACCAATAAGTAGCAACTTTGCCTGATTTGAGGAAGTTCGACCAAAGCATGTGTTTCAAAGAGTAAAAACTTTGCAAGAGGTTGTTTGGTGCAATGGCCTGGAATGGTATTAATATCAGATGGCTCTAGTACTGTACAATGAAAATTGTAATTTCAGTGAGAGACAGTTTATGCTAATTTGATCATTTCATCTCATAAAGAAATAAAGGTTCCAAAGGAATGATTTACTATCTATTCTTGATGTCAACCTAATTGGCAAAGTCTATGAAACTGGTACTTTCATTTCAAGGAAGGAAGTTACAAAAAGTATCGAGGAATATACATTTCAACTTACTTTTCTTGGTGTCAAGCTTTCACAGAAGAAACGAAACTTTTATACTCTGGAAATGGAAAGTATGGACAGAGTGGTGATGTTTGATGTGAAGCCAATTGAAGTTCATGAAAAGGCAATTTTAAAAAAGGCTTTTAAAATTTGTAAATCAACTTGAAGGTGCAAGAAAATAAATATTTTTACTAAGTTTTTTATTTTATAGGCATGGAAATTAGATGTCATGATTGAAAGTTGCCCAATACCGTCCGTGTATGAAAACCACTTTATTAGAAGTAATTATGATGGTGAAGAAAGATTGGCCTCAATCTATCAACCTTATTCACTCAGTGAAATTTGTACTTTGATCATGTTGGTATAATTACAGGAAAAACTAATTTCAGATCTCGTTAACTTTTGGAAGATGATCTTATTTCTTCTTTCCCTTCATTTGGCTGATGAGAGCATTGATGGATCTGAGTTCTTCTTCACTTACAAGGCTAACTACATTTTAGTTTTTCAAACACTGACACTTGAACATTTATTTACAATGATCATGATTTCCTTTAATGTGTTTGATTTCAAATGAATATATGCACGAGTGTGTGATGTGATTGTGATAAGAAACATTCGGAACATGTGGATCATGACAACCAGTCTTTGAAATATGTATCATATCACTCCAAGAGTCTAGGTTATGGATGTCTCAGTAATTTTGTTTATTAATATCATCAATAAATTTGTTATGTAATATTATTTCAGTGATATGATCACTAAATTAATTCAATTAAATATATATGCCTGTGATGTGATTCTCAAAAGAAAATTTCAGAGAATGTTTACCACAAAATTGTAAATGGATTCAACTGAGATGATTCTCATTTGTATGCATGGCTTGCTTATGGTAACAACTGTCTAATCTGTGTTATTCATGGAGAGATGGAAGATTTTTACAATATCCATCATGTCTCATATTCTACATTTACAAATAAATATCTACACTGTAATGTTAAGAGTTAATGCCTTGGTTTATGGTTTATATGGTTAAATATATGAAAACAAGACAATAATTTGATGTAGTCCAAGAAAATCATGTTTTCTGGATAATACTTTCAGAGAATATGCTTATTCCTTCGTCAGACTGATATCCTGTAACTATTTCCCATTTTGAAATGTGCTTGATTTATTATTTGTTTAGTTTTTGGATCAATGTTATCCTTTGAAATGAATTCGTGTACATAACAGTGGAATAATTTCACAACTTAAAAACTTCTGTCAAAAATTCACATCGTCTTTGAAGGCAAGAGTTCCAATACCAGGACTTGCCCTTTCAATTCACTTTTCTAATCACGTAGTTTGCAGGTTGCTAAACATTCCAGACATGGGCCAGAGCGATTGGCAACTCTCATACTCCCTTTAGGCACTATCAGTTGTTGGAATTGTCCTTTCCAGCCAGACTTGGTGTAATTGTTACCCCTGTCAGGAATGTCAGGATGTGATTGCTCACCTTTAGGCATCAGCTCGGGGGTATGATCCCCAGGGAGTTGAGGCTGAGAGTTATAAGGTTCAGCTCATCCGGGTAATACTGCGTGTAATTCCATAACCTGGCCCCAGGGTACCTGCTTGTCATAAGACTAAATTATTCATGGCGCTGTATGGGAATTGCTGATGTTGCGAAATGCTGTAAAATTTTAGTTTTTTTTATTTTGACTGTAAACTCTTTACTTTCTTCATATCTCAGCAAAGTATTATATTTTTGAAGGGTGATCAAAGCTTTCTGAAGGTATATTCTATTTTTGTATTATATATATATGTTGTACCATAACAGTTTCTGATTCAGGCCTTGGTCAAGGTATACATGATAGTATTCTTTTGGTACCGAAAATAGAAACCATTTGTCTGATAATATCCATGTACCGGGTATAGTAAGTGATTCTGAATTATTGTTCATGGAAGTAAAAAACGTCAATGATTTATCAAAGATTTTATTTTTCTCTCTGAAATACTTTAAGAAGTACTGGATCATTTTGCTATACATGTGCATTATTTATATATGATAAATAATACTGTATGTACAGTTAGTATGATACGGGATACCTTGTGATACCATGTGATACCTTGTGATACTCCCAGTTACAGGTGTAGAGCTATCTGTTCTGCTTAAAGGTGCATGAAGTTGTCTTCCATAGTTTGTCATAGCTCGAAAGCTCTAAACTAAAGAAGTAAAGGATTTGTTTTTGAGAAATATGTTTCATTATTATAAATAAATAATAATAATAAACTGAGAATTTATAAAGCGCTTGTATCCAGCAAAACAGAGTCACTGCTCAAAAGCGCTGCTTGAGCTCTAAAAACAACATAGATTTCTAGTCATATGCTTGTCTGAACAGATGAGTTTTCAGCGTTGATCTGAACGTGGAGACACAGTCACTGTCTCTGATTTATGCCTACCACAGGAAGAAGCTTCAAGTGTTTGTACCTTAAAAGTAGATGTATCAAAGGCTGTCAAATAACTCCTTAGGTGCACATGCAATGGACCAGTCTACTTTCAAGAGAGGGTTGACCTTGAAGATCCCTTGTTACACATGGTGTAGGCTTTCTGGCTGTTCAAGGTGAGACTTCCTCCCAAGTTTGGCTCAAGGTTGAAGTTGTTTGTAATAGTTAGAAGAGCTCAGATGTATGTCCATCTACAAATCGATGAAAGTAGGGAAAAGGTTTCTGGAAATCCTTTGAAGAAGAACTTGCTTTTCTTATCTATTTCTATTGTTAAAGAACTTCAGGGATAAAATGTTACTGCATTACTATGCCTACCACTTGGGGAGGGTTCAAGAATTTGTACTTTGAAGAAACTGAGTGCAAGGTTCTGGAATACTTCTTGACAAGCACATTTAATCAGCCTTGTCTTTTAAGATAGTCATGTGGAATCTTTTTCTTCCTTCAGTTATGGGTTTACCTTTAATATTCTCAAAAATGACTCATTACTAGCATCCGGTTTTGAACTTGTCTCCTCAGACAGTCTGAACCTTTTTCTTTCTTCAGTTGAGAGGTTAACCTTTAATATTCCCAGAAATTACTCATTACAAGCACATGTTGTGGATTGAGGCTGTCTGGTCGAGGTGTGAGTTCCACTCAAGTTGTTTGTGATAGCCAGGAGGACCTAGACTGAAGCATGTCAGTCTATCTGGCAATGGAGGCAGAGGATAGTCTGGTCAGGCACTTGTCCCATCTCCTGCGTTATGGTGTCCTTTCATCCGTTCTTGCGGTCGTGTCCCTCAATTCCTGGTGCTTTGTCCCTTCCTCCATTGTACAATACATCTTCCGGCATTCGTCTCTTATATCCAGGTCTAGAATGATGAACCTAATTTACTTTGGTCAATATTGAAATCTTGATTTAAGAATCTTCCATTCAATGACAGATGAATTGAGACCTTGTAAAACCTATCAAGACTTGATTTTGACAGTTTGAGCAGATACCCCAGGGCCTAACGATCTCCCAGTCCGACTATGGCCAGTTCAAGAGTTTGAGGACAAAACTCATCCATGAGAGATCTGACAGACAGGCCCTCCTGTCTGAGAGACTTGAATAAAATCTTTACAAAGGACAGACGACACGTATATTTGCTGACATTATGATTGGAAATGGCATATACCCAGAGGCCTTCAGCATGGCATAAAAATTTGATTTTGATATGAATTGCTTCATATTCATATCCATAATTTCGTGGAACACTTTTGAATAAATGATAGTGTTGAGGAAAGCAGTATGGTGCGTGAAAGTCAGAGTATGGAACAAGTGAGGGATGTGGATACTATTCCCCTACCACTTAATGGGTAAGTTTATTGTTGTGTGTATTGTTAACTGGTCAACTTTGTTTTAATATCTAAGTGTATAATGAATTGAAATGAACATCTCACATTGATATCATATGTATCAATATCATGATTGATATACATGATATAACATATATTGTGAACAATTCATTTGTATTTCAGTAATGATTGATTCAATTCAATGTTTGTATTTCTGTATCTGTCAATCTATATTGAAAATTATTGAAAATAAACTTACTGATGTCAGATATCATTATTTGTTACAAAATTACAAGAGCATGCATCACTGTAAATCAAATATAAAAGCACATTTTCATTTCAATATTTTCTTCATTAAAAAGAATCATTAATTATTTTTTATTTTCCTAAAAAATGTAAATGTTTCAGAGTACATACATAAATTGAATTCTTAAAAGAATATTATTTGTGATTGTCTAAAGTGAGAGAACATATATCTTTCTATGTCGCATCTTGCACGTGCCATGAGGTCATAATATGTTGATAAAATATAAACATACAGCCGCCCAAAAGGCTATAAATGACATGACACACACAATCAATAAACATGTGTGAATGAGTTTTCTGGTGTTCTTGTTGAACCAAGGGTGCCACCATAGACATATAAACCATGTTAATACCAAGAGCAGGGCTGTATAACAAGCATTAAATGCCAGTCAGAAAATAGTGTGGAAATCAGTCAACTGTATACCCGATCGTGGCGATGAATGGTGGTCGAAGTATATACGAGTAGTGGAGAACCGACCGGGGATGGTGGAGGGTAAAGATGATAATATGTGCCAATATATATAATTGTAGTAGTTTTATATCTATGTATTTGTGCGCATTGAGAGTAAACCATGAAGTGCCAAGATCATAACTCTAGATTGAATCATAAAACGCCACTCAGCAAATTGTGTAGAAATCAGTCGACTGCATGTGTATTTGCTCTTCATACATCAGAGCACAGATTAGAGGTGGTAGAGAGTTGTGGTTCACTTATCTGCTGTCAATCTGGGAGAAAACTGCTTCACAAGAAACTGAGAGATGTGCATGTGGTGCCAAATGGACAAATAATTATTATTAACTTTTGAAAACAAATTTTATTATTAAAATATACAAGTAAGAACAGGAAGGTTTTCTGGATAACAACTTCTTTAATGTGAAAATACACGACGTTTCGGCGTATATACTCACTCCTTCATCAGGTGAAATGTGATGTAATATACAAGTGTTCGTTTGAAGAACAACAATGGGTTATTTGATAATGCCAAGATCAGAGTTGAAAGAGGTATGAAATACGTCAAATCAGTCAGTCTGCCCAAATAAGAACTGATTGTAGTTGTAATAGAGTGTGGTCAACTTCTGCACTGGAGAGAGGTATAGGTTTGATGAATATAGGTTCCGAATCTCTGCAGATCATTATGTTGTATGTTTGAATAACTAGTATAATTCTGTATCAATCTACCAGTGTTAGTATTGAGGGAAAACAAGAGAATTAATAATACCGAGATAAGAATTACAGGAAGTATGTCACGCCACTCAGCAAACTGGGGAGAAATTTGTCAACTGTGTTTCTGTGATGGTCGACTTCTGTAACTAAATTTGTTGTTAGTATACATATACATGAAAACATAGTGTTCTCTAGTAATATATTTCAACATACTACTTGATGAAACTTTTACATTTGAGGAAGTTTTAAAGCTGCATATAGCAATGTTAATTATAAGGACAATGGTAAATTAGTAAAGCCACCTACAGCTGGATCAAAGCTCTCCAAGAACCACAGAATCGACCTTACAGATTAAGGAAGAACTGTATAAGTGATCTAGTTGGAGAATTAAAAACATGATGGGTGGTTGATGGTAAAACATTGACCACAGAGCGTAGTCCAGTTTCTTTTCAATGGATGAAGATTTATTGAAAGATTTCTATTTTGATTTAGAATAAAAATAATGAGGTTCACAAATAATAATCAGTCAATCAGTCTGCTCCGATGCCCACTCTCCTAAAAGGATGTAGGATTGTTTAAATATTCCTGCATAGAAGACTTATCCAATGAAATTCATTAAGTCAATCAGTTGTCTATCTGTTATGATGTTAACCCTTCTGGAAGACTCACCAAGAATGATAAAACATAGAGATTAAATGAAGCAGACACTTATCCACAGAAAACTTGTTAGACCAATCAGCTGTCTACAAGTGCTCATAACGATCTGACTCTGATCAAGCGGTGAAGCATGCAACATAGCAATTGGTCATGTTGTTGACATCGGCTTGCTCGAATCAAGTGTTATTCAAATTCTGGAGCTTTAATGGTAAAATTGAGAATCAACAGGATGAGATGCTCACATAAGTTGACTTTAATCCATACATAGAACCAAAAGGATGAGATAATTTAATATAATATGATAAGTCTTTATTGTCCTCAATACATTGTACATCAGAAATTCATTTTGTGTTTTCACACCCGTCAGCCACTGTGCAGCGCCAGTTTAAGTGTTGTGTTGTGTTGTGAGTGTCAAGCAAGGAAGCAACAACTCCCATCTTTTAACATATTTTGGTATGACGCAACCGGCAATCGACAGATGCTCACATATGTTGACTTTAATCTATAAATAGAAGTTACAATGAATGATAAAAGTTCAAATGAAATGAAGTTACAGAAATATGCCCAATAGAAACATATAACTTGTAAATAGAACAAAATAAAAGTGTTAAAACAATCAATTGTCAATTTGTTTTCTCAATTGAAATGTAGATAAAGCATCCAAAGAAAGTGAAGCATCCACAATCCATGGAACAGGTGTTATACCAATCAACAGTTGACTAGCACTGATAACGATCCAACTCAGATAGAGCAGTGAGGCGTGCTGTAGAGCAATTGGTCATGTTATTGACATCGCGTGGTTGAGCTGAACAAGATACTCAGCACTGATTGTGGCAGGAATTGGCCATGGCCAACCAGTATACAAACATTTGACCATGTTGATGCCTTCAACCTGCTTCATTGCTTCTGTTGATGATCTATCTATTGACCCAATTGTGACCTTCAGGCTAGAAATGTCAACGTGAAGGTCTCCAATGGAATTACTCAAGCTGTCTGACATTGTATAGACTGGTTGAACAACCTTGAAGAGTACCTCTGATACCCTGAGATCCTGTAGCTTGTGTAGATATGTATTGTTGTGATGTTGAAGTGAATCTTTAACAGTTTATAGTAGAATCACTGCAGGGATACGAAATGATGTACAAATATTTCATAGTATTGGACCTTATAGTTTGTGTTACTTTCTATATGACTTCAAGGGTTTTGACCTTGAAATTACGCCATCGAGGTTTTCAACAGAATGACTGTAGGGATTTATTGTTATAGTCCAACAACAATGAATATTTTGATACTAAAACCTGACTTGCATTCAGTAACACAAGATTTTGTGATGTGTATGCAAATACTCCATGTTGAAAAATGATACCCACAGCATGTTAATAATAAAGAATGAAGAACAATTTTATGGATACACAACTTCTTTATTCTGTATAGGCGACGTTTCGACATATTGCTGTGTACATCTCCTAATTACCCTTAATTATCAATAATCATGTTGTTAAATCATCTATATCCTTAAACAAGCTCTGTTCTTAATCTCCTTAACAAGCTGTGTACATCAACCTCATCTGCTGTATAAACACTGTAAATCATTCTCTCTGGCTTCTACTCAATATGTGTACATCAAGCCTATCTACTGTAATAACAACTCAAAATCTTCTCATCCTCCTCTATTGTATAAACACTACTTGTATATAAACCCTGGGAATTTGTTCAACTGTACCACCTGCTTGACAACGACATTAGTATCTATGTCGAAACGTCGCCTATACAGAATAAAGAAGTTGTGTATCCATAAAATTGTTCTTCATTCTTCATCATCTCAACTTCTAGAATGCCCATCAAAGATGTTAATAATAGTTTTTGTTTGACTCCCATTTTAGAATGAAACCCAAATAGGTTTGAACAAACTTTATCCATGAATACAGGTGCTATGGCAATGTTACTGCCTTGTGCTCCATACAACATGATCAGACATGTGTCTCGTAGAGTTGACACAGCTCCAGAACTACAGTACTGACCTACAAGTCAGTGTCTTGGTGTTAGTGGCATTGAAGCTGGTACCAGAAATACTAGTACTATACTGCTAAGTGTTGAAGAGAAGAAAGGTCTAGCGCTAATGGTCCTGTCTTTGGAAGGTGTTTTACTGATAACCAATCAATTTTCATGAAGAATGAGGACCATGGTTATTGATTTCATGTTATATACTGAAGTTTAGTACAGTACCATTCCCCTCCAGTTTGGTTTCCACATGCAAATTATAATCTGTCCCTGTTATGTTGTTGTTTGCTGACATCTGATTAAGGGTAGCACTTTTTGCACACAATTTGAGACAATATTGCAGTTAGCAATAGTTATACTATTGTTAAGTGTTCTGGCATCTGACCAATATGGTTAAGCTCTTTTGGAACAGATTTGGAACAATATTGCAGTTAGCAATAGTTATACTATTGTTAACTTGTAGTGTTCTGGCATCTGACCAATATGGTTAAGCTCTTTTGGAACAGATTTGGAACAATATTGCATTTAGCAATAGTTACTATTGTTTAGTTGTAGTTCCCTGGCATCTGATTGATATGGTAAAGATCTTTTTAGAACCAAATTTGGAACAATATTGCAGTTAAAAGTGTTAGAATTTGTTCAGCTTTAGGTGATTTATGTACAAAAAAGAGTAATTTTGATGAGAAGAGACAAGAATCTTCTAGTCCCATCTTTTCGTGATGATCGATGTATGTGCTTTATTTATGGAACTTCTACCACAAGGTGACTAAACAGCTGCTCTGTTTTCTCAAGGGATATCGTTATCCTGTGAACCTATTTGACAAACCGAGTGAATGAATGAGAACAAGGATAATGATCCCCCGATGCCTTGTCATAAGATGACCGTTTAGTTGTCATGTTCAGGCACGTAATACATTATAGTAAATGTGTTGGGTGTAAGTTAGAGCTGTCTTTGCATGTACCTGGAAATTATATGTTTAAGAAGAACCATGAGCCTAAAAGTGGTTGTTTTTTTAAAATTTGGGTTACAAAGGGAATTAAAGAACTAAAAACGCTGTTGCAAGTCTGGGGAAACATTACAAGTTTTTTCACAAGTTCATGCAATATTCAAGCTGTATATTGTATCTTTGTAAGATTTTCCCAGACTATCTCTCAATAAACATAACTAAATTTTAAAATGATTCATTAGGGCAACATTTAAGCCATATTAAACACTGTATGTCATGCTTTCATACTGAAATTGGCTTGCAATAAAAACTCCATGAAAGAGCTAGATGTTGACAAAGTGAGACTTGTCAACTCCCTATGATATATCAACACTGAAACACATGTTCTTGAAGCTACTCAAAGTTAATTAACACCCCAGCCTTCCATTAAAAGGAGCAAACATTTTAAAAAAAAATATGAACAATGAGAACTGAAGCCATTCATCGGTCAATAATACATCATGCAGTGATAGATCTTGCCCTTTAATGTGACCATGTGAGGGTTACAAAAGAGTTATTGCAAATGGAAAAAAAATACCTGACAATTATTGTGGAAGGAAGGAAGGTTATGTGAAGATACGTACGTCTTGAGTTTATGTACATTTGTAATAGATGAGTTTCAAAATAATTCTGTTGGGAAAGGATGAGGAGATTTGTGTCTGTTGAATTCATTATTTTCCAAAATTATTCAGTAGGTGGACAGTTTAGCCATTAAGGATTTCTTTTTCCATCACATCTACAACTTTCAATAAATCACGATTGAATGAGGTATTGATAAACCTGGACGATCACTCACGATAACACCCCAGCCACCAATGTGACCAAGCGTTACATTAGAGCTATTGTACATTGATATTGATGTAGGACAACTAGATACCTGACAAATTGTGGAAGGTTGTGTGAATTAACATCTGAGTTTGTGCGCTGATTGATTTCGTGATGTCGAGATTAGAGACGGAACAGCTTCATATTGATCTTCGACACTTTCGAAAGTATGGAGAGAAAAAGATTTAAACATTTTTTGGAAAAGGTTATGGTTAAAAATTACCTATTGATTTTAACTGCATGTTGATTGTAATCTTTTTACTAGGATTTAGTTCCTACTGTATTGTTATTGAATAATTTAATGCAATTTGAATTTCTTTGAATATGATTATGTTTAGCAGTTACTCAAGTTTCAGAAATATTGTAATGAAATTGTTGTCATATGTAACACACTATTTTCTTGTAATATATACTGAAATATTGGTATATGATTACAGTTTTCAATTAAGACATTGTGATGTAACAAAATTAAACATTGATCAATCTGTATGAGATATGTACGCAATTTTCAGAATAGTCGCAACAAATTGCTTGAGAAATGTTTTTATTATTGAGTTAGCCCAAATACTTTCTCTTTCCCAGATGTTATAACCCTAAACAGTGACAGATACCAGTTTTTTTGTTTTGTTTGTGCCTAAATTGTGATTCTCAATCACATTTTTACAGTCCTTGAGCTAAAAGATAATCATTGACAACCTTTATAACAATTTAAAATAAGGTTACATTTGGGATAACACCACCTTCAATAGTGAAAATTCTTGTACTTTTTTGGGCCAAATCCCATGTAGGATTGGAACCCACACCCTCAGAGTATATTAACCCTTATGTTGCGTATATATATTTTACCAATTTTAGCTCCTGTGGCGGAATTTACAGGCTCGCAGCTCGCAGCAGTAGTTTGGGCTTTGGCACTAACTAGCTCTGCTGGCGGAATTTCCAGGCGGCGATTCCGGTACCGTTTTTACAAAATATACCGCATCTACATGGCGAATAAGGACTATATACGGGCGTTCAATACAAATTCAAGTAGCGACACCCGTACACAAATAGCTAATTCACACCCGAAACTTTGAATGAATTTTCTATGATTTTTCGTTTTTATTCTATTACTTTCGAAAGATTGTCTTTAATTCGGGCCTCGTAACATCATAAAATCCATTTATATACGGAATTGAAGACAAGATGTCTAGCTTCACAATGATATAAAAATTATTAGAATGGGACCTTTGGTTATTATTCTATAGCTATGTAAAGTTTGTCTTTATTTCCACCTATCAAATCGTAAATACTTACAACATGTATGCGGCATTGCGAACGGTCGTTCATCGCACTTTTCCAAGAAATCATATTCTCGAACCAGTTGACAAATAAGCACATGTCAAACCTAATATGGTTATGTTGTTTGACCTTTCAGATAAAAGCTAACCTCGAACCATAACTGATGAAAATATGTTGATTAGTTTGTGTTCCGTTTGGTTTCACATGCCTCTCAGAAAGGTAAAATTGTATCTTTATTTCTGTGAATAAATATGCGCATTTTATATAGAATAAAAGATTATTCTTTTCGGTTTATTGTGATATAAAAAATATGAAAATGCATTCAGTATTTTAGCCGTGATAAATGTGCAAGAAGTTGTGAAAATCGCCGATTGTTAAAGGGATTGTCGAAGTGTAAACATGCCCTTTTCCACGGCGCTTGCCGTGTCTTTATTATTTTTTGACATTTGCTAATTTTATATGGGAATGTAGTCCATTCTTTCCCCTTTATTTTGCCGTATTTTTTTTGGAAAGCAAACAATTCGCTCACATGATATGACGTGCGGGAGTAAGGCGAGTTACCGATTTTTTTCCCGTCTCGCGAGATGCGAGGCAGATGGCAGGTACGGGCGAGGCAAACCCGAGGCAATGCAAACACATGGGTGAAAATAGCCTCAAGCGTAATTACGCTTCGGGGCGGAGCACAACAAAATTGGCCTTTTGTAAAGCTAATTACGATTCGTTACGGGTCAACAATGCACACGCAAATTGGTGTGAATTTTGCTTGACATTCCGACCAGACACTGAACAAAGCTTCATTCTCATGTCGGGCCGCGGAGCGTAAATACAACCATTCTCATGGAGCGGCTCGTGGACACAATCGACTTGTGACCCGTTGTCAGGGCTAGTAAAGTAGTGAGACAGCCGTGAATTATTCTAAGTCTTGTATCCGGGATCCGTATACAGGCACCTCGGAATCGCTTATAGCCCGCCCGGATAATTCCGGGATTCGCAAGTTAAGGGTTAAGGCAACTATGGTATGGTCAGTGCTGTCGATATTTGCCTATTGAAGGTAGTGTTATCCCAAATGTAACCTTGTTATATTTGTTCACTATCTAAATGGCATGCATTTCTATTGACAACCTTGTCGAGGGTAGTTTTTGTCAAAACACAAGCGTTAATTCTCATACAGTTTATCACTGTCTATATGTTTATCTTGAGTATAAGTCAACCCATTTTCTCAACCCACCAAATCGTTGTCAAATAATTTAACTATTTATGAGTTATATATCTCAAATACAGGTCTACCCCCATCATTGCATTCACTGATTGTTGAAGTTGCTGATCAACATCTGTCTATTGTCATTACTTTAGTAAGTAAAATTACATGTTTGATTCATCTATTAAATTCAAGTAATTATATTTTAATCATAGATATAATATTGATGCCATAATATACCTGAAGGAGAACAAGTTCTATTGATGATTATCAACTTATTTATTGCAACGTATCGGTCTATTGCAATAAAGAAGTTGACTATCCATAAACCTCTCACATCAGCTTCTAAATAAACAATAAACCTGTAACATGTTTTGGTATGGAACAGGTTAAAGGGAAAGTTCTATCACCGATCTATCGGCAGCATCCGCCATATTGGATTCTTGGCATTACATGAAATGAAAACACGCTATATTTAACCCAGTTTTACACTTTTTTGAAAATTAAACATATACAATGACAGAAAATGCACATAGTAACGTATAATAAAACGAATAAACAATATGCGTTTAGTCTGTAGCAAAGTTTTCCCCACTCGCAGCGCCGATGAATGGCTTCAGTTCTCATTGTTTTTATTTTTCAACAAATATGCGCTTGTCTAAGTTATGAAATAAAAATTCATCAAAATATTAACTTCATTAATAAATATTTTAATTTTATTGTGTTTTAATCATGTATTTATATCATTTTGTGTAAACGAGAACATCCTCTCGAATTTCGTTTCAACAAAAATTACCCCGATAGAACCCTCCCTTTAAAGCCAGAGAAATTATGAAGTGCAAATACTCAATGACCTATATGAACATTCAGTTCCGTCTGAATGTGATGTTTACACAAGTATAGCCATCAGATAAGTAGAAGTTCTAGGATTTGAGAATGTCTGGTTATGAGTGGGAGACTATTGAGTATACTAGAGGTGCTTATTACGGTGTCATTAACACCAGAACTCCCACCAGGGGGCTCTGTTTGACGTGGACGGAGTAGGCAATTGGTTTCAAATAAGCCAGGGCTATGGTGGACACCACTCTGCCTCCGTCAACCTAGGCTCACTTAGGTCATTTCATGATTTCAAGTTTGTCAACAAAGATATTTTATGACTTAATAGTTGTTTCTTGATAAATAGGTTTTTTCTCCCGAAATTTCATGAATTTTCACATTAAAGTTGTTTATCCAGGAAATCTTCCTGTTCTTAAATAGATGATCTTTTAATTAGTCATTAGTCGTTGTAGTAGGTTTTTAAGATTATTTACAGTTTACTGGACAAAAAAGTTTGGGATATGTATAAATTTGGAATTATAGATTCATTTATCCATTGACGAAATGATGAAATATCAATCATGAAAGTTCAAATATCCCTAAATTATTTTGTCCAGTACAGTTAATGTAACACGAAGCTGTAACTAGACAAATAATTCCAAGTTTATTATCGAGGAATGTTTTTTTATGCTCATGAAATTGTTTGTGGCAAACACTCAGAAGCAGGTGATGGTGATTTTATCATCTGAACTCGGCAAAGATGAATATATTTTAGTAACATGATAGGATAAGATTAACTCCTCCTTTCAATGACGTTTTTGTAAAGAGAAACAGTTTTTTTTTAAAGTTTTAGATTACAAACAGTTTCTGCAGCTTGATTAATCTAATTAACTCTGAAACAATTGCGACAAAGAGGTCAAATTTAGGCAACTTAATTAAAATTTGTCTTAGAAGTATCCGGTTTCTAATTCAAATGAAAGGCATAGGAGGATAATATTTCCAATCTTATAGAAACCATTTAATCTGATTAATCAGATTTACAGCATATACGCGAATGGAAAGATTTCTTTGATTGTTACAGAATGTTATTGTTTCTGCATTCAAAATTTTCATCTCCCTTAATTCTTTACATTCATCTGTTCAAAGAAACATATATAGTTCTTGTTCATTTGTCTCTAAAAGAGATATATTTTAAATATTACTACACCCTAGTAATATTTTTATCGTCAGTATAAGGACTCATCTGTATTGATTCAACTTTGAAAGGTTATGTAACGTTACTTGAAAAAGGTCTAGAGAAAATATTTAAAAGTATGTACTAGGGTCTTATTATCCTCAGCTGAATTCATCCAATTAACTTTGTTAGGAAATACTTACAGGAGATCGAATCGAGACAGTTTTAATTGAGCGTGTATTGGAAGTGTCTGGTTTAGAATTAAAGTGACAGTTTTTGAAGGGTAGAGAGATACTATTTCTTATCGTGTCATGTCTACATTTGAAGCAAATCAATCAGACCTATATGAAATGGTTGGTTCAGTTTGTGGAAATGTGGAATTTGCAGAATTTCTGTGGAAGCAGTGTCAAGACTGTCTTGGATGGACAATTCTGATGTTCTTGCATGAGGTTGTAGTGAAACAAGTTTTACCAGGAAATATATATTTCACCTTTTTCTTGATTATAATGATTGTGATTGCAACGATAATGATGATTAAGATAATAATGATTACTGCAGCAATGATGATGATGATAGTAATAATAGTGATGGCAACAATGATGATTATGATGATGATTACGGCAACAGTGATGATAAATTTGATAATGATGATGATACCAACAATAATGATATTGATGATGATGATGATGATGATGATGGTGGTGGTATTGGCAGTGATGATGTAAATGATGACAACAATAATGGTAAAAAGATGATGATGAGAGGACACTGACATTGAGGGTGGCAAAAATTATGATGGTCGATGGATGATGATGCTCTAATTGATGCCAAACAAATCATACAAACAAATGACCTGACTTAATTGTGAACTTAATTGGTCTCAAATAAATTATTACTTTTGCAATAAACATTGTGATTTTGCACTTGCAAAGTCTTATAGCATATGTAACTTAACAGTAACAATATTATGAGGAACATTACACTAGCTGCTAGTAGCACTCTCCTACGACTCATCACATGTCCACATACAAATCAATATACTACCTCCCCGATGACTATTGACATTTTCACACGGCTTTATGAAATCAAAGACTTCCTAGTTCTCACATTATCACTGGATGTAAAATCTTTATTACTAGATGTAAAATATTGGACCTCACAGATGAATATTGACAGGTCTTATTGACTTGGGAGAAATCAAAGACCATCAATTTGTGATATTTGGTCTTAATGTAAAACAAGCTTTTCTGGTAGAGAAATCCGAGTTCACTAAAGGTGGGACAAATATAAGGCAATCAGAGTCGCTTGCTATTGATGTTAGATATGAAAGTAAAATTTCTTTTTATTCTAGTTCCAATATTTGATTTAATTTCTTTGTATGCAAAATTTGCCGAGAATATAGGCATGAAAATTTGTTCATCAATTTTAAGATGTAAAATTAGTCTCTTTAGTTAAAATGTCTCAGTCCATTTCAGAGATGATAAGCAATCATTTTTGCTTTTGATGAATGCTGACATGAAAATAAATTTGTTCTTGTCTCATGAAACTACTATTTTCTTCTCTCGTAAAACTAATATTTTCTTCTCTCATAAAACTAATATTTAATTTCAATTCTTTGTGTACAATACTTGCTGAAAATAGAAATGAAATGTGCATGATTTCAAAGAAATAAAATAACACTATCTAAATGTGATTTCTGTGAAATAAGTTTTATTTGACTTTGTGATAATCAATTTTATATTCATTGTGCAAATCTTAAATAGACCAGTCCCTCTAAGGTAATCTATCATTGTTTTTACTTTAAAATGATAGCCAATGTATTACATTTTCTAATGATTCAAGCTACCACCAAGATATAATTTCATAGACAACATGAAATTATTGATGAATTTACAGTTCAAACAGAAATATTTGAATTGAAACAAATGTTTGATTTCTACTTCATGAAAATCTTGCTTTTTATTATGATGTATGATCAATCTTGACCAAGGAACATTTTTCCATTGAGTAAATTTACATATCAGAGTTGCATCAAGGCTGCAATATTGCAGACTTCCTTTTACTATATATGCACATCTGCAAAACATGAAAATCTATGCACAGTTAACAGTTAATGAACATGTACCAATCATCCTTGTGGCCACATCAATTTACTGTCAGGTCCATGTTGTAACATATATATCCCCTTTATCCACATTATCAAAACACTTTATATCAAGGGATGTTTGCTAGTCAACCCAGAATCTTAACCCTTACATTGCGTATTTCTATTTTACCCATTTTAGCCCCTGTGGTGGAATTTTCTAATCATCTAGCTCACAGCCGTATTTTAGCTAAAGCACTAATTGGCACTGTTGGCAGAATATTCAAGGCGGCGAACCCCGTACCGTTTCTACGAAATATCATGTCTATACATCGTGAAAATGGACTCTTTAATTCAGGCCTCATAATATCGTAAATTCGAAACAAGATTTGGAATTGAAGACAAGATGTTTGGCTTCACAATGAAATAAATATTATTATAATGCGACCTTATAATTGTTATAATTGTAAAGCCATGTAAAGTTTGTCTTTATACCCATCTATATATCGTAAATACTGAGAACATTTATGATGCTGCAATGCAAATGTGTACTTACGTCGTTCATCACACTTTCCAAGAAATAATAATCTCGAACAAATTGACAAATAAGTACATGTCAACCCAAATATGGTCATGTTATTTGACCTTTCCAACAAATGCTAACCTCGAACCATATCTGATGTAAAAATGTTGATTAGTTTGTGTGTCGTATGGTTTTACATGCCTCTCAAAAAGGTAAGCTTGTATCTTTATTTCTTTAAGTAAATATGCACATTTTATATGGAATAAATTATCATTCTTTTCTATTTATTGTGATATAAAAAATATGAATATGTGCTGAGTAGTTCAGCAGATATTAATCGTGCAAGAAGTTAATTGTGAAATGCGTACTCTGAATTGTTTATGGCCTTTCCAGACCAATATGGGGCCCACAAGTTAAGGGTTAAAGTCAATATCGGATCATGAACACAAACAGTGCATGTATTTTTATTAATACAAACAAATTCTCAGTGATTGAAGGGTATCAGTTGACAGATTCACACTTCCTTTGAGTAGAACAAGTCTTTCAATAGAAATTTTACATTTCTTTTAACATCAAAGGAATGGAGTTCATAATTACATGAGGAACTGTTAGCAACACTCTATTATGGTACATTAAAAATTTATCAAAGATTAATTTGATTTAATGTTAGAATACTACCTCTGACTTAATGATATTCTAGAAGTTTCTTGAGGGTTTTAAAATTACACATCTTCAATCAACTGGGGAAATGGAGAAAATGATACACAATTATGATAAAATTATAATTCCATTATACAGCACTTTTTACATCAAGGTTTGCTCTCAAAGTGTTGTAATTATACTTTGGTTCGTTTGATTTTAATCTAAAATGTTTCAACTATTCTCTCTCATACAACCAGTACTGTCATCAGGCACATGGAGTTAAAGCTAAATTTTAAAAAGATAAATATTTCTCTAGCATCGGTGGATCTCCTTTATTTGAGCAGAAATATTTGTTATCCCTTGGGGATATAGTATTTGTCTCCTTCCATCTGTACGTCCGTACAAAATGGAATAACTTGTGTACTATTCACTGGATTCTTTTCATATTTTGCATATGAGTTCATCATAGGGAGAGTAATGTTCCTACAGAGGTTTGTGACCTTGACCTTCATTTTAAGGTCACAACGATACTTTTTTGTTTACCCTTGTCAGTGGGATATCTCTAGAACCATTCACTGGATTCATTTCATATCTTACACATAGCTTCTCCAAGGAAAGACAAAGGGCTGATCAGATTTTTGTGACCTTGATGTTATTCTCAAGGTCACAGCGGAACTTAGAATCTTTTATTGAAGGTAGAGAAGACATTTATTATGATTTGTTGCTTGCACTTTAGTTTTTGATTAGACAATGGAAATATGTAAATCTAGAAAGAACAATCTATTCTAACAACAGAAAGATTATATAATGACCCAACAAGTGATGAAACTCAAAGACATTGAAAAGTTTCAAGAAAAAATTGTTCTTTCTATTTTTTTTAACAGAAAGTAGGATTTCAGAAATAATTGACATTTCTGTCACATAATGTTGACATCGAGGACCCAATGTTCAATGTCTGGAAGCCAATTCAGTGCCTTCCTCAGCAGATATGTTTTTGTAAGATTGATTTGTTGTACCAATTAACTTAAAATAAAACTTTAAAAATTCATCCTTAATTAGGTTAAATGAAATTTGTTAAATTTAAATTGAACATTTAAAAAAAAAGGTTCAAGTACACCAAACAACATTAAGCAGTTCCATTTTATGTGTTAGTTTTTCTATCCTTACAGTGCTTGACCCGAGCTAAAAGCAACAACTCCCACTTTTTAACGTCTCTTGGTATGACATGTTTGGAAATTAAACCCTGTTTTTCCCTTGATGAGCAGACAATCTACTAACTGAGCTACATCCCAGCTTTATAAAAAAAAAATGTTACATACATATATACTTACAGTAATTTCAGTCTGCGGCATTCACAGTGGCCGAAAGGACAGTCTACGAACTGAGCTATATCTCCACTTTATACAAAATTGTAAGCTAGCTATACGTTTAGTAATTCTGTCAACGGCATTGGTTATAAACTACAAGATGTCACAGTGGCTGGATGTCTGTACAAATTCAACAGGGTACTTGTTCTAAAAGAATTGTTTCATTATCCCAAATATAACAATGTTAAACTAAAATATATATGATGAAAGAAATTTAAAAGTTGAACCAGTAGGTAATGGTTTACTGATTGTACAGAGAGTGCCCATATTATGTACACATGTACGTAATAATATGACGAGAGCATCAGCTGTATGACTAGAGTTGTCTGTTCTTGAGTCAGCTAGGTTCTTGCTTTGTTTGGGCTAAGACGATTTCAGGTCTGATGCTAATGAAGATTACATGGCCACATGTGTCTGGCAGATGGATTAATTTGTAACAGATTTGTAGATAACAGAATTACTTAAAGTGCAAGTGCAAGTCTTATGAAAGTGATTTTTTTCTAGTTATTTTATTTTGGGTGATGTTGGTATCCGTTGTTAGAAATAAATGTTGGGTAATGGACATTATGGAATGTAGGCACTAGGATTGGAGTTCTATATCTGCTATGGAACATATAAAAGTCACGGTATATTGTCTTGAAATAAACATCTGTCCATTCTAAAGTCACCCTCAGGAATAACAGTGTATGAATTAAGCATAAAACGTTATCATCCCAAAAAAATGATTGTCAATGTCATAGCAAAATTTCGTAAACTGGATGTAGCAAGTGGGGTGAACAAATCTTCTAGGAACATAACAGATTGTACCATTGATGACGATCAAATAGATTCGTTTAGAAATATTGATTACAAGTCGGTTTCTTCTTTGAAAGGCATGTTTGATTTGAGAAACCGAGTTGTAGCTTCATGATCCCTTGAGTAGATTGAGTTCAAGGTCTACTGACATTTAAAGATAGTGATATATTGTCTGAATGTCTCATTGACTGTTGGTGTCTGGTTGTCAATCTTCTCCAAAATTTGGATGGTTGAGGTTTAAGGATAATTTTCACTCCTATAGATGGCTCAATGATGCAATTACTAATATGACAAGTCCTTTGGGATATACATCTTTTTCATTTCTCAGGAGCTACTCCTAAATAAAGAAGTTGTATATCCATTAAGATTCGTCATATCTGTACCTTCAACTTTTAGATTGCTTCTCAAATAGCTTTTTATACAATTTTTGTTTCTACTGGTGAATGGCAGATTTGATTCCTTTGTATAGAAATATCGCTGGAAACTGAGTTGAGACTCAATGATCACCTGAGGAGATGGATTTCAAGATCTATTGGTATTTAAAGATGGTGATGTATTGTCCGAATGACTCATTGACCTTTTGATGTCTGGTTGTTGATCTGGTACAACACAAAATCTGGATGTTTGAGGATAAAGGGGATAAAATTGAAGGCACTGACATAACCAGTAGATCTGCCATGTCTACATGTGTGACACTGACAGTTTGTGTCTGAAGTGTTAATGGGAACTGAGGCAGTCAGATTGTTCGGGTATTGAAGAGTAAACTTCTCACTTCATTCATAATGGATATTTATACCGCACACTCTTCCATGCACTAATGATTTCTCAAGGTGCTACACATATTATTATCCTGAAGGAAATTGTACTTTCAGTGCTGTTACTAAGTGAATTAATAAGTTTGTACGTCCGTTTCCTGTACCAATTTACATAGCTGGGTGGACTGAGTGCAATGTGGATGAAGTGCAGAGGCACAACAGACTCAGTATGAGACCAAGTCACAAGTGTTTGATGTCTCCTCCAGGACTCGAACTTACCGCTACACCGGCACTGTGCTCTTAGGTTATTTCACCAGCTATTGACAACCAAATCAAATTATATGATTTATTACATAATTTGGAGTGAGATACTCGGTTCTATCAGTGAAATAAACCCTCTATCAAGCTACAGTGGTGATAACCTTTATCACCACTCAACTGAGTGATGATAAACTTTATCACCACTCCATGACGTCATCGGGACAATGTTATGACGTCATATTTTCAGCTTGTGAAGGCTGTACGTTTGCCGTTGAAATCACTCCAACTCAACGTAAAACACAGAAATAATGATATAATAAATAGAATATCTGTTTTTCCTTGACAAATACCATGTTTATCTCATTGAGTGAGGTAGAAAAGTAGATATTTCACGAGTGGTGCAGCCACGAGTGAAATATATTAACTTTTTCTACCTCACGAGATGTATTGTATATATTGAATAATTTCTCATTTGTTTGTGAAGTGTTAATGGGATCGGAGGCATTCAGATTGTTCAGATATAAATGAGTGAAATCTCATTTCAATAAGGCATCAACAACCAAAAATAATGATATAATATTTTTCTGAAATTCTCGTTAACTGTTTTTGTCTCAAGTGTAAATGTGATCTGATGGATTCATCAGTCATTTCAGGCACAAACGAGAGAAATTTTCATTATTTTGATAAGGTTTTCAAATACATGTACATTCTATTAATTGGCTCTTTACATGTGGGGTCTCTCGCCAGTAGCCAGTAATATATCATTTCCTATGTCCAGAGTATGTAGCTCAGTTGGTAGATTGTCTACTTATCGTCTGGAAGTTCTGGGTTCAATTCCCGGTCGCATCATACCAAAAGTTGTTAAAAGATGGGAGTTGTTTTTTCCTTGCATGGTGGTCCGCTTGAACGGCGCCACACTGTGGATGCCGGGTACCAAGGGCACAAACCAAATTTCCAATTTACATTTTAATGAGGACAATAAAGTGTTGAGTTGTGAGTAGTGCTTTCTGTAAGTTGGCTACACAGAAAACAATGATTCCATGGCTGAAGTGTTCATGCATATCATTATGTCTTTATTTAAACTTTCATAGAAAGTCTAAAATATCTGATCTGATCTGATTATTCATAAGGTTCAAACACAAATGAGAGAAGAGATTTCACCTGATGAAAGAGTGAGGATATACTTCGAAACGTTGTGTATTTTCAGTTGTAGTTGTTATCCAGGAAATCTTCCTGTTCTTACAAATGAGAGAAGCTGTCACTTTGATAAAGTTATGTTGATTATGTCTTCATATAACTCTGGATCTGTTAGTATTACAGTCTATTGTCTGAATGTCACAGCCACTCTTATTGTCTGCAGGTTATATCTGATCAGATTAATCAGACAGTTCCGACATTATGGAGAGAATTGTCACCTCCATAAGGGTATTTCAGTACGGTTTCCCAAAACCTCTAGATCTATAAGTATGACGGGAGTTTCCCGACTGTTAGTGTCTGAGGTGTTGATCAGATCCGACATTTAACACATGGATACGTCCTTATTCAGACATTTTAGACAGTTCAGGGAAATTGTCACTTCCATGAGGTTATATACAGTCTTCCGAGTACTGGAAATTTAGGAGCACCATTGAACTTGGGGACATTTTGCCTATGAAGGTTAATGATGCTCACTGTATTTCTAAAGAAAGGTTTATTTTCACAACCTGTTAAATGCAAACAGTAAAATGTTATATAAGTCAATCCTTGCACATATAGAGGATACTAAACGATCTAAATTTTTTAAGTTAATGATCTGGTATTAAACGAGTGAAAACTAGTTTGATGCAATATCCTTCCCTAAACATCCTCGGTTACCCAGGGTTTTATATATGCTCCGTTACTCTCCACGATATCACCCCTGGGACGCTCCAGTTTGATGCAATATCCTTCCCTAAACATCCTCGGTTACCCAGGGTATTATATATGCTCCGTTACTCTCCACTCTATCACCCCTGGGACACTCCATCAGAGAAATCTGTACTCAAATTACCCTGGGTTCGAATCCCGTCATGGCTCAGAAACTATGCTGTTGAGAACAGTTCTACTTGCACTTAGGTTTGGGTGCAATGCTACGTGACTGACATTCAATGTAGTATACCCATGGTTTGGTAGTGCCAGTCTATAATCACCAGTTGCAGGCTTTCTCCCAGTCATTATACTAACCTCCATGATAGAAGTGAAGTACGTACCCTAGAAAATGCTTTCAAACCCTAAATTACCTCATTTCTCTGAAAATATTAAAAAAATTGTTTATTATTTCCAGAACTTACTTCAAACAATGTCTATGCACTGATTTGTAAATGCTGACAGATTAAAGGAATTTGATCTCTAGAAATGTTTAATTAATTTGAAATGTTATAGGCACGAACATTAACACAGTATACAAATTGACTCATGTAGCCAGCAGCTTATTAATATCATATTCAATAAGAAAAGTAAGATTTTGTGCATACCATATTCAATTTCAAAAGTGCCCTGGGCATTTAGCTAAAACTAGTCAGGATATATTGCTTTGTTTATTGGGTTTAACATCTACAGTGGTGTAGTAAGTTAACATACACTTGTATGACATCACAGAACTGGGCATTCGATATCATTGCTCCCTGGAAATCTGATATCAAATACACGTACCTGATATTAGGTAATATATCCATTTTAGGTTACATATAGACTTACAGAATCTGACGCAAGATTGAGTTGTAGAAGTTCTGAACCTGTGTTTGTGACAGTGATTCTGAAATCGTCCTGTTTTGTTTATGTTGCTTTTGCACATGTTATGTGAAAACCTTCCTTCATGAAATACTAGTGGCTTAAGTAAGAAGTGAGAGAGAAAGAAAATTATTTTATTTTTGTGTCAAATATTTTCTTACACAAGATGAAATCACTTTTTCATACATGTTATTTATAGAAGCCGCTAAGACATTAGTGTTGTCCTGCATTATAGCTATAAAAAGGTCATGTGGAGATAGTAACGACAATGAAGTGTTATAAATTCTATAGATCATATCCAAACTTATTTGTGCATAGAGGCTACATTTCACCAAAAAATGGAATTCATCTTCCATCTTGCCAAGATCACAGCATTTACATATTCTGTTCTCTTAGCGTCAAGTAACATATGCATATGTCTTACAATCCATAGTGAATTCTGCCAGGGGCGGGCACGGCAACTTTGTCTGCAGTAGAGAACTGTTCTACACGCACTAAGGTTTGGGTGCAATGCTACATTGAATTTCAGCGTATTACCACCCATGGTTTGCTAGTTCAAGCCGGTGATCGCAGGTTTCACCGCAGCCACATGGCATTGCGGGCTTTCTCCCTGCCATGATACTAGCAGCTCCGATATAAGTGAAAAATTCTTGAAAGCGGCGTTAACCCAAACTCACCTCACCTCAACTCACCTCACCTCACCTCACCTCACCTCACCTCACCTCACGATTCATAGTTGGGGCCGAAATTTAACAGAGTGACTGCGGTATAACTTCTATGCACTAAGTCTTGATTATCTCCTAATTGTTTACTGCCTTACATCAGAAGGCAAGTAAAAGATGTTTAAGGGTTTTTTTCAATTGCTGAGGGCTTTGGAGGATTAACTTACTTGTAATAAACCATCCAGAAATAACCAGCTCCTCTGTGCTTTAATATCTGGAGTTGCAAATACCACATATTCTCTGCCTGAAGGAAAACCAAGTTCTATGAAAAGTCAACTCCTTCAATGAATGTGATATTAGTGTTGATCTTTACTAACACTCTTATCAAGCATTGCTAATGAGGATGACTGTCCATAGAATTTGCTTTTATTTCATCTCTACAACATCTGTAATGCTGCTTAAGATATGTAAAGGTTGAAATAGTTACTTCGGTTTGTATGCAAAATGAATTTTCTTTGCTGGTTTCAGCAATACCTAAATGATATATAATAAGAATTCAAATGATATATATATATAACAAACTTCCTAGTGACAATAAATACCAAAGTGATCAGTACAATAAACATTTTAATGATATATATTAATTAAATTTAATATCAAAATGATATACATGATAAATATTTAAATTATATGTTATAAAACAAACTTCCTACAGTAACAGTTGAACATATGAAATTGATAATATGATATTCTTGTAGTTTGTAATATACCCTGAGGCATAGTAAATATATATTTTTAATTACTTTCACAAGAAACTTTATTAAACATTTTATTTTCTTGATGCACAGTTTAAAATTTCAAGTATTAGAAAAACAAACTGAAATGATCAAATTCGACAAATTAAATTCAGTTTATATAAGAATGATTATCGAGTATAAGATAAAATATCATCAACTTTTGCAAACATGTTATCTGAATCTATAATGATGTTTATAGAGTTTAAGATCAAATATTATCAACTTTCATAAACATGTTATATTTAAACGTATTTTGATGTTTATCTAGAAGATAATTAACCTCTTCACAAACATGTTATCTGTAAACCCAGTGTTGAGGTATTTATTGTTCTTCACCATGAAGCAGGAGACATTAATTCTGTTTCTCTATTTATATACATAGATCGAGAATGAGGAAATCATTTACTCGAGAATTGTACACAATGCACTATAGATCTATTACAAATTTTGCTCTGAGATAAACAACAACAAAAAAGAGATAAACTTTGCCCACTTTAATTGAAAATTCATATTTTCATTGGTCTTTTCACTGTGTATATATATACAAAAATAACTAAAAGAGTTTGTTATTTTGTAATTAATACCCGAAATGAAAGCAAATTAGCTTTTGAATTTGATTTTTTTTCACGCATTTATTCTCTTTTGAGCTTTCGATTAATATTGAATATTCTTTAACTATATTCTCTTTAAACAAAATTGAGTTAGTCTATAAACAGTATATTTAGTGAAACTGGCAAACACAAAATGGAAAAAGATAATTATTGAACCAATAAAACATGCTTTATAACAGTGTTGGTATTTACATGCACCCAAACATCACATTAATTACAATAAAGAAGTTAGTTTTACATTGATGTTGGTTTTCCTTCATCTCTAGAACTTCTAAAATGCCTATCAATCAATCTTTGATCTTCAAAGTTGGATTAATGATATGTTTGTTAGAATTATAGGATATTTTATTTCAATAGTTTTTCGACAATTTCTTTGATCTTTCATATCTTTACAAATTATCAGTTATCATAAAAATCTCAAGTCTTTGTCAGGTTTTTATATACCATTAGACTAGACTTTCAACGGTATCATTGTCCATGTCCATCAGATTATTTCTTGTGAAAGTTTAAATTGTTATGTAAATTTATATACATCTCATATTTTTACAGTTTTTAATGGCACTATTATATATGACTTGTCAAGACTTTTCCATATTTCCCCGAGCTATTAGATTTGTTGTGGTGAAATACTACAAACATACATGCATACATAGATACCATCTTATTAAATTTGTCCAATCTGTTTTTATGGGAAATGGTCATAAGAATTACATTTACTCAAACATTTTAAATGTTATGTTTGTGATACATTTGATCTGTTCGTTGCTAATTCTTAGGGAGCGGGAGAGCGCAGTGGTTAGCACGCTCTGCCTCGGATCAAGAGGTCCGGGGTTCAATTCCCACCAGCTACGGGCTTGGCAATTTTGTCTGCTGTAGAGAACAGTTCTACATGCAGTAAGGTTTGGGTGCAATGCTACACTGAATTTCAGTACAGTACCACCCATGGTTTGCTAGTTCCAGCTAATACTTGCAGGTTTCACCGCAATGCATAGCCATCATGGCATTGCAGGCTTTCTCCCTGCAATAATACTAGCAGCCGCAATATAAGTGAAATACTCTTGAAAGCGGCGTTAAACCTCACCTCAACTATTTCTTAAAATTATCAAATATGTGACGGCAAATCGTATTTTCCACCCACTTCTCTGCAATATGTTTTGCAATCAAAGACAAGATTCCCTTGATCTATAACCATTTGAAAAAAAGTTAACGACTGCTAGTTATGAAATATGAATTACCTCCTGTCATGAATGATTGTAGCTTTCAGATAAATACAGGATATTTTTTCACAATGATAATCATGTACGCCAACAGCCATCACCTCAATCAGAGGACCAGTAAATTACGTGAAGGCATTCCCTTAATTTAGCCATATCGCAGCTATGTGATAATCTTCTTACTTATCCTGCTGTCTTGGCTTATTTTGTTAACTCTAATTATTCTAATTATTTTGAGCTTTTCTTATTCAAGTAATTTTATTGGAACAAGTCAAATTGGGGCAATTTTCTGTAACGCCAATATGCTGAATTTGTTAGATATCATTTGTGAAGTTGACAATTTTCCCTTATTCTATAAAGTGCATTTGATTAGGAATGTATTTTTAAAAGTAAAATCTTACTATCAACAATAAAGTTAACATAGTTCTATTATTCAATCAGCATTTCTGCCAACTTCAACACAGAAATCTTTATAGCAGATCATAAAACTATAATGACACTTGCTTGTTCAAAGTAAGAATGTTCACCCAAAAACGTTAGTGAATCTTTAAAGCTACTTTATCCCTAAATGTGTTTTAACAAGTGAATCAAAGTGAATAGTTGGTCCTTCTATATTCTGTTATTCAAAAACACTTTTTGTTGAAGAAACTTGCAATTAACGTATCAAAATTTTAATGATCCTTTGAGTATTAAATTGACCATGGTTAGTGCATGAAAGTCACAAAAAGATCTTCTTTGATATTCTGTAAAACTGAGGTTTTTAATTTAAATTTAAAAATCTTGAAAAAATTGCTCAATTCAATAGAAAATAATTCAATCAAATGAAAGGCATGTAAATAACTAAGTGCATAAAAAAAGTTAAGTTCTTGTTCTAAATTAACAATAATGATTGATATTTTTTATACTGTCTTTCTTGTATTTCAGCCTGCAGAATGTCGCCAGCTGGGATACTGAGTGAATTTACATATGAATTGGTCTGGATTTCGAATACAGGACAAAGTTGCTCAAAATATTTACGATTTTTCCCAATCTTTATGCTAAATATTGTGTATTTCTTGCAGCTTGTCCAACTCCAACAGCCTGTCCAATGTGAGCAGTACTCTGAGTGAGCGTATGCATGAACTGGTCCGTGCATTCTCGAGTCGAACACAGCGCACGAAGGAGAAGACAACTCAACCCCCATCACCGTCTTCCGTCTCCAGTCATGACGCCAAGTCAGGTATGTTCAGCTTATTTTCTTTCTTCCGTCTTTTTAAATTTTTTATCAAGGAATGTGGCACTGTTACTGTGTTAATAAGACTCTTACTGACCTCTTTCTTCTTTGGATAACTCATTCAGTGAAATATTTTACAGGAAATATGGGGCTTTACAAGTTAAGAGATTTTCATTGACATAATGGTGTCGACAAAGTTGATTTAGATGTTTCAGTCAGTTGCTGTTAATGTTAATGTTTTCAAGTAGATAGAACATTACAGAGACCTTGCAAACCTCAGATACATTCATCAATATTACTCTTTTAAATCAATATTGAAAGGATAATAAACACACAAGAAGTCTGTTGTTTGGATCAGACATATTGATCGTTTACAATAGTTCTCCTCTTCTTACTTTTCTCCTTGAATCTTCATAATTTTGAATTTACTGTCGCTTGCATGAGTTTTTCAATTTACACTACAGTTAGTATTATTGCAGAAGGAATTCAGACAGTATCATTGAATTGCAGTGAAACCTGTGAGCCTCTGCTGGAACTATAGAGAAACCATGCATGGGCATGTGGTACTGCACTACTGACATGCAGTGTAATGAACAAATAAACTTCTCATAGAACATTCTCTACAGTAGACAGTGTTGTTGAATTAAATATAATAAAATATTGTGGAGCCCGCTGAAGAAATTCAATCTCCAGATCTCTTGATCTCAGATTGAATTACCACTGTGAGTGTAATAATGATAATGATAATAATAATAGTCCACTTGTATACCGCATTAACTTCAAGTGCAACGTATGCTCAAAGCACACCAACGTTCATTTCGAAATGATAGATTTGAAGAGGCGAGTTTTAAGTCTTGATTTGAAGACGGAGAGTGATGGAGAGGTTTTCAGATCAATTGGAAGACTGTTCCGTTCCGTTGTAGCAGAGAAAGAGTGGTGGCCATAGTTGACTGTTTTGACATTGAGTACGGCCAACAGATGTTGTGAAGTTGAGCGTAGATTCTTTGATGTTTTGTACGCCTGAAGAAGATAAGTAAGGTACATGCTGATTGCCACAGTTCACATGCAATTAATTGTATGCATGATTTAGGCTCCATTCATGTCAGTTCAAGTTGAGCTCTTCCTAACTTTCATACATACTTACATCTGTCTAGTTGGAGACGACTTCGGTTTGATACCTCTGGTAGGGGTTAGAGAAGCTGTAAGTCCCAGGTCTTTGACATGCTTAATTTTACTTTTTTAAAAGTCATGACTTTTTTAATTGCTTTGAAAATTACTTTCTTAATTCTTCTTTTAAAGCACTTAAGTACCACTTTGGCTTCACTTACAGTCATGAGCTTTGTTACTCAGTTTTGAAAAAAACATCTCAAAGTCCATGATTTAATTTGATCGATGCTGAAAAGATATTAATTTTAAATCAAACCCTGTACTCAAATTCAAACTAAACAGTCCTTTTAGACACTCTACCATTCGACAGACCTCGATCTAGTAATCCAAATGAATTCCATATTCCTACCTTATGTTTACCTATATTAATATGTCTAGCTGTTTGTGTAATCATATGGGAAAAAAACTTCATCAACTGTGGTTTTTCACTTTCTACTTCCTAAGAAGACAAAAATCTGATTTGATTGGTCTAGATCAATCAGATTTAACATGGTCCCATAATCCTTTCCAAGCTTAGGAAAATAACCAAAGCAGTCAACAGTGTAAACTATTAGAAATGGAAAATCTGTCTGATATTATTCATAAACATTGCATATACCGCTAGGCAAAACATGATTTGGTGAAACTTGATCAATGGTTAACATCAAACAAGACATTTACATGGTTCATTAATCCTATGACTAGACAAAAACATTTGGGGGAAATGAAAATTTTTTCAGGTGAGCGAACAGGCGAATAGTAATATAAATAAATTTAAAAAATTGGATTGTGGGTACAATTTTAATTGAAAAGTATTTGAGAGTAGCTTTATTTCCCTCCAGCTTTGTCAAATTATACATGGTTTGTTAATCCTTTACAGTCATTATTGGTGAAGACACTCTGCAAAGGACTGCTGACAGGGAAAATATTGTTGTAGTTTCTAGTAATGGAAAGTCTGTCTAAGAACTGCCAGGACAATGGCTTAATTTACAAAGCACTTCAGTCAGTGCCATAATGAGAAGTCCTGCATGGCTGGAGAAAACCTGTCTGAAGCCTGTCAAAACAAAGACTTCGCAAGTACTACTGAACCACATGAAAATATGTTGGTAAAGTTTTAGCTGAAATAATGTGTCTCAGCCCGTTCTGAGTGGCTAAGCTACAGGGATTAATGATGAGAAAAATCGGGACTGCTCACTATCTTAATTAATTAAGACTGTTATTTTCTAAGACTCAATCACAGGCAAAGTGAGAATAATAGAAAAATAAAGCTTAGGTTTAAACCATTTTGAGATAAACAGTTTAATGTTATTTCTGAAATGAAAATACCACTCGAGTCTCAATGTCACAGAAGTTCATAAATGCTGTTGATAATTTTTGCCCCCTTACTAAACTGAACATTTGTCATCAGCCAGTCATGACAAAGAATTGCATGTAAATGTTGATGTTGGTAAGGTACCGTCATTTTGTAGAAGAGAATCTAACACTGTGTAACCCTGAAATCCCACATAACATGATTTGTTAGTCAAAGCACATTTACTTTTGTTGATGATGATTACCAATGTACATACTCCTGCAATTGACGATCATAGATAATTCATTCTCGTAAAAAACATGTTAACAATTATTTGATGTACAATATTAAATTAACAAGATTCAAAATATGCAATATATATAAGTAAAAAATATATATATAATGACTGTAATTAGTATAACTGTTTCTTATAAAGGATGCTAGTTTTGATACAATTTTGATAAATTAATAATTAAATATTTGATATAACGTTTGACAAAAGACGTAGTTCCTGGTAATGTCTGTGGTCAATCAGTTGCTATCCAAGTTCCTGGTAATTAATGAGGAATCTTTTGTTTGAAATGTTTCATGTCGGCAAAAAAGTGATTTGGTAAATGGAAATTAAAGTGTATTCTAAATCACCCTCGTTAATTCTTTGGAAATGTCTTTGAACCTGACGTCATTTGGACAGGGCATTTCCAGCTGATCAGCTGGTTATGGATGGTTTGCACTAAGCAATGTAATATACACGTATACCTTAATGAAAATACATTATCTCAAACTGGAAGCAAAGCAGAGTAGTTGTGTCAAAGCCACACTAAAATATAAAAACCACACTACCATATATATTTTTTCATCGATATCGGTAGGGTAACATGAACTTTGTAACATATCAAAAAAGGAAAAAACATTTAATACTAGAAATGTAGTATTTTAAAGTTTTTAGCAGTTTTTTTCTCATTTTCCCATAGACTCCCATGTTAAAATTGTACTTCACCCCACTATCTTACAGGCGTCATATCTCGAAAAAACACACACTACCCCCTATTTTTTAATGCTGATTTTCCAATCATATACTTTGATCTTTTAAAAAATATAAGTTAGAAAAAAAGTTTAATACTATAAATTTGAGGAGCGAACATCCTTAACAATCTTTCCCCGGCTCCCTCTGTCTTTGATACTCCTCCCCCGCTCCACTGCTCAGAATATCTCTCTCCCCTTTAAGGCTTTTTTGGTTCACTCCCACTGGGTGTTCTCCTTTGAACTCCTTGACTTTGTTGAAGAGTCAAGATTTTTTTCATCAGCGTGTCTGTTTCAAGACAAGACTTAACAAACATAAAAAGCTATGTATTTGGGATGAGATTTATAGTCCTTGGTAACCCATGCAGATAAACTAGAAGGAATCCGACAAGTGAAGTTGTATATCCAAATTTCTTCATTATATTCTATACCTTTTCAACTGCTAAGATTCCAATCAAAAAAGATTTAGTCATCAGTTTAATTAACTTAAATCTCGATACCTTTTGAAATCTTTGATCGATGTAAGAAATAATTTTAAGCAATCACTGTCTTGGTTTTAGGTCAGTACCATGCATGGATAGCATATATTAACTTAATTTGTTTTAACTTGATGATTATACAAGCCTTAACAGTCACAATTTCTCATTTATTTTACAATATTAAAACACTTTCTCTACTTTTGTTAATGTAAAGTTACGTTAATATATGGTTGGTCACTGCTGATGTCAGACACAGAGTTTAGAATTAGCTACAAGGTCAGCAAATAAAGCATGAAATAAACAAATGTGGGCGGGAGGTTCTCGAAGAAGTGAAACAAAGGACCGAGACTTAAGCCTCGGGAATTATCCGCGTAAATCAGGTTATTAATATCGACAGACAAACACATCTGCTCAGTCGAAGCTGAACAAATATCAAATTCATTAACCTCATTGCTGATGACGGTTAAAAAGTTTGAATATTTTCAGCAAACTGAATATATTAAGCATATTTAATTTAAAGCTTAGGTACGTGGTAATAGAACAAATTTCAAATTCATTAACCCCGTAGCCCTTTATATCTGTCTGTTTAGTCGATGGTATCCCTGATTATTCCATGGTTAAAATAATGGAAATTGACCACTCAGAATTCAAGAGCACAAAAATGTTAAATATATGTATTTTGATTGTTTAGCAGGCAAGCTTCTCTTCCCAATGTAGATTTATGTAAGAGAATGCAAAAACAAAAACTTAAATGTCAAGAGACAGAAAATATCAAAAAGGTTGAATTTATTACGGTAGCATTTTAAGTTATGTAGATTTGTCAGTTTAGGCAGTTGATCAGGCAAATGATTCATTCTTTTGTACAAGTCGATGTGTAGATTAACACAAGTAAATGTTTGTTATCAATATATCAAATATAAAGAGGAAATTATTTCTAATATAATGCTTGTCAATGCTTCACAATGCATATGATACAACTGTATAGTATTTTATTGTTCTCCTGTGATATGGCATAGGAAGGGTTTTATTTCAAACTGCCAATCAGGCTGGGAAAGATCTGCGAAGTATATATATATATATGTTAAAATCATTTTGAAGGTTTTAGTAATTCAATCAAGTTCGTATATAATTGCATTTTATTTGGTCAGCAATTTAGGAAGACAATTTCTTAAATGCACTATCTAAATTCTTCTTTTCTATCAGATTAAAAATATTTTGACATTTGAAATTGAGTTAAAACTTTTTCAGCTCAAATAAAGTAATTTAATCATGTAAATTCAAAATGGAATTTCTTTTTATTTAAAAATTTTCTTTTTATCTGAATTTACTTTTAAAACGTTATACCCAAAGAAATCACATGTCCACTACAAAAGGAACATCCCCAATAATTAACTTAACATATTTTTTCTACCTTTGTGATTGTGAGACTAACAAGTAACAAGAAAGCTAAAGAAATCCCCCAATTGAATTGTCATACTCTTGTACAGCGTTCAATTGAATTTAAAACAAATTACCACCGAATAAGAATTAGAGTGATCAAATTACAAATATTGATTTAATCTTGCATGAAAAAAAGACAATCTGCACCTCTTCTCCCATTGTGGAATTCAAAACTAATTATATTAATTGGGAGGAAGTGGACAGGAACGCTAATGTGACGACAAGATTTGGATTCAAAGTCGTATATAGCTGGACAGTCTCTGTATTTAGCCTTTGCGAGCTTCGCAAGTGTTGGCTTTGAGCTCAGCCATTGGACAAACCATCACGTTAGAAGATTGTAACTAGAGCGTTGTGCTATAGCAAGAGCTGGTTAAGGAATATGGCTTGCAGTAATTTAGAGGGTAACGCCATTGACGTTTAAAGAGGAGGATCAGGACGAGTGTTGGTGAAGGAGGACGTGTGATTGTTTCTTATTATGAAGATGACATCTATTAACAGCTTGGAAATGGAGTGTACTTTTAACGTTGATGATTTAGCCATGTTAAGGTATGTTAGCAGGTGCATGCTTGTAGATACAGGAATATGTTTGAGTGGGATGATCACAGGTGAATCATCTTCTGACAGGAGGTAGTATGTGCTTCCCCTTCAGGTGGTATGGTTTCTACTATACGTGGTCTGCAAAATATATTTGCAGTTATTTCTTTGGGACATTGTTAATAACAAACACAAATTTTCTGGACAGGTTTGCTATATATTATTATCATAAGGTCCATATTCATGTAGTTGTATGTATGTAGGTGTGTGTTATATGAGGAAATGTCACTTTGTAGTTATTTCTGGTTATTTAGGAAGCATGGTTGGATCATATTTCTGTTGACATTCAACGTTGCTATAAACACTGACCTTATCTTTCCTTTCTGGTTAATATTGATTTCATAATTTGCAGCAGAGGATATATTACAGTGACAAGTGCTTGTTAATTCTTTATTTCGTACGTATGACCTCCGACCCGTATACCGTTGACTATCAGGGTAGTTACAAGATTTGCTGTTGCAGACAGTTCATGTTGGATATAAAGTTGTAACAAAATTATAACATTTGTGTCACAAAAAGACATTATCAGGTTTTCAAATTATAAGATGAACAGACAAACAGTTGGTTATTTAGTTTTTAAACTTTCATATGCTTGACACTCAAAACAAAATGAAATGCATGAACTGCATTAAAAATATCAAGACAGACAAGGATATTTTATGGATGATCAACTTCTTTATTTCACAATGGCAATGTATCGGTATAGATCCTTATACCATTATCAAGCATATGGAAGATGATATGCTTGATAATGGTATAAGGATCTATACTGAAACGCCGCCATTGTGAAATAAAGAAGTTGATCATCCATAAAATATAGTTGTCTTTCTGTTACACCAACTTTTAGAATGCTTCTCAAACAGTTAAAGAATATCAAGTGCTTGTTTTATCATACACATGCTTTGATTCTTGGGATTAAGTGGTTCAGTGGTGCTGAAACATAATTGTACTGATATCTTTTGTTTACATGATTTTATTGTTAGAGAAAGGCTATAAACATAAATTGGAACCTAGAAGTCAAATGTAATCAAGAGAAAAAGCTTTAATGTGATACAATAATCAACGATCTGGAATCTTGGGCTTTTTGTCATAAAATGATGAACTTCGATAAAACCAATAGCTATTACTGTTGCAAAACATATATTGATCCATGTAATTATGTTCTTCGGTCTCATCGATTGGACCTTGTTTGTATCAAATAAGTCCTTTAACAATTTCTTTTTGACATTCCCATGTCTAAAGAGGAAAAGATTTGAAGTCTTTTCACACCATATTTTTGGAAAGTGCATTGTAATTAAATTTCCTCCGGGCGTCAACAAATGACAAGTGTTCGATTTGTCGTGATCTGACAAAGAGATGTTGTTAAACATGGAAAGAAGAAAAGTCCTACAGTCCTTGAACGAGGGTCATTGAAAAATGTTTCAAGTTAATCACCAAACAAAGTTGTGAAATTTTGTCACTGTTGGAATAGTTCAAATAAAATTAGCATTTTTATGAAATGTAGAATGTATCAACATGAGACATGTAATGAATCAACTTAAAAAACATCTGAAAGAAACAAGTTCTCAATAATTCCTTTGAAAATAGTGAGTTATATTCCATTTCACAAAATTATTTATTATCCCACCGGTATGTAATACCGTGAGATATAGTCATCACCCCGTCCGTCTGTCTGTCCGTCCGTCCGTAATCATTTCGTTTCCGGAGCAGAACTCGAAAACCTTTCATGATATCTTTCTGAAACTTTCCATGTGTATTACCCACCAACTGAAGTGGTGCCTTTTGATATTTTTAGATTTCAGATTTTTTATTTTTGGTCGTTTCCATAGAAACATGTTGGAGTTGGACTTTGTTCAGAGACAGGTTCGTTTCAGGTGCACAGCTCCAAAACCGTTCATCATATCTTCCTGAAACTTTGCATGTGTATTATCCACTAACTGAAGTGGTGCCTTTTGATATTTTCAGATTTCTGAAAAAAAAATTTTTTTTCGTTTCCATAGAAACTTGTTGAATTTGGACTTTGTTCAGAGACAGGTTCGTTTCCAGAGTACAGCTCCAAAACCTTTCATCATATCTTCCTGAAACTTTGCATGTGTATTACCCACTAACTGAAGTAGTGCCCTTTGATATTTTCAGATTTTTTCTGAAAAATTATTTTTTTTCTGTTTCCATAGAAACATGAGAGGGATGTTGGTTGTTGTTGATTTTGACTGCTTCTGGAGCAGAAATCTAAAACCCTTAACATACCTGAAACTCAGCATCTGTAATACCCACTAACTGAAGTACGGTAGTAGATACCCAAGTATCTGTCAAAGATGTGTTTTCAAATTTTGTGGAGCTGGTGGGATATGTCATCTTCTGATGACTCTTCTTTCAGCCAGTTATCTTTATTCTTGGGCTGTCAGTTACCCAAGTAAATAACTAATAGATGAGATTGAAAGAAGAAAGCTTCAACCAGTGAATATAATTTAGTTTTGTCATCGCACTAATACCTCTATGATAACACATTTAATAAATATAGATTAATACCTGAGGAACAAGTCATATTGCACACTTTCAAGTGTAATAATTTCTTTATTACTCATTCTGTTCCATTTGAATCGTGTAAATATAATCAGAAAACGACCCACTTCCCTTGCGACGGCAAAGCTACAGAGATGACATGAACAATTGTTTTATGATATCACAGAAGACGAAATACGAGAAGACCATGCTGAAACAGTTATTTACTCAGTTATTTTCAACCATATGGGTAATAAAATTAATGTTGTTGACTGGACGAACAATTATCGTATTAGGAATAAAGACAAGAAAAGCTGGGATGTTATATGGTACATGAAAGTTGAATAATTGTTTCTGATATGTAAGTATTGAAATTCAATTAGATTAAAGCTAAACTGTGTTGATGCCAGAATAATCAAAGTGAAGTGTTGTCAGTGATCGATGCTGGTAGCATTTAGCATGGAGCTGTTGAAGTCGACTATAACATATGAATGAAATGATGTTGATTGAGAGGGAGTCATGGAGAGCCTAGCTGGTCAAGATGGAGATAACAATGAAAACCTTTCTGACGATGTTGAAACCTGACGTTGGTGACAGGATTACTGCCCCCAGCATCCACAGATCAATGTGATAAAGTGGGTTTAGATCACTGCAGGACAAATTAATCTCTCTCACTGGTTGATAGTGATCTGATGGGTATTGGAAGACAAACGGAACTAGGGGATGTAATACACAACAAATAGGTTCAAATAGATGAGAATACTTCAATGATACACCGATTCAGTGGCGGATCCAGGGGAGGAGTTTATGGTGTTCAAACCCCCTCCCCTCCCACCTGTGTCAAATAATGAACCCCTGCGCCCCCTCCCCAAATTTCAAAATCCATGTATCCGCCACAACAGATTTCATTGTTGTTGAAGTGTAGGGATCTATGTGCTTGATTAATGAATATTATGTGTTCCACTTCGAAATACCCTTCAAGATCCACTTATATAGGAGTCACAGAACCTTAACCATCTCAACCCCATATGCATTTGACTATCTGAAAGAGTACTGGACAAAAACTTTTAGCTAATTTTTTCATTTAATAGTTTCTTTTAACTACCGGGTATTTTGATTCTCACAACAGCACGTTTTAATTGGGTGAATCTACTGACTTACTGTGACCCTATTACAGTGATTAAAGCCTCATTCTCAATAAGTTTGTTATCGCCATCACCAAGTTATAATAATTGGGTGAGTCTGTTGAGTACCCTTAAAGGCGCTGTAGCACGTTTTTTGCAAATTTTATTTTTTCAAATTTCTCATTTATAATGATTGTTCATGTCATTTATATTTACTTTAGAGGGTAATACATCTTATTACACAAACCAATGATCTGTAGTGGTAATAACGATGTTGCACATAAAGCCAAAATTGCATGGCGGCCATTTTATTGTGAACACATTTTATTATATTCGAATGACAAAAAAAATTATCATGGCTTTACGGAACCATGTACACTCATTTGTAACTTGATTTTCCGAAGAGAGGGGGGTGTTTTGCTATTGTTGACATTATTTTTCAAATACATTTCATCGACTTATTTGAGCGAAAAAACGTGCTACAGCTCCTTGAACCCTTATAAGCTGGCCACTGTCCACCAGGGATCGATACTGATCAATTTCTTGCTTGAGATCAATAATCTCTGTCAGTATTGCTACAGCACCTGAAATGTTGAATGAGTCTCTTGATCAGGAAACATCATACATAAAACAATCTGTATGAAATAATCAGGTAAATCCTTGCCCGTCATACCGTGAAGCCACGTAAGACCATTTTCAATCCATTTGGTGGTCTATTTTAAGTGGGTAGTCTGCTGAGTGACCTATCACTCGATGGTCCCCTTTCCTCCATTTCTGGCAGCAGAGTGTTGGAGGAATGAACGTTGTTGATAACTAAAATCCTTTACTTACAAATCGGTGATCAATGAGTTTTATTATCACTCTCTGTTATTATTACTACTGTGATGTTTGTTACAGCACCTGGAAAGTTGTACAACGTCCTGGATCAGGAAAATTAACACATATATATTTAACACCCAACTAAAGAATCAAATCATAATGAAAATTTGTGAATTTGTTATGAAATAATCTAAAGCTTTAACACAAAACAGGGTCCTTATTCTCTAAATGTACATATAAGTCTTAAGAATTCTTAGCTTTGATCGAACTCCATATGTGCTAAGAGGTTTGTTGGGTTTGGGTTTGTTTGAATAACTAGCCTAGACTAGAGAATGAATATTCTGTGCAGAATCACCATGGGAATATCATTTATCAACAAGAATAGTTTAGTTTGAGTAGGTATAAAAATGTGGGTGGGTGGAATTAATTTGAGATGAAGAGGTCGATCAGTTTTGAAAAAAGAAAAAAGTTAAAGAGCCATTCAGTATGTTGTTGGATTCACATATACAACATGCTATAAATTATTTTATCGAGAAATACTCACTGTTGCCAAAAATGAATGTTTGGATATTAATTGAATTAGAGTAGTGATGAATTCAACTTCTTAATTTGTGAAGAACAGAATAGATATAACAGAGAAAAAAAAATTATGTCATGAAAACTTTCATTTATGGAGGTGTTTTTTAAAATTGTTTTTATACTTACTATTATTTTTTCCTCACAACTGTGACAACAAAAAGTTGAATAACAGAACTATAACATTAAAAAAGTAATGTTTTTATGTGCAACTTTTGTTGGTAACACTGGTCGTCATTGCTTGCAAGATGATAGTGAGACTTTTCATGTAGTCTCCATTCTTTCATTAGAACCAAAAAAGTCTGAAACAACATTTTATATAAATTTCTCTTGATGTCAGTTACTATATTGCCTCTTCTTGTAGGCTAGTTGACAGACTGCATAGATTATAAACAAGTTAAAAAGGTAGTCAGTGAGCATTTAGTTCAACTCTTATACACACTTTCTTCCAATTTCAATTTTGAAACAGAAATTGGAAATGAAATTTGATATGAATATGTAGATCATGCATTTTACCATATATGCCATCCTATAAAGAAAATAACTTAATAGGTTTTCACTTCATATCTGCTTTCCGCCTGTAGAAACAGCCTTCTCACTTTTCTTTCAATAAATCAGATAGAAAACAACCAAACATATTTTAAGCGAAACTCTGCTTTCCACACATTCTTACACTTGCAGCTTGTCCACCTAGCTGTTGCCAGGTAGAGCAGATAGAAAGTTGACAGCTAATAGTCTGTGTGTACTTCCTGCTTCTGCATACTTGGTCTTCATAAAGAAGAGCACTTACTGGCTCTTGCTTTCTGCCTGGAACTTTCGGTGACATAGGTTGCCCCTAGCATGGAGAAGGTTAATAGGAACAACCATCAACACAATAACTGAGATTCTTTAGGAGTATAAGTAGTTGGTGTTAATACTGATAATAGTCATCCATTTGTATAGCACTTTTTCAATGCATGAGCATTCTAAAAGCACACAATTTTTAATATATTTATTCTGAAGGTGTTCAAGACGAGATATTTTACATGACAACTTGTTCCATATAGTATTGATGATTCTGGGCTTAATTTTGTTTCATTTAATATCATCAGACAAGATGAGGAGGAAAGGAAAATCCTAGAAACATGTATACATTAAAGTCCTACATGCTACTTTTCTTCTACTCGAACATTAACTCCTAATGCCTGTTAAGAATCTACTGATGGCCATTCCTATTAACCGTCTCCCCACTAAGGGCGTAATATGTCACTGAAATTTACAGCAGAAAGAGTAATGGGTAACATTAATGTATCTCGTTTTCAGTTCACAAGATTCTCAAACATGTCATTTCTAAATGGAATTCCAAGGTAGCAGCTGTCAAAGTTATTGGCATTTCTTGTACATTCGTGTGTTTTTTTTAATTTCCATTAAGAATGATTTTTTTTAAAAACATCTACCATATGTAGATTGATATGCGTCTGAGATGCTCTTTTATTCCGATGAATCTTGATTAAATGGTAAGGATCATGTCATGTACGTCGTCTCACTCTCTGAAAAAAAATGTATATCTTAGAACTGGTACCAAGGGAATTCTCTTCCTCTATTACTAATGTCAACTTGAAATACCATGTCAAGCCAGGCTAAAAGATCATTTGAAAAGGTCATAGAACACAAGTGAATTTTGTAACGGATGATCCCAAAGTTCTCCAAATTGTACCATTGTAATGCTTTCTATAACACAATGTTCCAATTGGTTTTATCAACTCTTAGCCCAAGAGTCAGACAATTTAATTTTTCTACCTGCTAAAGTTTTTACATGATAGTCATCATGGCAAAAAAAATCAAATGGCAACCTGGATTATTTCACTGATAAATGTATGTATCTGGCAGACAGATATTTTATTTTTAGTCTCACATAAAATACTTATAAAACATAATGTAACCAAAAAATAAGCCACTCATTAAAAGTTATGAGAGACCAATATACTGAATATATTTTACATTCTAAAATACATAATGATGTATGTGTTTATATATAATATACATGTATATATAAAATCTAAAAAATTTCTTCATGATGTTTCAAAAGTAAAAGTAATTTCATCATTATCACAGAGATTTATCAAGAGTAGTTGGGTCTGAATCCCACATGAATTACATGAACGTTATCGTGAAGAGCACTAAAAACTGTAAATGAAACAGCCCCCTCCCAACAGAACAGACTACCGTAACCCAAACTCTCTCCTTGATAATTGTGGGCAAAATCAATTGAGTCCATCTTTGCTTCAGAATGGCATAATTGCTTGTTACTTAACTTCATAGTTATGTTTTAAATCATCCAATTATTAAGTCAAGCCTATGTGATCTATAACAATCAAAGGTCAATTGCATTTGAATGAAAAGTAGGCATTGCCTTTGAAAGAACATTAAATTCTGATTTCCCATTTAATTTCAATGCTTTAAAATTGATCTCTTTTCAAGTGTACAAATCAAATACAGAACAATTTGAAAGTGTGCTTACTTTAATCTTAATTCAATTTTCTCAAATCTAAAAACTTTAATAAAAAATTTACTTCCACGTTTGATCTTTCTCTAAGTTTTAATTTTAGTATGATTGACTATAAACGTTACTTCCTATCATTGTTTTCTCTTCAGACCTCTCACGTCACCTTTTGTCTAGCTCTCAAAGTATTCAAGTCGTTTGCTCTGCAGACGTTCAAGATTAAATGCTATCAGCCTTAAGCTGTCTCGGAGGGCCAATGAAGTGTGCACCGATCTGTATTAAATGAACGACTGCAAACTAATCAAGATGTGGACAATTGTGTAAACCAGCAGTGATTACTATTGAACTGCTTACTGCTAACATTAACCCTTTCACTGCAGATCCAGATCAACTGTAGACAGACAATAATTTTATTACATTACAGTATCACTTGTGTACATACAATTGATTGATACATAGTTGACACAGTAAAAGTACACAACCAATAACTTAGTGATTTTTGAGAGACTAGAAGCGAAAAACATGCATTGCACAACAGAAAAATAAAGCCGTGAAAAGCTTATATATACAGTAAAAGCTGTAATGTAAAAAGCGTAAAGGTGAAGCATTGTAATTACGAATATAAAATATGACGTTGGTCAGTTAAAATAAGATTGCAGGTTCTGGCAGTATGTAAAACTGTAAATATGCTTGGTTTGCTAATAAGTGTGCATGGTCCAACCTCCCTGTCGTACATGTGAGTGCTGTTTCCTCTATTTCAGCAACCCGGGCCATATTCAGTGAAATAAACAAGATAACTAAGAATATTATTGCAAGTAAAGGGATAACGGGAGACATATCTGGTTCATTAGCACGTAAAGGGTTAACAGCCTGAAGATTTCCCTTTTGTCACATTAAATGAGCTGTGATCAGTATTAAATAACTCGGGCGATGCAAACTCATCAAGGGTTGGAAAATTGTATTACAAAACAGACAGGAGGAGAGAACTAGATGAATAGATTGACTTCGATATATTTACCACAATTGTGTACTTCTCCGTTCCCTGAATAATTCAATCATTGGTATAAGAAGATTATCAACAGCCCTGTATGGCGGAGGTAATTATTTGAAATCTTTAAAGTTTCTATCAAAATAGGTTATGACAGATAAGTACAGGACATCTTGACTGGATTTTCTGTTCTTTCAGACTTTTTGTTAATTATAGATCTGGCCTCGGTTGTACAAATCTTCTTTAACTTTTAAGGGGATTTAACTCAAAAGATGAAGAAGTTTATTCAGTTTGTAGACTGGCGTTCCGTGTTCAATAACAATTGTGTTAGTACAGTTTACAATGGCAATATACAGAATTTTGACTTTCAAGTTACATGAGATCAGCACTTAAGAGCGAACTTACTAAACTGAGAGCACAATTCAATTAAAGTTTCACATCATTAGACATTATTAGATTTATGCAGTTTCACTCCATGCTATAAGAATGAACCGAAGATAGCACTGTTACTAATAGTGCTTTCTTGGAAACAATAGATTTTTATCAGTGCTAAATATAAAGAGCAATTCTAAGGTAAAATCGAAGCAATGGACAATTATTCTAAAATAAATTCATATTCATATCAGCTATAGGATTGCAATTTTATCTAAGAAATATTGACATAACTGTATCATGTTTTCAGTTCTGTAGTTAAGACATGGATGCTCTGTTGGCAATTATATATGACTTTAAATGTTGTTTGAATGTAAGGATAACTTGCTAAAAGAAGGGGTGTTATCAAGGGTGTTATAATACTTAGCGAAAAATGTCCTTTGTTACTTTGTCGATATAATTGATGTCAAAGACTTAACGAGTGATGGATCATTTGGTAAGACTTTTGATCAATATTGTCCTATAAGATAAATCTTTGGCTTAGAAATGATGTATTGGTATAGTGTTGACTGAGATTGTAATCATATCAGGTCTCTTTATAGCTCATACACCTCCATTTCACACAGTGGAGCACAGTGGTGTAGTGGTTAGCATGCTTGCCTCTCACGCCAACGGTCCGGGTTCGAATCCCGGTGGAGACACCAAACATTTGTGACCTGGGTCTTATACTGTGTTGTGCCCCTGGGCAAGGCACTTCATCCACATTGCACTCAGTCCACCCAGCTGTTTAAACGGGTACCTGAACACGGGAGGTACGGACCTAACTGGTTGCGCGGAGCGCTTAGTAGCGGCACCGAAAGTACAATTCCTTCAGGGTAATAATTGTACCGCCATTGAGCAGTGCTTGCACTGGATATTAGGCGTTAAAATGTATATTATTATTATTATTATTTCATGACTTTCACATAACCTACTGTTACACATAAAACTAGAGATATGGTGCAATTATTGCATAAACAGAATTACTTCTTATAACACACACATGCATAAGAAGTAATCATGAAATGAAAACCTATTGCAGATTCCTCAATTGGAATTGTTGGCTCGGTTGTGATAGAAGGGGAGACATATCTACATTCAATTTATCATTTGTCACATTTTACTGTGTGGCATTAATCCTAGAAACTTTAGATTTTGATGTTTTAAAACATGATTACCATTTTTAAACAAAAACTTAACAGTGATATCAGCACTGAGCAATCTCAGTATATTTCATCCCAATAAAATGATAAATGAAATTATTTGAAGAATAAGTACATTTTGCAGTAAGTACTATTTATTGTGAAACAATTTGAGAACAATGAGGAACCAGAAACCAAAATATTCTTCCCAATTAAACTTTGAATAACAAATTATCATAAAGTTTAACTATTGAATAATTTTCATATATTTTTCAGCAATATCTACTTTTGAGGAGGATAAGGAACAAGAAATAATCCTTATTCTTCCCAATTTAATCTTGAACAACAAATGATCATAAAGTTTAAACTATTAAATAAATAATTCTAATCTATTTTTCAGCGATATCAACTTTGGAGGAGGATGATGAACCAGAAATCATAATATTCTTCACAATTACATCTTAAGTCACAAATTATCATAAAGTTTAAAATAGTAAATAAATAATTATAATCTATTTTTCAGCGATATCAGCTCTGGAGGAGGACGAGAAGCCGGCTCCGAGGAACATCCGTCTTGGGTCGTTCATCCCGATGGGGTCGCGGACGAGCGAGGCGTTCTCCGACACTAGCGAGGCCAACAAGGAGATGCTCGTTGGTGTCTGGCAATGTCGCTTCAGAATGCCCAAGTGTTTCCGCAAGATCCGCTTTCCAAACACCATTGAAGCACAAAGTGAGCCTTTAATCTTATTGTTTGTGTCATCTCCCTCTTGTAACTTAGATTGAAGTTCATGTTGTGTTGGAAATGACATTTTTTGTTAAATTTACACATTGAGTTTTATAAACAAGGAGATGTTTGTTGGTGTCTGCCATTGTCAATTCAAAATGCCCAAGTGTTTCTGCAAGATCCGCTTTGCAAACCCCATTGAATAACAGATTGAGTTCTGTGTGGGTTTGAATGGAGCGGAATTTTGAGAGATGTTTGGCGTCTGTTCACACATCGGGTGATTCCTTGCACCTAGTGGTTCAAAGTTGTTTAAATGATAAATGGTAAATTGTCAAATTTGGTTCTGGTACACTAAATCACTTAAACTATTGGTTTTTATAGGTTTGCAGAACATTACTTGCAATCTTTTTTATTTCTTTTTAAGAACTAACTGCCACCAACGTGGTCATACCTTTTTTCAAATTCATCTAAAACAATTAAAGCTCTCAATTTTGTGTCAAAATTCATTCAAAATGGCGATCATTTTATAAGTTGTGATTTTATTGCTTTTGATGGTATTAAACTGGCATAAAAACAATGGAAGATATGGAGTGTTATCTGATCGTATGGAGAAGAAACTTGTTGAGCTTGTATCCCAACAGAGGCAATATTTTGTCATTTTATTCCTCAGAACAGTGCTGATTTTAGTCAGACTGACCTTTTGAAAGAAATTCCAATTATGTTTCTGATGTATAGTGAGTGGGAGGTTTAGCGTCTTAATTACCAGAAAGTCAAGAAGTGATATATAGAAGATATTTTCAAATACAGAGAAGTCTTAAAATGACATTATAGGTAAACTGAACTTGAGTTGGCTGTTCATTTGACTCTAGCAGAATTGCTAATTTGTTATGTTTTTATTTTCATCTATGTTTGAAGAATATTTATATGAAATTGCAATATGATAAAACAATTTTGCTTACTTGTATTTTATCTTTATCACTTTTTAATGTTTTCGCCTCCGTCCGTCATTCCGTCATTCCGTTATTCTGAAATGCTTTCTTTTCCGGGCCATATCTCAAAAACCGTTCAATATTTTTTCCCGAAACTTGGTATGTGGTTAGACCTAGTGGTGGAGTGGTGCCTTTTGCTATTTTGGTTATTCTGAATTTTTTATTTTTTCTGATTTCCATGGAAACAATTTGTACTTAGTGCATATTTGGGGTAGGCACCTTTTCCGGCCTCTATCTCCAAAACCGTTCAATATTTTTTCACCAAACTTTGTATTTGCTTAGACCTAGTGAAAGAGTTGTGCCTTTTGCTACTTTGGCTATTCTGATTTTTAAAATTTTTACTGGTTTCCATGGCAACAATTTCAACTTGGTGAATATTGGGGGTAGGGACGTTTTTCGTCCTCTATTTCAAAATCTATCAAGTATTTCTTTACGAAACTTGGTATGTGGTTAGACCTAGTGATGGAGTGGTGCCTTTTGCTATTTTGGTTATTCTGAATTGTTTTTTCTTTTCTGGTTTCCATGGAAACAATTTGAACTTAGTGCATATTGGGGTAGGGACCATTTCCGACCTCTATCTCCAAAACCTTTCAATATTTTTTCCCCAAACTTTGTATTTGCTTAGACCTAGTGATAGAGTGGTGCCTTTTGCTACTTTGGCTATTCTGAAATTTGTATTTCTCGTTATTAATGCAGTATTGAACTCAGTGCTTAGCATAACTGAAAAATAAGGGTAATATGACTAGGTTGGATTGAAAGTTGGAGCGGGGGACATCACAGTGCATCACATGCACATATTTCTAGTTAGCTACTGAATAAATTGGTTCCAAACCATTCTAAATTTCCAATTTACAGACATCACAACTCATTAACATAGCATCCTGCTCCATCAGTGTACCTGCATCCGCTACTACAATACCCTGATTTCCTTAGGCTTAAACTTTTTGTTTAGCTGTAGCCTGGTTACTTGGGCTAAATAGCATAGCATGTGATTTTTCAGCCAATGAAATGTCGTGATTTTGAAAGTTGATGATCACTCATTGGTCCTCTCAACCAAGTACTGCCTCTCTCGCTTGAATGGAAGTTCTTTCATTTGCTGCATGGTTATTTTAAGCCAAAACAACAGTTTTAGGGATCAGGGAATCAGGGTGTTGCAGTAATACACTGATGGAGCAGGATGTTAACTAAGGGAATAATTCCTGATTTACCCCTGGTTAAAGTTAGCTAAGATTTCAGGACTTAAAGATCAAGTTTTTGTAATGGTTATTCTACCATTTGGCTGGTTGCTCTACATGTAATTCTTTTTTAGAATCTCAATGATGTAGGAGTAAGTAAATTTATCAGAACTATAGAAAGTGTATGCTAAGTATCATATTCTGATCAACTTGCAGGTAAACTGTACGTGTTCTGGCTGTTCGTGGTGACCCTAGCGTACATGTACAATGCCTGGGTGATCCCTCTCCGTGGCTTCTTCCCCTACCAGACATCCAGCAACCTCTGGTACTGGCTCATCTGTGACTACACCAGCGACCTCATCTACATCCTTGACATCGCCGTCTTCAAAGTCCGCATCAGATTTGTTAACGACGGTATAATTGAGGTAATCAGAATCAGATTTCTTTAGTGACCTCCGAAGGTGTCTTAAAATGGACTTGAACTTGCCTATTGATTTTCAGCTCATCAGGCCTGAAAGGCCCGATGGGCTTATGGCATGGCATGGCATGGCATGGCATGGCGTCCGGCCGTACGCCCATCCGTCCGTAAACTTTTCGCTTTTTCGACTTCTTCTCCAGAACCAATGACTCCACAGAGCTGAAATTTTATGTGCATACTCCTTGCCCAATGGGGATTCTAAATTGTAGATTTCGTGACCCCATGACCCCAAATGGGGTAACAGGGGTCACATCCTTAAAAACCTATTTTCATCTTCTTCTCCAGTTCCAAAAGGTCTAGAGAGCTGAAAAGTTATGTGTATACTCCTGGGCCAATGGGCATTCTTAATTGAAGATGTCATGACCCCGTGACCACAAATTGGGTCACAGGGGTCACAATCTTAAAAACCTATTTTCATCTATTTCTCCGGTTTCAAACATACTAGAGAGCTGAAAAGTTGTGTGCAGACTCCTTGGCTATTGGGGATTCTAAATTGTAGATTGTGTGACTCTGTGACCCCAATCTAGGTCACAGGGGTCATGATCTAAGAACCTATCTTTTGCTTGTAAACAATGTATTACTTGAGATAACTTAAATATTTAACATTAGATAGTACATAAAAGAAATCCTGATGAGCTACAGAGCCCATGGCTCTAATTTTTATTGTTTATTATATGGTAAAGCTCTTTGGCTTGACTTTCAAAGTTCTTTTACCGCTAAGATAACCATAATTAAGTGCCCTGTAAGTTATGTTTAGGTCTAGTTATGATCTAGGTCTAGTACATGGAATTTGAGTGGACTTTGTCCTGTTAATGGCTGGGCTAGCTAATATGGGTGATATTTAATGGAACCATAATTTTGTTTAGATACAAATAAAGATAGGTAATTGATGATAGATCAGAAGGAAAATTATTTGTTCTTTTATATTTATCCAAAGACATACCAACAAATATGATGAAAATGACAGGTGCTTGGAACATGAGTCAACTTTGTAGCGATAATGACCATAGAGGATACCGATGATGTGTGGTAAATGTCTGACTAAACGTTTCGATTTTGGTCCACATTTTTGTAATGATAGCTGGGTTGATGGTAACAATAAATCATGTCAGATTAAAAGGTTTGGACTTTTAAAAGTAGGAATGAGTAGAAAATTATGAGCATATATTGGTTATATATCATATTTGTCACAAAAAGATGTGTCACAAAATAAAGACAATATAAGAGTTGTTTTGAATTAGAATGGAATATTTGTGCGTCGATGACTAAGCAGTATATCATAGACGATACATCATAATGTTAAAAAAGATTTTTTTTTTAAAGGAACATATGAAATAGGTGTTCAATCACAATTGAGAAAAAAAGAATTTGTGTTTGACGACATAGTTAAAAATATCACCTTATAACTCAAAGATCGTGTCATTTAGCTCTCACATCAACTTGAAATATTAGAGTGATGAAAACTGTGACTACAGTTTTTTTGGCATCAGCTGATACTCAGTTTTACTGCATGAAGTGTACACTTTTAACCACACTTTTAAATGTATCACATTTGTCAACCTATATAGATTATGCCTGCTTATCTCATGTTAAAGGGATATACTCATGTTGGTGAGGTCACACTATGTCCAATGTTATAATTTGTGTTATTGAACAGAGAATTATCAACTTTAACCGAAAATAACCAGTTTAAGGTCAATCAATTCAGTATAACAAAATGCAACCATTCAAGGTCGTGGTCAGGATTAAAAAACGGACAATGGACCTTGGCTTGCTGCAGCCACCAAACGTAATTTTGGAAACTTTAATAAAGTAGATAGGAAGACAGAATTGCTTCTATGGCGTTTAATAGGTCTTATAGCGAGTACATACATGAGATAGAGCTATAATTGTAGGGTACTACACATGTATGAGACCGTTCCTTGGTTTTCATTGAAACATATATATATATATATATATATATATATATATATATATATATATATATATTTGATATTTGAAGCATTTGGGGGTGAATATGAAAGTCGAGTAAGAAGATGTAACCTTAACCAGCACCTATTGTAATATTGGACATTTTAGAACCAAATAAAATATCATGTTAAACTTACCATGCATCTTTAATGTTTGTGTTTACAGTGTGATAGAAAACTTACCAAAAAGCACTATATGAAGAAGTTGATGTTCAGGGTAAGTATTCAGTGCTTTGTCTTTCTTTATTAATAATTATTTATTGATATCATACAGTTTTCTTACTTGATAATAAATGCTTTTGTTTGCCGAAAAGCTATGTTTGGATGTGTATCTTATAAAAGAAATATATACCGTAGCCATATTGTCAGGTTACATGGAAATTGTTCTTTTGGATGATATTTAATATCATTGTCGAACTTGTATTCTACGAGTATTTGCATTATTCAAGTTGAAGTGTTGACAAATATATATAGACAAATATGATTATCTTATAAATTATCTTAGTATAATTATAAATAATTAATTAATAATAATTAATATAAGGCATGTTTTCTACTTTTGGGATTCTTTTCATGCATCTGTCTTCTTGTCGCATCACAGAGGATAAGGCTGCTCTGTATGGAAAGACAAACCTTCTTTTTAAACTGTTAAAACAACAAAAATGATATCAATGTTATTTGCAATTGTTAGATAACTAATATCTAAGTGTCCTGTATGTATTCCAGCTTGACGTGATATCCCTGCTGCCCCTAGATATACTGTACCTGATACCCGGGGTGGGCGTCAACCCCTGGCTCAGGATACCCCGGCTCTTTAAGGTACAGAGGTCCATTGGCATCAAGCACTGATTTCTTTAGAGATATACATGGTCGATAAATAGAGAATCGACTTTGGTAAATATCAGGTTTATTTCATCCAGTTGCGCAAATTAAATTGGGGAAATTAAGGGGGAGACATATGTTTTTACAAGTAAAAACACCTTCTAGTTTCAAAATGAGTTGGCAATAACTTATTAAGCCAGTAAAAGGTTAATCAATAGACTAAATATTGAAGCAAGTGTATTCATACTTATACTCCTGCCTTACAGCGTAGGCGGGGGTATATAGCGTTCAATGTGTCCGTCTGTCCGTCCGTCCGTCACAAAATTTTGTGCAGAGCATATTTCTCAAACTATACATGCTAGCTTCACCAAACTTGCTATAGATGTAAGTCATGATTTGTAGTTTTGCCTTTTGAGGGTTAGATCGATTTCTGGATTTTATTTTTTTTGGTTTCCATGGAAACATGACAAAACAGCGACTCTGTAAGGAAGTCTTTTTGTGTGGAGCATATTCTCACACTATACATGCTAGCTTCACCAAACTTGCTATACATGTTAGCCATGATCTCTAGTTGTGCCTTTTGAGGGTTAGACCGATTTCTGTATTTTATTTTTTGTGGTTTGCATGGAAATATGACCAAACAGTGACTCTGTAAGGAAGTCATTTTGTGCGGAACTGATTTCCTAAACTATACATTCGAGCTACACCAAACTTCATACACATGTCAACCATGATGCCTAGACGTGCCTTTTGAGGGTTAGACCTATTTCTTAATTTTACTTTTGGCGGTTTCCATGGAAACATGGTTTAACAGTTATCTCTGGAATTGTACATTCGCCATTCATTCAACTTTACACACAAGTTAGTCATTCCAATAGTTGTGCCTTTCCTATTTTCAGTTATGTCAAACTATATTTGGAAGCGGGGGTATGTGAGCTGTGCTCGCTTCTACCCTTGTTCCTTCAGTTTAAGTTCCTTCAATTTAATTGCCTTAATAAAATGAATTTACATACTTGAGTATTGTTTAATCTTCAAAATGAAAATGGATAACAATAAATCACATCACTTTTCTATATGTTCTTGCAAATATATGTTGCACAGTTTTATAACATAATTGTTTTGAATAACTGGAAATAAGTAACCCAATACTGAACGAGCATGAAATTTTTAATAGCAGATAAAATATTTATAAAATGTTTATTTAATAAACCTTGTTTCCTTCCAGGTGCAGACATTTTGGGAGTTTTATGAGAGATGTGACCAGGCAGCTAACTCGTCAGCGCATGCTATAAGGTTCGTACAGTGGATTGGACGTTTGAAAACTATTTCTTACAACATCTCATGAGGTGAAAATTCAATGTTTTTTATTTTCCAGATTCATACTTCTTTATCACTCCATTCAGCTTGGCTCTTGTATGATATTTATCTAAAGTCATGCATGATGGTAATTCTAAAATGATTAATCTAAAAGGAAGAGTTATTGATGAAGTGTTTGTGTCATTCTTCAGGTATATAATAATATTGTATTTTTTAATGGTCTTCAAATTTGTTTTTGCTGCCTTTTCATGACTATGCAATAAGAATATTGAGAATGTACTTACTAGTCTTATATGATAACAATCTGAGTGATGGAACAATTAATTGATGAGCGTTCTTGTCAATTATTGTCTTTTTTTTAATTGCAGAATCATCAAGACAATGACGTACATGTTGTTTCTCATTCATATTGAGACATGTGGTTATTATGCAGTGTCAGTCTACGAGGGCTTCGATGCCAACCAGTGGGTCTACAATGGAACTGGCAATGCGTAAGCATCTGTGGACCCAACTTCCCAATGCAAGGCATAACTCTTGCCAGTCTCCATTACTGGCTGATTTAGTTAAGAAATCTGTGTTTAGAAATCCAGGCCCGCTATGCATTTCCAGTGCAGCGATTCACTATCTTGACACAACAAAGCGAGGGAAATATCGCAAGGGTTAAATCAGCCAGTAATGCAGACTGGTAAGAGTTATGCCTTGCGTTTGGAAGTTGCTGTGGACCTTCTTTTCTGAAAATCATTAGAAATTTATTCCTTATGTGAAGTATAGTTTTACAACTACTGACATTTATTTTTGTTTCAGTAATTTTACTAAAAAGACCAAATACTTTTCTCTGACCAGTGTAACTCAGGTGACCTTCTTTCATATTGTTTGGAATAATGTTAGTCTTGGTCAAAACTCATGTTATAGATTAGCAGGTGTAACATTTCTAAATATACATGGGGAGAGAGGATCCAGAGGTCTGGGGGGTTTCAACTGTTCAATATGAGAAACAACCACCCGCCACCCCTTTGAAAATTCCTGGATCCACCAATGTAAACTACTGTTTACGATGTGAAAACATTTTCAGATGTGATAAATTAATAAATAAATTATGATATTTCTGCTTCATCCTTTTAGCTATATTCGATGTTTCTACCTGGCAACAAAAACGGCGACGTCGATCGGCAACAACCCAAAACCCCAGAATGAACTAGAGTACTTGTTTATGACCCTGTACTGGCTGTCCGGCGTCTTTGTTTTTGCTCTTCTCATTGGTCAGGTGAGTCACGTGATCACTTTCTATGTCGGCAATATTTCGTAAAATACTTGTCAGCTGTAAGCTGGTGATATATGTATTAATTTGGATTTTATGTGGGAAAGAATTGGTTTGTTTATTTTGTTGGAATATACAAGCTCCAGAAGTTGGTCTAAAACAAAGATGAAAAGCTTTCACCTGTTCTACTACATGAAATATTTACCGTATACCAAGAAATTTTTTAGGCTGGAAATTTTCATGGATTTCATTGGTAAAAATTTCAGTGAGAAAAACTTTCACCAACCATTGAATGGTCCAGCGAACATTCTTAGAAATAGTGCATGTGCAGAATTAAATACTAGGGCTGGGACGGGTAACCCGGATACCCGGGACGGGTGGGTATTGAGTAGGACCCGGGTACCCATCACACTACCCGGACCCGTTTTTATCATGTTACTAATCATAAAACAGTTTAATTTGCTATTCTTTCATTTCAAGATTACAATGTATTTGAAGATTCTAACATAATATTAAGATGATCTATTGTCATACATAATAAATTTGATTGAAATAGCCATGGGTCTCTATGCTAGGCTTCTAGCCCCATGTTCCAGCCAACCAGTTGAATAAAGTAGTACAAAATTTTACAATTAGATGTTGGAGATCGACAAAACGGGTATCCGGGTAGGGTAGGGTAACAGATGGTCGGGTACCCGGGTAGGAAATATCTACCCGTCCCAGCCCTATTAAATACCACTCACTTGAGACTACTAGTGATTAAGCATGCATTCAGTGAATTGTTGTTACCAACGGACTAAATAAGTTGTCTATACTTTTTTTTGTCATTGAAAACCCTGTGTGAGATAACAATACACGACAGTTATCAATCTGCTATTCTAATTTGAACACGTGTAGACAATAGTGAGTGGACCTTACAAAGTTAATTCGGTCCCGTTAATTCATCCGGTCGGTAATAGGCTTTTCAAGTTCAACTGTGCGTGTCATATTATGGCTGGTTAGAGTGGATAGATGGGACAAACATGTTTACTTACAAAAATATTTTTGATACCTTCAACCATGAAAATAAAAATCCACGAAAATGTACAGATTTGACAACTCCTAAACCACGAAAATTAAAATCAACGAAAGGTCGTTGGGTCCTGAACCACAAAATTTTTCCGGATATGTATGAGTTATAGAAAGTAATATGGTATTTAACACTGGATAACAGTTATACAGTATAACTGCTATCCAGTGTTAAATACCATATTACTTTCTCCTTGTAGTTGCTTTAATGTTGTCCTTTATAAATATTTATATAAAAATCCTTTGCTTCTCTGTTTGCATCTCACAGATTCAGAAATCCAGAATTACTTAATGAATTGAAACATTTTACTTTATTTGGACTTTAATTTTTTTACAGACTTTTACAGATATGAATCTTTCTGATCTGTTTATCATTTCATAGATAGCCGGTTTAACATGTCTAAATATAATAGAGCTGAGTTATTAAACATGAACATATTTTTAGAAATGATTAATTAACAGTACATCAAACTGTAAATTGCACTTGGTAAGAAACATAATAAATCAATCTAAGGAGTTGACTTTATGGAAAAAATATCTCATTTTTGGTCACCCTTTTCCCAGATCCGAGACATCGTGGAAGCAGCAGGTCACGTGAAGGCGACGTACCGGAAGCAGATCGACTCGACGGTGCGGTACATGGAGTCCATCAACATCCCTAAAGACATGCAGGAGCGGGTCCGGGTCTGGTTCCTCTACAACTGGGAGCAGACAAAAACCATCAGTACGTAGCTTAGCCCTTAACTTGCTCCAGTAGCCATATCAGAGGGAAACAGTGTTATAGTGTCAGTAGGTCTATGTATTTAATTGTGCAGTAAAGAAAGAAGTATTTGACACGACTAATTTAGTCCACAGGAAACCTGGGTTTGAACATGAAATGCATCCTGTCTCAAGGTAAAACATATACACTCCATTCCACTTTCATACTCTCGGTTAAAACCCCACTCAAACCTGCGCGATGTGATCTATGATCCAGCCAACATTTGTTATCAATTTGTCATTTGTTAGCAATAATATTGCAGCCAGCCACAGATAACCTTTCAAACTGCAGTTGGCTTTTGCTCTTATGCTCTGCTGCTCTGCTGCTCTATGCTGGTCAAGATGTTTTCTTGTCTGTGAAAACCGGGAATAGAAAGCCTGCAAATCTTAATATTGTTGACTGCCCTTTCAAGCGCTCTCATTGTTTGTCTATTTTTAGATAGTTCATAGATCATATAATATATAATCATATAATCTTTTCGGGTGGGGTTGTAACCCAGGGTATGAAGGTGGAGTGGAGCGTATACATTTTACTCTGAGATATGATGCCTGAAATGAAATAGATGCTTGCCTGTTATTTCAAGATCGGGCCAGTTGCAAATCTGACAACATGCCTGTTTGAGAAGGACTGGTTGCATTTTCAAACCTTTAGCCCTGCTGCCACTGAAGACTTATTATTACATAATTAAATGTTGAATATGTAATGATTCTACCTACATGTTTGTATCTGAACTCATTTGCTTCCATATTCAACCTCTATTATTCCCAGATGAAGGTTGACCCTACCCAGAAGTGTGCAGATGGAGTTTACCACCAATATGCACTTCCGACACTCTGATATCGGATTTGGTTATGTGAATAACTATATTCTCTCTTTGACCACAGATGAAGGTCAACTACCCTATCTCACAAGTTACAGATGCCAGTTGGCTGTCAACATTCACTTCCAACACTCTGATATTTGTTCTATGATTAACTTGATCCTCTGTTTGTCCACAGATGAAGGTCAACTGCTGGAGACCCTACCCCGCAAGCTGCAGACAGATCTGGCAATCAACGTTCACTTCAACACACTGAGCAAGGTTCAGCTGTTCTCCGACTGTGACAAGAACCTCCTGTACGACCTCGTCCTCAAACTGAAGCCCAGTCTCTTCCTTCCCCAGGACTACATCTGTTACAAGGTGAGCCACACTGGGCTTCTATTGGACTTCATGAGAAACCTGTAGTCATCAAGAGAATTTAATTCATTGTCCAGATTCTTCTCTGACATATCAAATAATTACTATGCCACCATGAGTTGGTTAGGATTGATGTCACGACATTGTACCATCACAGCATTGTTGAGAAGTTGAGTCTCAGCATTATGATTGACATTGAAATTCCTTCTTCTACTTTTCTGCTGTTTAAGGTGAAATTCTCTTGAAAGTAGTTTTAAATTCCATGTTATTGTAAAAAGGAAAAAAATGATACAGGAGCCCATGACACAGTCTATTTTATGTTATTTTATTAGGTGCATATCAGTTTGAAGTCAAGAATTTATGGAACTTAAGTCAAGGGGAGTAACTCTGCTGCTCCTTGCCATGTGTTAAGTGTAAACACTAAAGTGTTTCAAAAGTAATTTGACGAGATAATTGACAAGTTTATATATATATATATATATCCTCTGTACGCAGGGTGAGGTAGGGAAGGAGATGTACATCGTGAGCGAGGGCCAGGTGGAGGTGGTAGGCGGGGAGGATGGAGAGACGGTGCTGGCCACTCTACACGAGGGCAGTGTGTTCGGGGAGATCAGGTTAGAATTGCTTCCTCAACATACATGAGTTGGTTTAATCCCCAGTGTCAAATAAGCCTGGAAATCAGCCAAACAAACCGTGTGTGAAAGCAGCTCTGCTGGAAAGTGCTCGTTAAATCTCACAAGAAGAAGAAGCTAAACATAAAGTGTTACGTAAAGTGCAACTTAAAACATTAAAATTGGTTAGAGGACTGCAAAATTAAGATGCTAACTTTGACAAACAGTACCAAATTTTGACCTGTCAGATGATTATTATTTCATAGACGAACTGACATTGTATATTATTCTGTTGATCAGTCTACTGGCCATGTCGGGAGGTAACAGAAGGACGGCCAATGTTCGGAGTAAAGGCTTCACCAACGTGTTCACGCTGTCTAAAGCTGACTTCGAGGAGGCGATGAGGGAGTACCCAGAGGCCCAGAAACTTCTCAGGAAAAGGGCAAAGTAAGCAAAATGTTTATTCTTTATTCTGTTATTCCAGGATGAGGGTCGCCGCTAATGGCTGCAATACTGCCGAAGCGGCGTTAAACAATAACTCACTCACTCACTCACTCACCCAGGATGAGGGAACTTTGTGCAAGTGAACCCAGGTGCCCAGAAGCTTATCAGTTGAGGAGGTTTAGTTAGACCTGGCACATCTTCACCGTAAAATATAAGAAAAGTTCTCCAGTGGTATTTTGTAACACATAAAAACTCGCATTAACAACACTCTTGCACTGTTGCTTAGTGCAATGAGTCCTTTTGCACAAAGCCTTAAATCAATAAGGTTGCCTTATCAAAAAGACTGTTTTGTGCAACAACTGCCAGGGGCTTATTAGAGTAAATATTGCATATGACTTTCAAGCTTTGTATTTCTAATCCATGTTTGACTAGAGAGTATAAATGTAACTATTTGTGTCAGGAAACTGCTGAAGGAGAACGCCCGCCTGGAGAAGAAGAGTCAGAAAGTGGAGGCGGAGGAGATAATCAAGACTCCCACTGAAACACCCAGATTTGTCAAAACTGTAATCAAGGTGGGTTTCTCACCTTACAACTCGTTATACACATCTAACAACCAAATCAAAACATGTTGAAAACCTTGAAATATTGCTTTAATTGATTGCAGTTGTGTGCAATATTTATCCAGTCGTTTTTTATTATTTCATTTTTATCCTTATTCTGTCCTATTCATACTCATCATGGATCAAGATAATTATTAGACGTCTTTCTTGTAAACTTTATCTGATAACATAACATAACAAATAACTTAAAGGAGCCTTTTCCGCTGACTTGATCAACTTATTTCACAGTTAGATTTAGGTGGTTTTATACAAGATGAGTAACAAGTCACTTTATCTCTGAATGAGAACCTAATAATGAATCCCTCTCTGCTGCAGGTGATGGATCCTGAGTCGAATATTGTGCGCCAACTCGACCCGTCTATGAAGGGATCGAGTACCCGATCTGTGTTGACTAAAGTCAGCAGTAGGACTAGTTCAGGCAAGTCTAACAAGTCTTCTGGTAGTGGAGGAGGCGGCGGCGGCAAGGGTAACCCAGATCTGGAGAGGAAACCTAGCAAGAAGGAACAGGCTACCTTTGTCTTTGGATCCGAGGTGATTGAATTGAAAACGGGTTTCCATTATTTCATCAAGTACCAATTCTTGTGAAAATTTAGGCAAATCTTTAATTTATTTTTTTAATTACGATAAAAAGCTGTCACGAGCACAATTAAATTGATGTGCCTATGCCCAAGAAACAAAATTTTTTTATAAACCAAAACAGCAAGAACAGTATATGAACCTAGTGACAGTTTAACATAAAATCAAGATTTATGAGTAGTTTGTGGACAGTTTGTAGTCCAATTCCAATCCATGGAAATGCTTTTACAACTACTTTCTTTCCATCTTCAACTAAAAAGTAAAATACCAATCTTACACCGATCAATTTGATCAATATTTTCTCTGTTAGAACTTATCTAACAGTTTCTTTTGCATCCCCAGATATCGTTAGAAGACATCCCAAACGACGACAACCATGATGTGGCGAGTCTGAACGACGACCTGGACGAGGAGCTGCTGGTGGTGGAGAGACTGGAGCGCCCTCTAACGGAGGAGGAGGAACTGGAGTTGGTGAGGACCGAGAGTCAGATCCAGGACAAGCGCAAACAGATCCTGAAGGACGACCTCGACAAGACCACCAACAGTCTGGAGAGTCAGGACTCAGGTGAGTTTGTAATCAAGCTGCCACAACAGACGTGTCCATTTCAGCTGTCATGCTGCATGTAATTATAATCCTAACGTGTCCAAAAGTCCAATTATATTAAACAGTACCTCGAATAATCCACAGAAATCGGTGAAAGGTTAGGTGATATAATGATAAATCTTTGGACAAAATAATTTTTTACAATTATCTTAATCGAAGAACTCTTGGAATGAAGAACTCTAAACTATAAGGATATGATTGAACGTCCAATAACTTTGAAACAATACTGTAACCAAAGTCCTATCCTATTTCAGGTATCCCAAGCATGAAGCAGAGCACGTCCCAGTCCACAGAGAAATCTCTTAGCAACCAGGACAGCAAGGACTCCTTCAACACCGCAGACCTCATAGAGATCGTTGAGGAGAGGCCAAAAGTTGAATCACCAACAGAGGAGGTGCGCCAGAACCCCAGCGGAGCAAGTCAGAAGTCAGACCCTCCAGAAGTGGAGAAGCTCTCTCCAGAAGTTGAGGTTTCTCCACGAGTTGAGAAAGTCTCTCCAAAATCAGAGAATGCCTCTCCAGAAATGGAGAAGCCTGAAGCAGAAATTGTTGATGGAACAAAACCTAAGGTATCTTCAGAGAAGGATACCAGTAAGAGGAAAGCTTCCAAGGAAAAGGATGAGAAAGTATTAAAGGAAGATGGAATTCAAAGAAAGACTTCAACTGAAAGCAAAGATGGAACCCGCCGAAAAATATCCTCCGAAAGTAAGGATGGTACAAGGCGCAAAACATCAACAGAAAGTAAAGACGGAACCAGACGGAAAACGTCAGTTGAAAGTAAAGATGGGACGAGAAGAAAGATTTCAAACGAAAGCAAAGAAGGAAAGCAAAGAAAAGATGATGGGACGAGAAGAAAGACATCAAGTGACAGTCGACATAGTGCGCGGTCTCCAGATGCAAATGGCGCTCAGTCACCTAGAAGTGTGACGCCATTATTAAGGGGAGATAACTCTGTGATGGAAGAGAAGCATGAGATTCCCCTGGAGAACAAAGTGACATGTGCTGTGGAAATTCACAGAGAGAAGTCGCGGACACCTTCTTCCATTTTCTCTCTCGAACATCAGGAGAGACCAGGTTCGAATTCTTTCTATAGACAGAACAGCAACGTGTCGTATGAAACTGAACTATAGAATAATGAAGACAAAAAGGATTTCAGTTGTTGAAATATGCTTGAAAAGTAGCCGGCCAAAAGTGTAATTTTGTCAATTTAAATGGCAAAATAAGTTGCCAGCCCTGGTGAAATGTTACCATTGCTTGGGCTGACAGAATGGTGTCATTTGATACACTGAATTTGTGGTAACAAAAGGTCCAAAGTGTGAAAGGCAATCAATGACAATGTGATTTATGAAATATGTTTATACTTTTGTTGTTTCTGTTGCAGTGGTAGGAGGGGTTTTGGAATTTACCAAACATGTATTGTTTTTTCCCTTGGGCAGGACATTGGCAGTTAAGATTACTGGAGTTAGGTACAAAACATTTGGTGAAACCACTACTAAGGTGTAATGGTGACTTTGATAGTTTTTGTGTGAAGATGGTGAATTAACTTCAGGAGGAGGTTTTACCGTTGATAGCTGGGTACCAACATATGCTGGCTCTAGAGTCTAGGCAAACCTTATATATAACATCACATATTATGACATGATATTCTAAAATCTCACTGAAATACCTAGTTTAGCAATGTTGCTAATTCTGTAAGCTTGTCCAAAGAATTTAGTGCCAAACCTGCTTTTGACAATTATAAGTAGTTATTCCAGTTGCAAAGCAGTGAACAAATAGAAGTAGTATTATGAAAATTAGCTATTTGTTATTTATTAATTCATAATTTGAGCATCAAGTCAAAATTGTGTGCTTAAAGATCTGCTATCAAAATTATAAATATAATTTTCAAAACGAGACAGTGATAGTTATTTAGTATTTGAGACTTGTTATGAATAAAGTATACTGAAAGTGAGTTGTTTTATTTTGTTATGTTGACATGGAGTGAGGCAACAATACTATACAGTAATTCAACCTCTTGGTCATTGCAACTCATGAGAAAATATATTCTCCCAAGCTTAGACTCAATAGTTTTAATTAACTTTTGTCAACTGTTTTACAGATACTGTCAGTGCCTTAAACCAAACATTGAAAAGTTTGTGTTCACTGGATGATAAAACTGAAATTTGGTAAATTTTGAAGCACAGCACAATAATGCATGTTTTTTTATAGCAGCAATGGGACGCAGGTTACTCGCAATACACATTTAAAAGGTTTGCAGTTAGCTCTCATGACTTAGTGATGCAAGCATGGGTAGAGGAGAAGTCTGAGTATTGAGCAAAGACTTCAAGCCATGGCGTTCCAAGATCACAATGGTATGTTAATTGCCAGCAACACCTTGGTGTACGTATCAAGCCTATGTGTACACTTTCAACAGACCAACTCTGTCTTGGAGCAGTGCACGACTTGATGTCTTTTTGTTTATTCCATATTAAAAGAGCCTGAAATAATGAAGAAAGAATGAATGTCAACGGCCTCGGCGTTCATGATTCACGTGCGCAAGGGTTCATTGACTACACAAGAATCATGTTCAACACTTGAAACACAACAACAAACAATGAATTGAAATAACTTTATTATAGAAATTCTTCCATTCGACACACCCCTGTTACAACAAGCATATGATATTGACAAGTAGAAAAATAAGTGGGACCTCCAATAGCTTGACACCCGCACAAGGTTCAAGTTTCATCCCTTGCCACAGCTAGCTTAAAAGTTTCAGAGGACATTGATAAAGATCGAAGCATTGGAGGTGGTTCTTAGTGACATATAGCAACACGTTACCTGCTGGATTTCTGTGAATTGCATACTTATTCAAAGTGGGCAATAATTATGAAGGGTTCTAATGTAAATAGAGTCGGTCATCCTTGTTTTAGGGAGCCTGTGCATTTAGGGCCATGTTTGCTCAAATGTACATTTCCTTATTATATAACTTCAGGTGAACAACATACTGCCAGATCTTTAGGAGAGTGAATAGGTGCAAGTGCCCATTAGACTGGACACTAATTACTTTGATTGCTGTATTTGATTGCATTGACTTGACCATTGTTAACACTTTAACCAACAAACTATTTATTGCCAGTTGCAAATTCATACTGCAAGGTCCTTACCATTTAACCTGGTGGCACTCTGATTAAAATCATCCCCGTTTTGAAGAATAAAATATGCTTGAGGTTTCCCTTGTTCAAAATTAGGAATAGAAGGGTTATTTAAGAACACCCAGAACAATTTCTGGCCCAGCAGGTAAAGGATTTACCACTTGATTTTTGATCAAGGATAGCTTTACAACTTGATAAAACCACTCAATAAAGGCTTTAAAGGAAAGATCCACTTCTACGATATTCATAAAGTATTCCAACAATATAAGTTCAGGGGGAGGATTTAGGTTTTAAAACTTAGCTGTACAACTGTGGCATAGAGGTATTTACAAGTTAAGTTAAGTATATATGTAGTACAATATGGATACATGTCAATAATAAATAATTAATCCACCCTTGTCAACACTTTAAGTGTCTTGTTCGTACACCCAAAATGATAAGAATTTAATTGTCACCACTTTTGGATTTATCGCTTCACATGACATGATAAATCCAAAGAACATCCTACTACCAACTTCAGAGTTAAACGAAGGTTTTTCTTGTAAAACAACAAAATCTTGCAAGACTATTTACACCTCTCATACACAAAAATGATCACAACTGACGATTTGTAGTAAAGTGACAATTTGTAGTAAAGTGCCAGTGCTTGAAATTAAAAATAAAATGAGAAAATAAATTTTCCACAATTTAAGGAAAACACCCCATCAATTGAGACTATCCGAGAATAGACTTTAATATTTTAGAAGATTAACATTAACATTTTGTTTCCCGTTAATTTAAAGTTTAAATTTAAATTAAAGTTAATTAATTAATTTTTTAAAATAAAATATTAATTGAAGACAAAACAAAGGCACCATCACTACAAAAACATTAATGTACACAAAACAATGCTATGTAACAAATGATTTATACATGTTTATTGTGTTACATCGTGGTCAGGTTGTTAAAAAATATTAAAACAAAATGAAAGTACATTATATACTGTAAATGTTCATAATATTTCAATATTGAACTAATTTGAATAATCATGATATTGTTGTGTGAAGAAACAGCGTGACCAAGATTTATTTTGTGAAAACAGAATCGAAAGAGATTCTGCTGGTAGGTCATAAAAATATCATCTCAAGTACAGCGATATGTTGCAAATGCACTGGTGTTTCTATCATGTATCATTAGGAAATAAGCTCCAAAGAAACAGTGCCCTCTAATTTCATATTCACAAAATATACCTTGGCTTTACTGTCCTTTCACGATAGCATTTTGTATCAGGTAAATAATTATAATTTTGATCTAATGTACTCATTTCCATGTAAACATGGTACATAACAGACAAAGCCTAGCTAGTAAGAACATATGGTATTATGCAAATAATATACATAAACAACAACAATACTGATATTGACAAAACTGTTCCAAGAACTATCATTGCCTACAGATTATTTTAATTTAATCGATAAGTTCATCAGCAAAATAATGGAAAGGAAAGGGGTTACATTCTATTAATTCTGAAATTCAGCACAAGTTTTTCTGTTATCGTAAGAAGTTTGAGAATAAAAAACAAAAACAAATAATCTCATCATCTGATTTTTGATGAAAGTGCAGAATATTGAACATGATCAAACTAACCCAAGAGCTGAAAGGTGATTACATCAAAAGGTTTACCTTGCATTACACAGATTTAAGCTAAGCACAGATTAAACAAATGTTCATGAAAAGAATTGGGGCAATGGTTGGCTTTCCATAAACCGCTAAGAACTTTTATTAGCCAAGAGATAAAGTTAATGTGATGTAGACCGGTAAAGGATGGGAAATGAATGTTTTACCCAAGTTTCATTTTAAAGGCTTGACTTATTTAAATGCTTTCCTAAGTATGACACACATGTTTAATAGGGTCACGCATAAAGCTCTGAGGTGATTATGACATACATTTCACAACAGGTAACAAGTTCAGTGCAAGTGTATAGTACAAGATCATCTGTAACAGTTCCCTCCACAACACAACACACAAGTTAAAGAAACAGAACAATCAGGCTTGTTTTTTCCTAATTTTTTAAAACCAATTTTGCATTTATGGGAGTAATATATCAAGTCCATTAAAACATAATGCTCAGGATGTAAATTTAATGAACAAATCAGCATAATTACACAAATAGTAATTGATATCTCCTTACTAGTTACTAAAACGAAGAAAACCTGGTCAAATTGTCCCTGTAACTTGGTTGTGGCGTGGAAGATTCCTTTATTTAGGGTGACGGTGAATGTTGCATGATCCATCATGATCGGTGATATAATTCTGAGGGCACTCCATACTTCATTATGTTAATTGCTGTATGAATATATACATCAAATAGCGCATCTCTCAGTAGAATCACAAAGCTATCTATAAGCCACAGCAGATCAGACATTTTAAAAATATTTCCATTGACTTTGATTATAAGTATAAGTTATGAAACTTCTAGCAAAAACACACTATATATCTGGATGAATTAATATCATATCAGTATGTTTGTTCAATGATGGCCGATTAAAAAGTTTATGCAATTATTATTTTTCTTCCATCATTCAAAGCACCACTGTTGCTTTTTGAAAATCTCAAACTGTAATCTGGCAATATCAATTGTTAAATAGTTAATTGATCTGAATTGATTGATGATGAAATATAATGTAATAAACGCAACAAATCTTAAATCTACATTTCCAGGCAAGCTTAAAAGGCATGGAGCTACCATAATGAACTATATATTATAATCAAAGTTTATGTAGCACTAGAATAGTTATAAAGTGACCTTTTAAAATAAAGCAATCATGTCTTATATAAATTAAACTTAATAAAGCTATATAAGTGTGAATCCAATAGTGACTAGCAAAAATCATCAACAAAAGCACAAGTTGTAATTATGCTTATATTACTGATGCAGTTGAAGCAAGCACTACAACAAAAAGAACAAAATGTGAGTGGTTGCAATGTCAAAATACGTGCAAATATCAACATGTAAATTAAACCAGTTTCCCAAATTGTATTAATTGTCCACACCAGCCAATAACTACGTATCTAAATGCTAGAACAAGGCGACCTGCAGTATATATTTTCAAAACTCATCTGTGCACAAAACAATGATTCCACCTTGCAGCAATAAATGCATAAATATCATCTGATGATTAACATCGTGACACAGACGTAGCTTGCTCTTTCACAATCCACAATTCATTTTGTACATCAAGGGTTAAAATGAATATTTTAATACTTATATATTTACCTATCTAACCAGTCTCACTTTCTACAAGTAAATTTTGTTTCTATTTATTGAACCTTAGGATGCTATGAAGGAAACAATTTCAGCACTTCAAACACTACCATATTAGCTCTTATTGACACTCAGGCTTCAAGTCATCTGCACCCGTGGCCCTAATTGATTTGGAGACCAGCGTGTACCCAGGACGATAGTGTTTGGGTTCTTGACCACTGTTTTTAAAGGGAACCTTTTATTTTTTAGATCAACATATCCAGCATTTATGAGATGCCTCCATCTATACTGGTCAAAATGTTAGGGATATTGAAAGTTTTACGATTGATATTTCATCAGTGTGTAGATTTGTAAATAGATCAATATTCAAATTATCAAAATTTAGATTTATCCCTAACATTTTTTTAGCAAATATGGTAGTGTCTGTATGATATACGAGAGTCATCAGTTACAAGATTGCATTGTAAAAGGGCACCTGTAATTATTAGGTTCATATAGAAGAAATCTAGAATATCACTTCGATCTGAGCACTCTCAGTTTATCACAACTTGCATACTGTCCAACGCATGCTTCATCGCTACCATATTAAACTTCCTTAACAAGCATCCACGTCATTTCATGAACAGTCAATTCAATGTGATGTTTCAGCACATACACTGAGAACCTTTACAAAACTTGTCTGTTAATAACTATGTCAGCTACAAATAGACTCTGTTAAAATATGTCAGCTACAAAAAGTTTCTGTTTTAACAATGTCCACATCAGCTTCTAGTAAAGGAGCTAACATAATTGAAAATCAGACAACTCTGCAAATTTAAAATCTCATTGATAGCTATATGTACAGATCTTAAGTACTTATGAATAAGAAAATCCTACTAACAGAATGAGCCATTTTTAGACATTAATTCCAAGAATGGTAATATTAAAATTTTGGAAATATAATAACATAAAATTTTATTAAAAAACTTCAGAAGATAATTTTAGCTCGAAATTTCACAAGAAAGTAGAAGTTTTATATATTCAGGTAAGTAATCTTTTCAACTAAATAATAGTAAATTTGTGCATGCATCCAGAAATAAAATACTACTGTTGCCTTGAGAGATGAAAAACATAGCGGGAATGTTTACCAAACAGACAATGAAGACTTTAAGACCAAGTAAAGCTGACAAAAGTATTTGGTATTTTAAAGGATGATACCACATAAAAATGATTGACATAAACCAAATGGCAGAATTTTATACAAAGACATGACGTGTGTAAGTTCAGGGTCACTTCTTGGAAAGTAAAATCCACTTGAGACGAACCCAAAATGGCTTGAGGTATTAAACTCTCATCCATGTTTTAGAAAGTAAGTAATTAATCCTGAAAAGATACTACACAAAACACAGGGAACAAGAGCTGCTGTTAGGACAATTTGTTGACTATAAAGTGCTAGTTTGTCTCCCTACTCTACCATGTCCAATCAGTTCAAACACAAACCGACTGGATCTGTTCTGATTTCAACTAGATGTATCACTTAATTAAACACATACACTCTTCACAGATCTTGCTTTCAATAAACACTCTTATACCGTCTGTAACACTATATATATATATATTACATATAGCAGGGATTAGGAAAGGTAGGGGCCATGGGCCTTTTTTCACATAGGATGAAAAAATGGCCCATTCAAATTTGAAATTTTACTATTGCTGCAAAGGGGAATGGCCCATCCAAATTTCTGAAAATGACTAAAAGCCCTTAAAATGTCCCATTGTCTTTCCCAATCCCTGAATATAGCATTCTAGTTTACTACTGATAGAGCCTCCTTTCACAAAGCATTAAGATGATTTAAAGTCACCAATGTAGGTGTACTGTTAGACATAGTAAAGCTTGTTTCATGAAAGGAGCTCCGCGATCATATCACAATCCTCACAGAATTGCCTGACATCAAGAGATTTACATTTACTTCAAAACATAAGATTGGCATGATCCACTCTTGATAAAGAAATGATCTAACTCAACCTTTCAGTTAACAATCACAAAAGCAACAGTTGTGTAGGTACACATAACAAAATTTGTAGGTACATGGTCACTGACTAATGCTGTTTTTTCTTTTAATCTTCAAAAATTGTCAGATGACTTTCCACTCTTTTATAAAGATTTTAACCCCTCTATAACAGTCAGAGATGCAGATAAGATGTATACTGTTTAAAATTATCCCACAAACAAATGGCGCAGCTCAACATATGGCTGTAATGATGTTCTATGCTCGATTAAAATCTCACAAATCACAGAATTTGCATGACGATGAAAATCTGACATTAACCGTAACAAAGTGATCAAGCTCGTCTTGTTTATGTCAGGGACTAATGTATGTATAAAGTTACCCCAGCAAAAACAGTATGATAATCTTTGCAAGGGTTAACAACAGTAATGAGTGCTTGACATTAACAATGTTAGGAATTTGAAATATTTGAGTGTGAATTATAACATGAATAAGAGCTTGGATGAAAACCAAACCAATGAATAATATTTTAATATAATCATATTAATAATGGTTAAGTTTTAAAACCTATTTCATACTGGTTACCTTTGAAAAGGTTAACATTTTAAATGTTAACAATACCCTATTACAATATTGTTTTGGAAAAATCAGGTTAAACATCAACCCCACAAGGTCAGAATAATCACTTTGCAAGGGTTAATGCAAGTACATTTGTTCACATGAGAGTCTCTCAAGAAGATATCACCAAGCACCTGTTCTCTCCTTATTTGTTCTTCATCTCCGCTCGTACTCTTTTCGTAATTCGGCCGCAGCCCAGTCCAAATATAAAGATCATACACACAACAGCAGAGAGAACTCCTAGGATGTAAAACTGCGCTGGCGACTCGGAAATCTGGTTGTAGATTTCCTGGAAGCCTTCGATAGGAGCAACCTACAAGAGAAACATTTCAGTACTCGCTTAGGACAAAAATTGCAGTATGATATTTATATATAAAGCAATATTTAATCAGCTTAATACCACTGCGAGTATGACAACACAGTAATTTACTGTTGTGAGGTCACACTGATGATACCCGTCACAATGGTCATGGGCTGGAAATCTAAGATTCATAACACTAATGGCGGTTTCGCTTGATTTGTCTGGTTTGTGAGATTTCAAAACTGTCTAGGCAGTTCTATAACTATTCTGTATGGACTGGCAACATACCTGTGCAGCATATTCCCACATTTCTTTCCTCTTGGTTAACAAAGACTTGCACTTTGAGGTGAGAGATCTAGGATCATCCTCCAGTATCGACAGCAAGCACGACATCACTGAAACACAAACAAGCCTTTTTTTGAGGGACATAAGACACTATTTGTTTGTAAATTACAGACTGATACATGGGGCTGAGCTATTACAAACTTAATATTCCTGCCATGAGTGATATTAATTTGGTCTGTCCCTCTCCATATCTCTCTCTTACAACAATAAAACGTTCAGAATAAAGTAATTGTAATTGGGAATAGGTTTATAAGTTAGATAAAGAATGACCAGTGACACAGTACAAGTAATTCAGAGATTCATAAAGAACCTGGCCGTGTTTCTTAAAAACAGTTTCAGCTCAACACTCAATCTTTAATTCAGCCAACTAAATTGATTCTTAAGATTAAAACAAAACAATGCACACGTACATCTTCCCTCTCCGGAGCGGACACCTCTGCATAGTTTGGTGAGCTCCCTGTCACAGCCTGCCTTCAATACGGGGTCAACGTTGATGTCCACTTCCTCCTCTTGGATTAGGATGGACACCTCCTGCAACACACGAGAACAGTTAAACCCACAGCTACCAGCATCATTTGTCCAAACAATATGTTTGCTGCGAAAGCACCATCCCTTTCCACTTTCCAAAATATGATAAGATTGCTGAAAGGATTCCAGCAGGATTGATTATGTTTGGAAACAGTTTGGACAGCTTGATGGCTATAATTTGTGCCTGTTGAGGAGGCCAAAATAAAGTCAAGACCTAGGCATCCATGGGTGTTATACAGTACGAGGCAGAGAAAGAACAATTGCTTTACCTGCTGAGTAAATGAGTGCTTAAATTACAAGAATCATCAATCATTAAAAAGGAAATATTTCCTAATTTGCCAGGGGCATGCCGGGAATATGTCTGCATTAACAAGCAATGTGGTGAAGCACTACAGAATTTAAACAGGATATCAACTTTTATTGCACACATAATCTGAATAGCATTACAAGGTAACTTTGATTGTGTAACCAGTTGAATAATATTTAATGTGTATTGTGTAATGAAAACAAGTTATTCAACAATATATTCTTCTTCAATTCAATTCAAGTCTTTGAAGAGTGATCTCCCTTTTTGCAGTGTTTAGTCAACACAAATTTTGTTTTGAAGGAGTAACTTCAGGCACACTTCTTTCATATGTAATAGATAGATCACAAAACTCAGGACAGTTGAATATCAAAAACTTATTATTTTACAAAGCTGTGATTTATTCACTATTAATTTCACCTGTGAATAAATCACAACATTTAAATAAAGGAATATTTCATCATTCAACAGGCACTTGTTATGTAATCTCTATTTCTAGTATGTGAGTAACTACGTGACCTAATCAAGAAAACACTGCCTGCATTGCGGCTGACCTTCTGACACTCCACGGACTTGATCATGCGGAGACGGAAGTGGTCCTTGAGGCACTCCTCCACTCCACCTTTCCCAGCCTCGATGATGTTCATACCCGTCTTGCCCCCCTTGTTCAGAATACGATCCTTGCACAGCGTGTAGATCTGCAATAGGAGGTGCTTTATCTAAGTAATAATAAAGTTTTTCTACCCAAATGCAATACAATTGCTGGCGGAACTAAGTGTCTGGTCTAAGAAAAGACTAAACATTTGTTTTAACACTGTACTTGTTTGCATATATAAATATATACACACTAATTTTCAATTTTTTTATGGATTAAAACATCCTTTTAATTGCAAAGTTGCAGTTTATAAGAAATAGATTTTATAATGTGTTTGTTCTCTGGCTTATAAACGGTTTGAAAAAAGCAAGATATACTTATATAATTGCAGGAACTTGTCTTGAATAAAGTGTACAGAATAGAGCAAGAAACTGGTGCACATACCTCATTGAGACAAGCCTTCTCAAGGACGGGTGCTTCTCTGATGTCTCCAGCAGCCTCCTTCACAACCTCCTCTATCTCCTTGTCACAGTCCCGCGACAGTCGCTGTGGGAACAGATGGTGGCAATCTTACAGATAAACAGTCATGAGTGAACACACAAGCAACAGTGCTATCCTGCCCTCAATAGTCATAACCCTCCTATATTTGGGAATATGATATTCTGGTATCCTTTAGAAATGCATTACATTTAGATAGTGAACAAATGTAACATTGTTATATTTGGGATTACACTGTCTGAAATAATACAAATTCTCGTACATTTTTCAGGATGAGTCCCTTGAGGAAAACGAACCCAGAGTAAGGCACCAACCGCCAGCACTAATCAACCAAAAACTTGCCATCGTGACCTCACTAAATTTAACTAAACTACAGACGGGTGGACCTTGTTTTTAGCAATTGTCTACTTTCTAATTTGCAATTTGTTCAACCTTTGGGTGTGAAGACTTAGTTATCTAAACAAAATGTTTAATAGTTATTTAAAGAGTACTTCGCTTAAAACTTAAGCTGAGGAACGACAAAGTGCCACATCATTCTGAGTGTCAAATCCACAGGAATAACTGATCCACAAGGTGAATAACTGATCCACAAGGGGAATATTCTGGAATTGGACACTAGTTCAAGATTGGATATCTCCAAGTATTTCAGGACAAACAGCAAAACAATAAAAATAGACGAATCATAAGATAAAAAACATTTGTTATCTCTTTCAACAAACTCTGACAGGAATCTGACACAAGTGTAGGTATCTCCATAAAGTCAAGTGTGAACCTACCTTGACAGCAAACTGCTTCTTCAAACAGTGGATTACTTTCCCTTCAAGCTCTACATCATCCTTATGTTGTTCAACCACATTACTGCAGAACTTCCCAATATCCAAACGGCAAGCTTTCTTCAGCGAGGGATTCAGACGATAATCTTAAACAAGAATTCAAATTTCATTACGTTTCCTATTTTCCTTTCTCCCAACTGTTGAAGTTACATCCAATATTTTTGGCAATATGGCGGCTTCTTCGTGAAGCATTTTAGAAGATGGAATGATAAGAATAGAGAAAAGTATATGAATATTTCTTATAATGAATAAAGAAGTTATCTATATACTGTTCTCAATTCTTGGCAATAAAGCTACTGCTAAAGCTCCATTCATTTGCTATCGCTTGTACACTGCTCCTGCATGTTAAATCTCTTAAAGTACCTATTATGTTGACTCTTACAAGAAAAAGTTACAAAAATGTCCCACTTCTATAAATATTCTTTCCACAAATCTGATTACAGTAGTGGTCAATTAACCTTCTAGTCAAAGTCAAAAGTCAAACATTCTCTGATGTTCCCAAAACACGTTACCATATCCAAAGTCCCATTATGCAAGGTGAGTTAAGGTGAGGTGATCTGAGGTTTAACATCGCTTTCAAGAGTATTTCACTTATATCATGGCTGCTGTTATTATTGCATGGAGATAACTTGCAACACCATCGTGGTTATACACTGCAGTGACATCTGGTAAGTACTGGCTGGACCTGCTGGATGGTACTGCGCTGAAATTCAGTGTAGCATTGCACTCAAAACTTTCTGCATGTAGAACAGTTCTCTACAGCAGTCAAAGTTGCTAAGCCCCTGGTGGGATTCGAACCCTTGACCTCTTCAGCGGAAGTCAAAGGTTCAAACCATTGCGTTGGCCCAAACTATTCTTTGAACTGGCAACTTAAAACAGGATGCATAATGTGTACAAACTGAACAAGCGTTTGACATTTGTTTCTGTCAATCCTTTAGGCATTCTAATTCAAAACTAAGTGTTACCTTGACTTTGCATAACTTCTCTCCTAGTCACCACAGATCGACATTTTCCATCAAAGTTGGGACTATTTTTCTTCTTCTTCAAACAGCGGAGCAAAGAGGGTTGATCATCATAATCATCACAGTATTCCTACAAGGAAAGAAAATACAGATAATTTTAGTACTGGTTCCATGTACATACATGCTTATATCAAACATTTGGAACCATCAAAATAGAAGTTAGAAAAACAGTTACCCTGGACCTTTATGAAAGCTGTTGTACTTGCCTGCTTGGGTAGATATACCAGTTTTATGTAAATACATTCTTACATCATACATCTCGCATAATTTTTTTTATAAAACAATTTTGGAGAATCACAGAATATTCATTTATAATGAAAACCTGTATAACGTACAAATGTCCCCATAAAACCTGACTCCGTCGATATGTTTCAGCATGTTTGAGCGAATTACCAAGAATAATATTTGATTTATTTACTATAAGTTGCTTACCTTGATCATCTTCTTACATGCATTCATTAGTCCGTAGTCAGCAATAGCAAACTCATCTTTCTGGAAATCAATATTTATACAAATATATCCCATATCAACAATTTCTGACCTACAAATATCTTCTGCCCCTCAAGGGATATGCTGTTATCACTCTTACAACCAAAAGATTTCATATATCCTTTTTCAATTTCTCAATCCGAGCCAGCCCCAAAATATGTATTTTCATATGCATTTCCGCAAAAATCATGTATCAAATATATAAACCATATCAACAATTTCTGACCAACAGTATTTTCATCAACAAACCCTCTAAAGGATCTTCTTTGATGCACGAAGACTAGTCTATTATTACAATATCACTTTCAGCACTGAAGCTTTTAGAAAAGGATATGTGTAGTGTCAAAAGAGCAGTGAAAAGTTTGAATACCTACCTCACGCTTAAACACCAATTTATGACAGCCGTCACTCAAATCCTTCTGTTTACTTTTCAAACACTCAAGTATCTGCAATTAGCAAAATCAGACATGCATGCACAGAAATAATAAATTTTAATTAAACATTTTATTCAATGACGAAAGGGAAAAGAAACCTCTTATCCAACTAGGGTAACTGTCTCCTAATAATATCCGTTTATACTTTATCTGATATCTAACCATCACCAAAAATCGTGTTATCGATGACAGGAAAAGAATTCAATATATTGAAGTGCCTCTACATCAATCAATATAAGCCAATGAAAAAACCTTACAAAATTGAACAGAAAATCTTGAACCTGAATAACTCAGAAATAGAACTCACAGCAGCATTTCCATGTGAGACGCCGTGACAGAAGCTTTCTATATCCATCGAACATTGTTTTTCCAATTCTGGATCAAGTTTTATATTTTCTGCCTGAAATACAAATTTCATGAAAGCAATTTAAACTAAAATGTAAATAATTAATATAACTTTGACATAAATACAAAACTGACGTAATGGTCATAATTAGTTTATACCTTATCAATTATAAATGTACAGCGTTCAGTGAAGAATAACAAATTACCACATAAAATATGTATTGACAAATAATCAAGATCAAATGTATATTTTAAAAGCCATGAGAATTATACCACCTCAACTACGCCATTTTAATCTTTCTAAGTGTGTCTCAAAGATGATTCTAGCAAACTGAATAACTGAAACAGAAGCAGTTTTATACTTGTGCATTTGCTTAATTTTGCCATTCTTTGTTTAAGTGACTGAATAGGAATTTCAGGTTGGCATCCTGAACGTATTTCACACACACACACACAGAGATCTAGTAAAGAGTAAGAAAAGTACAAGTGATCATACTCTCTGTAAGATCTGCTGCTTGAGCTGGTGTCGGCATGGTTTCACTATCCTGTGTCTCTCTTCCAACAGCGTGTCGTTCCTTATATGCTCGCTCAAACACGCAACAACTTCCGCCCTGGAATCATATATAACAGATCAATTAATAATAATTATTTGTGCATGAGTAAAGCCTCTCGTATCAAACTAACCAATGCTCAGTGACACTTTCGTTGTCATCCAAAAACTTTATCATGTACCAATGCTGGAACTAGGCACATCATTCCAGCTTCATTGAATCTTGGTTCATTGAGATAGGAATTAGGGTAATCATAAACATCCCCCAACTTATAGGTATTCATTGAAAAAAAAACACCTTCCCTCTCAGTTTCTGAACAAGTATTTGTCACTAAGGTGACATGATCCCCCGCCGAAAATTAAAACTTCAAAATTTAAAAATAATGTCAAGATCAGCAAAATCGACTGTCAAACATGTCTAAAAAGTCAAAGTTCCACTGTGACCTTGAGAAAAATGTCAAGGTCACCAAAATCTAATCAGCCCTTTGTCTTTCCTAGTAGGTGCATTATGTAAGATATGATGGAATTCCAGTGAAAGGTTCTTGAGATATCCCGCTGATAACCTTTATATGTACATTAACATGTCAAAAAATTCAAAGTTCCGCTGTGACCTTGAAAATTATGTCGAGGTCACCAGAATCTAATCAGCCCGTCATCTTCCCTAGAAAGTGCTTTGTGTAAGAAATGATGAATTCCGGTGAATGGTTCTTGAGATACCCCGCTGACAAGCTTTACATGTACATTAACATGTCGAAATATTCAAAGTTCTGCTGTGACCTTGAAAATAATGTCAAGGTCACCAAAATCTTATCAGCCTGTCGTCTTCCCTTGGAGAAGCTATGTGTAAAATATGAAGAGAATCCAGCAAATAGTTATTGAGATATCCCGCTGACAAGGGTAAAATGACAAAGTCTCATTGTGACCTTGAAATGAAGGTCAAGGTCACAAATCTCTGTAGGAACATTACTCTTGCTATGATGAACCCATATGCAAAATATGAAAAGAATCCAGTGAATAGTATTTGAGTTATTCCATTTCGTACGGACGTACGTACGTACGTACGGACGGACGCAACCGAATACTATATCCCCCGCTTCGCGCTAAACGCGCGGCGGGGGATAATAAAGCTGTCCCCTTTAGAGATATCATGAACAGAGTAAACAACAAACAGGACATAGGCAATAACTCTCATTTCTCGTATTTAACTCCATATAGGTAATTAAACTTTCAAGCCTAAAACTTTGGTTCTAGATACAGAACATCCTGTCTCAGGGTATAACGTATACACTAATGCAACTTTCATACCCTCGGTGCAGAGGCAGCCTATAGACATATGTTACAGCCAATCAAATAGTTTTCTCGGTCTGTTTGCGATAAAATTAAGCCAATCACAGAGAGCTTTTCAAAATGCAGTTGGCTTTCGCACTTCTGCTAAATGGCGACTTCCTTAGATAAGCAAGATGAAATTGAAAAGTTTTTTCCCCGTCAAATAGTCTCAGACGCAGACCATTGGACATGCAGTTCGACGAGGAAGGTGGGGTAAACGTTTGATGACTCGGTTTTGAGAGATCGTTATGACTTCGTCAGTGATAAACCACAAAGAACGCAGGCAGAAGCCGACTCGACTTCCAATCGATGTCATGGTTGTCTATATTTAGATTGTTCCTCGATCACATGTCACCTCGCGAAGGTACAAGCTGCCTCTGCACCCAGGGTATGAAAGTTGCATTAGCGTAAGTTATACCCTTACACAGGATGAATACAGAATACAACTGGAATATGTTCTCATGAAACAGAACGAGTAAGATTCTAAAATATGCCAATAGAGTTTGCATTCAAGTTATTAATCTCACTTTGTTTTAGTCCTCATACAATATTTCTTCACAGATTCCTGACACGCCTCCTTGAACTTGTGGTTGAATTTGAATTCTTTCTGGGAAATCTGGAAAGGGAACAATGAAACGTCCATTTCATAATGAAGTTATTTGAAACAAATATTTTGGACTGTTGATGATTGATAAAAACTTTCAGGGAAATTATTATTAATATGATACACAGAGTAGTATATATACAGTGGACTTACACCCAATTCAACTTTGATTGAGATTGAGGAAAGAATTGGTCAATATCGAGGTCGGTTTTGAAGGAGATTCTCAATATACAACGCAAATATATGGCAGGTAACAGGGACTGTTACTTAGAGAGATCTTCGTTCATGATGTTGTGGATTGAGTATTGCAAGGTTACATACGATCTGGTGATGTTCGACGCCGGCGGCACACTTTGGGTCCATGTCTCTGTTGTGTTTGTGTTCTATCAGACACTCCAACACATCAGCAGGGTCCGAGTCACTCTCAAGCAAATCCTGTAATTCAAACAGTCAGAAGTGGTGTCATCAGGAACTCACATCATAACTTTGTATGTTCATTTCAGTTCAAACATATATTTGTGTTACAAAAGGGTTCTCCATCAGAATATTTTTGGTTCAGCATTTTCAAGGTTGACACTTTCGTATTGCATACTTACTTATCATTACAATTAACAAAAACATAGGCGGATCCTGAAATTTTGAGGGGGGGGGGGGGGGGGGCTGAGTAAACATAAGCTGATGTGATACATATGATTGGATTTTCATTTGGAAACATTGGTTGTCTCATGCCTGACAGGACACTACTTACCTCACAGAACTTCTTGATCATGGGTGTGCAAGACTTCATGAGGATATGGTCGAGCTCGTAGTCCTCATCTTCCTCCTCTATCAGCTCTCCAACAACCTTCTTACAGTCTTCCTCAAGTGAGTCGTAGTTGTTCTGTAGACACGCCATCTCCTGAAACAGTGCATACAATGTACCGTTCTTAACATTTATATTAAAAAAAGTCAAAGAACTTCACCTATGGGTTAAGCAAGTTATAAAAGTGCATATCATTGAAGATTTTTCTATTTTGATGAATCAAAGATAAAAGCTTTAACATTTGGTTATCTTAGACTCAACCATGTTTTAAATCACTGCCTTAAATTAGGCACTATTATTACCCGAGGAAGTGTGTCATATGACTTTTACGAAATGAGTGTGAATTTTTTTATTGCCCAAGCGAGAGCGAGGGTTATACATAAATTTGCACAAGTTTCGTAAAAGTCATGTGCTCATATCAATAATATTAATTTGGTTATTTTCAACCATATGGGTAATAAAACGAGTTCTGTAACAAAAATGGTATGTCCACAAAAAATATCTACGGTACAATTAAACATTATCAATCACAACTGATCTAAAATTTCATCAAATTTAGTGTGTTGGTCCTTTCAGTGATGCCAGGGATCGTTCCTTCATAATGATTAAACATTAGGCCCCATTAATGGTTATGTCAAACATTTTCATCAATCCATGATAAAAGGGGACACAAACAAAAGGAGCTACCGAAGTCAGCCCCGTTCACTTACAGCACCAACATCTGTGTCTGTTTTGTCCTCAGAACAGAACTCTCCCAGATCCTTTATGCAAGCCTTCTGTATCTCTGGGTTCAGCTCCACGCTGAGAGCCTGGGCCTTCATCACTCGCTTCACTTCCTTCTTGCAGGCTCGCGACACCTGGCAGGCAGAAATGTCGAGGATTAGAAACTCTGGTTCAATATACAGGCTATCTATCAGCATAGGTAAATATTGGAGTCATTATGACAGAGACTCAGGTGAAACAATTTCTCTTGGATTTAAATGACATATTTCATCTTTACCACTCTCAGCTAGGGGAGCATTACATTTCAAAATTAGATGCCTCCCTGAGACATTTCAGATTGATAATAGATCATTCACTGATGTTTAATATAACATAATTATCTAAGTAAAGCTGCTAAAACATTAAATGACAACTTTATTCATAAATACATGATTCCATGATGATACCTTAGATATATTTTAACAGCAATTCAAGATTATGGCCTAGTAATTATGTGACTACATCATGACCTTATTTCTTAAAAATATTTTCAACACAAATATGACATATTATTTCAATGTGGACAAAAACAAGACAAACATCTACAGACTACAAATAAACTGTTGAAAATGGGATTGGTCAGCCTTCCCGGGTCTTCTGTCTAAAGGTATTGTAAATGTCAACTTTCAACTTGTCACTAGAGTTGTTATTCTTCATTCAAATTTCAGCGATTGGAAATAGCAATGAACATTGAAATAATTTATCAAAGTGTGAATACCTTTTTCAAGCCTTGCTCACAATGAAATGATTTTCAGAAATAATTTACAATATGAAAAATAAAATCACCCAACTTCTTCTCCAAAAAATGTCTGCTGAATATTGAAATCAATACAATTTCTCTTGAAACAATGTACGAAAGTTTGACAATTCTGCATGTAAACTAAAACTCAAAGAACATCATATGAGAGTCATTTTGAGGTGTGGCAGGGGAACACCCATAACCTTTGTGAGGTCAAGAGGTCAAGGACACTTGACACAGATTATACTTGAGATTATAATCAACAATCATTGACAAAAACAAATTTAATTTGCAATAGCTATAAAAAAATTTTTTACAAAAAACACCCAACAACTTCAGATTACTTTCTTTTATGAACTTGCATATTTTAGAATAAACAATTTTGAATATATAATAGCAGAAAAGGAAAATGCCATCTCCATCATATCAAGCTTTAAATTAAAACAGAATCTGTTAAGTTTCTCAAATATATTCTGCGTAGATTGTTCCAAGACTCAAGAATCAAACCTTCTTCACTGCTCGTTTAGGTTTCTTGATGTTGCCATAGAGACAGGCAAGCACCTGTCCGGCTTCCTCCGGAGTTATCCCCCCTACTCCTACTTGGTACCAGTTGCCAGTCACACCACACAGATCCTTCGCAAACTGGCGACACTTCTTGTAGATCTTATTATCTAGTCTACACGACAATTAAAGAGGAAAAGTTCAAATTGGTTCTTAGGCTTTAGATTGTACAAGGAACAGATTTAGGAAATTCTATCGATTATTGGTAACCAATTTTTTTAATCTGGATAACTTCCGGTAAGTTGTAGGGTTTGATTTGTTATGGTAACATTCTGGTTGAAACTGGTAAAGCTACTTTTTCTAATATTTTGTTGAAAGGTAGATCTTATTGTCAGGAAGAACCAATTACAGAGGGTAATTTTGTAGGGTTGTTTGGCTTTGATTTGTAAACTTGTTTTAGTTGTAAATATCCCTAAAAACTATCTAAACAAACTTATCATCAAGGCCAGAAGATGATTCATAAATAAGGTTGTTGTTGTTCTGATGGTTTATTTCTATAAGGAAACATAATTGTGAAAAATTCACTATAAGTTGTTGAATCTAGAAACATTTGAGTAATTGTTTTTAACTTTTTGAATTGCTATTAAGGACTATTGCTGTTGATGTTTCAAAACATTGCCGTTACTGGATTGAAATCATATCAGGTTAAGGTTACTATCACTATATTATAAGTAGTAACATAGCTACAAAGTAACTTTATTAATTTAATCACATTGCAAGACTTGACTATATTGATATATTAGAACCTTTTTGTATGTCACAAGGCTAAGTGATTTGGAATCAGTATTTGTGTATTTAATGTTCTTTTAAATTTAACTTGTTTTCCTAAGTTCTAAATGGTTCATTTGAAACTGCTGATTTGAAATTATTACGAAGTTAAACTATCACTATAACCGTGGCTAACTAAAATGGCATTAAGTTATATTCATCGCTCTATTGAAATTTATTAAGTAACTAATTTTTCAAAACCTAAGGTTGAAAAATTTTAAATATGAAGCCAGAATATATGCTTTAGCAGCAAGCCTGCAAAGATTAATAAGCTTTCTTGAAAATACGAATACAATATATTTTGCGAAGCATCAACTCGGGGGGAAAATGGCTGGCAAACAAATTCAAGTTAGAGAGTAAATATCACTAAAAGAAAATTTCAATAAGCTTTCTTTTAATATTTATCATTTTAGTAGCATTGTTTGTAAAATTTCATTAGTTATAAATGTTCATTAACTAAACTCCAAAATATTTTTCGAAGTACATGCAATGAAATAATTTAGCGAAGCCTTTCATGCATACAAGACAAGATGTCGCGTCTGAGAAGAACATTATAATATTGTTTTCAGAACAATTAAACTTGATTTAACTACTAACTATTGCAGTATTTCTCAGTTGTACAGTTAAAGAAGTTTTGTAAAGGGATATTTATGAGTTTATTAGTAACTTGTTGAACGTGTTGAACGGAGTGGTAACAAGTAATCAACAACAAAAATAAAAACAAATTGCTTCTAAAATAATACACCCAGTGGTAAAATCATGTAAAAGTTCACTAACATGCATCAGTCCTTTGCTAAACGTAAAACTTCAATGAGAACAATTCTGTTACAAAAACAGTTGAGGCACTGTGCATGCGAGTGATCAAATCTGAAAAGGAAAGTTTCAGCTAACAAACAGTGGATACTCATTTAGTTGTCATCCTGTGTACTTGTGGACAATGACTTGCAAAGTAAATCTTGCCATTGTATGGACTAACTCATTTCCTCAATTATGGACTTGTTGGATTGCTCTTTTCATATTCTCCAATAATCTACAAACACTAATCACATGTCTTTTTGAGCTGGCAACATGGTTCTAAACAGAGATAAAGATCAAATCAGAGTGTCTTGAGTTCCACTGAAATATTTTCAAGACATGTAAAATCAGAATTCCATTTCATATTATGCTCACGCAACAAAATTCCATTCTTCCAGTAAATCATTTGTACAGTACTTTGCTAGTCATACCTTTCTCTGGTAAGAGCAGTCTTGTGTGTTTATAGACAGACAGTATCCAGAATGATCTAAGAGATGCACTGTTTGTGACTATCATCTACACTAATACACATTCGTCAAGGATGGAGAACTCGCTTCCAAGCAATACTCCAACACATAATGATTTCACTGGGAAGTCATGATTAATTTTACTTTTTCATATTACAGTCAGACCCTGTTTATCCGCACGATTTGGTTCCAGTTGAAAATCGTCCGGAAAGTGAGTCATGCGGTTTAGCGAATCATCATTCGTATAGAAATGCATAGAAGATTTGAAATACAACCGTGCGGATGGCCGGGTTTCCGGATATATGGGGTCCGGTAAGACAAGGTTCAGTTGCCTCATGTTTTTAATTAGAATAGGAATCTATAATCATGGGGAAAAACAAGTTCAAGGAGAGGGGATGCAGAAATCAAAATGGTTGTGGATGTCCCTTGGAAGACTAAGTTGGCACGCAGCAAACCTTGGATAAAATGCACTTCCTGTTCAGGCGTGGAACTCAAAGACATCTATTTCGAAAATTTTGTATAATATTCGTTGACAACATTTGAGATTAAGATTTGACTATAGTCTAGTTACCCTCCCAAAAAAACAATTTCAGCATTTTTATCAATAACAATCTCACTTTGTAACATTGGCTAAATATAATTGCTTGTGCAATCGAGTCTCGATGATTATCCCAATTTGTTTAACTACCACTACGTAGATATCGAGCAGGAAGGCATTTTCCCCTGTTGCAACTGGTCCAGCTGTTCCCCTACCTGACAGACTTAACGAGCAAGCACCTCACCTGGATCTCAGAATTAGGGTCAGGTTGCATCATGTTCCTATGTAGACACGAGAGAATCAACGACGGATCGTTCTCAGTGTTCATCGACTTTTTGTACCAGTTTGGGTCGGCATTGCAGAGTTTCACAGCCTCAGTTTTACAAGATTTGTACAAATGGGAATCTAATCTGCAAGCCAATACACGACATGATTATATTAACAACCCATGAAACACCCACTTGACTTTATGTTCTGAAGGAAATCAGGATTATCTCCCTTGGTTGATAATTCTCTCTTGATTTGTGAGCCCCACTTGCATGGTTCAAATTTTATGTAGCTTCAGCCATTCCCCAAAATAACAAAAGATGCATCTATCTAAAGATCCTAACGTTAGAATATTCAATGATGAAACCAACATATCAAAGATAAGAAATATAACATGAAACTATGAACCCTGTGCTTGCAAGTTAAGACTTGATTCAGTTGATAAAATAAAGAAACAATGAGGCAAGCAGATGCATTCTATGAAAGCAATACGGACTATGACTTGAAGGGGAACATTAGAGGGTAAAGCATTAGTTGTGAATAGGGAGACGAGGAGAGGAAGAGATACTTCCAAGTAACCAAGGACCCAAAGTGCAGATGTCATTCAAAATCAAACAAAGCGTGATTCTTATTTGTTTGAACTGATTTTATTTTGAAACAAACTATTAATGATACATTTTTTTAAGCTGTATAAAATTCTGGGTAAGTAGGAGTTAGAAAAGTATTATTTTCTATTAATTAGAATGAGCTGCAATTTATGGCAGTTAAAAGGTTGCTTTTCAAGCACAGGAATGGATTTTCTGTTAGTTGTTGCATCTTACTATCTTATATTCTATAGAATGTTTTTAAACTACTCTTTTTCTTTCACTACTATTTGTAATTTAAATGTCTTGATTCAAAGTACCTCTCTTCATTTAGTTTTTGTTCTGAGAGTTTATGTATCAAATTACAAAATTAAAAATAAACAAATTATTTGATATGTTTAACAACTTCCATAAATTCTAGCTGACTGTCATATACTGCTAAAAATATGTAATATTGCAAAACAATTGGTGTATTTTCAACTCGTTAAACAACAAAATGATCAAATTAGAAAATTTTCAGAATCAAATAGAATTTAAAGGCAAAAATCATGCAATAGACTACATTCTGTATTCTTTAAACTCCTTATGAATTAAATGAAACCTGCCCTTGTCGTGAAACAAAAAAAGAGTTTCAAACATAGGTTTAATTTGGCAAACAAGTTTTTAATTACCTGAACATGTTTGTCCTGGTAGATTAATTTATTCAGGATGGAATGGAGTGAAAGATATATATGGATAATTTGGAATAATAATTTGGATTGTCAAGAAAAAGGTGAGAACATATTGAAAACCTACCTGAAATCTCGCACTATGAAATACTGGATCTCCAGTAATTTTTCTTCACAAATGTCTGTCATCTCATCACTGTCAATATTCTCCATCAAGCAGTTGATAACGCTGAATTAAAAAAATGAATGTAAACAATGTGTTGAAATGTACTCATTTTTCTATCCAGCTTTCTCAATGTCCACAGACAAAGACATGCTGAAACATCAAAACCAACATCATTGGTCAAGTTCGATTTTAGAAACAGATCCAGACATTTTCAGCCCTGGGGTGGGGGGTTTCACTTACTGAAGGTAGGTATGAAAGGTGTATAACAATGACCACAATACAAAGTTAAGGGAGAATGCAATGTGCGTCAAGGTCAAGGTCAAACATTATTTTCTAATTTCACAGGTGAAAGGTCTCACCACAATGGATGCACATGTCTCGTAGGAAAGGTTTAACACTGACCAATCAAAACTTATGGCCAAGATTAACATTTTACAAAACTGATTCCTACACCAAGGTCAAGGTCAACAATTATTACCATTTGAAAGGTCTCATCACAAAGGATGCAGATGTCAATGACCAATCAAAACATATGGCCAAGATAAAAGTTTTTCGGACAAACAGGTGAAAAACAAATTATCCCTGGAGTCTGTTATTCGGGGGAATATAAAGAAGCCTCTACAAGGACAATGAAATGTAAGGCTTTTTAGTTGTATTCCCAACTTTTTATTTAAAACAAAAATACAAATCAGCCTTACCCTCCTTCTCCTTTAGGCACATCATCACAGAGTTGGTCTACAACCGGCTGACAGGCTCGCTGGAGAGAGTGGTCTAGGCGGTAGTCGGATCCAACATCAGCTTCATGAAGCAGCTCCTCAACCTGGCATTGACCAGAGGACAGAGGACATGAGCTTCTTTGTAAGACAAATTACATTCAACATTTAAATAATTTGGTATCACACCAAAACTGGGGCTTCCATAAGAGAACAACAGTGTAACATATAAAAACAATCAACGATTCTTGAGATATCCCACAAGGGTAAATTGCAAAAGTCTTCTCGGAACATCTTTTGGAACATTAATATCCCTATGGTGGATCTATATACAAAATATGATATGTGTAAGTTCGGACAGACCTACGCTGCCAAATTGTATATCCACTGTTTACGGCTAAACACGCGGAGAGAGATAATCAAACATGCTCAAATGCAGTATAGCAATTGATACATGGATCACATATCTTTTCACTTGGTGATCTGGTAAGTAATTGGAAACTCATCTTGAATAAATTTGTGACTACAATTCTGTGAAAGGCACTTGAAAAGCATTGAGGGTTTGGATAACAAATTAGCAATATTGTCATCATCAAAGTAACTGAATGAACTAGATTAGTGGTTGCGGGACATCGCAAAAGCAGAGCAGCCCCGAAACTTAGGGTCTTGCCTTTCCCTGTTTCACCTCCTCCAAAGCTACAATAAAATGGGAAAATTTCTTAACAAAAAGTTGTTCATCATTGGAGTTATACTAACAAGTTGAATAATCACTGAGAGGTCTTGTTCTTAAAACCTATTTCTGACTGGATCAATTGGATCAAAGGGTTAACATGGCGTTAACCAATATCTCATGACCTTGACCTTTGACAATTGACCTTCAAGGTCACACAGTGATCACTTTTTATTATGTATGACAATCATGTAAGGATTCGAATTGTAAAAAGTTGAAATAAGGCATTTACTCAGAAGCATGCTTAACTTGTAACTTCGCTGTGACCTTGGCCTTTGACGGACTTTTGCGAAAACCATTTCAAATCTTGACCTTTCTCCATACTTGATATCCACCAAATAAGAGCCTGATAGCACAACTATTTTTCAAGTTATCGTGTTTACAAGTATTTTTTTGGAGATGGGGTGAGGTGAGTTGGGGTGTAACGCCGCTTTCAAGAGTATTTCACTGCTAGTATTATGGCAGGGAGAAAGCCCGCAATGCCATGTGGCTATGCATTGCAGTGAAACCTGCGAGCAGCGACTGGAACTAGCGAACCATGGGTGGTACTACTCTGAATTCAGTGTAGCATTGCACCAAAACATTACTGCGTGTAGAACAGTTCTCAACTGCTGACAAAGTTGCCGTGCCCCTGGGGGGATTCGAACCCCGGACCTCTTGATCCGAAGCCGAACGCGCTAACCACTGCGCTATCCTGACCCCGATATTTTGGGAACTCGTGACCTTGACCATTGACCATTAATATGAACATGTCAAAAACATTCCCCAGAGGTATAAGTATGAAATAATGTACATGAGTTCTTGAAACCTTATTGGAAAAAAAGTTAAAGCCAAAACAAAACACGGTGGTGGAAACTGTACAAAAACTAATAGCAGCCCCGACTTAGTAGGGGCTGCTAAATACTCTTGAGAGTCTTTTAGGGTAGCAACTTAACAGATCTGCTTAGTAATAGTCTAGATAAACAAACAATTAAATGAGAATCAATGACGATCAACAGTACATTGTCCTACCTGTGCTTTACACTCCTTAGATATCTTTGACCTGGGGGATGTCGCTTTAGCGTGTTCCATGAGACAATGGAGTGTTTCACCGCCGATCTCTTTATCTTCACAGAGTCTGTCGATGTCATCTGCGCATCTGGCAACCAGGTCTGGGCTAATCTTGTAGTCTTCCATTATCATTTTTCTCACATCTTCCATCTCAGCCATGCATTTCCCTTTCACTTTCTTACCTGCAAGTTGAAAGAGCACCAAATGATTGTTAACTCTTCCGTTAACATCCCTTTTTCATAGTTTCTTTTTTTTTTAGAAATAAATATTAAAATTAATTCACCATTTATTAAACATGCATGTTAAAAAGATTCAGCATACACACATTCATGCTGTATTTCATCAATATTTAACAAAATAGCTATGAAAATAAGTTCAATGTCACCCAAATCGACTTGCGATTATATTTTATATAAGTATAGAAATGCAGCTTCTTTTGGTTTGCATTTCATATAAATACTGTGCTGTGTCCTTGGGCAAGGCACTTCATCCACATTGCACTCAGTCAACCCAGCTGTACAAATGGGTACCTGAATATTGGAAGTACTAACGAAGCGCTAAGTAGCAGCTTTGAAAGTACAATTCCGTCAGGATAATAATTATAGCCCTTTGAGCATACCTTAGGGTGTGGAAAAGGCGCAATATAAGTATCCAACAGGTACTATTATTCATATAGCACCTGTTAACTGAATGGAACTTGGGTCTTTGTTTGACGTATTGTGGTAACACCAAAAAATCTTAAATAAATGCATCTCAAACTTCAGAGAAACATATGACGTTAAACATTTTGTGGGTTTGAAATAAGCAGAAAGTTGCCAAATCCTAGTTGTACATCTAAGAACAAAGGAAAGCTATTTGATGACTTCAATTGCTTGTCAAAGTGACTGTCGACATCATGTTTATTGAAAAAACTTATTTTGAAGAAAGTATACATCCTTTCTGATCATCAAGAACATAATTTTTTCTCCTGCTTTCACAAATTCAAACATGATAGAAAGTTGCTCAACAATATTATGCCAATTTTATTTTAAAAGCAAAATTTTTTTAAACCACAAATTTACTAACAATTGCATGCTCTTACAGACCCTACACTTCAGATGACTGACCCAATTTCTACCTACCTATTTTCATTGCATTTTCTAGACAAAGCAGGACGGATGCCCGTTTGGCATCTTCATGCATGCCTGAACCAGTGATGCAGTTATAAGTCTCGATGTCACGTTTACAGGCTTTGTAGAAGGACTTCTCTACCTTCACATCTTCTGCCATCAACTTTTCTCGTAATTCTAGTTTCTGTCGACACTGAAGACATCAATTCAATTATGAGTGCTGGCAATTGACCTTTAAAAGTACCATTGATTATCAGGACCGTTCATTGATTGATTTTGGCTAATAGATCGATAAGAATTAAGTGAGAACTTATTTCTCAACTCTGGTACAACATGTTATTTACAAACGTTTTCAACTTAATTTATGTCCATATCATGTGTGAACATGTGTTACACATTGACAGAAAATAAAAACTATTCTTTAATTAATTATTGTCATAAATGCTAATTGATTTATTAATTCCCAAACGATCGATAAATTGATTAGCTCATTGATGAGTATATCAATATAGATTATCTTACATATTATTTACAGTACTGACTCCTGCTAATACAACAAACCTGTCCTGTAGCTGAACCAATATGGAAATACTGAAACCAAATAAAATACAGAACACATACCTCTGCAGTCATTGTTTTCTCAACCACGTGTTTTGTGAGACACTTGTACACCTTGCCGCCCCCAGCTGCGATTGAGGAACAGAAGCGCTCCCTGTCATCTCGACAAGCATAGAACAAGGGCCTGTCCAGATGGAAATCATCCGACTGAAGCTCGTATGTACGTAGAACTTGCAGTTTACATGTGCTGCTCAGTTCCGTCATCTTCTCAGCAAGACAGGATAGAGTTCGTCCTTGAGAGTGAATCTGGAAAAGTCAAATTAAATGTTTCAACTATGTACAGTAGAACACGGGCATAGCGAACACACGGATATAACGAACAAATTTATAAGTCCCTTCAAAAGCCCTATGACTAAAATAATACATGTATAGCGATCAACGGATAAAGCAAATTCTTTGGTCCCTTGGAGTTTGTTATATATCTGTGTTCTACTGTATCAAGAAAATTCGAATATGGTCATACAGTCAGGCCTCGATAATCCGAACGCTTCCGTTTTTCATAAAACACGTTCGGATAGTGAAATGTTCGGACTACTGAAAGGAACCAGACAAGATGGAGTTGATTACCTTTGAATCTACAGACAGACGAGAACATATATAGAACATCAAATGACTTTGACACCTTGATATTTTAACTATCACACAAAATGAGAAATTTCAATATATTACAATCACAAACTACTGACACACAATGTAAAACATTACAATTCATTACAATCACAAACTACTGACACGCTCAACTCTCGTGTCAATCCACTGTCATTGAAGTTTACCGATCCAATCAGTGTGATGATCGCATGTCACCGGATTAATGAAGCGGAAATAGTTGTAATTAACCAATCCGTTACGGCTAATTGGTGTTCAGATTCGGAAACGGAATCAACTGATTAATTAATCAAAATTTAATGAGTTTATATAAAGATAGATTTGGTTACAGCTTGCTACCGTTCGGACACTGCGAGATTCGGATTATCTGTGGCCGGACTATCGCGGCTTGACTGTACACGAGTCTAGATAAGCTTTTTGCAATCTGGGTAGTTGAAGCATGGTGTCTGTTATGATAAGGTGTTGCTGATATAGTACAAATATCTACCAATACACTCACGTTTTAGAAATTTTAGAATTCTTCAACAAAATACCTACCGTATATTACTGTGTATAAGGCGACCCTGTGTATAAGACGACCCCCTTTCTCAGACCCCTAAAATCAGGTAAAAACCATGTATCTCATGTATAAGACGACCCCCCTTCTAGCAATCGTGGAAACAGGTCGACATGCCATGATGGGAAAACACGTTGGTAAGATTTGGTAACGGTAAGTTGATACCGGTAATTTTTTAAGTAACATGACATAAATGTTTTGTTATAATCGTTTGTTTTTTAAATAAATTGTTTTAAATTTACCAAAATAAAAATTACATACGTTTTCCTACTGTGTTTGTTCTTATTTTTTAATGATTTGTCATTTTCTTGTCAGTTCAAGCGAGATTAGCAACACTACAGTCAACAATCTATCGTAAATATTCGCCATGTTATAACATCTAAACAAAGCCGATACTCCATACACAGATTTAGAAGTCGCTTCAGTGTTTATATGATAAAAATGGTGCGAAGAGCTTTGATAACCATGCTTGATTGCGCATGTCCGAAGTCAAGCAAAATTTAATGTCTAGATTTCTATCGCAGTGATGTAAATATTTGTCCTTCTTATAAACAAAGTTGAACTAGTTGTATTTAATACTGCAGAATGCCTTGAAAGGTTGGTAATGTTTGATAGCTGAAGTCAAGCCATTATTTTACATTCCAACTCTGGTTTCGCTTTACCGCTGATTCTCTATTACGCGGCTGTCAGTATGGCTCCCAACATGTGTTATAGCGAGGGGCCACTCAATGCAGTGAACTTCTCAAGCTAAAGACGTGTTTATTTAACGTTGACACTTCAATCCAGAGAAGGATATACAGACCAATTACTGATAAGAACACAACAAAGCTAAGATAATTACCGGATACATGAATGAATAACTGCCCTGATTGGAATTAACATTACGTCAATGACACGTGATCGAGATAAGCTTGTCAAGTTTTATGAATGAATAGGTTAGTTGTAGAATTTCATTGGTCCCCGTCATGAATGAATTGATAAGTTGTAGAATTTCATTGGTCCACGTCACTGAATTTATCGATCGTTTGCTTGACTACTGGTACCACTTTTGGTCCGTCAACTTATTATTTTTAAATGAATTATCAAATATATTTTATGTATTTAACTCCATATAGTAATACAAAAAAAAACATAATAATACATAAAAATTATTTATAAATATTTATTTCCATTTTGTAAACATGAGTTGACTGTATTGCTGTTTCCGGTTTCAACATCGTGAGTTCGTCAATGAAGCTTCAAAATTTCTTCTTCTGAAACATAGCCCTTGTGTATAAGACGACCCCCTTCTTTGACCCCCTATTTTCTGGTATAAAAAAGTCGTCTTATACACAGTAATATACGGTATAAACAACTGTATATACTTCAGGTATTAATATTGTCAATGTCTAAAGAGTTTAAGTTTGGAAAGTGTGAAATTGAATTTTCTTCTGAATAAATATGCTACACAAATAAGACATGGCTTAATTAAATGTTATCCTTTTTCATGAACTTGTCAGATGAAAATAATTTTGAGAGACAGTGTTCCCGTTAACCGGTAATTGCCGGTTTTTTACCGATAAATTTGGGGGTGTACCGGTATTTTATAACCCTGTCGGTACAGTGTACCGGTAAATTCTAATCACTGATCTGAACCTTGACTAATAAAGCATTTGAATTTGTTTGCAAACTTCATTTGTTTTCTTGACATTTTACGATTAGCTTAATATGTTTTAAAATTCAACCTGATTCCCCAAACAAGACAAGATGTTCGAACGTGAAGGGGAAACCTTTGACGGTAGCGATCGAGCAATACGGCACGCCTATTGGTCAGTGTAAGGACAATATTGTGACGTCACACCAATCGAATGGCAGAGAACCAAACAGGATTTCCCACACGCGAGTGTTAGCCAACTTGATTTGTGTCCGATATGATATATACTGTTTGTGAATGTGTTTGTGTAGAGTTTACAGATATATATCTCCAGATTTCCTTATTTTAATAAAGGCATAATGTCAAACTTAAAAAAAAAATGTTTGTGTTTCAGGTGCGTGGCATTCATTATTCACGGCATTTTCTTGAAACGATCCTTTTAGCACACGGCAAACTACAAACTTTTCCGTCATGAATTAAATTAAAATATTCATTATATATCTCAGTTAATTTTCAATAATAATGAAGTTCCACAAATAAATTGAAATGTAAAAAAAATACCAGTCAAAAGCTGAGTTCATCACGGATCAATCGGCGAGTGAGAATAAAAACAAATTCATTTCCGAATCACTGATGAAAGTTATTATTTTCTGTCAGGCCGTATCCACAATTCAGACATAATATGAGTCATGAAACCTCTCAGATAAGTATCTTTCTACGAACAATATCATTATATCACATAATTAGTATACATTTTAAAACTGTAGCATCATTCAGTTTGACAAACGAAGCACCCTGCAACTTTTACAACAGACATGCACTGAGCGGCTTTCTTCAATCCGATTGGTTGAATAGCGGGGGCTGTATAACATTCATTTTGGAGCTTTATTGCGACGAAACGAAAGTAAAGTCATTTGTTCGAATAGTCTTGTATTAATTACGCATTTCATATTACACTCGTAATGTAGGTAAGTTATTTGTACTATAGTGAAAGATAGTAAAATTACATAAGCAATTATATTATTTAATGTATATTGAAAAATTTATTTCGTAAAAAAATCTTTGAAACCACCCCCCTTATGATCGCAGGTTACCTGCACACAAGAGGAAGTTTGTGAGAAGTTTTTCCATACAAAACACTTCAGAATATTTCGCAGACACCATTTTATAATACCACCGTGATATATACTTTGCAACCAAGTGATAATTCGTATAATCAACATGTATCGTTATCACAAAACGATCTAGTACAGTTCGTACCGTGTTACGGTGTCTATTTTATTACCACGAAAACAGGTAACACCAGGGAGTACGCGAACTGTGAAGCGATGTCATTATTGAGTGACATTTACTTTCGAGATTGTATGGTACCGGTGAAATTCTGTATGTACCGGTAAAAATTACCACTGCCGGTACACTGTACCGAGAGTTTAAAAAGTCAGCGGGAACACTGAGAGAGGAATCTATCGATCTAGTCTGTTTCCTGATAAATGCACTATTTTGCAAATCTTAGTCCACGGACCATGGTAGATTTAAGGAGACTTTAATGAAATACTATTTCTAACTCACCGTTTCATCTTCATCTCCCTCCATTCTTCCACAATGGAACCTCTGGATATCATCATTACATCCATCAGCAAACTTGTAGATGAGACGATAATCGCTGAACACAATGGTCGCCATCTTGTTGAGGAACTGACGACATGCTGAGGAGGTTACGTTGTCAAAATATTCAATCAGACATGGAATCACTTGTCCTTTCCCACGGTCCAAATTATTGCACTCACCGAGCTGGAAGATGAAACATATTTATCAGATTCACTAATCGTTGTATGATCATTAATAGACAAGTACTTGACTCTATCTGTTGAGGATGTTTTGGGCTGAGGCGTTACTTATCCTTATTCTGCAATAAAGTCCATTTTAGCGATGTCAAGGACCTGTGTACAGTTAATAAATCGTGGCATATTTATTATATGATGTAACTAGTGGCCAAAACTTTCCGTTCTCAAAATATTTTTACTGAAGTTTGCATAATGGTATAGAGCAACTATTGTTAAAACAAGTAATGAACATGTAAGAACATAATAAACAAGAAGACATAGCCATCAACATCTCCCGCCAGAACTAAGAAATAGAAACAAGGGCAATGAATAATTAGAGAAGAAATAATTGTGCACTTCTCATTTTCATTCCATCAAGGTATCGATACCCTCAAGCCACACAACTGATTTGATCTTAACCCTTACGTTGCGTATATATATTTTACCAATTTTAGCCCCTGTGGCGGAATTTACAGGCTCGCAGCAGTAGTTTGGGCTTTGGCACTAACTAGCTCTGCTGGCGGAATTTTCAGGTGGCGATTCTGGTACCGTTTTTACAAAATATACCGCATCTACATGGCGAATAAGGACTATATACGGGCGTTCAATACAAATTCAAGTAGCGACACCCGTACACAAATGGCTAATTCACACCTGAAACTTTGAATGAATTTTCTATGATTTTTCGTTTTTATTCTATTACTTTCGAAAGATTGTCTTTAATTCGGGCCTCGTAACATCATAAATACGAAACGAAAAAAAATCCATTTATATACGGAATTGAAGACAATATGTCTAGCTTCACAATGATATAAAAAATATTAGAATGCGACCTTTGGTTATAATTCTATAGCTATGTAAAGTTTGTCTTTATTTCCACCTATCAAATCGTAAATACTTACAACATGTATGCGGCATTGCGAACGGTCGTTCATCGCACTTTTCCAAGAAATCATAATCTCAAACCAGTTGACAAAAAAGCACATGTCAACCCAAATATGGTTATGTTGTTTGACCTTTCAAATAAATGCTAACCTCGAACCATAACTGATGGAAATATGTTGATTAGTTTGTGTGCCATTTGGTTTCACATGCCTCTCAGAAAGGTAAAATTGTATCTTTATTTCTGTGAATAAATATGCGCATTTTATATAGAATAAAAGATTATTCTTTTGGGTTTATTGTGATATAAAAATTATGAAAATACATTCTGTAGTTTAGCAGTGATAATCGTGTAAGAAGTTGTGAAAATCGCCGATTGTTTCAATATTTATGAAGTGTAAACATGACCTTTTTCACGGCGCTTGCTGTGTCTTTATTATCTTTTTGACATTTTCTTATTTTATATGGGAATGTAGTCCATTCTTTCCTCTTTATTTTGCCGTATTTGTTTTTGAAAACAAACAATTCGCTCACATGATATGAAGTGCGGGAGTAAGGCGAGTTAGCGATTTTTTTTCCCATCTCGCTAGATGCGAGGCAGATAGCAGCCTCGGGCGAGGCAAACCCGACGCAATGCAAACACGTGGGTGAAAATAGCCACAAGTGAAATAAGGCTTCGGGGCGAAGCCCGACAAAATTGGCCTTTTGTAAAGCTAATAATCGATGCGTTTCGGGATAAAAATAAATGAACAACGTGAAATGAAACATCAATCAAGCTGTTGACCTAGTTCCATGTTTGGTCATGTGACTTGTCATGTGACTGAATGGTACACTATACTGTAGGGGTGTGAAGATGGTTGCCTGGTGCATTACAGATTTTAGTTAGAGCTCCAAATTGTATTATGTTTTATCAAATAAAGACAGATGTAGTATGTATCTTAAATAAATATCGGGATAATAAATAAAGCAAACAAAAATAATATTGTTTTGAAAATTTTGACATTACCACAACCCTAAATTGAAATGGATTGGCTCAACCCCTGGATTTCCCAGTTCAAAGTCATATGTATGACAAGACAGCTTACCAGAATCACATTTTAATGTTGAGGCATGTTTGAAATGTCAACATGAGCTTATAATTTGAAGTTACAACTTGACATCAGGGATAATTTTCACTAAAAAATATGAGATAGTGCTGAGGTCTGATGGTAAATTGATAGGTGAAATTTACAGACTGGGGACATTCAGCCAGGAATATCAAACGACACGTAATAAAAGGTGCTTTTTGTGAACAAGACTACTTCTGTTATTCTTAAACAATATTATGAAATTTACAATTTTACTTCTAAAATGTTTAATTCAACATGAGCTATGTATGATTTCTGAAAATTCTCTGACAAATTTTGTCAATAGAAAATAATTACTGGCCCCAAAAATTTTAACTGTTGTTTGGACCAGCAAGGCAGCATTTTTTAGAACTGAAAAAGACTGGTTGTAGTTTGTTGAAGCAGATATTGCAATATATTGTCGTCACAAAGTGCAGATTAGAAGATACACAGATATTTAGAGGCTCTGAGCATATCAGATAATTATTATACATTTGGTGCAACTAATTTTGTAAAAGTGCAACCAAGGCAAACAATCAGGTTGCACCTGGTGCAATCTGTTTTAGGCACACCAAATCGAACCCTGCCATTCAATCAAAAATTATGGCCATGGTCAAGTTTCTCACAAAATGGATCCTACATCAAGTTCAAGGTCACATGGTCAAAGGTTAGAGCTTCAGTGTGTGACATTGGAAACATAACATGTTAAAATGCTGACAAATTACAGTGTTGTTCCTAGAGGGGGTCCTGGGGACATTTGCCCACCTTTTTGCCTAGGTGTCCCTTAAAATTTGTAGAAGTAGGATACTTTTACAATTGCAAAGGGTCCCACATGTTCAGAAATGGCCAAAATGACCCCCTCAGGAGATCAACTAGGAACAACACTGAATTAAAAGGTACTGCCAGTGTGAAATTGGAAAGCTGGGCGCTCTAAGTCAAGGGCCATAACTCTGATAATATTAATCTGATCAGTCCCAAAAAAGCACATGCATATCACTGATGTATATCCGAAGCAGGTGTAAAGTTTCAGAAAGATTGATGAAAAACTGTGGGAGGAGTTGATTTTGGACGGAAGGACAGACGGGCTGCGCCATGACATAAACCCCCTTGGGTTTCACCCGGGGGTTAAAAATGTCTCTAAACCAAACCGAACAAAGGGCTCATGAATTAGTTCAGGACAAGAATTTATTTAAATGGAAAGCGAAAGATTTAAATCTAAAAGGAATGTTTTATAATTATGTCTAAATTATGACCTTCAGAGACAAATAAAAGCACTCACTATTTGGAGATCATTCTTACACATCTCTTTGGCTGCATGGTCAAATCTTTCATCAGTGGTCAAGTTACGCTTATAAGTCCACAGAAACTGAAAGAAAAAAATATCAATATCATGATGATAAATAACTGCAGACAAATGACAAAGGTTTCCATTACTGGTCTAGTGATACATACAATATAATTTTTGATACATTGTTTGTATTTTGGGCCAATGACCTCTTACTAAATAAAATGTCTATGTCTGTGTCTCTGTCTAGGGATACAATGACACTTGCATCAGTGTAAAATCTCTGTGTACTAGCTACACAGTTAGGATTGTTTCTCAAGATTTGGAGGCCCTCCCTTGTGTTGATTCATCAAGAGGGGTTTATTGGACATTTAGCAACTGGACACATTTAAAACTAACAACCAATTGATTTGTGAGAAGTAACAATTCGAAAATAATGACTTCAAATTTACAATTTGTTTAATGCATCAAATTGATGAACCAATTCTTTTTAAATCGTTTTGTTTATAACCATGACTAAATCAATGATCAATGATCATGCAACTTACATGTTGACATTCCTTTCCAAGTTCATCATCCATCTGAAATCAGATAACAGAACATTTAATAATTGAAATCACAGTTTTGACAACAGACTTCCAAGATGGTGGCATCATTTTATCCAAATTTTACTTGTGAAGCACAATAATTTTTTAATTGCCAGCAAAACATGCTAATTTATTGAATAGCACAACTTTCGATTTTGATGATAAAAAGTCAATGCTGCAGTTTGTGTAAGTTTTGGAAAGTTAAAGGTTATTTTGTGTTATTTTGAATACTTTGGAAATGTTGATGTTAATTGCTATCCATATCAATAATTCGAGGGTTTCAAGTCAAAGCGTGCACCTGAAAAACAAAGTGCTAAACAGCGTATTTGATTAGGCACGTTCAGAATACACGGAAAACGGCATATGTTAATCATCCAGTCAAAATATTCTGGTTACATTAATCGATAATCAGACTGTTTTACGCCAATTGACATTGTATGTCGATTTCAGGATATCCCAGTCTAATTAATATTGACTGTTTTCCCGAGGATTAAAAGTTGCAAAAAAGAGCATTGACAGGGATCATATGAACTCATATCGTTCTAAGGTTTCCTCTCCACATGATCAGATGCTTGCATGTTTTAACGTAATTCAGTTGAGAGGTCATCACAAGACTTCAAACAAACACTTTCAGTGCAAGAAGCTAGGAGCAAGTAAATCAAAACAGCCATCCTTTTGTCTGTGTCCGCATCATTCGGAATGATATGATTCAGAATATGTAAACCGGCAATAGTAAAATCCACTAAAAATTCATGAAATTTGGTCATAAGATAGATTGAACACTGACTCTTACCAAGAAACTAAAAAAATGATACCTCACCATTGAAACTGTTCTACTAGGTGGCGCCGCAAGCTGATGGGGACCCATAATTTTCATAAATTTTGTCTCTTTCTTACACAATAAAAAATATTAATAAATAAATAATATGCATTATTTGTTTCTTATTCTGATCTAAATTTAAAGAGTAACAATTATAAAAGTCAGTATCAATGAAATAAAAGGCTTTTCCATTGTGAGTTACATTGTTTAAAAACAAAAAGTATATACATAGTAGCAATAATGTGATTGGCCACCTATTGACTGGGTTCCATCTGAACTACACTGATACAGAACACACACCTACCTATACAGGGTGTCAGACGTCACATCTCGGAAGATGCACATTTTGCAGATCTTATTCCTTAACACAAGATCGATGTCAATCAGACTGGGATTTCCCTAAACTGATGAACTTACAGCAGTTTTTGTTCTAAGTCAGAGAGCATTTTCTGGAAGTCAAGCTACTATTAATATTTAATTGTTTTAAAAAGGAGGTAAGTCATTGACCTTTGGGTAAAGTTTTGCATAAGTCAAAGGTAAATTTTAGAAAGTCTGTGACCTCAAAATTACAGAACTTTAACCAAGTTTCACATCCAACATTTTTAATAAACATTTAGAACATTCTAAATTTAAGCCAAAAAATGCAAGTAGAAATGCTCATGACAGTGGCACCGAGAGTTCTTAAATGACTTCCCCCATATTTTCGTAGGATGTCTGGTGTTGCCTAAAGATACGCAAGCAGAGTTTGAGTCATCAATGGAGCTAAAATTCCCAGACTTATGATTTCATTTGTATACAGTTTAAAGGACTTGTCACTATTAGGTGGTAATAACACTATTTTGGTTAACATTATCATTTTTGTTCTGAGATTGTTATATATTTATTTTACCTTCAAGTCATTCTGCAGACAGTCAAGCACCATAAAGTTCTTTTCCCAAATATTTCGGGCACAATACTTTCTTACTTCCTCTCCACATTCTTCAGTGTCAGATATTCTGATCTGTCCTTTTCTGTTTTTGTGCATCCTCGCTTGACTTCTGTCCTGGTTCATGTCGTCGTTGACATTATTACCCAGTCCCAATTTTCTATTTCCTCCGCGGAAGTTCAGCTTGTTGTTGTTGTCATTTTGTGGGGCTGCTTGGGGGTTGTTAAAATCTCGGATAGGAGGGTTGGCGAAGTTATTTGGAACGGCGTTCGGAAGCGCGTTCGGTTGTGCTTTGGGAATGCCCCTGAAGTTACTATTATCCAGATTGTTTGCAAATCCATTCGGCTTGAGGTTTGGAAGAGGGTTTCCACCCATTCCCGCACCAATATTGTTGCCGCCCACATCTCTCTTTTGTCGAATATCAGTTCCCTCATTCAATTCATCTTTCTTCAGGTGCTGTCCATTTGTATTCACAATTGCAATAGCTAAGATCAGTAGAAGCATGAGCCCAGCGACACGTCGCTCGAACGCCGCCATTTTGGTTTGACTGTATAGTTGTATTCGTTCGCGCAGGTAAAGATAACAATATTAAAAATATTCAAATATGAAATGGTGAAGTCGATGTATATTATATAAAGTTTGATAACAGTTACGTAATATATTTTAACAAATACTTATCGTTCTGTCATTATTTGGAAATGTTGATTAAGGATTATTTTGTGAGGCAATATATCCGGCAAATATCTTACTACCGGAAGTAAACATGTGCACGAATTTGATCTGTCAAATTAACTTTGCATGTTCGAATCTGTTCAGAAATTTATTTAGGCCTATTAAATATTTTTTCCACAGTTCAAAAGGGATGAAAACAAAAACGACTGCGTTTAAAATTAGGTTAAATCTAACTTTTGTTCATCCAATCAAATTATTCAAAATTAGTTTTCATATAATTTCCCCCCAGTCATAGAAATATATTTGCTTTATTCCGTTTTTACTTCTTTTACAATCTTTCGTTTTATTTATCATCTGATTTACGATCAATTAAAGAGCTTTAATGTGCCAAATGTATGTTTTAACCCAAAGAGATATTTATAAATATTGTTTATATTTATCCGCCTATGGAAACTATTTAATCAGCTGTTTCCCATTGAAGTTATAAATTCATATCCTGCTATTGAATTCATCTGTTTTCTATTGAATGTTCCTATCCTCATAAAAGTTTCCCCACTTGACTTTTTGCTTTACATTCCATATCATAAATGCGAATGATCGTAAAATGAAATGATTTTACTGACAAAAGATCGACATGTATATTGCAAACCATTTTTTCTTAAAATTAACCTACATAAATGAAGTCTGAGTTATCGGTTTACAGTAGATTCATGGCAGCTAATCTTTAAATGTTCATATTATATAACAACATGATTTAGACTCTGAGAAACTCCATTTGAAAGTAAAAACTTCAAAATATATTTGAAATTCTACACACAGATTTGATTAAAATTGCATGTTAAAAAACCGCATTGGTTAACTTCAGCATTAACGTTTGTTGAAATTGTACATGAATATTACAACCATTATTTTCTATACATTGTAGGTGATATAAACATGTTAAAACTGTTTAAGATTCTCATTCTACATAAGACTCTCAAATATTTCATTTTATTGATAACGCATATACGACACAGAAAAGCTAACGAAAACCCAAACGTGTTTAAACCATGCGTTTAATGGAAACAAATTTGACACGAATATATAAGCCTACAGCGCAACTATTGCATTCCAAAAATACAGAAGCTTTCCTATTGCCAGTTTCATACATATACAAGATTTTAAAGATTTCTTTAAAATGACGTGGTCTAAAATGAATGATCTACCAAGTCCACCAGTGGAAACACAACACTAACGTCGACGGTTTAGATTACATTAGTGATCTACCTTCCTACATGCGTACATGCATGAATTGACCTGACAGGGTGTTAAACACATCTGGCGCTAAAGCAATAGGTTTACTCCATGACTGACCAAGTTAAACTTTTATAATGAGTAATCCCCAAATAGCCTTTCATTCTGCTAAATCCTGCTACCAGTTATAAATATTTACACGCATGACTTTGTGATTATGTTCAAAGCTTTGTTTCATATGTCTTTCACTTACCCCTTATATGGGCTTACCTAACCTGTATTTAATATACATTACATATATTACATATTACAGTAGTCTGTCTGTCTGTCTGTACTTGGTGTACCATATGTTACGTTATAGCTCGACTGATTGCAGTCTCATTTAACCAGACCCGGATAGAGACGCTATTATAGAAACCATATATACAAATCTACCTGCATATATTGATTTAAAACAAGTTTCTTCGATGTGTATTCATGGGAAAGGTATTATTAAATTATAGAATCATTGCAGTGTTCATCTAAAAATAGTACATTAATTATGATAATAAAATATGATATTAAATTTAGTTTAAATAAAATATTAACTTTAGCATGATATTTTCTTATTATTATTAATGTATGAGTGTAACACAACTGTTCGGTGTCCAGGCCTGAAATACACAATAATGTGGTACGATGATGGAAAATCTATCAGTACTAAACATCACAATACACTACCGCAAAGACAACTTCACACATTCCTTATTCCAGACATTCTTCCATCTTTCGTATACACAAAACAGTCCATATTAACAACACATGTGTCACTCAATACACACGACACATTATGTCACAATATACACATGACACAAATGTCACTCCATACACACGACACATGTCACTCCATACACACGACACATTATGTCACTCCATACACATGACACAAATGTCACTCCATACACCCGACACATATGTCACTCCATAAGCACGACACATTATGTCACTCCATACTGCACATGACGCTTTATGTCACTCCATAGACACGACACATATGTCACTCCATACACACGACACATTATGTCACTCCATACACACGACACATATGTCACTCCATACACACGACACATTATGTCACTCCTTACACATGACGCTTTATGTCACTCCATAGACACGACACATTATGTCACCCCATACACACGACACATATGTCACTACATACACACGACATATATGTCACTCCATAGACACGACACATTACGTCACTCCATACACACGACACATTATGTCACTCCATACACACGACACATTATGTCACTCCATACACACGACACATATGTCACTCCATACACACGACGCATATGCCACTCCATACATACGACACATATGTCACTCCATACACACGATACATACGCCACTCCATTCATACGACACATATGTCACTCCATACACACGACACATGTGTCTCTCAATACACACGACACATATTTCACTCCCTACACACGACACATATGTCGCTCTATACTCACGACACATGTGTCACTCCATACACACGACACATATGTCACTCCATACACACGATACATACGCCACTCCATACACACGACACATTATGTCACTCCATACACACGACACATATGTCACTCCATACACACGACACATTATGTCACTCCTTACACATGACGCTTTATGTCACTCCATAGACACGACACATTATGTCACCCCATACACACGACACATATGTCACTACATACACACGACACATTACGTCACTCCATACACACGACACATTACGTCACTCCATACACACGACACATTATGTCACTCCATACACACGACACATTACGTCACTCCATACACACGACACATTACGTCACTCCATACACACGACACATTACGTCACTCCATACACACGACACATATGCCACTCCATACATACGACACATATGTCACTCCATACACACGATACATACGCCACTCCATTCATACGACACATATGTCACTCCATACACACGACACATGTGTCTCTCAATACACACGACACATATTTCACTCCCTACACACGACACATATGTCGCTCTATACTCACGACACATGTGTCACTCCATACACACGACACATATGTCACTCCATACACACGATACATACGCCACTCCATACATACGACACATATGTCACTCCATACATCAGACACATATGTCACTCCATACACACGATACATACGCCGCTCCATTCATACGACACATATGTCACTGCATACACACGACACATACGTCACTCCATACACACGACACATATGTAACTCCATACACACGACACATATGTCACTCCATACATACGACACATATGTCACTCCATACACATGACACATATGTCACTCCATACATACGACACATATGTCACTCCAAAAATACATCACATATGTCACTCAATACACACGATACATACGCCATTCCATTCATACGACACATTTGTCACTCCATACACACGACACATAGGCCTATGTCACTCCAGACACACGACACATATGTCACTCCATTCATACGACACATATGTCACTCCATACACACGACACATATGTCACTCCACACACACTACGCGCATTACCAGCTATTAGAGGCAGTTTCTGAAATTATCTGCCCGTGACTCATTACGTCAAATTGGCTCATTCTCGTTCACCCAGCTTTTGTTTTAGGTTTCCAGATTAATGGAGCGAGATTTTCCCTTAGAAGAAAAGGTGTACTTTTAATTTTGTTCACTGTGAGATTTGGTCACCTGGGCTGTTTGGTCAATGCGTAACAACACTGTGTGACAATGCATCACCGTTAAAAATAAGTTTTGCAGAAATAATGGCCATACAACGTATAAGGAACATGAATAATAGATATATTCAGACATGGCAATTATATCCTTCATGTTACATGAAAGGTTCATATGTTGATTGAATGACAAGTCAATTAGGAAAAACGTTGTATTAATTGCCATTTTGACAAAAACTTACAAATATGGTGTTTGGTAACATATGCTTGATAGGTTTTTGCATTATTCAATAGAACTCATCTATGACAAAAACTAAAACATGGACCTGATAACTCTTAGTATAAAAAGGCATAGGTTTCGATTGTTTATTCAAATTAAAACAAACTTGTCTCTTGCAATCTGTCTGTTGTCTACGGCGTGGTTGTGGTCGTCTCAGAAATATGTCAATAGACCATCTGTGTTGATGGATAACTGCATGTAACCACTAATGTACATTGTTGGTGTCTTGTCTTGAAACAAGAAAAAGATATGTTGCAACAAGACTACTTAACTTAGTAACTATTGTATCTGATAGACAACTATCCAACATCCTAGATTTTATTGGGTTTTTTTAATTAAGAAACCAAGCTAAACTCATACTCGCTACAATTTCAAAATTTCAGAACCTGATCAACAACATGCTGAGATAATTTTCACTTTTGTATATGATGGTACTTGAAAATATTCTAAAAATATATGTCATTTCATAGTCTAATGTCACTCCATGTACACAGGCATCTAAGCTAACACAAAACGTCATATCCTCGATAACGGTTTAAGCATATATACCGAAACATATTGAATAAAGAAGTTGATCATCCATAAATGCGTTGCCCTTTCCATCACATCAACTTCTAGAATGCCTCTCAAACAGTTATATATGTCACTCAATACACACAATCACCCCGCTGTATAACTGCACCATCTACAATAGGTTGTGCTTGAAGGACCGCTGTAACATGGATTCATTGAAGTATATAGGAATAAAACGAAATAAATTAAAACTACAACATTGAAGTAAAACTGCCATATCATTGAATATCGAGTCACAGATATAGTATGGTTAAACATATTTTATTCTCATGGAAAAGGGTAGGTAACAAGTTATCCAACTTAAAATACCCTCTCCTCAGAGATTTAGTACTTAGATTTAGTGTGAAATTGTTAAATCAGTGTACAATATTCTCGTGTTTGCAATGATGCTAAACTATTTGATTAAATTAGGCCAGTTTCATACTCATTGCTTGATTACAGCTCACTGTTATTTAGATGAACGTTAATAGCTCACATTCACATACGATACAAGCCCGTTTAATTTCGTACTCACAAAATACATGTACGACGGTTGCACTGTTAATCTGCAGAAAGTTAGTTAGTTATTGTTGGTAATCTTAAATTGATGACAATGAATAATTTTGAATAAATAATATCATACTTTTGAAATGCTTTTACCGGCTTTTAAAGTATTGTTACAGTTATTATTTTTTCTGCTAGAGCTCAAATGATTCATGGAAATGTTGTATGCAACGATAAAAACTCCCCGTAGGTTAATTAATTGGACTATTAGTAACACGGAGAACGAAAAGGCCTATTCATTAGCATTGATATTATTATTTTAAAACAATACTCAAATATAAGAGCAATCGAAAGAAGAAAACGGGGTATAACATAAAATAAGTATGAATAGACAAAGTCCATACAGAAATGCGTTTAAAAGACTTGTGACGTGGCCGTGTTAAATTCGACCAGAAATCTACACGCTTTCCCTTGTTTCAGGCGACAAACGAAGCGTTTCGACAATCAATACAGTCGATATAGTCAACGATAAAAAAAACACGTTGAAACCCGCACCTTGCTGTATCCGCGTTATAGGCCAGGACCATTAGACATGAGGTGGAAAAAAATAGTAGAAAGCTGATTTTCTCTGAATACCTTAAAAATATTGTCCTTATATCAATGGCATAAAGTTCTGCAAATTCTAGCTGGTGGCTTTTTCAAAATGGCCGCCATTTCCAAGATGGCCGCCGACGTTTTGGTAGATTAATAAATTATTTTTATTTTTAAGTTTATCATGTCATGATATATATCAAATGAAAGCTTTCTTCAAGTGCATTCAAAAACTAAATAGTTCTTCCACATGGGGTGATTAGTTTATCCATTATTGGGTTTTGAAAATGTCTTCAATACCTTTTTTCGGTTTACTATTTAAAACATAATTTCCAAACCATGCTTATCATGAGTAATGATGATACATTACAATCATATAACGTGTATTGATGATTAAAACGTTTAGAAATACATTCGTGCATTTGGAGGTTTCAGTTATAAAGTTGACTTGAATATTCCAGCTGGTGGCATTTTCCAAATGGAGGCCGTTTTGGACGGGGATTTGCTGGATCATCGACTCGTATTATACATTTGTGCCAATCATGGCATGAAGTGTATCAAAGGAAACGCTAAAATCCTTTTCACAAATGTGCAACTCATTATTGTAGAAAGGAAATGTAGTGTAATAATGACTATAATCCTTGTCAAATACATATATCATGTATTCACAGTAAGTCACTTAAATCAAAGACTGGTGCAGTTTCCGTGACATCCAGTACACAGGCTTGAACACTCTAACCTAGCTTTAAAACAAGTTCAACCACAATGCGTGTCGTGCATCCAAAAGAAAAAATCTTCATAACTTTTACAACTTCATTGCTTTTGCTACATGTCTGTCTATTTGAGGTATGCTCTGAAGATGTTGGAGGGAGTGATTCCAATTTGAAAGTGGATGATAATCTAGCTCTATGGACTGATTTGAAATACATCAATGTTTGTTCAGAGACAAAGAGTTACAAGAGGAATGTTTCTCAAACACAGTTATGTCATCCTGGGAACTTCCATGCTGATCGAACATATTCAAAGAATCCCAGTTTTGAGCATTGTCCAACAGGAGGGCTAGAACTTTCTTCTTTCCTTGATTATAGAGAGTTGAGATTGTGTCACATCTAGAAGCTGCATGCGCGAACATTAGATGTTCATGCTCTAAAAAAAACTGTTTGCACATGGGATATTATCATATCCATTAAACACTACTATTGGTTCTGAACCACATAATGATTATGTGCAATATATAAGGGTCACAGATCTGACCATATGTAACATCAACAGGTCAGGAAAGACAACGGAGAAGGTGACCACCATCATAGACAAAGAGTGCATCTCCCGGGAGTTCATCGTCAGAAATCACAGTGATATGAGAAGATTTGCCATTATACCGTTTGTGTTTTCCTTTATCAGAGAATTTTTTAAATACGAGGGTGGTTGCTTTGAAACACACATTCTTCAATCGACTGAAAATGCACGAGGTTATTGCTGGAAAATCGGCAAATACAGATCCAGCAATTTCAGTTGGAAGCAAAGCAGCATTAGCTATAACTGATCAAATATGTGTAAACGTAGCCAAATCACAGTGAGTGGGGTTGAAGTGGAAGTAAATTCAACCATGCTATTCATGAGAGTCACATGTGTGATTAAGTCAAGTCCAGAAATGAAATCATATCTCCTCCACGCGTTTTCAGTAGTTTCTCGCACCTCTAGACATGCTACTCAAGCGTAAGTGTGTGTGTGTGTGTACATCTTTGAACTTTTTCAGAGCATCACATATTTGAATGCAGCGTGGCATGGAATGGACTCATTTTAAGACAAGAGTCATCAGAAGATGACATATCCCACCTGTCCCACATAATTTATAAAACACATCTTTGACAGATAATTGTGTATAAATTACTTCAGTTAGGGGGTAATACACATGGTGAGTTTGAGGCATGATAAAGGGTTTTGGAGTTCTACGACAGAAGCAGACCTATCCCTGAACAAAGCCCAAATCCAATGTGTTTCTATGGAAACGAAAACAAAATTCAGAAATTTGAAAATATCAAAATGCAACACTTCAATTAGTGGGTAATACACATGCAAAGTTTCAGGAAGATATGATCAATAGTTTTGGAACTGTGCTCCGGAAACGAACCTATATCTGAACAAAGTCCAAATCCAACACGTTTCTATGGAAAATATTCAGAAATCTCAAAATATTAAAAGGCACCACTTCAGTTGGTGGGTAATACACATGGAAAGTTTCAACAAGATATCATGAACCGTTTTCGAGTTCTGCTCCGGAAACGAAATGATTACGGACGGACAGCTAGGACGACGACTATATCCCACAGTATTACATACCGGTGGGATAAAAAGTGCTATCCTTGGTGCCATGGTCAAGTGTCATATCTCCAGATACTTTCAACAATCTCATTAGATTCTTCTAAATTTTGTTTGATCACTAAATTCCCACTCAAGAATGTGTCTGTACTTGTAGGATTGGTCAGAAGACCATCTGGTCAACATAGAGGCGAGCAGACTTCGCATGAGCAAGATGACCTGCAGCATGAAACAGTGGGATCATTTCTGTGATTGCATCAATATGCAAATTCAAATTTCTTGTGCGTTCAGCTCGGATTTAAAGTAGAATTGATACTTGCTTAACATATGCAGTCCAGAGTTTGCCTGTCCTACTCGCATTGGCAGCAGATTTTGAACACATTCTTCATCTATGACTGCATCAGTAGAACGACACGTTCTCCATTCAGCAGGGATTGGTGGACATTTCTGAGCAGAGTGACATCCATACAACCAGGTGTTTCTTACAGAGTAGGCATGATGACATGAAGAAAGAAATGGGCACGTTGGGCTCAAGCATTTGCATGAACACTTATCAGATGAATTACACAGTTTGGAGCAAAGAAAATAGCCCATAAACCTTCCAACCCATTGCCTCCCACCACATATCCAAACGATCCCATATATGACATCAGTAAATGAATAGCTCCAAGGTGAATAATAATCTTGTTCAGCTTTGAAGATTTCACAATGTCAACTGCTCTGAAATACAGAAGTAGATCAAATGGCAAATGCATGTTTTTCGGCCAATTGTAGTGCAAAACACAGGTCAGAGTGGATGGTGTCAGGCCGGTAATGATCTTCATTTACAAAAGGCAAACTAGTGATTTTACTCTTCTCATGTTTGTCAACTTGGACTGCACACTACATTAAGCTGTAACAGAAGTGATAGTGAGATCACCTCCAGTGGGAATCGAACCCGGGACCAGTAGCCCCGTAGGAAGCCACTAGGAACAGTGTCATCTCACCTTGCCACATACACCCCCTCCACAAAGTGACTCGTCCTCGAGTCAAGCTTTTGCGAGTTAGCAAGCACCTCAGTTTGACGTACCCAGGGTGTTGTGAGCACAAGGGAGTTGCGACATAACTTCAAGGATGTTCCTCTTGAACCACTGAAGCAACTCCTGTTGAGTGTGCAATTTTCAAAACATAATAATGGATACACTAATTACCCTATTAAACTATGCATTATTGGATTCCATTTGAAGAGGGCTTTTATTTGATATATGACATGACATGATTAACTTAAAAATAAAAATAATTTAACAATTTACCGAAACGCCGGCGGCCATCTTGGAAATGGCGGCCATTTTGAAAAAGCCACCAGCTAGAATTTGCAGAACTTTGTGCCATTGATATGAGTAAGATATTTTTAAGGTCTTCAGAAAAAATCAGCTTTCTACTATTTTTTTCCGGGTTGTCCATATCTTTTGACTAATGGTCCTGGCCTATTATACAAACGTATTGAGTTATGCGAATAGTGCATGAACATATCTAACATTGAAATTTCAAACTTTACACAATATAACAATGGTTCATGCTGATAAGCAACCGTTCTCTGATTAGACGCTTAAATACAAAACACTAGAATTAACTGTTTCTGATTGTGTACCTGCCTAGTGTTCAGACACCCGTCTACGCATTATACACCAGAGAGACTAGTTAACATAATGATTAATAATTTCTATATAAACGCATCTTTATCAGTCAACGTTTGAGACTGATTCATAGGGTGATCCTGAATCTATCCTCCTAGTGTCAGGACCCCTTATAGAGAAGAGGGTTCTAAGTCACATGCTAACTGCCTATCACGGGGATCGCACTTGGGAGTGGACAGACATCAGATACAGATCACGTATATACGTCTTGCCTTCACACAGCAAACATGGTATAAAACAAGGATATAGAGTATCTTTTCGGAGTCAGATATGTCAAACTTTATTAATGTGGTATCGGAAAGTAATTTAGGTTACTGAAAAACGTCAATTTAATGTTAACTGGTTCAGCATAGTGACAATATAAACGTCAAAAGTCGTGATCTTTGATTAAAATTCCGATTTTATATCTTCATACATCTTTATATTTGAAACATAAGCTATGACCTAGTAAACAGAGACCATAAAATAATGTATTTATGATCTGTTTTCATTTAAAACAAGTAATTAATTGCAACATATTTGATAATTGGGGATAAATATGCAGGTCAAAATAAGAACAGGAAGATTTTCTGGATAACAATTAATGTGAAAATACCACATGACGTTTCGGAGTACTGATGAAGGAGTGAGTATGATCTCCGAAACGTCGTGTATTTTCACATTAAAGTTGTTATCCAGAAAATCTTCATGTTCTTATGTATACCACTTCTAAAGCCCTTCAAAGACCCAAGTTAAAATAGATAAGCCAGATACGTTATTTTGACACGTATGAAAGTCAAATCATATTTAATGAAACATACTTTATGTCATTTTAACTGTCTAGCTACTGGTTGAACACTCGGGTATCTGTCAACGCTGAAAGAAAGAAGGGGATAACAATCTAGTATTCATAATCCGATACAGAAAGCGTGACGTCACGCAACTATAGCCACATGGACAGTGTAAACGTGTCTCTTGCCTACTTGACTACCCACAGTTATAACTATTCATAATGTACCATACGTGGCTTGGAAGAGATCATATATATACGCATCTGTCAAAATAGAGATAATATATTTAGTTAACCTAGATAATCGCATATACTGACATATGGTATAACGTGTTGAAATTAATGCTAGCTATACCATATCATCGGTACTCACGTGTATGGTATAAATTGCTGAAATGCATCTAAATTATATAAAATGTTTTTAGAAGAGGGATACACATATAAATTAAAATTTTGGATACAGCTTTCTTATGGTGAATAAACACGACGTTTCGGAATATATGCTTACTCCTTTCACCGAAACGTCAAGCATGTCGAAGAAGTAAATAAAAAACAATTGGTTTGTGGTTCCAACAATGTTAAAGAAAAAATTCTGCAGTGTTCTCTTCCCCGTTGTAAATATCAAGAAGAAAATTCTTCATTCAAGGCCATTTTTATATGTAACAATATAATATTTAAAAAAACATGTTTATGGTGGCAAATTAAAAAATATATATGTTTTTAACATAATATAGCCATTTCTATAAGGGGTAAAAAGAACAGCTTTAATAATTGTTAACAAATAAACGAATGATGCAAAATAAGTTTGATATATACTTATTACCAATGTCTTGTACTTTTAATATCACACAGCTCTGAGGGGTCCCCCACTGTTATGGACACATAAATGCACAATTGTAAAACACGTCCCGTTTAAACGACCACTCCAGGAAAGAATATTTATGTATTTATTTATGACTTTATCGTTCGTTTATGAGAAAAAGCAACCATCTTTTCTTTATATTCTGGCATACAAACCTTGATGAAATAGTAACTTAATACATGACATAAATACATGATATATATAGACTAGAGTTACTGACAATCGTAAAGCTACACTTAAATTAAGTCTCTAAAGTAGTTGATTTTTTTTCATTTAATGCAAAACGTTTGTCTTTTACATTTTTGGGCTTTCAATGTTTATTCAGACGGCTCCGCGTGCTACCCGATACATTGAGTCGTATTCAGATAAGCCAATATATTGTTTACTTATCAAAGTCTTTCAAGTAAATGAATATGTTAAAATCAAATGTTATACAGACTGTATATATGAGTCATGGAGATGATGAGATGAGTTGGGGTTTAACGCCGCTTTTAAGAGTATTTCACTTATATCGCGGCTTCTAGTATTATGGCAGGGAGAAAGCCCGCACCGCCATGTGGCTATGCACTGCGGTGAAACCTGCGAGCAACGGCTGGAACTAGCGAACCATGGGTGGTACTGCGCTGAAATTCAGTGTAGCATTGCACCTAAACCTTACTGCGTGTAGAACAGTTCTCTACATATGAGTCATGGAGCAAACTGATAGGACCAGCAGCCATTTAAGATATATTTTACGTGCGCTTCAACATCAACCGTACGCGTATATGTAACTCTGATCTTCTGTGTACACTGGTAGGGATCTTGGTTGCAGTGAGGGTGGAGTATCTGTGATTATTGCGACAGAGTCCTTGTGATATGTATCAGAGTCATTGTGATTTTTACAGAGTCTTTGCATTATTGCACAGGGTTTTTGCAATGTGAAATGATGAAATGAAAATAATAGCTAAATAGTTTCTGGTATTTTAGATTATAACTTGCCACATCAAACCATGATGCTATCTTAAATCATTTGTATTTTCTTTGACAAACAAATCTAATGCATAGCGATGATTACATCCCGAACTTTAATTAAAGCCATTTTCATGAGCAATATGAGGAAATCAGTAATAATAATGATATACAACAGTAGAAAATATAAAGTGAATGTCCTGCAAGATTACCAGTAAAATTCCATCACAAGGATGTATGCTAAAATAAACAAACATATTTAATAAATGTCACAGAGTCTTTATCACTGGTAACAGAGAATTTGTGATGGCAATATGATGGTAACGGAAAATTCTTATATTATTTTATCTTTAAATAGGAAAGATCAATACGCCTCATGCATTGTTTATCAACATTCCGTTGGCGAATACCTCATGTAATATCCATTCACGATCTGAACAAGTGTATTTATTGATATACCCTTCAATGGACAATGTTGCATTCAGAAACAAATACGAAGTATAAAATATGCCAATATTTATTTCAAAAAGCCCACAAATTTGATACATTTACAAGAACGGGAACTCACAAACATTTATTTCCAGAAATAAACTTAAGTACAAAAGAAAGTACACACTTCAGTTGGTTTCGATTAATTCAATGCTTAAAAAATGAGATGTATTTGATTATGACATGAGACAATAACACTTATTTGCAGTAGTTTGAACGAATTGTTGATACCGATGATGTGATAGAAGTATAGGATATTGTTTATACGTACCTTACACCTTGATCTACACAGAGGGGCCAGAAGACATGACACCAAATTTCGGTCAAACATTCGATTTTGAACGTATGTGATGAAGATATATCTCGTAACGAGATATACAAACTTTCATTCATGACAGTAGACTATGATATTTGTTCAACAACACATGGGGTGCTGAAACTGCTATTTAAAGGATTTTTATTTTTACATAATGTTTGGTATTTAAGTTAAAATTTAATGAAACATGGATACGTTAGTTCAAGATGTTGTCGTCATAACGTTGCTTCATGGACATTCAAATCGATGACGCATCATCGCTGTATGATGTCATAAAACAAGCCAGAAAGCCATATTTCATTCAATCTCCTATCTCACCTGATTACGGAGATTTCAAAACGACGATTCCAATTCCTTTTTACAAATTAAGGTTACAATGTAGTTGGCTGTAAGATTCATGATGTACATGTAGCTCTGTTTCATTTGTAAACTATCAATCTTGAATTAAAATATCTTGCATTTGTGTTGGTATATAGATTCTTTGACCATGGGTGTAGAATTGTCAGACCCTTGTAGTTTGGTTCCAATGTTTATAAACCGCGTCTCGACAAGCACATAAAATAATAAATTATGTAATTCAGATGATTTTGTCAATTATCATTAGAAAGGGGATCGTTTTATAACGGTGTGTGTAGCAGCGTTATATTTTGTATATAGTTTAAATTTATATTATCACAGTATTTACGGTATTTTATTTCACGCTTCAGTAAGTATCTGTTTGGTTCTGTGTCCAAGCAGGGTATTCCATTTTATTCAATGGTGGACAGCTTAGTTCAATCTTGTCCTATATTTCTCTGTCCAGGACAGTAACCTGTGCTTTCACACTGATTGCATTATATAACTAAAGGTTTCTTTCTCAATTCCCATGCACTTTTTTTGGTGATGATTTTTATTCGTGACTTTGCACCCATAACATTGCTTTGTGATAGTCTCTACCATGGAATCCATGCTGGGAAACCAATATTAGTCTCTCAACATTCTCTGCCTTCGTTGTCCCTTGATGTCAGGTTGTGTGCAGCTTTTATCAATGTTCTCTGTGGACTTCTCGGAGCTATCATTCTGTTCAGTCAGAGTCACTTGTTTCACCAACCAGAATCACAGGCTTGGGAGGAAATATAGATAAAGGTAGATATAGGTATTACACTATGTTATATATATATAGTGTATTACCTATATCTACCTTTATCTATATTTCCTCCCCAGCCTGTGACCATGGCAGAATGGCACAATTTCACGATCTCACTTGTGTTTTCCAAATCTTCATGTAGAACTCTTTCTTTCATCTTCTTGCTGGTTTCTTCTTCTTGTCTTCATGACAACTGCATGTTCTCTTTCTGCTATTTTTTCACGAAGTTCAGTGTCTGGTAATGGATGTCTGGACAAGACGATCTTTGTAATCTCTGCCTGGTTCATAAACTATCTCATAATCTGACTCTTGCATCTCTATAACCCATTGTTCAATCCTGGTGTCAGTTTGATGGTTGCTTTGGTGAACATAGGTATTATTAGTTTATCTCATGATTTTGAATCTGGGAGCCCCAACTATTTTGAATCTTTGCTTGGCCCATTTTACTGCAAGTGCATCCTTCTCAGTTGACTGTATCGCTTCTCTGTAGCTGTCATGGTTTAGGGATGAAGTGCACTGGTTTGAAGGGCTTCCTCAGTTGTCTAAAACCTTCATGAAGACAATCCTTCATGATAGCTTGCCTCAAGTCAGTTATTGGTGTCTGACGATTGAATAAAGTTACTTCTTCTGTGATTTGTTGTTTTAAATGCTGCGCTTGTCCCCATTTCAATTTGACTTCTTTCTGCGTCAGTTGTCTCAGGGGTGCTTTATGAATTATTACTATGTAACTTCTATCTGGGTATTATTTTAGAAAGCGATCCTGTCATTCCCAGGAAACTGTGGACTTTTTCTTTTAAGGAGGGTCTCACAGATTTTCAAACAGCTTCCAGCTTCCCATCAGTGACAACATATGCACAGAATTCAATCTCCTTTGACCTGAAATCAGCATATCTGTTTGTTCAAAGTTATTCCCTAGTCAAAAGCTCCGTTGATAAGTGTTTCATCATGCTCCAGGGAGTCTCGATCACCCAATGAGTATGTCATCTCTGTTGTTTAAACACAAAGGGATATCTCCAAATATCCTAGCTAAGAAAACATAGCGGTATTCCATTCTCTCTCCATCTGTCAGTGCTGTGTACCTTGGCTAAAATATTGTGTACATTGTCTCATTGAAAACATCTTGTGAAGACTTTGCACCACGATGGAGTTGAGAAAGTTACCACGCTATTGATGTATCATCTAATGCTACGAGTAGTTGTTTATAACCCGGGCAAAGATCAATTTTCAAGAACAATGTACACTTGTGGAATTTGAAAGCGAAATCTTCAACCCTGTAAGATTGTTCCATATGCTTCTTGGAATTTGTAGAACAGTGCATGCTCTAAGCATGTCCGGAGTGAGTTCTTCAGGCTGTTTCGATGTAGGCTGAATCACCAGTGGAGAATGCCATGTGATGGGATGGTCTGCATGCACTTTTCAAACAAGTTATTCTTTTCTCTATTGTCCATCAATTCTTTCAAGGGTTTCTTTATAAAATAGGATACATGACATGATTTCTGTACAATGTGAATATCTCTAGGTCTCCCAGGGAGTGTAACTTATCTCTTTCTTGGTTACAGGATCTTGAAATCTTCCAACACCTTCAAGTAGATGCTTGAATTTACTAAAGATTATATTGGTTGTTTTATCATCTATATTGTATTAAATTGCCTCTGTTCATTGCTTTTCTTTAACACACATATTTTTATGTAGGCTGTTGAGTGGTCTATACTGAGTAAGACAATTGTATTTAGATAGTGATTGAAGATGGCTCTGACCCTCATCGGTCTTTGCATGATTTATCATCCGGTTGGGCTGCATGTACATGTATTTGCAATGAAACCTAAACTCAGTGGGTTATTACCTGCTAATAACAACAAAATATAAATATAAATATTTGCCGCTTGTTTGTACGCCATATGGTTTAAAAAATAGTTTCACCAATTTAATGGCATCATGTGATACAAATACTAATATTTCAATGATTTCACTTCAGCTCTTTATCCACCATTCACTCCGTCTGAGGAGCCAAGTATTGTAACATTGTCCAACCTGCTCACTGTTACCTGTGTATGGGTCGGAGGCCGCACATACCGAAATAAAGAATTGACAACAAAAGGCAATTTTCAGGACATATCTTTAATAATTGAAAATTAATTTGTGAGAACTTTCATTCCACTCAACATGGATAAAGTTTCTTCAAGGACAATACAGTGCCTTAAAACATTAAAATAACATATTGCTACCTATATATAATTCAATATGAATTCATCTTTGTTACCATGTATATCCAACACAATGAGAATAACATAACATGAAAAGAAAACGTAATATATTTTTAATAAATCATAAATATTAATATTTCGGTATATGTAACTAATATCTTGAAGGCTGAAAGGATAAGTTGTTGGTACAATCTGATCTACTTCTTTGTTTAGAAACAAGAATAGACATAAAAAAGTGCTTTAATTCAGAGCACCAGTAAAATGTTTCGATTTCGTATAAAATACTTCATAAATGAGTAATCTAAACTCTCTTCTCTCCCCCTTTGCGTGTGCACAGTAGACAAGAAGCCGAAAACTGGTAATCAAGTCACCAGTGAAGAAGATATATTTTGTTGTAAAAATCAAGAAATTTGGCAACATGTCACAGAGGGCAATAAAAATCACCTCAAATAAAGAATATGCAATAAGATGAAAGCGATGTAAGCAAATGCACCACACCTTAAATCTATAAACTGATTCATATGCACCAATAAGCTGACAGAACGATATACATGAGAAAGTTGAACTAGCTATATAACAAGTTAGACATCGGTGCCAGTCATATTTACCAATGGCAGATCCAGAGGGGGGGGGGGGGGGGGGGGGGGGTGGTTCAACCCTTCCTTCCCCCCTGAAAAATGTTGCATGTACATGTGATGGACCCACTGAATGAACCCCATCATTTCGTTTTGTGAAGATCTAATAGGAAATGGACTGACATTGATGTTTAGCTCGCTCACTTACAGCTGAACATACAAAACAAGATGTCCATAGCACTGGAAGCACATCAGCAAGATCTCTAAACGTGACGAAGATCAACTCCAGTAAGCTGGGTAATGATGCATGTGTGCAAAACAATCTAAAGCAAAAGACAAAGCACCAGTTACAAAAAGAAGTGTTAAGTTTAGGATAAGCTCATATGCTACAATCTTTAGTACAGGGTACACTCCATCAACCAATCTTAGCACAAAGATCAAAAGTAAGAACATATCCAAAATCCATATACAAATCCATTAATGGTAGATGGGAGTAATTAATGGATCAGTCTTTTTCTTGTTTATCTTTACTGACTTTAAGTGGGGTCAACCTACCATCTGATTCAATTCTATGGAATAATATACAGACATGCTTTTAAATGAGCTTTTATTTATGGCATTATAAGTTTGTAAACATATCACAGATATAATAAATCGTTATTGGCTTTGCTTTAATAAATGGCATGACAGTAAAAGATGGGCTAATATACACGAAGCAATGTAAGCAAGCATTGACACCAAGACACACAAATACAGTCATATGGCACTGTGAGAATAGTTAACCTCCTTTTCTGGAATGTGAGAACAAAGAAAGCATTACGGCTTTCTGACCAGTTTTGGCAGGGTTGATAAGCACTCTGATTAAAATCAAGATCTCAGTCTACATACTACTGGACATCTGACAGCAGCTCATCTCAGATCATTGTGAAGGTAAATGAACTTCCTGTGAATCTACTTCTGAGTGGGCTGCATACCAAATTACTAAAGTAACACAATAGAAGTAGTATCAGGGGTTAGAAGGCAGAGTTATGAAACACTGAAATAATCCTGGGGTTTCTTTTTTTACAATTTTGATTTCAAAATTCATACATTAATTTAGGTACATAACTCCCAAATAGCCCCTTCACAGATCTGACGAATGTCCAAAACAAGCCTTAGAAACGGTGAAATCGGTGAAAGCACTCAACATTCTCATCAGTATGCTAAGCTAAGATCTTGACTATAATCAGTTTGGGTGAACAGTTTTAGTACAGAAGACCAATTGATAACCTTTGTTAGCAGACACTGTAACACCCGTCAAGCGGTAGTTAGTATAACCATCACCTATCACAGAGGGCAGTAAGCTGATATATACCTTAACACACACTTGTGTCAGTCATATATCTGTCATACACGTTTTGGAAATTAATCATGTGTTCACCTTGCGAGTAAATGTTCATCTGTCATCTTGTATCATATCATTGTAATATGTATGGCATCCATCTGCCAAGTTCTGGTCATAACAGAGAAAGATGCCGGAATATATTATTTACTTGGAATATATTATTTACTTCAATATATTATTTACTTCGTTTGGATACAACCATCAGAGGTTGATACAATCCAAAATTTCAAAGATATGATACAAGACGACAGATGGCTTAGTTTTTACAAGCAGTGGTAAAAAGAGTATACAAAAAGTTATATCAATGTAGGCAATTTTGATGAAATTCACACTTTAACAATAACTTTTAAATGACATTCTTCCATTTTCTCTAAAAAGAATTTATATTGACATTTGTCTTGCAATATATATCTCAATGTCATAAACTATCTTTATAAAGTAATAGTACATACAGTTAGCACTAGGACAGAGGAAGATAGCACTTTCAAGCAGAGACAATGACGCCTCTCTAACACTGTGTTGTAATTGGTGTAAAAGGCGGGCAGTGAACTGACTTCTATGGTAAGTTAATGTTCATTATACCAAGAACATCAAGAGATTCAGAGAAACCTACATGATCTGACCATACAGTGATGAGAATCAAAACCAAATCTTTTATAACTAAGATATAGAAAATACTTTGGCATGGACAAGCAGACTGCAGTTGTGTTGGCAGTTCAAGCAGACCGGGAAGATGAATGTCATCGGTTAACATCAGTTGGACGCATAATTTCATTAAATGGCACAAGAATCATGTTATGAATCACAATGTCCCCTGACAATGACCTTACCTTATTTAACAGTTGACATCTCTGTAGAACTAGAAACATAACAAATTTACATCTTGTTGATATACATATACATGTACATCAAAAGAAAGATGACTTTCCGATATGACTTATTACATGCGGTACGTCTTGTTACAAGAGCATTATCAATTTGTTCAAGGTATTATATCTTCTCCTCCCAAAGAGCTTTGACAATAGCGTAGTCAACATCTTTATCATTGATACACATCGGTGGCTTGAACGGAAAGTCTGGAAGTAGATGAGGGAATAATTCAACAATAATTAAAGAGCAACTCCCGGATGATTTTGCTCCAATTTCTTTCAAGTAACTGCCTATGGTTTACATGCACATTGCAAAGACATGGAAATTATGTGAATCGGTTTATAAACAAAAAATTATCGCATCCCATTACCATTGAAATGATGTGTGACTTTAGCAAATCGTAAAAAAAAGTAAGAAAACTGTCTGTTTACGTCGCTTTTTGACGTGACAGCCATCTTGTTTTACAAAAGAGGAAAATAAGTTAAAAAAACACAAAATAAGTGTTTTCTGAACGTGTGACCACCCTGTGTAGAGCCCCATCCCAGTGCAAACCAAGGGACGTAACTCTATTCTCACCACTTATCAATCCGACCACACCAGACAGAATAAGGGGATGTGAGTGGCCGTACCCAAAGGAGGATCCCTTCAAAGAATCTGCAACCTCTGCAGGTTTGTTCGATTCTTTTTCAGAAGGGATCCTCCTTGGGGTACATATAGCATAATAATAATAAAAATAGAGCCACTGGCTCTGAAGCTCATCAGGAGTCATGTTATTAATTATCCCTAAGGAAAAGGTTAAGATATCACATAATAAGTCATTGCTCAGTCATCAAATTTATTAACAAAATTGGTTACACATTAATCCATATTCATTATAAATAATGTAGACCTTTGCAGTTTATTGTTTTACTTCCTATTTTTATCCTGGAATTATCAACAGTTATTACATAATGAAAAAGATCCCCTATTTGTTTCTAAAAATGATGTTTATCATAGGCTCATAGTTTCATAGGCTCCTTTTAAATATTTAATTAATAAATTCTATTGAGCATCTGAGTGTAAGACTAAATCAGTAACACAGCAGAGAAGTAACCTGAAACCTCAGTGAGTTAGCTGCTGTTTGCATCTCTGCCAGGGAGTGGTCACTCCCCAGGTCAACACCTGCAATTACACAACATGCAGACCCTTGACTCACAGCCAGTAAATTATATGTTTTAAATTTTGTTTTCCCCCATCTTTATTTATTTGTCTTTATTGGAAAAGAAGATGTGGTATCACAAACTCATGTAGCTAGTTTTAATAGTCTTACCTGTATCTTACTTCATCACCAGTCATATTTAGTTCACATATCTAATGTAAAATAAAACATCTCTTAACCCTTTTTAAATGTTTTTCCTATGCATCCTGTCACAATATTCAGTTCACAGGCTATTCAATAGTTCTAATTTCACATTGATTACATCAAACATGTCCATAATGCAGTATTACTCTTAAGCTGACATATGAAGTGCACATAAAATCTCATTATCTTCCCTACTCATTAAAACAGCTGTTTTAAGTGGTTACCCCTGTGATCCATATTTGGGGTCACAAGATCACCAAATCTACAATTTAGAATCCCCATTGGCCAAAGAGTCTGTACATAACATTTCAGCTTTCTAGAGCTTTTGGGACTGGAGAAAAAGATGAAAAATGCTTTTTAGGTTGTGACCCCTGTGGCCCTTATTTGGGGTCACAGGGTTACCAAATCTACAATTTAGAATCCCCGTTAGTCAAGGAGTCTGTTCATAAAATTTCAGCTCTCTATGTTCATTGGGAATGGAGAAGAAGATGAAAATAGCTTTTTAGGTAATGACCCCTGTGGCCTTTATTTGGGGTCACAGGGTCACAAAATCTACAATTTAGAATCCCCATTGGCCAAGGAGTTTGTACATAAAATTTCAGATCACTGGAGTCATTGGTTCTGGAGAAGAAGATGAAAATAGCTTTTAAGGTTGTGACCCCTGGGGCCCTTATTTGGGGTCGCAGGGTCACCAAATCTACAATTTAGAATCCCCATTGGCTAAGGAGTCTGTACATAAAATTTCAGCTCTCTAGAGTCATTGGTTCTGGAGAAGAAGTCGAAAAAGTGAAAAGTTTACGGACGGACGGACGGCATCCCATGCCATAAGCCCATCGGGCCTTTCAGGCCTGATGAGCTAATAACTAGGATTGACGCGTCAATACTTAGGTCTTCAAGACTTCTGTTTGAACCTCAGCTCCATGTTTGATCGAGGAATGTCACAAACATTGTTCTGTGAAAACTTCCATTCACAACATGTTATTATGTACTGAGAAAACCTCAAAAGATCATACATTTCATTTTGAATCGAAATTGCGGGAAAACCATGTGACCTACGAATTCGTCATGATTTACTTTTTTGCTTGCATTGTAGTTGCCCATCAAAAGTTTGAAATGAAATTTTTCCCCATGTTAATATGTCTTTTTTCAGCCTTAACCCTTAACATGCGGGCGACGGAATTATCCGGGAGGCTCATAGAGAAAAATGTTAGAACCCTTGGCGAGACCCGTACGTTGGACTTAGTGCATTTACCGGGTCAGTAATAATTCTATTTGCCCCCCAGGCGAAATGCGAGACGAAGTGTGTCCGTATATCGCCACATGAAAACTTGTTTACATACATCTCGCAGATAGCCACGATAACAAGTCTGTGTGAATGTCCGGTCGAAATATCAAGTAAAATTCACACCAAATTGCGTGTGCATTGTTGACCCGTAACGCATTGATAATTAGCTTTACAAAAGGCCAATTTTGTCGGGCTTAGCCCCCGAAGCATTAATTCGCTTGAGGCTATTTTCACCCACGTGTTTGTATTGCCTCGGGTTTGCCTCGCCCGAGACTGCTATCTGCCTCGCATCTCGCGAGACGGGGGAAAAAATCGCTAACTCGCCTTACTCCCGCACTTCATATCATGTGAGCGAATAGTTTGTTTTCAAAAAAAAATACGGCAAAATAAAGGGGAAACAATGGACTACATTCCCATATAAAATTAGAAAATCTCAAAAAAATAATAAAGACACAGCAAGCGCCGTGAAAAAGGTCATGTTTACACTTCATAAATTTTGAAACAATCGGCGATTTTCACAACTTCTAAAACATTTATCACGGCTAAAATACTGAATGCATTTTCATAATTTTTATATCACAATAAACCGAAAAGAATAATCTTTTATTCTATATAAAATGCGCAGATTTATTCACAGAAATAAAGATACAATTTTACCTTTCTGAGAGGCATGTGAAACCAAACGGCACACAAACTAATCAACATATTTTCATCAGTTATGGTTCGAGGTTAGCGTTTATTTGAAAAGTCAAACAACATAACCATATTTGGGTTGACATGTGCTTATTTGTCAACTGGTTCGAGATTATGATTTCTTGGAAAAGTGCGATGAACGACCGTTTGCAATGCCGCATACATGTTGTAAGTATTGACGATTTTATAGGTGGAAATAAAGACAAACTTTACATAGCTATAGAATTATAACCAAAGGTCGCATTCTAATAATTTTTATATCATTGTGAAGCAAGACATCTTGTGTTCAATTCCGTATATAAATGGAATTTTTTTCGTTTCGTATTTATGATGTTACGAGGCCCGAATTAAAGACAATCTTTCGAAAGTAATAGAATAAAAACGAAAAAACATAGAAAATTCATTCAAAGTTTCGGGTGTGAATTAGCCATTTGTGTACGGGTGTCGCTACTTGAATTTGTATTGAACGCCCGTATATAGTCCTTATTCGCCATGTAGATGCGGTATATTTCGTAAAAACGGTACCGGAATCGCCGCCTGGAAATTCCGCCAGCAGAGCTCGTTAGTGAATAAGATCAAACTACTGCTGCGAGCTGCGAGCCTGTAAATTCCGCCACAGGGGCTAAAAATGGTAAAATATATATACGCAACGTAAGGGTTAATTGTGACTGGAAATGACTTTTCGCGAGCGATTTTATTATTGATTCCTAAAGACACTATATTGATCTAGTAGCCCTGAAAATGTCATGCAATTGTGAGATCGGGAAGTTGGAGTAATGTCCCCTTGAAGTAGGTCCCGTTTAACAAGTCGCCCAACTTTGAAAGGACACCATGCGAAAAGTATTAGTTCGTTCGTTCCTGAAAAACAACAAAATGTATTCACCAATGCTTCAGCTACATACAAAAATAAATGTCAGATTCGTGGTGCAAGTATCTTCAGAGAAGAAGATTGTCAAAGGTACATAGGGTCAGACACTTTTAAAAAGTGACAAAAATCAAAATGGCAGCTAAACCACGTGACCTAGGGATTCGTCTTGATTTACTTTTCTGCTCGCATTGTCATTGCGCACCTTTTAAAAAAAAGTTTCAAGTCTCTAGCTGCATTTTGAAAAAAATTCCCATGTTAAATATCGAAATTTAGAATCGAACTGGCCCTTTAATGAGGGCAAAATTCAAAATTCCGCTCAATGACAAAGCCAGATTTTAATGAATTCTACAATTCCTGAAAGTTTCATGAACATCGGTTAGGCCGTTAATTCTGGAATGTCCCAACAAATATTGCGGAAATCATAATAAGGATTCGCATAAAAACAATACGTCTTCAAGACTATGTCTTGAAGACCTAATAATAATGTATCATACTTTTATAGCGCAAGTCTCCCGTGGGACTCATTGCGCTTTGTCTACAACTGTTGGAGCAGTCTAGGAATGAGCATAAGGCAGACTCTCAAAGATAGACTTAGGATGTGGAATTCTGTCTGTACACTAAATACCCCTAAAGTGCTCTATTCAATCCAAGAAAGGTGTCAAACTTACCAGATCATGTGATGTCCCGCGCCGAAGGCCAAAGGTGGGGTGATCCCTTGGGGAATAACCAATGGCTAACCAGACCAGGTAATGTCGGATGAACGTGCTCGGTCGGCTCCAAATAGCGGCGGAGCAGATCTCTTCGATGGGCAGGGCTGCTGCGAACACCTTAGACGTCACTACCGCCCTAACCGAATGAGCTTTCAGCTGACCTGGGGCCTCTAAGCTCTTATGGACATAGCCCATCACAATAGCAGAAACGATCCATCTGGAGATCGACTGCTTTGATGCCGGCAGACCTGGCTTATTACCCCCGTAACAGCAGAACAACTGCTGATCCTTACGGATACCACGGGTACGCTTGATATAGGTCTTCAATACTCTGTGCACATCCAAAATGTGAGCACGGCCACCAGTTGACCCTGAAGAGGCCGGCTGCATAAGAGTCGGCAGTTCGATAGGAGCCGTCACATGGAATGAGTGGTCGACCTTGGGACGGTAGCTGTCGGGCAGTCTAATACTGACCCTGTCCTTATGGAAGACAGTCAGTTCGGGATTGGCTGACATTGCATGAATATCGCTTACCTGCCTGTCCGACGCCAAAGCCACCAAAAAGGCAGTCTTCCACTTCAAAGCTGAACCTCGGACCTGAGAGCCAATCTAAAACAATTGAAAGGTTGGGCTGATATGCCGGACAACCGGAAGTATCCTGTCCACACCTGCTAGGAAGCTCTGTACCAGTGGATGCGATCCCAAAAGAGCACCGTCCACCGGTATGTGGAAAGCAGAAATAGCTGTAGAGTATCCCCTAACGGTTGATGTGGCCAAGCCAGCATCCAAACTGGACTGGAGGAACTCCAAAACAGCGACTAGATCTGTAGAAAAGGGATCGAGTAGCCCTCTATCGCCACACCAGCGCGCATAACAGGCCCATCGATCTTCATACTGAAGGTTTGTCGAATCCCTCCTCGAAGCCAGTATTGTGTCTGCAACTCGTGCAGGAATACCGCTCTCCTGGAGGCGATTCCGGACAGTGGCCAAGCCACCCACTGAATCCTGGGATTCGGGTGTGGCGCCCCTTCCTGAAAAAGGATGACCTGTCTTGAGGGTAACAGTACAGGAGGCTGCACTAGAAACCAACTCTGAGCTGTCCAAAGCAGCGCATGAAGCACCAGGAGGCAAGCCGGCTGATTGGTCAACTGCGAAAGGACCCTAGGGATCAGAGGAACCGGTGGGAAAGCCCACAGTACTCTGTCCGTCCAGTCGATCGCGAAGGCGTCTCTGGCTAGAGCCCTTGGATCTGGGATTCTTGAGCAGAACACAGGCATCTGATTCGTCATCCCTGACGCAAACAGATCCACCTGGAACGACCCGAACAACTGGGAGATAATTCTGAATATCCCCCGGTCGCGCATCCACTCGTGATGTGTTAGGATGCGCCAAAACAAAGCATCCGCACAGACGTTGTCCACTCCCGGGAGATAAACAGGAATTACCTGAATGCTGAACTGGTCGCACCACAGTAGGAACTGCCACGACTCCGGTAGGAGAGATGGTGACACTGTGCCGCCCTGTTTCAGAATGTACGACAGGGCTGTCTGGTTGTCCATTTCTAGACGAACCACAAGCCCCCCGATCCGCTCCTTGAAGCAATCGAACACAGGTCGAACTGCTCTGAGCTCTAGCATCAGTGTTCCCACTGGCATTTTTAACAGCCAGTCCAAGGGACAGGCAGTCATTAAAAATACCAGTCCCCAGCAATATTAACCAGTCCTAAAATGTTCATGTTTGGAAAGGACTAAGTATATGTTTTTATAAAAACAATAATAAATGTGTGTACTTGTGATCGAACTTCATATTGTTAATAAATATTAGTGAAATGCTTGTCACATTACACTAACAGCCAGTGACGTAAGCAGGTACTAAAAGTTTTACGACAGTCAAAAGTAAAATCATGCATATCAATACAAATACTACAAATCAAATGGTTAGATTGTCAAAGTTTTCGATAAAAAATAGAGCCACTGGCTCTGAAGCTCATCAGGAATCATATCATTAATTATCTCTAAGGAAAAGATTAAGATATCACATAATAAGTCATTGCCCAGTCATCAAATTTAAAAGTTATTATCAAAATTGGTTACACATTAATCCATATTCATTATACCTTTGCAGTTTATTGTTTTACTTCTTATTTTTATTCTGGAATTATCAACATTTATTACATAATGAAAAAGAGCCCCTATTTGTTTCTAAAATCCTGTTTCTCATAGGCTCCTTTTCAATATTTAATTAATAAATTCTATTGAGCATCTGAGTGTTAGACTAAATCAGTAACACAGCAGAGAAGTAACCTGAAACCTCAGTGTATTAGCTGCTGTTTGCATCTCTGCCAGGGAGTGGTCACTCCCCAGGTCAACACCTGCAATTACACAACATGCAGACCCTTTAAAGTTTGTTTTCCCCCATCTTTATTTATTTTTCTTTATTGGAAAAGAAGATGTAGTATCACAAACTCATGTAGCTAGTTTTAATAGTCTTATCTTACTTCATCACCAGTCATATTTAGTTCACATATCTAATGTAAAATAAAACATTTCTTAACCCTTTTTACATTTTTTCCTATGCATCCTGTCACAATATTCAGTTCACAGGCTATAATTCAATAGTTCTAATTTTACATTGATTACATCAAACATGTCCATAATGTAGTATTACTCTTAAGCTGACATATGAAGTGCACATAAAATTTCATTATCTTCCCTACTCATTAAAACAGCTGTTTTAAGTGGTTACCCCTGTGATCCATATTTGGGGTCACAAGATCACCAAATCTACAATTTAGAATCCCCATTGGCCAAAGAGTCTGTACATAACATTTCAGCTTTCTAGATCTTTTGGGACTGGAGAAAAAGATGAAAAATGCTTTTTAGGTTGTGACCCCTGTGGCCCTTATTTGGGGTCACAGGGTTACCAAATCTACAATTTAGAATCCCTGTCAGTCAAGGAGTCTGTTCATAAAATTTCAGCTCTCTATGTTCATTGAGACTGGAGAGTGAGTGAGTGAGTTATTGTTTAACGCCGCTTCGGCAGTATTGCAGCCATTAGCGGCGAGAGACTGGAGAAGAAGATGAAAATAGCTTTTTAGGTAATGACCCCTGTGGCCCTTATTTGGGGTCACAGGGTCACCAAATCTACAATTTAGAATCCCCATTGGCCAAGGAGTCTGTACATAAAATTTCAGCTCTCTGGAGTCTTTGGTTCTGGAGAAGAAGATGAAAGTAGCTTTTTAGGTTATGACCCCTGGGGCCCTTATTTGGGGTCACAGGGTCACCAAATCTACAATTTAGAATCCCCACTGGCCAAGGAGTCTGTACATAAAATTTCAGCTCTCTAGAGTCATAGGTTCTGGAGAAGAAGTCGAAAAAGTGAAAAGTTTACGGACGGACGGACGCCATCCCATGCCATAAGCCCATCGAGCCTTTCAGGCCCTATGAGCTAAAAATAGAGCCATGGGCTCTGTAGCTCATCAGTATTTCATTGATTTATTATCTAAGGTTGAATATCTAAGTTATCTCAAGTAATACATTGTTAACAAGCAAAATAATATGGGTTTTAGATCATGACCCACATTTGGAGTCACAGGGTCACCAATCCTACAATCAAGAATCACCTTTGACCAAAGAATCTCAAGCCAAGGAGTCTGCATACAACTTTTCAGCTCTCTAGACCTTTTGGAACAGGAGAAGAAGATGAAAATAGGTTTTTAAATAATGTGACCTCTGTGACCCCATTTGGGGTCATGGGGTCATGAAATCTACAATTTAGAATACTCATTGGCCAAGGAGTCTGCACACAACTTTTCAGCTGTCTAGACCTTTTGGAACTGGAGAAGAAGATGAAAATAAGTTTTTAAACATGTGACCCCTATGACCCCATTTTGGGTCATGGGGTCACGATATCTACAATTTAGAATCCCCATTAGCCAAGGAGTCTGCACACAACTTTTCAGCTCTCTAGACCTTTTGGAACTGGAGAAGAAGATGAAAATAGGTTTTTAAGGATGTGACCCCTGTGACCCCATTTGGGGTCATGGGGTCACGAAATCTACAATTTAGAATACTCATTGGCCAAGGAGTCTGCACACAACTTTTCAACTCTCTAGACCTTTTGGAACTGGAGAAGAAGATGAAAATAGGTTTTTAAGGATGTGACCCCTGTGACCCCATTTGGGGTCATGGGGTCACGAAATCTACAATTTAGAATCCCCATTAGCCAAGGAGTCTGCACACAACTGTTCAGCTCTCTAGACCTTTTGGAACTGGAGAAGAAGATGAAAATAGGTTTTTAAACCTGTGACCCCTGTGACCCCATTTGGGGTCATGGGGTCACAAAATCTACAATTTAGAATACTTATTGGCCAAGGAGTCTGCACACAACTTTTCAGCTCTCTAGACCTTTTGGAACTGGAGAAGAAGATGAAAATAGGTTTTTAAACCTGTGACCCCTGTGACCCCATTTGGGGTCATGGGGTCACAAAATCTACAATTTAGAATACTTATTGGCCAAGGAGTCTGAACACAACTTTTCAGCTCTCTAGACCTTTTGGAACTGGAGAAGAAGATGAAAATAGGTTTTTAAGGATGTGACCCCTGTGACCCCATTTGGGGTCATGGGGTCACGAAATCTACAATTTAGAATACTCATTGGCCAAGGATTCTGCACACAACTTTTCAGCTCTCTAGACTTTTTGGAACTGGAGAAGAAGATGAAAATAGGTTTTTAAACATGTGACCCCTGTGACCCCATTTGGGGTCATGGGGTCACGAAATCTACAATTTAGAATCCCCATTGGCCAAGGAGTCTGCACACAACTGTTCAGCTCTCTAGACCTTTTGGAACTGGAGAAGAAGATGAAAATAGGTTTTTAAACCTGTGACCCCTGTGACCCCATTTGGGGTCATGGGGTCACAAAATCTACAATTTAGAATACTTATTGGCCAAGGAGTCTGAACACAACTTTTCAGCTCTCTAGACCTTTTGGAACTGGAGAAGAAGATGAAAATAGGTTTTTAAGGATGTGACCCCTGTGACCCCATTTGGGGTCATGGGGTCACATAATCTACAATTTAGAATCCCCATTGGCCAAGGAGTCTGCACATAAAATTTCAGCTCTGTGGAGTTATTGGTTCTGGAGGAGAGGTCGAAAAAGCGAAAAGTTTACGGACGGATGGACGGACGGACGGACGGACGGACACCGGGCGCCATCCCATGCCATAAGCCCATCGGGCCTTTCAGGCCTGATGAGCTAAAAAGTAATGTAATATTTAATGTCATTTGATTTTAATTTTATGCTGATAGTTTCTCAATTGCAATCGTAGTATCCAGGTATCAACACAGTGCTATTTTTAGCCGTCACACGTTTGCAGGATTTGTACATAACATACAATAACTACTAAACCAAGAACTTGAAACGCTTTTCAAATGTTTTACACCTGCAAACATATCATCAGTGATATTTTGAAACATAGCTCAACATATAGTTTTTGGTAACATTGAGCTGCATGGCTTTCTGACTATGACAATGAAAACAGAAAAATCTGCATGTTGATAACAGTGCAGACCTCCCGGATAATCCATTTTCAAAACAGGGGTGGCAATTGACAAAACTTCAAACAAATTTGATTATTGTTTCTTGGTTTGACAAATCTATTATATAATTATGTTATTGAAGTTTAGACTAAAATCAATCTTTATTTTCTATCAGTAATAATCGTTCAATAAGTTATTGTGCTCTATCCTATTTTAATTATGCAACTCCTGTCACCCCGATACAAAAATACACCAGTCCCTCTTCTTGGGGAATTGCATGGAGTTAGGTCAACACCTTGATTGACGTTTCCTGTCTGAAGTTGCCATGCAGCACTGATAAGCATTTGTTTTGATCAATTTATTATTTGTTTTGGGTGTAATTATAAGATTGACAAATGCTTATGTAGCATAAATACAAAATTAAGGACTTATTATTTATATATGCTTATTGAGGATCATTTTTGCAAAAATGCACAATTTTGAAATTGCCGGACCGACAGTAATGAGAAATACCAGTCCAGCTTCGAAAATTCCGGTAAAATACACTGCGCATGTTGATGTGCAATTTCGACTCCTCCCGTGACCAAAGGCCCGAGGCTGTCAGGTCCTCCAGGACTCCTTCTCGAAGCTGTCCCAGTGTGACCACATTCGTGCCAGCGCTTGCTGACCTGGTCTCATACTCAACCGAGCTCTCCAAACCACGTCCACTGTCGCCGCCATGTGACCCAGTAACTGAAGCCAAGTCCTGGCTGAGTGGGTGGGCGACTGAAGGAACAACTGCCCCAATCACTCTGGACACCCTGTCCGGGGCCAAGGACAGGGAACCGGAGACTGTATCGAATAGCGCCCAGAAAGACCAGGTCCTGCCTGGGGGCGATGTCTGATTTCTACAGGTTGATGATCCAACTAAGTTTGAGCAAGATGTCTAACACCTGGGCCGTGTTCAAGATAGGTTTCAAAGTAATCGCTCAATGAGCGATTACTTTAAACCTCTCTAGAACGCAATTGCTAAATGTAGCGCTACGTAGCAAGGCGAGCAAACTTCGAGGAATTTGCACTGTGTCGTTCAAGAGAGAAAAAGCGTTCATTGAACGCTACATTGAGCGCTACGAAGCGCTTCATTTTGTTGAACCGCCGGCAGCTGGGTGGCTACCCGATTCAGTTCTCGAGATAAGGCCCTGATCAGCCAGTCGTCTAGATACGGATTACAACACCTGCCCTGCGATCTGGCGGCCTGTGCCGGTACCAACACCCTCAGCGCAGATGAAATGCCGAAAGGCAACACTCGAAACTGGTAGCACGTCCCGTCGAAGGAGAACCGAAGGAAGTCCTTGAACTCGGGGTGCATCGGAACATGCAGATAAGCATCCTTGAGGTCTATTGAAGATAGCCAATCTGGCCTCTCTACAGATGCTATCACCATCCTCAGGGTTTCCATCTTGAACGTTGGAACCTGTAGGCTGCGATTCAAATATTTCAAGTTCAGGATCGGCCTGAACCCCCCGTCCTTCTTGGGCACCAAGAACTAGGTTGAATAATAACCGCTCTCTTCCTACCCGGTGGAACTACTTAGATGGCTGCTTTATCTAATAAAACCTGCACCTCGGCACGAAGGACTTCCACATTGTCGGGCAATTCGGCCACCTTCGTGTGCCGTATCCCGGAGAAAGTCGGTGGGGCGAACTTCCAAAGTGGTAAGTGGCCCTCCCTGAGTGTGGACAGGATCCAGGTATTGAAGGTGACTTTCTCCCAATCTGTGATGAAGTGAGATAGTCTGCCACCCACTGGAACATTCTCTGAAAGACAGTGTACCCCCGTCTCCAGCAGCGTTTGAGCTACCGAAATTTTGGGTGGTGATACGGGCATCGGTACGCCTAGGTCTGCTTGTTTGGCTTCCCTCGGCTCCGAAAATTCCGCTGGCCATGATTGCCCCTGCGGTTTTGCCCTTTCTTTCCCTTCCCCTTGTACTTCTTCTTGTAACCCATAGGAGCGTTCCAAGAAGGTTGACTTGAACCCCCCCGGCGTGGGGTAAAGTCCATCAAGGGGGGAAGGCCGCGCACGCTTTTATTGCAGAGCAGGATCCTTGAGGAGCACCTTAGAGTCCTCGAAGGCAACCTTTTGCTCGGCGGCTTCTTTGACTACAGCCTGCGATCCAGGGGAGAGGGTTGACCCCAACCTAAAGGGCAGGTTCTGCACTGTGAGGCGTGTGGACTGCGAGTACTTAGACGTCGACAGCCACAGCCGGCGCATCCCCATTACAGCACCCATTATCTGGCTCGTGGCACTCAAATTGAGTCCCGGGCTAAATAGCTAGAAACCTCTGACAGCTGCTTCTGAGAAAAAACATAAGAAAAGACTAAACATTTGTTTTAACACTGTACTGTGCATATATATATATATAAATACACTCTTATTTTAATTTTTTTTATGGATTAAAACATCCTGCAAAGTTGCAGTTTATAAGAAATATATTTTATAATGTGTTTGTTCTCTGGCTTATAAACGGTTTGAAAAAAGTAAGATATACCTATATAATTGCAGGAGCTTGTCTTAAATAAACAAGTGTTTGCCACTAACATGGCAATGTCCCCCGCCGGTGACATTGAGTTAGTAAGACACATCATTGGAGCTACTTTATATATTGTATTACTGGTAAAGAGTGCCATGATGATCAGCATATCTTAAGACTTTAGGTGCTTGGGTTCATGATATATCGTTTTAATAAGAGTTCTAAAAGTGGTCAAAGTGTTGTGGTGACCTTGAAACTAAGTTCAAGGTCACCAAAATGTACTGGCGTGTGTGTCATCCCCCAATGTAGGCTAACACCAAATTTGAAGACTTTGGATGCAACACTTCATGAGATATCGCGTTAACAGAGTTAAAAAAGTGGTCAAAGTGTTGCTTGAAAAAGGTCAAGGTCACCAAAATCGACTGGTGTCTGCGTCTTCGCCCAATGTAGGCTGACACCTATTTTGAAAACATTGGGTCCAACCGGTCATAATAAATGGTGATAACAAGAGTTTGAAAAGTGGTCAAAGTGTTGTAGAGACTTTGAAAATAAGGTCAAGGTCACCAAAATCCCCTGGTGTCTGCGTCATCCCCCAGTGTAGACTGACACCAAATTTGAAGACTTTGAGTCCAACCGGTTAAGATATATCGCGTTAACAAGAGTTAGAAAAGTGGTCAAAGTGTCGCGGTGACCTTGAAAAGAGGGTCAAGGTCACCAAAAGTCACCAAAGTTGTGTCTGTGTCTTTCCCCAAAGTAGGCCGACACCAAATTTGAAGACTTTGGATGCAGCGCTTCATGAGATAGCTCGTAAACAAGAGTTCAAAGAGTGGTCAAAGTGTCGTGGTGACCTTGAAAATAAGGCCAGAGTCACCAAAATTGACTGGTGTCTGCGTCTTCCCACAATGTAAGCAGACACCAAATTTGAAGACTTTGGATGCAACGCTTCATGAGATATTGCGTAAACAAGAAATGTGACGTACCGACGGACGTACGTACATACGTACGCCGCTGAATACATAGTCCCCCGTTCCGCGTACCCGGCGGGGGACAATAAAGTGTACAGAATATAAACTGGTGCACATACCTCATTGAGACAAGTTTTTCAAGGACGGGTGCTTCTCTGATGTCTCCAGCAGCCTCCTTCACAACCTCCTCTATCTCCTTGTCACAGTCCCGCGACAGTCGCTGTGGGAACAGATGGTGGCAATCTTACAGATAAACAGTCATGAGTGAACACACAAGCAACAGTGCCATTCTGCCCTCAATACAGTCATAACCCTCCTATATTTGGGAATATGATATTCTGGTATCCTTTAGAAATACATTACATTTAGATAGTGAACAAATGTAACAGTTATATTTGGGATTACACTGTCTGAAATAATACAAATTCTCATACATTTTTCGGGATGAGTCCCTTGAGGAAATCAAACTCACACCCCCAGAGTAAGGCACCAACCGCCAGCACTGATCAACCAAAAACTTACCAATCCGGCCGTCGTGACCTCACTAAATTTAACTTAACTACTGATGGTTGGACCTCGTTTTTAGCAATTGTCTACTTTCTAAATTGCAAGACTTAAGCGGCTGTCACAACCCGTCGTACGTGCAGCTGCGTGCTGTCTACCGACAAAAACGTGGGGTAAATTGGGGAATTCGTGTGTCCTCGGTACCGACGCCGTACCGATTTTGGACAAATTTGGAGCACGCAGACTCGTCGTAGAACTTTTAGTGCATACAGAACTTTCGCTGCGTGCAGTCTACGAACGGGCTGCGAATTTTCCTCCGTACGATCGACGTGCGTGCCCTGTACGACAACCGCACGCACAACGCACCGACATCGTGCGTTTTTTTAAAGCTTACCCACTCACACTTTCTCTACGAACGACGCACATTGCACGTGCGTACAACGTGCTTTGTACGTGCGTAGTTCGTGCTTACTCGGCACGTCCAAAGTTTAACTATCAAATAATTAAAGAAAAGTCACGTCGATCGTACCGAGTAAGTACGTACAACGTACCGTGTAAGCACGTTCCCCAATTTACCCCACGTTTTTGTCGGTAGACAGCATGCAGCTGCACGTACGACGGGTTGTGACAGCCGCTTTAATCCACCCTACGTTTTCAGAAAAACGTAGCGACCGTGGCCTCCCCAAAAAACGTACGAACGAATTGCACGCACGATGGGTTGTGACAGGGGCTTTAGTTATCAAAACAAAATGTTTAATAGTTATTTAAAGAGTACTTCGCTTAAAACTTAAGCTGAGGAACGACAAAGTGCCACATCATTCTGAGTGTCTAATCCACAGGAATAACTGATCCAGAAGGGGAATAACTGATCCACAAGGGGAATATTCTGGAATTGGACACTAGTTCAAATTGGATATCTCCAAGTATTTCAGAACAAACAGCAATACAGTTAAAAAAGACGAATCATAAGATATAAAACATTTGTTATCTATTTCAACCAAACTCTGACAGGAATCTAACAGCAAAACAGATACGGAAGATGGTATCATTGGAGATAGTACGTATGATTGTTATCCATTTCAACAAACTCTGAAAGGAATCTGACACAAGTGTAGGTATCTCCATAAAGTCAAGTGTGAACCTACCTTGACAGCAAACTGCTTCTTCAAACAGTGGATTACTTTCCCTTCAAGCTCTACATCATCCTTATGTTGTTCAACCACATCACTGCAGAACTTCCCAATATCCAAACGGCATGCTTTCTCCAGCAAGGGATTCAGACGATAATCTTAAACAAGAATTCAAATTTCATTACGTTTCCTATTTTCCTTTCTCCCAAATGTTGAAGTTACATCTAATATTTTTGGCAATATGGCTGCTTCTTCGTGACGCATTTTAGAAGATGGAATGATAAGAATAGAGAAAAGTATATGGATATTTCTTATAATGAATAAAGAAGTTATCTATATACTGTTCTCAATTCTTGGCAATAAAGCTACTGCTAAAGCTCCATTCATTTGCTATAGCTTTTACGCTGCTCCTGCATGTTAAATCTCTTAAAGTACCTATTATGTTGACTCTTACAAGAAAAAGGTACAAAAATGTCCCACTTCTATAAATATTCTTTCCACAAATCTGATTACAGTAGTGGTCAATAAACCTTCTAGTCAAAGTCAAAAGTCAAACATTCTCTGGTGTTCCCAAAACACGTTACCATATCCAAAGTCCCATTATGCTAGGTGAGTTAAGGTGAGGTGATCTGAAGTTTAACATCACTTTCAAGAGTATTTCACTTATATCATGGCTGCTGTTATTATTGCATGGAGATAACTTGCAACACCATCGTGGTTATACACTGCAGTTATACATCTGGGGAGTACTGGCTGGACCTGCTGGGTGGTACTGCGCTGAAATTCAGTGTAGCATTGCACTCAAAACTTTCTGCATGTAGAACAGTTCTCTACAGCAGTCAAAGTTGCTAAGACCCTGGTGGGATTCGAACCCTTGACCTCTTCAGCGGAAGTCAAAGGTGCTAACCATTGCATTGTCCCAAACTATTCTTGGAACTGGCAACTTAAAACAGGATGCATAATGTGTACAAACTGAACAAGCGTTTGACATTTGTTTCTGTCAATCCTTTAGGCATTTTTATTCAAAATTAAGTGTTACCTTGGCTTTGCATAACTTCTCTCCTAGTCACCACAGATCGACATTTTGAATCAAAGTAGTTACTATTTTTAATCTTCTTCAAACAGCGGAACAACGAGGGTTGATCATCATAATCATCACAGTATTCCTACAAGGAAAGAAAATACAGATAATTTTAGTACTTGTTCCATGTACGTACATGCTTATATCATACATTTGGAACCATCAAAATAAAAGTTAGAAAAACAGTTACCCTGGACCTTTATGAAAGCTGTTGTGCTCAGTATATCCTTGCCTGCTTGGGTAGATATACCAGTTTTATGTAAATACATTCTTACATCATACATCTCGCATAATTTTTTTTATAAAACAATTTTGGAGAATCACAGAATATTCATTTATAATGAAAACCTGTATAACGTACAAATGTCCCCATAAAACCTGACTCCGTCGATATGTTTCAGCATGTTTGAGCAAATTACCGAAAATAATATTTGAATTATTTACTATAAGTTGCTTACCTTGATCATCTTCTTACATGCATTCAGCAGTCCGTAGTCAGCAATAGCAAACTCATCTTTCTGGAAATCAATATTTATACAAATATATCCCATATCTACAATTTCTGACCTACAAATATCTTCTGCCCCTCAAGGGATATGCTGTTATCATTCTTACAACCAAAAGATTTCATATATCCTTTTTCAATTTCTCAATCCGAGGCCAGCCCCCAAATATGTATTTTCATATGCATTTCCGCAAAAATCATGTATCAAATATACAAACCATATCAACAATTTCTGAGCAACAGTATTTTCATCAATTTGGAGTCAACAAACCCTCTAAAGGATCTTCTTTGATGCGCGAAGACTCAGTCTATTATTACAATATCATTTTCAGCACTGAAGCTTTTAGAAAAGGATATGTGTAGTGTCAAAAGAGCCATGAAAAGTTTGAATACCTACCTCACGTTTAAACACCAATTTATGACAGCCGTCACTCAGATCCTTCTGTTTAGTTTTCAAACACTCAAGTATCTGCAATTAGCAAAATCAGACATGCATGCAGAGAAATAAATAATCAATTTTAATTAAACATTTTATTCAATGACAAAAGGGAATAGAAACCTCTTATCCAACTAGGGTAACCTTCTCCTAACAATAACCGTTTATACTTTATCTGATATCTAATCATCAGTGCTCCTACATCAATCAATAATTTAGGGGTGTCACGATATACAATTTGACGATACGATACGTATCACGATATTAGGGTGACGATACGATACGTATCACGATACATATTTTTCGATCAAATTGCGTAAAAGACCTGAATGTCAGTTTGACTTTTACAGTAACTTTTTAGAAGTAAGTAACTGACAATAACAACATTAACAACATTAACAAGTCAATATGCATTTCTTGAGAACACTTTTATTTTTATTTCAGTGTTCAAGCCAGGATTTAAAAATGTGGGGCCCAAGGGCCCCCTCCTTATAAAAAAGAGGGGCCATCTGGATATTTATGGGGCCTTTCATATTTTTCAATAAATGATTTAAAAAATAACTGTCTTGTTTTATTTTATCATGTTTAGTAGAGCTGAGTATCACAAGAAATTTCATGATACTACTAGTATCATGAATTCATGATACATTAGAAATTCAAGAATACTGACCAATAACAGTTAAATAACACACAAACAACAGTGCCTCAGATTATTTTCAGTCCCATATGAAGCTGAAAAATGGTTTTCCAAACATATTGGTCATCAATATCAATAAGTCCAAAATAAAATGAGAAGTGTATGTGTATGTATATATATGTGTGTGTACATCACATACTATTGGAAATGTGTTGCTGTGAAAATAGCTTGCATAATTCTGTGAATTGTTTAATATCACAAATTAAACAGTATTGTGAAAAATCTAAGGTCAGTCACATTCAATTACTGGTTGAAAAGTTTAGCCAAAAAAGGTTGCAGATATGTTAACAATTTACATGACTGATCATTATGAATAACAATTTGAAATAACAGTTATCAAAACCAATCTTCGTTATTGTTTATAAAAATATTTCCAAAGATATTCAGCATTCTGACAACATTATCAATTAGAGCACAGTCAAATGCTTTCGTCCAATCATATGAGTGTATTGTGGTCACGTGGAGTACATTTATATCCCGATAGATGTACGGTTGTCTGGTTGCGTTCGGGTAGCATGCTCATAAACTGGTTCACAGACTTTCATAAAAACAACAAACAATGTCAACTGATTGTTTTATTTATTGAGATAACACAATTAAACACGTATTACATTGACAAATGACCTATTGTGTTCCCTTTCCGAAAGGAAATAGTCGCTTCCGTTGATGGGGGTCTTCTATATAAAGGAGCTTGATATTCCTAAAAGAAGAATAAAAGCATGTAAATAAAGCAAGTAATGTGAGGTCAATTGGGATTTTTCAAGTGTATTTAATTTATATCATGAGTAAGTGAAACAATGACAAGCATCAAACCATGTTACCAATGTTTTATATATTTTCAACCACGATATAAAAAATAATATCAAAAGTTATAGAACGACATAAAAATGAGAAATAAGAAAGTGATATAAAATTACCTTCTAGGGGTGTTAGAGGATGGAGACTGCATTGTCGTGTAACTGAAACTCCTGTATCGTCACACAGCGTCCGAGCGATGTCCAGTACGACGTTATATTCTTTCCTACAGACAGTTCGAGTTCCTTTGCTGAAGTAACCTGAATTTATATGCAATATAGACGGGATGCACACTAGCATATGCAACAATAGATATAACAACTCGCATATTGATAAATACAGCTCAACAAACAACTTAACGTGTTGGTAAAAAAATTGAAATACAAAAAAAACAATAACTGTTATTAAATAAACCAATTTAATGAAAATTAGTTTGAATTTTAAATTACAGAGTTTGGAAAGTAAGGAGTAAAAGAGTAAAGTTACCTTTCCTGAATGAATAGTGTACTTGTCCTTGGACTGTCCATGATGAAGCCATTGTGTGAACTGATTCATTCCACAAACCACTCAGTCTTTATAGGCAATGAAATGTATTACTGCTCAATGTTGCTGAATAAAAACGTGCTTAAATCATGCATGTGCGTGATTCAAGCACGACGCTTTTGCTGTAGCACGACTCGTACGCTTTATATAAAATGTACGCCTCATGCACCTCGGACAATTTCAGAATTCAGTGCTCACAGTGCCGAAGATGACGTCAATGCCCTTAACATTTGCATATGAAAATGAGAGATGTCGATGTTTTGCATGTTGTGTTCGAGAGAATGTTTCCCAAATTTGTTGACAAAATATTTGAAATAAATTCATTTTAAGACATTTTCTTGACGACTCAAGCATTTGACTGTGCTCTAAGATAGATAGAGAACTCGCAGCAGTACATTATCGGGATATAAATGTACGGGTTTGAGAGGGTTAGGCTCGGCTGACGCCTCGCCCAACCCTCTCAAACCCGTACATTTATATCCCGATAATGTACTGCTACTCGTCCTCTATCTATTACTTAGTCTAAATAGTTAACAAAAACAAAACCAAACTAGAATAGCGTTTGCGGGACACCGCAAAAGCAGAGCAGCTCCGAAACTTTGGGTCTCGCCTTTCCCTGTTCCGCCTTCTCCTCAACATAAATAAAAAGGGAATTTCTTTTGACAATTTTTTTTTCATTATTCAAGTTATTCTAACAAGTTGAATCATCACTGGGGTCACTTTTTACAACTTTGTTCTTAAAACCTATTTCTGATTTCAAAATTGGATCAACAGATTAACACGGCCTTAACCAATATCTCATGACCTTGAACTTGACCTTCAAGGTCACACCATCAATGAATTCTTTTCATTGTGTATAACAATCAGGCAATGACTCAAAGTGTTCATTGTTAGCATAAGGCATATTCACAATAGCACGCTTAATTTGTGAACTTGCTGTGACCTTGACCTCTGAAAGATTTTAGCAAAAACGTTTTCAAATCTTGGTCTTTCTCCAAAGTTGATATATACCAAGTAAGGGTCTGATAGCACAGAAGTTGTTGAAGTTATTGTGTTTACAAGGATTTTTGTAGTGATTTCAGAACTCATGACCTTGACCTTTGACCTTGAATGTGAACATGTCAAAATCATTCCTGAGATTTATAAGAAAGAAGCTACATATATGAGATGTTGATACCTTCATGGAAAAAAGTTATTTAGTGATTTCAGAACTGGTGACCTTGACCCTATCTCGTGACCTTGACCTTTAAAATTCAAGGTCACACAATCAGTGATCACTTTTCATTGTGTATAACAATCATGTAATGATTCAAAGTGATAATAGTTGAAATAAGACATTTCGCAAAAGCATGTTTAAGTCTTGCCCTCGCTGTGACCTTGACCTTTGACGGATGTTAACGAAAACCTTATCAAATCTTGGCCTTTATCCATAGTTGATATACACAAAATAAGAGCCTGATAGCACAAATATTTTTCAAGTTATCATGTTTACAAGGATTTCTTTAGCGATTTCAGAACTTGTGACCTTGACCTTTGACCTTGAATGTGAAGATGTCAAAATCATCCACCAGGTTTATAAGAAAGAAGCTATGTATATGAGGTGTTAATACCTTCTTGGGAAAAGGTTATTTAGTAATTTCAGAACTGGTGACCTTGACCATATTTCGTGACCTTGACCTTTTAAATTCAAGGTCACACAATCAGTAATCACTTTTCATTGTGTATAACAATCATGTAATGATTAAAAGTGTTAATAGTTGAAATAAGACATTTTCGCAAAAGCATGCTTAAGTTGTGCCCTCGCTGTGACCTTGACCTTTGATGGATGTTAGCGAAAACCTTTTCAAATCTTAGCCTTTCTCCATAGTAGATGTACACCAAATAAGAGCCTGATAGTACAAATATTTTTCAAGTTATCGTGTTTACAAGGATTTTTTAGCGATTTCAGAACTCGTGACCTTGACCTTTGACCTTAAAAATAAACATGTCAAAAAAATTCCCCAGGGGCATAAGTAAGAAGTTATGTGTATGAGTTCTCAAAACCTTTTAGGAAAAAAGTTATAGCGAATACAAAACGCGCGTGCGGCGGCGGCGGCGACGGAAACTGCACAAAAACTGATAGCAGCTCCGACTAAGTCGGAGCTGCTAATAATCTAATATTGAATGTAACTCGATTATCACAAGTCGATACCTTGAGATTTAATTAGCTGCGATCGATGGATGCTTTCGTTAATATCTTATAATATTAAAATCATATTAATATTTAATTTATATTTCATGAAATCAGTTTTGAGATAATATATAATGAAATAATATGCCGTTATGTTTGTAAAGTTTATTATCGCCACTTCTCGCCGAGTGAGCAAGTTATTTATAGCATAGCACATGTCGGTGTTTCCATTGCTGGTATCGCTGTTATAAAACACTGTAACATCCATGTTTTGAAATAATTATTTCATAAATACATATTAATCTATCATGTTAAGCGATTTATGAATTATCAACAGGATATATGACTGAAATGTTAGAATTATATAGACTTTGTTTCGCTTCGAAACTTCGCTTCATATTATGGCGAAAACAGAGGCTGTTCCGTGTCCCTCCCTCGTATTACATTACAACCAATCAGCAAGCTCACTTCCTTAAATACCGATGTGGTTAAATGGAACAGCCAAAGATCAAAATAGTAACAGCATGTCAGAAATTAGCGAGACATTGGAATGATAAGTGATAAACTTCCGGGTTTCGTTTCGATCTTAAAATGTAAATGACGCGAGTTTTTATTTCAAATGATAAGTTGTTGTTTTCAAGGACAAGCGCACAATTGATTTAAGAAATTAATAAATTCAATGCGGCCTAGGGGCGCATACAGGAGAGTATTTATTTTTGAGAAGGAATCAATATATTCAGGTACGTTTCGTGTATCGTATCGTCAATCAAAATGAATTGATGCACCGATACTTTTGTGTATCGTGACATCCTTAATCAATATATAAGCCAATGAAAAAACCTTACAAAATTGAACAGAAAATCTTGAACCTGAATTACTCAGAAATAGAACTCACAGCAGCATTTCCATGTGAGACGCCGTGGCAGAAGCTTTCTATATCCATCGAACATTGTTTTTCCAATTCTGGATCAAGTTTTATATTTTCTGCCTGAAATACAAATTTCATGAAAGCAATTTAAACTAAAATGTAAATAATTAATATAACTTTGATATAAATACAAAACTGACGTAATGGCCATAATTAGTTTATACCTAATCAATTATAAATGTACAGCGTTCAGTGAAGAATAACAAATTACCACATAAAATATGTATTGACAAATAATCAAGATCAAATGTATATTTGAAAAGCCATGAGAATTATACCACCTCAACTACGCCATTTTAATCTTTCTATGTGTGTCTCAAAGGTGATTCTAGAAAACTGAATAACTGAAACAGAAGCAGTTTTATACTTGTGCATTTGCTTAATTTTGCCATTCTTTGTTTAAGTGACTGAATAGGAATTTCAGGTTGGCATCTGGAACGTATTTCACACACACAGTGACACACACACACACACACACACACCGATCTAGTAAAGAGTAAGAAAAGTACAAGTGATCATACTCTCTGTAAGATCTGCTGCTTGAGCTGGTGTCGGCATGGTTTCACTATCCTGTGTCTCTCTTCCAACAGCGTGTCGTTCCTTATATGCTCGCTCAAACACGCAACAACTTCCGCCCTGGAATCATATATAACAGATCAATTAATAATAATTATTCGTGCATGAGTAAAGCCTCTTGTATCAAACTAACCCAATGCTCAGTGACACTTTCGTTGTCATCCAAAAACTTTATCATGTACCCATGCTGGTACTAAGCACATCATTCCAGCTTCATTCTATCTTGGTTCATTGAGATAGGAATTAGGATAATCATCAACATCCCCCACCTTATAGGTTTTCATTGAAACAAAAACTCCGTCTCAGTTTCTGAGTAAAGCTGTCCCCTTTGGAGATATCATGAACAGAGTAAACAACAAACAGGACATAGGCAATAACTCTCATTTCTCGTTTTGAACTCCATCTAGGTAACAAGAGAATTAGTGAGCAAAGCTCACTCATGATACCCCCGCTTTTACATTAACATTGGTCAAAGAGAAATGTTTGAAAATAGCAAAAGGGTATCAATGTTTTAACTTTTGTATGAAAAGACCATAACATATATTATTAAAGCAGAGGAAGTATTACACCTCTAAGCATGTTTTAGAAGTAAAAGTCAAAGTGGTTATGTAACATTTGAACAACTAGAAGAGCGTTTGTGGGACACTGCAAAAGCAGAGCAGCTCCGAAACTTTGGGTCCCGCCTTTCCCTGTTCCGCCTTCTCCTCAGCATAAATAAAATGGGATTTTTTTTGGACCAAAATTTGTTCATTATTCAAGTTATTCTAACAAGTTGAATCATCACTGGGGTCACTTTTCACAAGTTTGTTCTTAAAACCTATTTCTGATTTCAAAATTGGATCAAAGGATTAACATGGCCTGAACCAATATCTCATGACCTTGACCTTGACCTTAGACCTTCAAGGTCACACCATCACTGATTACTTTTCATTGTGTATAACAATCATGCAATGACTCAAAGTGTTCATTGTTAACATAAGGCATATTCACAATAGCATGCTTAAGTTGTGACCTTGCTGTGACCTTGACCTTTGACAGATTTTAGCGAAAACTTTTTCAAATCTTGGTCTATCTCCATAGTTGATATATACCAAATAAGAGCCTGACAGCACAAAAACGTTTGAAGTTATCATGTTTACAAGGATTATTGTAGTAATTAAAGCACTCATGACCTTGACCTTTGACCTTGAATGTGAACATGTCAAAATCATTTACCAGATTTATAAGAAAGAAGCTATGTATATGAGGTGTTAATACCTTCTTGGAAACAAGTAGTATTTGAGTTATGAGCGGAACCAAAAGTGTGACCATAGACGCGCACACAAAGACGCTTAAAAGTGGAAAATCTGAAAAAATAATCATGGAATCTGAGGGAAACATAGAAAAGGCACATCTAGGGACCATAAAGTGTACATGTATAAAGTTTCATAACAATTGAACAAGTAGTATTTGAGTTATGAGCGGAACCAAAAGTGTGACCATAGACGCGCACACAAAGATGCTTAAAAGTGGAAAATCTGAAAAAATCATCATGGAATCTGAGGGAAACATAGAAAAGGCACATCTAGGGACCATAAAGTGTACATGTATAAAGTTTCATAACAATTGAACAAGTAGTATTTGAGTTATGAGCGGAACCAAAAGTGTGACCATAGACGCGCACACAAAGATGCTTAAAAGTGGAAAATCTGAAAAAATCATCATGGAATCTGAGGGAAACATAGAAAAGGCACATCTAGGGACCATAAAGTGTACATGTATAAAGTTTCATAACAATTGAACAAGTAGTATTTGAGTTATGAGCGGAACCAAAAGTGTGACCATAGACGCGCACACAAAGACGCTTAAAAGTGGAAAATCTGAAAAAATAATCATGGAATCTGAGTGAAACATAGAAAAGGCACATCTAGGGACCATAAAGTGTACATGTATAAAGTTTCATAACAATTGAACAAGTAGTATTTGAGTTATGAGCGGAACCAAAATTGTGACCATAGACGCGCACACAAAGAAGCTTAAAAGTGGAAAATCTGAAAAAATCATCATGGAATCTGAGGGAAACATAGAAAAGGCACATCTAGGGACCATAAAGTGTACATGTATAAAGTTTCATAACAATTGAACAAGTAGTATTTGAGTTATGAGCGGAACCAAAAGTGTGACCATAGACGCGCACACAAAGATGCTTAAAAGTGGAAAATCTGAAAAAATCATCATGGAATCTGAGGGAAACATAGAAAAGGCACATCTAGGGACCATAAAGTGTACATGTATAAAGTTTCATAACAATTGAACAAGTAGTATTTGAGTTATGAGCGGAACCAAAAGTGTAAGCATAGACGCGCACACAAAGACGCTTAAAAGTGGAAAATCTGAAAAAATAATCATGGAATCTGAGTGAAACATAGAAAAGGCACATCTTGGGACCATAAAGTGTACATGTATAAAGTTTCATAACAATTGAACAAGTAGTATTTGAGTTATGAGCGGAACCAAAAGTGTAAGCATAGACGCGCACACAAAGACGCTTAAAAGTGGAAAATCTGAAAAAATAATCATGGAATCTGAGTGAAACATAGAAAAGGCACATCTAGGGACCATAAAGTGTATATGTATAAAGTTTCATAACAATTGAACAAGTAGTATTTGAGTTATGAGCGGAACCAAAAGTGTTCTTCGTAGCGGGGGTATAATTATACTTTCAAGCCTAAAACTTTGGCTCTGGATACAGAACATCCTGTCTCAGGGTATAACGTAGGCTAATGCATCTTTCATACCCTGGTGCAGAGGCACCTTACAGACTATGTTCCAGCCAATCAAATAGTTTTCTCGCCCTGTTTGCGATAAAATTTAGCCAATCACAGAGAGCTTTTCAAAATGCAGTTGGCTTTCGCACTTCCACAAAATGGTGACTTCCCTAGATAAGCAAGATGAAATCAAAGAGTTTTTCCCCCGTCAAATTGTCTCAGACGCAGACCATGGGACATGCAGTTCATCGAGGAAGGTGGGGTTAACGTTTGATGACTCGGTTTTGAGAGATCGTAATGATTTCCGCAGTGATAAACCACAAAGAACGCAGACAGTAGCCGACTCGGCTTCCAAGCAATGTCATAGTTAGATTGTTCCTTGATCATACGTCACCTCGCGAAGGTATAAGGTGCCTCTGCACCCAGGTTATGGAAGTTGCATTAGCGTACGTTATACCCGGAGACAGGATGGATACAGAATACAACTGGAATATGTTCTCATGAAACAGAATGAGTAAGATTCTAAAATATGCCAATGGAAGGAAAGCAGCGACTTCAAAAGTAGATCTCAACTGTTAAACAATTCACAATGAGAAGCAATGAGTTTGCATTCAAGTTAGTAATCTCACTTTGTTTTAGTCCTCATACAATATTTCTTCACAGATTCCTGACACGCCTCCTTGAACTTGTGGTTGAATTTGAATTCTTTCTGGGAAATCTGGAATGGGAACAGTGAAACGTCCATTTCATAATGAAGTTATTTGAAACAAATATTTTCGACTGTTGATGAGTGATAAACTTTCAGGGAAATTATTATTAATATGATACACAGAGTAGTATATATACAGTGGACTTACACCCAATTCAACTTTGATTGAGATTGAAGAAAGAATTGGTCAATATCGAGGTCGGATTTGAAGGAGATTCTCAATATACAACGCAAATGTATGGCAGTTAACAGGGAGTGTTGCAATTAGAGAGATCTTAGTTCATGATGTTGTGGATTGAGTATTGCAAGGTTACATACGATCTGGTGATGTTCGACTGCGGAGGCACATCTTGGGTCCATGTCTCTGTAGTTTTTGTGTTCTATCAGACACTCCAACACATCAGCAGGGTCCGAGTCACTCTCAAGCAAATCCTGTAATTCAAACAGTCAGAAGTGGTGTCATCAGGAACTCACATCATAATTTTGTATGTGAATTTCACTTCAAACATATATTTGTGTTACAAAAGGGTTCTCCATCAGAATATTTTTGGTTCAGCATTTTCAAGGTTGACACTTTTGTATTGCATACTTACTTATCATTACAATTAACAAAAACATAGGCGGATCCTGAAATTTTAAAAGGGGGGGGGGGGGGGGGGGGGGGGGCGGGGGCTGAGAAAACACTGAGAAAACATAAGCTGATGTGATACATATGATTGGATTTTCATTTGGAAACATTGGTTGTCTCATGCCTGACTGGACACTACTTACCTCACAGAACTTCTTGATCATGGGTGTGCAAGACTTCATGAGGATATGGTCGAGCTCGTAGTCCTCATCCTCCTCCTCTATCAGCTCTCCCACAACCTTCTTACAGTCTTCCTCAAGTGAGTCGTAGTTGTTCTGTAGACACGCCATCTCCTGAAACATATCATACAATGTACCATTCTTAACATTTATATAAAAAACAACTAAGAACTTCACCTATGGGTTAACCCTTTAGTTGTGTATATATATTTTACCAATTTAGCCCCTGTGGCGGAATTTACAGGCTCGCAGCGTTTTTACGAAATATACCTCACCTACATGTCGAATACGGACTATATACGGGCGTTCAATACAAATTCAAGTCGCGACACCCGTACACAAATGGCTAATTCACACCTGAAACTTTGAATGAATTTTCTATGATTTTTTGTTTTTATTCTATTACTTTCGAAAGATTGTCTTTAATTCGGGCCTCGTAACATCATAAATACGAAACGAAAAAATTCCATTTATATACGGAATTGAAGACAAAATGTCTACCTTCACAATGATATAAACATTATTAGAATGCGACCTTTGGTTATGGTTGAAATAATGACCGCTGACCGAGTGAATATCTGTGATAACCATCGAGCGGTACGCGAGATGGTTATCACAGATATTCACGAGGTCGAGGTCATTATTTCACATACACCACATGGTTATCATTCATTCCATACGCAAAGTAGACATAAGTTGGTACCCATATATAAATATGTATATATAATACTAGAAAATATATAAATACAGCCAAGACACAAAAGAATGAACACTCATCTGTATGGATCCTCGGTAGCTACATTGGTAAAGGCGCTGCTCTAACGATATATAGGTCCAGGGTTCGAATCCCATTTTCGCTACTTACAAAATTTACATTTCTAATTTGACAAAATTTCCCAAATTTTACAAGTCCATCTGGTTCTGTAGGTTGACTCTCTCTTAAACGACCATGGTGGTTATCTAAAAAAACTACCTCTGATATTGACCTGATAACCACACCACGTGGTGTATAAATCTATAGCTATGTAAAGTTTGTCTTTATTTCCACCTATAAAATCGTAAATACTTAGAACATGTATGCGGCATTGCAAACGGTCGTTCATCGCACTTTTCCAAGAAATAATAATCTCGAACCAGTTGACAAATAAGCACATGTCAACCCAAATATGGTTATGTTGTTACTTGTGTTGAGACAGGCTTCTGACATCTGATGTGGTCCTTGCCCGAATCCTTTTTTTCCTTTCTCTCAGTATGTCTAGGATTGTGTGCCACTGACCGCTGTCAACTCCCAATTGCTCTTCTTTATCATTGAAAGTTCGTTGTGGAGATAGCTCAGGGCAGTCATAGATGATGTGTCTTATGGTTTCTTCCTGGTCTTTGCACAGTAGGCATGTTGGTTCATCTACCAGGTGAAATCTGTGTAGGTAGCTCTGGCAGGGAAAATGATGGAGGCGAAGTCTTGACAGCTGTACTTGTTCCTGCCTGGCATAGTTGCTGTACCTGATGGAGTTTGGTTTCGGCTGAAGGTTGTAGTATTGCCGACCTTTGACATTGTTGTGCCATCTTTCGCACCAGGAGCTCTTACTGGTTTGTTTGATCTTGCATAGTGCTGAGGGGGCCGTATGCACGTGACAGTTGACGGGACCACTGATGGATGCAAACTTGGCCAGATCATCCGCCCGCTCATTTCCCTGTATGTCAACGTGGCTAGGAATCCACTGCAAGACAATGGTGTCTGGGATGCTGTTGATTAGCTCTCTGATTTTCTGACATTGGCTGTAGTACTCAGTTGGATTGTATGTTGCTAGTGACTGTAGAGATGACTTGGAGTCGGTCAAGATGACATATTTGCTTGAAGATCCTTGTGATAAGCATTTTATGTATTGTACAGCGCTTTCGATTGCCAGCAGTTCCGCGTGGAGGATTGAGTATGGTGGCAGTGGCAAGATGATGTTGAACTTGTCTTCTTTGAAGTACACACCTGCCCCAGCTAATCCTGCTGAAGAGTCAAGCGAGCCATCTGTGTACACCGTCTTGTAACCTTCATACTGCTCATGGATGACTTCAAGTGAGAGTTGTTGGAGATATGATGGATTATCTGCCTTTGTTGCACAGCCAGGGAGTGAGGTGTTCATCTGCGGTGGAGACCAGTTTCGAGGTGGTGTGCTGTTGACGATGCCTTGTTCTTCAAATCTCGGATTTGATCGTCTTGGAAGTGTGATGTTTCTTTTTCTCAGGGCTGATTGTGATCTCCGGTAGAAACTGTTTGGGGCTATGGATCTGTGAAGGTTGCCAGGAGAGTTTTTTGGCATAAAGTGAGTCTTTGCTCTCTTGGACAAGACCAGTGTTTCCACGTAAATATCCAAGGGTTGGATGTCGGCCTCAATCTCAAGGGCTGCAACGGAGGTTGTCCTGAGTGCTCCCGTTATCAGACGGAGTGCTGTGTTTTGTATTTTTACAAGCTTCTGCATTTGGGTTTTGTTGCATGATGACCAGATTTCTGCTGCGTATATCATCTTGCTGCGGATGTATACAAGATAGAAAGATCTTAGTGTGGTAAAGTCAGCTATTATATGGTTATGTTGTTTGACCTTTCAAATAAATGCTAACCTCGAACCATAACCGATGAAAATATGTTGATTAGTTTGTGTGCCGTTTGGTTTCACATGCCTCTCAGAAAGGTAAAATTGTATCTTTATTTCTGTGAATAAATATGCGCATTTTATATAGAATAAAAGATTATTCTTTTCGATATTGTGATATGAAAATTATGAAAATGCATTCAGTAGTTTAGCCGTGATAAATGTGTAAGAAGTTGTGAAAATCGCCGATTGTTTCAAAATTTATGAATTGTAAACATGACCTTTTCACGGCGCTCGCTTTATTATTTTTTTGACATTTGCTAATTTTATATGGGAATGTAGTCCATTCTTTCCCCTTTATTTTGCCTTTTTTTTTAAAAAACAAACAATTGGCTCACATGATATGAAGTGCGGGAGTAAGGCGAGTTACCGAATTTTTTTCCCGTCTCGCTGGATGCGAGGCAGATAGCGGGTACGGGCGAGGCAAACCCGAGGCAATGCAAACACGTGGGTGAAAATAGCCCCAAGCGAAATTAGGCTTCGGGGCGAAGCCCGACAAAATTGGCATTTTGTAAAGCTAATTATTGATGCGTTACGGGTCAACAATGCACACGCAAATTGGTGTGAATTTTGCGGGACATTTAGACCAGACATGGATCAAAGTTTCATTGTCACGGCTAACCGCGGAGCATAAATACAGCCATTCTCATGAATCAAAGATAAAAAAAATTTGGTTATCTTAGACACAACCATGTTTTAAATCCCTGCCTTAGATCAGGCACTATTTTAAAGGAAGGCCGAAATGAAATATTTTCTATTGAATTCTAACATGCATTTGGTTCATCAGACTAGTATGTGAAAATGAGAGCCAAAAAATAGGTAATAGGTTGTTGATTTATTAAACTAGACCGCCTCAAACTTTGCAAAAAACTTGTCTGCTTTTCGACGGCGAATGACAAACGAAAAATGGGGCGGGGCTTAGTGAGTTGGGGTTAACCGGAAGTGACGTACGAGAAGGGACGGGATGTAAACATCCGCTTACTACTTATAATGGAAAACACTAGGGAATCGGTCATTTGATCTGTATTATCTACGCTTTGGAACAATGCCACACCGCTATTCTGCTGTAAACTGTTCAAGTAATGTTAGTTATCAAGTTTCACTTTACAAATGTCCCAAAATATCGGTATATATATCAAATATAATTGATATGAATAGTGAAAGATGGTGGATTCATAGACGTTCATAGACATAGGATAAATCAATGCTAACGAGGGGGTGAGATATACGATGACATACCCACGGATAACTCGTACCCAAAAAAATCGGAGTACTCGTACCCACATATTTTTTAAGATTAATATGTGAGGCAACACAATTATATTGCTTTGAATGATATTTATTGCATTGTTTCGTACCATCTAGCATCACATGTAATAATAAGATAACATACAGCCAGTGAGCAGGCCCAGTACACGGCAGTGTATATACAAATATACATAAAATACAAACAGACTGTATACGCTTAAAGGTTAGATGAAATGACATATGGTCACTTTCGGATTCGTTGAAAAGGGGTTTCAATTTGACAATTGCTCGATTTAAAATTTTTGAAATCGACCCATAAATAACTCATATACGGCTTTTTAAAATAGTGCCCAATTAAGCCCCGGCGACCAGAATGAAAATGGGCGGGGGTGGTCACTGAAGCGTATCGGGCTGTGACGTACGTGAAGGAGCCTCTACATGGCCGCTAATCATAATTTAACGCGTTTTCCCCACTTTTAAACTGCTCATATAAGACAGAAAACTTCATCAAAACAACCCCAATTTTCGATAAACGGATTACTAAACTATTCAACTAGCGATTTTATATGGTTACAACAACCGGGGCGTGCTTTATTAGAGTGCATTCTGCGCTTTTGTATAGTATGTTTGTAGCAATTAATCGCGGAACTAGAAGGGAAGGTAAGACAGTTCAAGTGACACTGAAACAAGGGAAGAAGATTATCGCGGGAATCGGGTGAACAGAGATTAAGTAGCATCAATTGATCAAAGTATGTTGAATAATCGGCATGTTAATTTTGTTTTGTATGTATTAATGAATAAATATATATGGTAGGTATAACTTCATATACACTGAACGATTGACTGTTCAAACAAGCGAGACAACGTTGCAGATTTATAAATAACATTATGTTTTTAATATAAAAGATTACTGTATCTTAAGTTTGTCAATTAAAATATTCTATATATGATGTAATGGAATGCAAACCATTTTCACTTGACTTTCATGAATAAATAAATGAACTGTATTGGTCAACAAGCTCAATGAAATTTACATGAAGATTGCTCTATTGTGCACGCTAAACATATACACAGATTGATATAGACACAAACATTATCGAACTAGAAGAGCGTTTGCGGGACACCGCAAAAGCAGAGCAGCTCCGAAACTTTGGGTCTCGCCTTTCCCTGTTCCGCCTTCTCCTCAGCATAAATAAAATGGGAATTTTTTTGGACAAAATGTTTTTCATTATTCAAGTTATTCTTACAAGTTAAATCATCACTGGGGTCACTTTTCACAACTTTGTTCTTAAAACCTATTTCTGATTTCAAAATTGGATCAAAAGATTAACATGGCCTTAACCAATATCTCATGACCTTGAACTTGACCTTCAAGGTCACACCATCAATGATTACTTTTCATTGTGTATAACAATCATGCAATGACTCAAAAGTGTTCATTGTTAACATGAGGCATATTCACAATAGCACGCTTAAGTTGTGACCTTGCTGTGACCTTGACCTTTGACAGATTTTAGCAAAAACGTTTTCAAATCTTGGTCTTTCTCCATAGTTCATATATACCAAGTTAGGGCCTGATAGCACAGAAGTTGTTGAAGTTATCATGTTTACAAGGATTTTTGTAGTGATTTCAGAACTCATGACCTTGACCTATGACCTTGAATGTGAGCATGTCAAAATATTTCCCCAGGTGTACAAGAAAGAAGCTATATATATGAGGTGTTGATACCTTCATGAAAAAAAGTTATAAAGTGATTTCAGAACTGGTGACCTTGACCCTATCTCGTGACCTTGACCTTTAAAATTCAAGGTCACACAATCATTGATCACTTTTCATTGTGTATAACAATCCTTTAATGATTCAAAGTGTTAATAGTTGAAATAAGACATTTTCGCAAAAGCATGCTTAAGTCGTGCCCTCGCTGTGACCTTGACCTTTGACGGATGTTAGCGAAAACCTTTTCAAATCTTGGCCTTTCTCCATAGTTGATGTACACCAAATAAGAGCCTGATAGTACAAATATTTTTCAAGTTATCGTGTTTACAAGGATTTTTTAGCGATTTCAGAACTCGTGACCTTGACCTTTGACCTTGAATGTGAACATGTCAAAATCATCCACCAGGTTTATAAGAAAGAAGCTATGTATATGAGGTGTTAATACCTTCTTGGGAAAAGGTTATTTAGTGATTTCAGAACTGGTGACCTTGACCATATTTCGTGACCTTAACCTTTTAAATTCAAGGTCACACAATCAGTGATCACTTTTCATTGTGTATAAAAATCATTTAATGATTTAAAATGTTAATAGTTGAAATAAGACATTTTCGCAAAAGCATGCTTAAGTCGTGCCCTCGCTGTGACCTTGACCTTTGACGGATGTTAGCGAAAACCTTTTCAAATCTTGGCCTTTCTCCATAGTTGATGTACACCAAATAAGAGCCTGATAGTACAAATATTTTTCAAGTTATCGTGTTTACAAGGATTTTTTTAGCGATTTCAGAACTCGTGACCTTGACCTTTGACCTTGAATATGAACATGTCAAAAAAATTCCCCAGGGGCATAAGTAAGAAGTTATGTATATGAGTTCTCAAAACCTTCTAGGAAAAAAGTTATAGCAAATACAAAACGCGCGCGCGGCGGCGGCGGCGACGGAAACTGCGCAAAAACTGATAGCAGCTCCGACTTAGTCGGAGCTGCTAATAAAAGAATTATGTTACCAGAAGCATTTTAATGAACATATCGTTAATGAAAACATATTGGTTTAATTAATAGTCTGATAGCTTTTATGTGTCTCTTCTGCACATCAACACACAATTCTCAGTTTAGCGGACCATATAGATGTTTCTTCCAGATCAAAGGGGAGAAGTGTTGTTACAGCACATTAGTTTACGCAATTAAGAAGCTGAGTATGTGAGAAGGAAGGAGTGTAATTATGTTTGTACAGATAACAAGTTTACTGGACCGACTCAATTATATAACACAAGTCGGTGACCAGCATGTCATGTTTATTGCCAACGTCCTGTCTTGGTGACACACAATACACTCTACGCGACATTCAGTCTAGAAATTGTCAGCCAATGAACATATCCCTATCAAGTTATCCAATAAAAACTCTTGTTTAAATCTAATGTACCAATGAAATTATTTTTAGTGTAAAATCATCATTACTATTTGGTTTTCTATATTGCCATTTTGCTGAAAGAGGGTTATTATTTGACCATCTTCTGTTTCCAAGTACTGTCATTGATGGAATTATAGGTTACCATTTTGTGTCTAATGTGCATTTGGATATTCATATTGTCCTTTTGGATACGTTTATAAGGTAAGTTTCTTACATTAATTGACACTCTTGATGAATTGTCAATTTAATACAATGTTTATTTGATTATATTTGATTAACCACACATTTTATTGAAAACATTATCTTATAAACTATGAAATTCTGAATGTTTTAAGGTGTAATAAGTGATAACTAAATCGTAAAATGTAACATTGGGATGCGATGTTTTCGTAGGTGGATTCGTAGACGTATTATTCTTTTGATGTTTTAAAATATGTGGTGAGTTATTTTGATTTTTGTAATGTACAGTTAGTAAATTACGTTGTCGGTTGATTAACGATGTTTAAAAACAGGATGTTGTGAAGTGCTTTTATTGTAGATGGCTTACAATAGGGTCTACTTCGCCGGCGTGCTTATCTCACGTTTGTTTTTTTATTTTAAACACAAACAATCTCTAACAAAAAATAACAACACCGACTATCTGATTTCGTTGTCTCAACTGTACTTCGTTCATATTATCATATCTTGGTTTCATTTTGTCATCTTATATATCATTAACATTGATTTATCCTATGTCTTCGAACGTCTATGAATCCACCGTCTCTCACTAGTTATACTAATTATATTTGATTTGATATATATATAACGATATTTTGGTAAATTTGTAAAGTGAAACTTGATAACTAACATTACTCGAACAGATTACACAGCAGAACAGCGATGTGGCATCATTGCAAAGCATAGATATAACAGATTAACTGACCGATTCCCCAATGTTTGCCATTGTAAATAGTAAGCGAATGTTTACACCCCGTCCCTTCAAGTACGTCACTTCCGGTATCTTCCAACTCTCTAAGCCTCGCCCCATTTTTGGTTTGTTGGTCACGGGTGAAAAGCAGACGATGTTTTTCGGTGTTTTTAAGCCGCTCTAGTTTAATATAGGAACAACATGTGGATTTTGTTTTGGTCTCATTTTTCACAAAATAGTCTAATAAACCAATTGCAGTTAAGAATTCAATAGAAAATATTTTATTTCGGCCTTCCTTTAATGAAACAATAATGTTACTTAAGATAATTGCTTAGTCATTGTTAATTAATTATCAGCGTCATATCATGTTGACAAGTATGATTTCGAATAGAAAATACTAGTAACTTAGACCTAACGATGTTGTTTTAATTAAGTGTATATTCTCTAATCGAGTGAATACTATCAGTCAATTCACCTATACATGGCCTCAAATTAAATAATAATTAATTGTGTTGTTTAAGTGGAATGGATAAATCTCAAAGGATAAACTCAAAGCTATAAAGAAAGACTATATCTTTTGCTTCTTATATAAAGAAATCCAAAACAAAACTTAGAATAGAACTTGAGGAAAAAATTAAACAAGTTGAAGATAATATTAGAAGAGACTTTCAAAATATAAATGAGGAAATGCTCGCTGAATTAGCAAAATATAAAAATCAATTGGAAGAAATAAAGAAAGAAGAAATTAAAGGGATACAAATCAGAAATCGAATCCAATGGTATGAAGATGGAGAAAAACCATCATAATATTTCTGTAACTTGGAAAATAGAAACTTTTCTAAAAAATCAATTAATAAATAATAATTAAAGACAATATTGAAATTACAGACAGTAAATCAATACTTAGCGAGGTTAAGGATTTCTATGAGAATCTATATGCTTCCCATGACGAATATAGGGTAAAACATTGTCTAAAAGATATTAAGACCCCAACTTTAAACAGAACTCTGAGAGAAAATCTTGAAAAAGAAATCAGTATGGAAGAAATCAGCAAAAATGTTTATAGAATGAAAAATAACAAAAGCCCAGGAATTGACGGTTTTCCAATAGATTTCTTTAAATTTTTTTGGAAAGATCTAAAATTTTGGATTTATTGTTTTGTTAATGATGTATCAAATAAGAATGACATGTCCCTAAGTATGAAGAGAGGTGTAATCACTTGCATACCAAAAGCAAACAAAGACAGAACATTACTAAAGAATTGGAGGCCTATCACATTACTTAATGCAGTCTACAAAATTATCAGCTCATGTATAGCAAATAGATTAAAGACTACTTTAGATGAATTAATTCACTCTAACCAAACCGGTTTTATTCCGGGCAGAACCATCAGTGAAAACACAAGGCTCTTATATGATATAATTTTTGAAAACAAAAAACAAAACATTCCTGGCCTTTTAATTTTGATTGCCTTTGAAAAAGCATTTGACTCTGTTTCTAAAGATTTCATTAATGAAGTCTTACAAAAATTTGACTTTGGACCTGAAATGATTAGAGGGTGAATATTTTGACTTATGACACTACCTCATGTGTTATCCAACATGGCCATATTTCTGAATTTTTCCCAAATGAAAGAGGTTGTAGACAGGGAGACCCATTGTCTCCCTGTCTCTTTCTTCTTGTGGCTGAGATTCTGGGTTGTATGATTAGAAATAATGACAAAATCAAAGGTATAATTACTATTAACGATACTGAATATAAACTAGATCAATATGCTGATGACACAGAATTATTCCTTGATGGTACCGAAGACAGCTTGTATGCTGCTATTGACACAATTAATAAGTTCTACAAAATGTCTGGTTTGAAAATTAATTTAGATAAATCCAAGGCAATTTGGATTGGAGCAAAAGCTAAATCTATTGACATAATATGTAAAGATCTCAAATTCGAGTGGTTAACGGGTGAATTTGATGTACTTGGTATTAAATTTACACCTGATCTTGGTAACTTATGGGTGATAAACACCCGAAAGAGACTTGAAGAAATTAATAGACTCTTATCATCATGGAGGAAAAGAAATTTAACTCTTATTGGTAAAATTACAGTGATAAAAACTTTAGCAATTTCTAAATTAGTTCATATCTTTAACACTTTGCCTAATCCCCCTGCTTAATTTATTACTGCACTTGAGAAATTATTTTTTAAATTCATATGGAATGGAAAAAATGACAAAATAAAAAGAAATGTTCTGAAAAATAAATATGATTGGGGTTTAAAAATGATTGACACATCTAGATTTATAGATGCTTTGAAATTATAAACCTTAAGGTTGTATCTAAAAAACTCTATGAAGAATAACCCTTGTCAGATACCTTTTGATGAAATTTTTAATTTTGGAGCAAACTCTGATACTTATTTAAAGATTGAAAATCCGTTTTGGCAAGATGTATTAAAGGCTTGGAAGGTATTCCACAAAAAACATTATGTTGACCCTGACATTATAGATAATATTTTACCCCAACCTCTTTGGTTTAATCACAATTTTAAAAACACATCACATTTCATAAAAGATTGGGCAAATAAAGGAATAATGACTATTAATGATATATGTGATGAAAAAGGTCTACTATCAATGGAATCTATAAAAGATAAATACGGCATCAAAGGTACATTTCTAGATTATAATTACTTACTATATATTTTGCCTGACTTATGGAAACATACTCTTACCCACTCTTGTACAGAAATAAATACCAGAAGCATAAATGTTACTGAATGTCAGTTGAACTTAATGAAAACATCCAATGGCTCAAGACTTTTTTTATGACATCTTGATTTCAACAGATGTATTCCCTAACATTTGTAACAAATGGCAAATTTTATTTCCTGAAATGTTATTTTATTGGAAAAACACATTTACAATATATACAAAGGCATTAAAAGACACTAAATTACTAGATTTTCAATATAGATTTCTTCATGGTATCATCTATACTAAAAGAGAATTACTCAGAATGAAAAAAGTTGACAATAGCTTATGTTGCTTTTGTAAGAATGTTGATGAGAGTGTCTGTCATGTATATTGGGAATGTGAGGAGACACAAATCTTTTGGAATAATTTACAAGATTGGCTTAATAACTCATTTCCAACTCCAGTGATATTTTCCAAACTCTTAGTCTGGTTTGGTACTCAACACCAAAACAGATTAATTAATCACATCATTATTTCTGCTAAAAGATACATCTATCTTAGCAATATCAAAAATACATCACTAAATCTCAATATATATTTAAAAAATTTGAAAGAAATATTTTTCGTAGAAAATTTTATTGCAACCAAAAACAATAAAAATCAATACTTTGAAAAGAAATGGGGTCTCCTCACTCCAGTACTTGTGTTAACACCAATCTATTCCATATTCAAACTGCCGTTTGTACTCTTTATTGCCTAATCTGTTAATATTGCCTATGTATTTTGTCTGTATGTATTTATGTATACATTGGGAACTAATAAAAAAAAAAAAAAAAACCACCAAAAAACTCAAAGCTATACATCCCCACGATCAACTGTGTTGTTTTTGTGAAGTGGATAATCTTGAAGGGATATCTTTGATAATTTCATAAAACGTTTGAAGTTATATGTTGTTAAATATTTATTCAGTATTCAGTAAAACGTGTAGAACACAGGTAACGTAATGCACACATTGTCAAACATGGGACATTCAAAATTCTTGTAATTGTTTACTTTCAAATCATATTTGTGAGCATTATCATAAGTATACAGAAAGTATGTTATTACACGTTTCGTCCCACCAGGACATTCTCCTTGATTGATAATAATATAATAAAATATTTGTATATACATTATCAATACATCTAATACCAAAAATAAAAAGTGGGTACGAGTTCTCCTGCAGATTTGGGTACGAGTTTTCCGATTTTTGTGAGTACGAGTTCGTTTTGGGTACGAGTTTTCCTACAGCCATAAAATAAAACAACAAACGTGAGATAAGCAGACGCCGGCGAAGTAGGTAAGCCATCGACAATCAAAGCACATCACAACGTCGATCCTGATTTTTTAACGTCGTTAATCTACCGACAACCTAATTTACTAACAGTACATTACAACAATCAAAGCAACTCACCACATATTTAAGAAAACAAAGGAAGTTGGTTATCAACGATAATAATACGTCTACGAATCCACCTACGAAAACACCGCATCCCAATGTAACATTTTATTTAGTTATCATGTATTAACACATTAAAACATTCAGAATCTAATAGATATAAAATAATGTTTTCAATAAAATGCTTGGTTAATCAAATAAACATCGTATTAAATTGACATTTCAGCAAGAGTGTCAATAATGTAAGAAACTTACCTTATAAACGTATCCAAACGGACAATATGAATATCCAAATGCACATAAGACAGAAATTGTAAACCTATAAATCCAACAATGACAGTACTTGGAAACAGAAGATGGTCAAATGCTAACCCTCTTTCAGCAAAAGTATTATCACAAATGGCAAGATAGAAAAACAAATAGACTGAATGTCGCGTTAAGTGTATTGTGTGTCACCAAGACAGGACGTTTGACAATAAACATATATGACATGCCGGTCACCGACATGCCATTTGTTATATAATTGAATCGGTCCAGTAAACTTGTTATCTGTACAAACATAATTTAACTCCTTCCTTCTCACATACCCAGCTTCTTAATTGCGTAAACTAATATGCTGTAACAACACTTCTCCCCTTTGATCTGGAAGTGAAACAAAACAAACATCTGTCTGGAAGATTCATCTGTATGGTCCGCTAACCTGAGAATTGTGTGTTGGTGTGCTGAAGTGACATATACAGGCTATCAGACAATATTTTAAACCATTTCGTTTTCATTTAAGATGCTACTGGTAACATAATTCTTTAATTCGATAATGTTCGTTGTCTATATCAATCTGTGTAATCATAATGTATATGTTTAACGTGTACAATAGAGCAATCTTCATGTAAATTTCATTGAGCTTGTTGACCAATCCAGTTCATTTATTTATTCATGAAAGTGAAAATGGTTTGCATTGCATTACATCATATATAGAATATTTTAATTGATAAACTTAAAATACAGTAATCTTTTATATTAAATACTGAATGTAATTTATAAATCTGCATTATGTTGTCTCGCTTGTTTGAACAGTCAATCGATCAGTGTATATGAAATTATACCTACCATATATATTTATTTATTAATACATACAAAACAAAATTAACATGCCGATTTTTCAAAATAATTTGACCGATTGATGCTACTTAATCTCTCTTCACCCGATTCCCGCGAGAGTCTTCTTCCCTTGTTTCAGTGTCACTTGAACTGTCATATGTTTCCTTCTAGTTCCGCGATAAATTGCTACAAACATACTATACAAAAGCGCCGAATGCACTCCAATTAGGGACGCCCCAGTTGTTGTAACCATATGAAATCGCTAGTTGAATAGTTTAGTAATCCGTTTATCGAAAATTGGGGTTGTTTTGATGACGTTTTCTGTCTTATATGAGCAGTTTAAAAGTTTCGAAAACGCGTTAAATTAACATTAGCGGCCATGATGAGGCTCCTCCACGTACGTCACAGCCCGATACGCTTCAGTGACCACCCCCCCCCCCACTTTCATTCTGGTCGCCGGGGCTTTATTGGGCACTTTTAAAAAAAAGCCGTATATAAGTTATTTATGGGTCGATTTAAAAAATTTAAAATCGAGCAATTGTCAAATTGAAACCCCTTTTCAACGAATCCGAAAGTGACCATATGTCATTTCATCTAACCTTTAATAGAGATTATTACTCGAGGAAGTGTGTCATGACTTTTACGAAAAGAGTGTGAATTTTTGTATTACGCGATCAAGAGAAAGAGCTAGGGTTATACATAAATTTGCACGAGTTTCGTAAAAGTCATATGGCACTCTTTCGAGTGTAGCAATTTCTTTATTACCCATTCTATTCCATTTGATTCGCATAAAAATTAGCCAGGAAATGGCCCACTTCCTTTGCAATGGCAAGCTACAGTGACGTTACGAACAACTGTTTATGATGTCACAGACAACAAAATACGGGAAGCCGTGGTAAAACAATCGTTGCTAGGCAAACGTGATATGTGCACATGTGCTCATATCAATAATATTAACAAGAAAAAAGTGAGCATGGCTCACATACCCCCCCCATCCGCTATCGGTCCATTGAGAATTATAGATGTGAAGGTTACTATGTTTAAAAAACAGCTTCAAGCATCATAATATTGTCCAAAATAATTTTAGGAACTGACTGTTATTACAAATTTCATTCACCCAGATGTAATATTTTTCAGGTAACTTAATTTTTCCCATTAGGGCATCACACCGGTAATTTGTACCAAGTTCAATTCCAGATTCAAGGGCTTCATAACTCCGTAAAAAATAATATTTTGGAACTGGTTTTCGAACTCGATGAAGAGTATCATATGGACTACCTACATGTTACATTTCATTCACCTAGATGTAATAGTTTCCTAGAAAACTTGTCCCCATTGGAGCATCACAGTTCTTTTGGTACAAAGTTCAATTTCGGATTCAAGGGCCATAACTCCGTAAAAAATAATATTTCCGAACTGGTTTTCGAACTCGATGAAGAGTATCATCTGGACTACCTCCATATTAAATTTCATTCACCTAGATGTAATAGTTTCCTAGAAAACTTGTCCCCATTGGAGCATCACAGTTCTTTTGGTACTAACTTCAATTTCGGATTCAAGGGCCATAACTCCGTAAAAAAATAATATTTCGGAACTGGTTTTCGAACTCAATAAAGAGTATCATCTGGACTACCTCCATATTAAATTTCATTCACCTAGATGTAATAGTTTCTGAGAAAACTTGTCCCCATTGGAGCATCACAGTTCTTTTGGTACTTAGTTCAATTTCGGATTCAAGGGCCATAGATCCGTAAAAAATAATATTTCGGAACTGGTTTTCGAACTCGATAAAGAGTATGGTCATGAGTACTCACAACCAAAATTTCATTCACCTTGGTTGAACAGTATCCCCATTGAACACAATAAAACTAAGTCCAAAAAGTGACGTTTCCATGGAAACGACAAAAAATATCAATCTCAGAAAACTGAAAATTGTCAGTGCGCAATCGGAAGAACATGGATTACAACTGTACAAAGTTTGGTTGATGTACCTTTGACGGTTTTTGAGAAAATTGACTGGACGGAAGGAAGGACGGACGGACGGAATGACCGCTATATACCCCCGCTTACTTCGTAGCGGTGCCCCTACAAAAAAAAATCCCTTGAAAACATATTACTGCACCATTGCCACAAGCAAAATTTTACCATCGCCACAACCAATCCACAAGGCTGTTCCAGAACATATCCAGAAAGACTAAATTGTAAAATGAGTTGCGGATATGGTTTGGTAATATAGCCATAGGGATCCCCACCCTATCCAATAAAGCCATAAACCATCCACAGGTAGTCCATATGCGGATATGGTTTGGTAATATATCCAACGGGATCCCCACCCTATCCAATAAAGCCATAAAACCATCCACAAGTAGTCCAGAATGGAGTTACGGATATGGTTTGGTAATATATCCATAGGGATCCCCACCCTATCCAATAAACCCATCAAACTATCCACAAGTAGCCCAGAATGGAGTTGCGGATATGGTTTGGTAATATATCCAAAGGGATCCCCACCCTATCCAATAAAGCCATCAAACCATCCACAAGTAGCCCAGAATGGAGTTGCGGATATGGTTTGGTAATATATCCAAAGGGATCCCCACCCTATCCAATAAAGCCATAAAACCATCCACAAGTAGTCCAGACCTGCATTTGCATATATTATTCATAAAACCGTCCACAGGCACTCCAGAAATTTAATGTTTCAGATATACCTCAAAATCAAAGAACCATTTCCAGTTAAAACAAAAAACAAAAACATAGTACACTTCACGATTTTTAATAGTACACAATAAATACTATAATATTAATGTTCATCTTGAGATCCTGAGTGCTATACAAATATATACATAAATATCCTTCTGCAAAGGAATTCAAAGGACATTCAACTGTGTTCAGTAACACATCCTGCTTTTAACGTTTACTTAATAACATTCCTGAGATCTATGACATGTACAATCAGGATCTTGGAACCTCCAGGTCACTTTCAGGGGCCATGTTAATGTGATTGCGCCGAGCTCCTGAAAAGTAGAATAGTAAGAATATAGATACCATGGTACAAACAGGCAAGTTACAAATCACATGATATGAAAAGACTTTTTGATATATATAGACCATAACCAATGGCACATTCATGTCCCCTTACATACAGGACATTCATACTCACACGAATCTTGTTGAGGCAAAATATAAAGAAAACAAAAGAGACATTTTGTAAAACATTAGTAATACCCAATTTCCGGAATGCCTTCCTCAGGCTACAGATCTTCGACAGGTGGTCAGTGTACTGGGAGTACAGGAGGTGCAATACCAGGATGGCAAACACTGGAAACAAAGAACAGTAATAGTATTTCAATAAATTAGTCATCATTGTAAATAGTAAAATGATTTTAATGTTACTTCAAATGTTTTCAAACTCTTCAAATTGTTATTCAAATTCATATGATATGACAATAAACATATACATTTAGAAAAAAATTTAACTTAGCTTGGAGTAGTGTAACTGTTCCTTTAAATTTAAATGTTTAATTTAAATGCTTAATATGAAATGACAATATACATCATGTTTATTTCGCACATTCAATGGCTTGAAGAACAGTTTCATTCTCTTGAACTGTGCTGGCGTCTTGAACCCTAGATCTTGACTTGACTATGTAAACCAACATAAACATTTGTAAGTTCAAACTATAACGTATATTTATAATTTAATCAAATAAATTGGTAAAATAATGAATTATTACAAAATGTGAAAATACAAATTTGATTTTCATGATTAATGACTGATAGCAAAATTTTTATGTAAAATATAATCAGTCTGTCTGGATGCATATTAAGGTTGTAATTTGTAATCTGCAATAAATTAAATAACCATGACCTTTAGTGTCCATTAAAGTAATCAATCAGCTTGATTGGGTGAATATTCAGAAAGAAGATTATCAATTAAAGAAGCTAATTGTCAAATTCAATGCCAACCCCACCTTCAATAGACCTTGAATAAACAACGTCTGAGAGTTGTGTCCACCAGGTGAGTGTATTTCTGTCTGATTCAGTCCACACTGAAATCAATATAGACACTTTACTGAATAAGATCAAACTATTTGATGAAAACAAAAAGAATTTGAAACGTATAAATCAAAATTGATTAATTTTATCAAATGATAAACATATACTGGACCAAAATAGAATATTAATGTCTTTATTAGTTAAGATACTTGTGAAATATTATTCTTAATATTCATAAAACATCAAATATCCCTTAGTAAACAGATTACAAATTACCAATAATCACAAATCAATTAAATATTTGATATTATATATAGTAAATATATAACATGTCAATACTATTAAAGAGTATAATGACAATAAATGTCTTTATGATGAAAATAAGGATACTGAGTATTTTAACCAACAAACAAGTGTTTTGAATTTCTTTATAAAACGACAAATTAAGATTTGTAAGTCAAACAAACATAATTGATAAAATTGGTAAAATAAATATGGATTAAAAAAAACCTTTAAAATCCAAACGTAATTTTGAATATTAATGACTCATAGCAAATTTATCTGTAAAATGTTTATATTAGCAATCAGTCAGTCTAGATACATTTCCAGAACATCAATTAAGCAAAACAAATGTCTTGATTAATTGTTATCAACAATGAATTCAATGCTATTTAACAATTTGTTTGTTTATACAACAATATGTCAGCATCTCAAGTCTTACCTTGAGAGGTTACATCATTTCCTGTCTTGTCCCAGACCCTGTTTGGCTGTCATCATGGCCGAGTGCACAGTCACCTGTGTTATAAACATTGACATGTTTATAAAGCAGTTTTTAAAGTATTTGAAATACAATTTACATTTATTCCTATTCATAATCTGATCTGAACTTAAAGCAACCAATAGCAAATAAATACCACAGATGCCTTGTTACACATGCCATGACTGAGACATGAGTGCCTTTTAACAAATGAAGCCAAAAGTTAGAAAATATTACTCAGTCTGTACATTGATTTAAACTGTCCATTGAAAAGGGTGAATGAAATTAGATTGATACATTTGGAATGCAGTGATCACATGTACTTACCTTGGATTAATCAACTGAGAAATCTTGTACTTGTTCTTGTCTTGTGAACTGTAAAGCTTGGTGAGATTTCTTGCTGATGTTTTGAAAGCAGCCATCTTGGAATAACAATACAGCAGCAAGACTAAGGAGGCTTCTGATTGGCTAAAATTTATTGATCTGATCATAGTGACAAATATTTTGCTTTATATATTGGTTGTGACAGTTGGTAATATTTAAAGGATTTGAATTGATTATGAAATATTATGAACAATATTTGTTTTATCTATCAATTGTAAAGGGTATGCAGGTCACACAAAAAACAGTAATAAAAACTGAGAAGCCTTCTGATTGGCTAAAATTGATTGATCTGATACTAGAGGCAATTATTTGGTTAAATATGCCAGTTTTTGATATTTAAGGGATTTTATCATGATAATCTGAAATGGTTTGTTTCTATCAATTTGTTAAACTAAAAAATTATATGGTCTAATTTATTTATTGGTATTTTATTTCCTTCATCATATGAAATTTCTCTAATATCAAATGAAACTATAGTTAAAGAATTTGAATAATGTAACCTTTTCATTGAAATTTTATGTAATTCAACTGTTTGAGCATTATTTGAGTGTTCATAATAAAAAATAAATAAAAAAATCATTTTGACCAAACGATTTGTGGAAAAGATTGGTTTTAGAACATATCAGAGCTAATAATATTGTAATAGTACGAGTTAGGCGGTCAGGTACGTCACAGAGGACTTTGCGTTGTGTACTTTTTTATAGCATGTTAATAGACCTTGTCCGCCAAACTCACTCTATTGCAACCAGGTTCTTCCAGATAAAGCAGGATGAATGACAAACAGACTAAGAGGTAATTTAATAAAGTTTATTCAAGAAGATAACAAAAACGTAACAGCCTTTTCACCAAAAGGCGTAAGGTTCATGGTGTAAATGGGACGGTTTCCGGTATCTTCAAACCCTCAGTCGCAGCTAAGTCTCGCCACAAACTTCCACAAGCTGCCACAAATCGAGGTTCCAACTGCAGGTAAATTAACTATCAACTGCTACAAGTAGGTCACAAAACACTGTGAAATAGCGGCATACATTTGTCCAATGATACCACCAATGCAGACTCAAACTGACTAGAGGCTGCAGTAAACAATAGGTATTTACTACAAGCAGATATAGAAGACTTCAAGAAATAGCGGCATTCATTCAACAATGATACCACAAATGCAAACTCCCACTGACTAGAGGCTGCAGTAAACAATAGGTATTTACTACAAGTATATATGGAAACTTTTAGTCATAGCGGCATTCATTCGAGCAATGATACCACAAGTGCCAATTCCAACTGAACTATAGGCTGCAGTAAACAATAAATATTTACTACAAATGCAACTAGAAGCCTGGTAACTCACAACGTGCATTCTAGGAGGAATACCACAAATGTTAACACCTAGCTGGTCTGGAATGTGAATAAATACACTTAATATAATGAATTCTAACAACTATCTGTGTAAACCTATTTACTCCTAAATTACTCTTTCTCTCGTAAATACAGGATGACTAGACCCACCCCGCCGGCAATGAAGTGAATCTACCCATCCCGTCTAACCTTATGCTCTACCTGGATACAAATATATTTATTATTCAACACATCATGTAAAACGACTCGTTCTTATTCAGAACGTTTAGCTCTTCAACAGAGCTTATAGTTCTTGTACAGAACTTACGGCGCGCTAAATTGCTCACCTCGATCAGCTGGCTGATCGTCCAGACTGATGACTAACTCGCGCTACAGCGCTTAAATACCCCCTCCGTAGCAAGTACCCGGATCACCAAAGTAAGAAGAGCAACGATTGGCCAGCAATCCCTGCCTTCTAGCCAACCCGAGCGCTCCTAGTAAACGAACTCGGGTGGAACTAAAAACGTGGTTCAAACCACAACAAACTGACTGACTGACTGACGACCTAGGATAGATTCAAATACTTACTAACGGAGAAAGGAATATACAAACTGCCATTATTAACGTGAGTACTGAAAAGCCTATTTACCACACATGCATATGTGAGAACTGTACGATGATGAAGTAAAATACGATTTTACCACATTCCTCCCCCCTGAAGATTAAAGTTACCCAACTTTATCACACCCGAAATCAACACACAACATGATATCCTTCTTTATATTTAATAAATTAATAACATAACAAAACAACCAAGAATCATCCAAAGTAATTCCATCTTGTTATAACAAAAATAAAAGCTCTCTAGCACCAGTTCATTGCAAATGTTCTTTGTTTCGTTCTACAGGTTATCCCTCCAGCCATTGGAGCTCCTCCTCGTTTTCCTCCTCCCGACTACGCCTACGCCCCGTCATCCTACGGCGAGCCTCCTGAGCCCTCTCCCTGGCTTCGAGTCTCTCAGGCGTGGGTCCATCCCGGGCAACACGGGGTGGCAAGACATCCCCTGGGTCCCTGTATTCCCGGTTCCTTCGGTGCTCTATCCTAACACTACCAGAACCGTCGCGATGCGTCTTCAGGTGCTGGTTGCACCGACGTCTCAATCGGAAGCTGGAACCACACCGGGAGCACAGAAAGATGGGAACCTCCCGCCGGTGGACCTTCTGCCAGTGAGCCAGAAAACTACGGAGGGTATGGTACCAGGTAGTGCCACACCCTGGTACCTTACATGACATACCCCCCGTAGGCCACGGTTCACGACCGTACTCCTCCTGGAACTCCAGCAATTCCGTTTCATCTACTGAAATCTCCATGGCAACGTGTAAGCTGTAACCAAACAGGAAACTTGTAATACTCTTATGATACGGAAACACAATTACTATGCCGGCCATTCTACTACCCCCCCAAACCTATAAAAATCAACTGCTCCCTATCACCGCATGAACTTTTTAGAACTAAACTGAAGTATTTACAAATGAGTCCGGACAAACCAACCTATCCCTGCTGTTCTATGGTGAATATACCTGTCTAGGGCGTATGGCACGCCCGTATCTACTAGTTGGGAAATCGTCTACACTTCCCTCGTCACTGAATCCTTCCAGCGATTCATCCCCTACTTCATCCCTATCGGTCACAGACACCCCCTGAGACAACACCTCTTCAGAAGCGGACATATCGTTCTCCAATAGCCAACTCCTTGGACACTGATCTCCCTCGTAAGGCTTAAGTTGATCCACATGGACACTAATGACCCTAGCACCAGCAGCTCTCTGAATTCGGTACACTAACGAAGTGAGTTTCTCGATCACCAAAAATGGACCTGTCCATCCAAGACCTAATTTCTTCCCAGCCACTGGAGGATACCACCACCAAACCCAACTTCCAACTACAAACTCCCTAACTTTTAGCTTGGTGTCATAATTACGCTTTTGAGTCCTAGCTGCTGCCTCCAAATGCTGGTTTGCAAACTCAAAATTGTCCTGCATAGATTGCTGGAGCCAGTTAACATATTCAACTGTACATTGGGGAGAACTAGAATTCGGTGGTTTACAGACTATCACGTCCAAAGGACAGTGAACCTCCCTTCCCAACATCAAAAGATTAGGTGAACACTTGGTACTCTTGTGAGTCCCTGACCGGTATGCCATCATAAGGAAGGGCAACTGATCATCCCAATCCAGTTTCTGTTGATCCACGAAAACTGACAACATTTGCCGCAATGTACGGTTGAATCGTTCAACCAAACCATCAGACTGGGGGTGGTATGGGGTGGTACGAGTTTTGTGCACCCCTAACAAGTTACAGACTTCCCGAAACAACTCTGACTCAAACTCACGACCCTGGTCAGTATGTATCTGCTGTGGACACCCTAATCTACAGAACATCTCCGTAACTACCTTGTCGGCAACAGTAAGAGCAGTGTGATCTTTAACAGCGAAAGCCTCCTTCCACTTTGTGTAATAATCTCCGACTACAATGATGTACTCGTTACCATTTCTTGAAATTGGTAGAGGACCAACGATATCAATACCTACACACTCCAGTGGAGCCCTAACCCTGAACTGCCGCAATGGGGACTTCCCACGCCCAGGTCCTGGCTTACATCTTGAACACAATTCACAGGACTGACACCATCGTTTGACAGAGTCTGACATCCCTGGCCAGTAAAACCTTTGTCTAATGGCTTCATAGGTTCTATCCCTTCCGAAATGCCCAGCTGTACGCCGCTTATGTAAATGCTCAAAGATTGTGTCCCTGATTTCCCTTGGAGCTACCAATTGAGTCAAGATGCCCTTCTCTGAACGATGCTTACGGTAAAGGAGACCATTCCGAACGAACAAAAGCTCCCACTGCCCCCACAAGCTTTTGGACTCTGCACTTAAATCAACAATTTCTACTCTCCCTGGTCTCGTTGCTGACTCGGACATTTTCTCTAGTATCGGACCAATATGACTGTCCTTTCCCTGCAAATCCACCAAATCCTGATTTGACCACACATCAAGCCAATTTGGAAGAAGATCTTCCCCCCCTTGCTCAGTAGCATCCAACTCCTCCTGAACCACTACCGGAACTACAGACAAGACAGCAGAAGAGGTAGGAAACTGCTCAGAGCTTTCTTGGCCCCTAGCAACTCCAGGGGAGACCACCAGTGAGGAAGAGCATTCCCTACAACTTTCATTAGCACATTTTCTAACTATCCTCCTGGACATACCATCAGCATTTCGGTGTTTCGCTCCCGGGCGATAGCGAATGTCGAAATCATACGTTTCTATCACACTCAACCATCTTGCTAACATTCCTTCAGGATCCTTGAAGTTTTTGAGCCAAATAAGAGGAGCATGGTCAGTACGCAACAAAAACTTTTGCCCATACAAATAATGCCGAAAGTGTCTCAAGAAATGGACAACTGCCAATAACTCACGCCTGGTAGTACAATAATTCTGTTGAGCCCTATTAAGTACCTTACTGCCATATGCAATAACTACCTCCTGCCCATTCTGAATCTGCGAGAGTACGGCACCAATGCCGTTAGCAGAAGCATCCGTATCGAGGACGTACATACCACCATCTTCAGGAAATGCTAAGATTGGAGAGCCGAGTAGACACCTCTTCAACGCCAGAAATGACTGCTCGCAGTCACTTCCCCATTGGAACGAAACTTTCTTTCTGGTAAGCCTTATGAGAGGGAATGCTAACTCCGCAAATTTTGGAACGAAATGCCGGTAATACCCACCTAGCCCCAGGAAACTACGGATCTCTGAGCAATCGGTGGGACGTGGCCAGTTGTTCACCGCCTCAGTTTTGCTAGGATCACACGCTACGCCCTGCTTGGAAACAACATGTCCTAGATAAACTACCTCAGTTTGAAACAACGAACACTTCTTCGGCTTAAGTTTCAACTTAGCCTCCCGGAGTTTGGTAAACACTAGCCTAAGGTTGAACAGAGCAGTGGAAAAATCATGACCATATACAATGACATCATCTAGGTAGCACAAACATTTCTTCCACCTCAATGGTCCTAATACCTTATCCATCAGGCGTTCAAACGTGGCTGGAGCATTTGTCAACCCGAATGGCATGACATTAAACTGATATAACCCCATGTGTGTAGTGAAGGCAGTTTTGTGTTTATCCCTAGGGGTCATCTTGACCTGCCAATAGCCACTAGCAAGATCAAGAGTGGAAAACCAAGTAGCTCCCCCTAACGTTTCGAGCATCTCATCTATTCTCGGAAGAGGGTAAGCATCCCTAAGAGTGACTGCATTTAACCGGCGAAAGTCAACACAGAACCTAACACTGCCATCTTTCTTCCCGACCAAACAAACTGGAGCAGACCATGGGCTATTGCTGGGCTCAATTATTCCTTGACTAAGCATTTTACCAACTTCCTCCTCTACAACTTTCTTTCTAGCTAGGGGAGCCCTTCGACATGGTAACTTAATGGGTGGGGAATCTCCTGTCTCTATATTGTGGGTAGCAGCATCAGTCTGACCGATCACCCCATCTTCACCCACGAAAACATCGCTAAAGTCACTCAACAAACTAGCCACAGCCTGCCTCTGTTCTACAGTAAGTTCCTGAGAGCTTTCATCGACTAGTCTCTGCAAATGGGGTGGTAAATGGACGTTTGCACGATGTTCTCGACATGTGTCCTCCGCAACTACCAACTTGTCTACAACGCTAACTGTACCAAGTACCGAATTGGACGACAAATTGATCCCCTTATCGCTAAGGTTAAGAACAGAGATTATCATACTATCAGTCTTAGGGTTCACCAAAGTCCTTGCCACCAACATCCCCTGCTTCCTCCAAGTAACATTAGGTTCTACCAACCCCCAGGTTCCAGCTATTGCTTTGTCTGCTCTACACTCGATGAATGCTTCCGATTGTGCCGGCACCTTAGTCTTCTCCACAAGCCTAATTCTGGAGCAAGTTACACTTTTGAGCTTAAAGAGTTTAACCTTTCCCTCCGGAAAATCCAACATCTGTCGTCTTACCAAAATGTCAGCATCCCTATCCTCCAGAAAATCCAAGCCCAATATTCCAGGTACCTGTTCTATGTCAGCCACAATGAACTCATGAGTAAAGCGGAACCGGCTAACCCCAAACTCCAATTTGAACTTGCCGTAGACAGTCAACTGTTTCCCCTCAACTGACAAGAGTACCATATCTACCTCCTCCAGGATAACTTCCCTGAATCCGAGCCGAATGAAATCAGAATGCCTGAGAAAAGAGATGGGTGACCCTGTATCTATCAACATGTTGTTCCTACCGGTGGTAATATTGGCCTCTAAGTAGAGACACCCTCTATCCATAGTGACATTCCCTACACTAAGCTGGACCACCTTCGTGGAAGAAGAGCTATCACCTGACATCAAAATTTGGGACGTGGAAGACTTTTTATCTTCCTTCTGCCCATCAACTAGACATTCGTTAAACTGATCAGTGCTAACACCTGGCAACTCAACCTGGGAGCTGGAATACGTTGTTTCCTCTTTCTGATCAACCAGTGGACAAAAGTTAAACGGGGAAAAGCTATCACTAGAAGACTCGACCTGAAATGTGGAAGACTGCTCATCTTCCTTTTGGCCAATTACTGGACACACCGCAAACTTAGAGGCTGAGTTCTTGGCCACGAGCTCAGCCTGACCTAGTTTCCCTGTTCCTGACCTTTGCCACTGACCTTGCTAACATCATTCCGTCTGAGATTGAGTTTCTCAATACGCGTAGGACAGTTGGATATCTGATGACCTTCTAGCTTACAATAGTAACATTCCCCAGGACCAGCAAGACGTGGTTTTGACCTTTCCATCCGCAATTCCTCCTTCAACTTAGACAACTTATCATCAAACAGCTGAGAAATGTCTTCAAAAGTGAAAGTAGTAGGAAATTCACCCTTCGAACCCTTGCTTTCACTCCGGGATCCCTGAGTACCCACAGCATTAATCTGATCTGGATGAAAATCAAATGGTTTCCTGCTACGACTACCCTCCACAGCCTCAAACTCTACAGCAGAAGAGATGGCTTCCTCTAATGTCCTTGGATGGCTAAAAGTTACCTTTTTCTTCATTTCAAAACTAACCAGTCCTGCCACAAACTGATCTATTACTTGCATCTCCAAAGCATCATAAGGTAACCCCGGATAAGCTAGATGGGCTAACCTGCGCAACTGGTAACCATAGTCTTCCGCTGTTTCAGCTCTAGCCTGCCTTCTACTTCTAAATTCACACCTATGTGCAACTGAGCGCTCCCTTGGGTTAAACCTCTGAGTCAACATAGAACGAACTGCCAGATAGTCAGACAACTGCCCAATCGTCAAATTGCTTAACAACTTTTGTGCGGTACCCCTAAGACTCATGGTTAACTGCTGTGCCTTCTCTGAATCTGTCCATCTATTCCAAGAAGCAACCTGTTCAAAATGAACGATATAATCCTGCCAGTCGCTCGACTTGCCGTCAAACGTATCAGGTTGTTTCTCCCTACGGGAAACCCTCGGTTTATACCTATCCATGAATGGAGTAGGTGCTACTCCTCTTGGATACCTCCTAGCGACCCTAGTTGTGTCCCCTTCCAACTGTCTACCTCTGGACACATCCCTCGGAAACCTCAATTGTCTATCATCTATTTGAGAAGGCAAAGGCACGTATTCAGGCCCCTCAGATAAATTATCCTCATCAACGTCTTGAGAAAACCTAACTTTTCCAACTCTACCACGACCACTGGCAACATGAGGGGTACCTAAACGAGTACGAGGTGGAAGTTCCTCCTGCGGCGAGGGCCTACTATCTGAACTGAGTTCCTTACCAGTCTGACCAAGAAAGCCTTCATCCATACACCGCTGAACAAGATTCTGAGCATACCTTACGTCAAAGGGGTTCGTGATATCCCCTTGGGGAGTGGAAGAACTTTCTAACTCTTCTTTAAGCCAACCCTTTTTAGGGGAAGAATATAACAAACTCAACCCTTCCTCGTCACTGGACACAGTCTCGTAATCCTTAGAATAGGAACTTACTGAGAACAAATCTAAATTGGACATTTTGAATGCAAAGACAACCCTAGCGCTAATTATTAATGTTAACAACACAAGAGCAATTATTGTAAGAACCGCAAAGAACTACCAGAACAATGCTAACTACAAGATTCACCAAGAGAGAAGTTTGTCATTCACCAACATACTTTATCCGGGTCACGGCACCAAATCTGTAATAGTACGAGTTAGGCGGTCAGGTACGTCACAGAGGACTTTGCGTTGTGTACTTTTTTATAGCATGTTAATAGACCTTGTCCGCCAAACTCACTCTATTGCAACCAGGTTCTTCCAGATAAAGCAGGATGAATGACAAACAGACTAAGAGGTAATTTAATAAAGTTTATTCAAGAAGATAACAAAAACGTAACAGCCTTTTCACCAAAAGGCGTAAGGTTCATGGTGTAAATGGGACGGTTTCCGGTATCTTCAAACCCTCAGTCGCAGCTAAGTCTCGCCACAAACTTCCACAAGCTGCCACAAATCGAGGTTCCAACTGCAGGTAAATTAACTATCAACTGCTACAAGTAGGTCACAAAACACTGTGAAATAGCGGCATACATTTGTCCAATGATACCACCAATGCAGACTCAAACTGACTAGAGGCTGCAGTAAACAATAGGTATTTACTACAAGCAGATATAGAAGACTTCAAGAAATAGCGGCATTCATTCAACAATGATACCACAAATGCAAACTCCCACTGACTAGAGGCTGCAGTAAACAATAGGTATTTACTACAAGTATATATGGAAACTTTTAGTCATAGCGGCATTCATTCGAGCAATGATACCACAAGTGCCAATTCCAACTGAACTATAGGCTGCAGTAAACAATAAATATTTACTACAAATGCAACTAGAAGCCTGGTAACTCACAACGTGCATTCTAGGAGGAATACCACAAATGTTAACACCTAGCTGGTCTGGAATGTGAATAAATACACTTAATATAATGAATTCTAACAACTATCTGTGTAAACCTATTTACTCCTAAATTACTCTTTCTCTCGTAAATACAGGATGACTAGACCCACCCCGCCGGCAATGAAGTGAATCTACCCATCCCGTCTAACCTTATGCTCTACCTGGATACAAATATATTTATTATTCAACACATCATGTAAAACGACTCGTTCTTATTCAGAACGTTTAGCTCTTCAACAGAGCTTATAGTTCTTGTACAGAACTTACGGCGCGCTAAATTGCTCACCTCGATCAGCTGGCTGATCGTCCAGACTGATGACTAACTCGCGCTACAGCGCTTAAATACCCCCTCCGTAGCAAGTACCCGGATCACCAAAGTAAGAAGAGCAACGATTGGCCAGCAATCCCTGCCTTCTAGCCAACCCGAGCGCTCCTAGTAAACGAACTCGGGTGGAACTAAAAACGTGGTTCAAACCACAACAAACTGACTGACTGACTGACGACCTAGGATAGATTCAAATACTTACTAACGGAGAAAGGAATATACAAACTGCCATTATTAACGTGAGTACTGAAAAGCCTATTTACCACACATGCATATGTGAGAACTGTACGATGATGAAGTAAAATACGATTTTACCACAATATGTTAGTGAATTTCATTATTTTTATTTGGTATCAATACTCAAAATAATATTTTGACTTGGTGTACTCTTTTACTGATTTAAAAGCATTGTATAAATTATTCTAATACATAGGTCGTTAATTAGATATACCTCTACAGCCCAAGTTTACAACTTGAAACCACATTACACAAATACACAGCAACCCTCCACATCACTTCTCAGCTCTTAACAAACAAATTGATTAATCTAATGATATGTACACAGTAATTAAGCTACTTGTAAAGCAATCAACTAGGTGTCTCCAAGAGATAAATTTGGGGTCATTCCTGTAATCTTACCATTGGACATTTTATCAATTAATTAAGCTCCACCCATTTCAAGTCTAATGACCAATAGATTTGCACTTGTTTGATGTTGCAATTTCTCAGAGGTATACAAATTTTAGTGATTGTAAATATGTAATGACTGCACTTGTTTTAAAAAACATTGTCAAGTATTTCAATTGATTGTCATTTAAGGCCAGAGAAAATTAAACTAAAATTATTTGTATTTTTATTCAATATGTAAATTTCTTTCTGATATCTTCACTTTGGCGAAGTATATAATTATTTATTAAAGTATACTTTTAACTGAAATAATTTTAATAGTGGTTTTGTAATGCATACATACAATAAATATATATTTCATGCAATTTTTATCTTTAATAAAAAATATGGATGATTACTTCAATCACATACAGTCAACCCGCGATAATCCGGCCACCGATAATCCGAATCTCGCAGTTTCCGAACGGTAGGAAGATGTAACCAAACTAATCTCTATAGTAGTCCTCAGTACTCAGTAGTCCGAACATTTCACTATCCGAACGTTTTTGATGAAAAACGGAAGCGTTCGGATTATCGAGGCCTGACTGTATATTGACATGGGATGAATGTTTATATCTCAATTGTGTAAAATTAATATATTTCTAAATACCAATTGAATTAATGAGTGTGATAATTAAAAAGAATAGGCATATTTCTAAATTACAACCCAAATTGACAACTTGAAAAAAATTAAGCTAGTGTTTATCAACCAACTACAATTTCTTTAAAAGATAAAAATGGGCTATTTTTATATATTTAGACAATACGTATCAAACCCTAAGCTCTAGATTTTCAGTCATGTGAAGATATGCAAAACCTTTGTTGACATAAGACTCACAATTTAAAAAAAAACCCATAAAACTGTTAATTAATTAATGAAAATTAACCTGAAGATTATCTTTTAAAAAAAATAATGTTGAATCTTACACCAAATGTATTAAATTGTTTGTTTGAAGATAGTAAGTAAAATGTACGAATGTAATATGTATTGTGTAAGGTATCAAATTATGGTCTCTGATATATATATTTATATTTGAACCTGCTCTCTCTGTTAAAGTAATACAGGTAACACCACAGTCATTTAACATGATTTGAAATAACGATAATTTGAAAGATGATATTAATTTTGCAATCATATTTGACATACCTTAAGAAAAACATAGATCTTATCTTTTACCAATGATTTTTTACCAATACTTCTTACAGAGGACTTTTTTCCCTTGAATTTACCACAGAGGCTTCATATAATTACAATCTTCCTACTACCAACTTCACATCGATGCCTATCCGTAGCATTCCCATAAAGCCAGTGATCTTGTGCTCTTTTGTGGCTATACTGTGAACAACAGGGACTCGGTAGTGGATATGTTACCGTAACATTTTCGGAAATGTTTGATGGTCTTACAGCTAACGGATACATCGTTGAAACAAATCCGCAAAGGCAGCTATCTTGTGCTCTTTTGTGGCTTACTGTGGACAACAGGGACTCTGTAGTGGATATGTTACCGTAACATATTCAGAAACTTTTGATGGTCTTACAGCCAACGGATACATCGTTGAAACCAATCCACAAACGCAGCTATCTTGTGCTCTTTTGTGGCTATACTGTGGATAACAGGGACTCGGTAGTGGATATGTTACCGTAACATATTCGGCCAACGGATACATTGCTGAAACCAATCCACATGACCCATCCACACCATGTCCGGATCTTATCCGCTAGCGGCAATGGTAAAATTTTGCTCTAACTGCTTGAAAAGATGCTGTGGTGCTCCTGTGGATATATTGCCTAAACATATTTTCAGGATATTTTTTTTGTAGGAGGGGGGGGGGGGTATAACTAGGTCATTTTCAACCATATGGTTAATAAAACGAGTTCTGTAACAAAAATTATATGTCCACGAAAAATATCTACGGTATGATTAAACACTATCAATCGCAACTGATATAAAATTTCATCAAATTTAGTGTGTTGGTTCTTTCAGTGGTGCCAGGGATTGTTCCTTCATAATGATTCAACATTATGCCCCGTTATGTCAAACATTTTCATCAATCCATGATAAAAGGGGACACAAACAAAAGGAGCTACCGAAGTCACCCCCTTTCACTTACAGCACCAACATCAATGTCTGTTATGTCCTTAAAACAGAACTCTCCCAGTTCTATTATGCATGCCTTCTGTATCTCTGGGTTGAGCTCCACGCTGAGAGCCTGGGTCTTCATCACTCGCTTCACTTCCTTCTTGCAGGCTCGCGACACCTGGCAGGCAGAAATGTCGAGGATTAGAAACTCTGGTTCACTATACAGGCTATCTATCTGCATAGGTAAATATTGGATGCTTTAGAGTCATTATGACATGACACTCAGGTGAAACAATTTCTCTTGGATTTAAATGAGATATTTCATCTTTACCACTCTCAGCTAGGGGAGCATTACATTTCAAAATTAGATGCCTTCCTGAGATATTTCAGATTGATAATAGATCATTCATTTATGTTTAATATAACATCCATATAACAACATATAACAAGTGTTTGCCACTAACATGGCAATGTCCCCCGCCGGTGACATTGAGCTAGTAAGACACATCATTGGAGCTACTTGGGTTCATGATATATCGTGTTAATAAGAGTTCTAAAAGTGGTCAAAGTGTTGTGGTGACCTTGAAAATAAGGTCAAGGTCACCAAAATAAACTGGTGTCTGTGTCTTTCCCCAATGTAGGCTGACAACTAATTTGAAGACCTTGGATGCAATGTTTCATGAGATATCGCCTTAACAAGAGTTCAAAGAGTGGTCAAAGTGTCATGGTGACCTTGAAATAAGGCCAAGGTCACCAAAAGTGACTGGTGTCTGCGTCTTCCCGCAATGTAGGCAGAAACCAAATTTGAAGACTTTGGATGCAACGCTTTATGAGATATCGCGTAAACAAGAGTTCAAAAAGTGGTCAAAGTGTTGTGGTGACCTTGAGAATAAGGTCAAGGTCACCAAATCGACTGGCGTCCGCGTCATCCTCCAATGTAGACTGACACCAAATTTGAAAACATTTGGTCCAACCGGTCATAATAAATGGTGTAAACAAGAGTTCAAAAAGTGGTCAAAGTGTTGTAGTGACTTTGAAAATAAGGTCAAGGTCACCAGAATCCCCTGGTATCTGCGTCATCCCCCAGTGTAGACTGACACCAGATTTGAAGACTTTGAGTCCAACTGGTAAAGATATATATCGCGTTAACAAGAGTTTGAAAAGGGCTCAAAGTGTTGCGATGACCTTGAAAATAAGGTCATGGTCACCAAAATAAACTGGTGTCTGTGTCTTTCCCTAATGTAGGCTTACAACTAATTTGAAGACTTTGGATGCAACGCTTCATGAGATATCGCGTAAACAAGAGTTCAAAAAGTGGTCAAAGTGTCGTGGTGACCTTGAAAATAAGGCCAAGGTCACCAAAAGTGACTGGTGTCTGCGTCTTCCCACAATGTAGGCAGAAACCAAATTTGAAGACTTTGGATGCAACGCTTCATGAGATATCGCGTAAACAAGAGTTCAAAAAGTGGTCAAAGTGTCGTGGTGACCTTGAAAATAAGACCAAGGTCACCAAAATTGACTGGTGTCTGCGTCTTCCCACAATGTAGGCAGACATGAAATTTGAAGACTTTGGATGCAACGCTTCATAAGATATCGCGTAAACAAGAAATGTGACGTACGTACGTACGTACGCCGCTGAATACATAGTCCCCCGTTCCGCGTTTCCTTTGGGAAAATTTATTGAAGAATAGTTGTCGAATAACAGTGATTATGAACCTTTTTCAACTAAACACAACACACAAAATTTCAGCTCCTTAGACAAAGTGGTTCTGGAGAAGACAAAATGCTAAAAGTTGCACCGTGCAATGCCATAAGCCCATCGGGCCTTTCAGGCACATCTACACATGATGATTGTTCCACACACCAAGTTTCGTTGAGATATGTCTTATGGTTTTCGAGTTCTGCTCCGGAAACGAAATTCTAAGTTACATTTCCATGGAAACGGTCAAAAAAAATAACTCGAAGAAGTTGAAAACCCCAAAAGGCACATCTAGACATGATGATTGTTCCACACACCAAGTTTCGTTGAGATATGTCTTATGGTTTTCGAGTTCTGCTCCGGAAACGAGATTCTAAGTTACATTTCCATGGAAACGGTAAAAAAAAAATAACTCGAAGAAGTTGAAAAACCTCAAAGGCACATCTACACATGATGATTGTTCCACACACCAAGTTTCGTTGAGATATGTCTTATAGTTTTCGAGTTCTGTTCCGGAAACAAAATTCTAAGTAACATTTCCATGGAAACGGTAAAAAAAAACAAGAGTCATCAGAAGATGACATATCCCACCGGTTCCACAAAATTTGTAAAACACATCTTTTACAGATACTTGTGTATCTACTACCATACTTCAGTTAGTGGGTATTACAGAGTTTCAGGAATGTTTAGGGTTTTAGACTTCTGCTCCAGAAGCAGTCAAAATCTACAACAACCAACATCCCTCTCATGTTTCTATGGAAACAGAAACAAAATAAAAATTCAGAAAAAATCAGATAATATCAAAAGGCACCACTTCAGTCAATGGGTAATACACATGCAAAGTTTCAGGAAGATATGATGAATGGTTTTGGAGCTGTGCTCCGGAAACGAACCTGTTTCTGAACAAAGTCCAACTTCAACATGTTTCTATGGAAACGAAAAAAAATAAAATTTTCAGAAATCTGAAAATATCAAAAGGCACCACTTCAGTTAGTGGGTAATACACATGCAAAGTTTCAGAAAGATATCATGAATGGTTTTCGAGTTCTGCTCCGGAAACGAACCTGTCTCTGAACAAAGTCCAACTTCAACATGTTTCTATGGAAACGAAAAAAAATAAAATTTTCAGAAATCTGAAAATATCAAAAGGCACCACTTCAGTTGGTGGGTAATACACATGCAAAGTTTTAGAAAGATATCATGAATGGTTTTCGAGTTCTGCTCCGGAAACGAAATGATTACGGACGGACAGACGGACGGACAGACGGACGGGGCGATGACTATATCCCACGGTATTACATACCGGTGGGATAATAACTCGAAGAAGTTGAAAACCCCAAAAGGCACATCTACATATGATGATTGTTCCACACACCAAGTTTCGTTGAGATATGTCTTATGGTTTTCGAGTTCTGTTCCGGAAACGAAATTCTAAGTTACATTTCCATGGAAACGGTCAAAAAAATAACTCGAAGAAGTTGAAAACCCCAAAAGGCACATCTAGACATGATGATTGTTCCACACACCAAGTTTCGTTGAGATATGTCTTATGGTTTTCGAGTTCTGCTCCGGAAACGAGATTCTAAGTTACATTTCCATGGAAACGGTAAAAAAAAAATAACTCGAAGAAGTTGAAAAACCTCAAAGGCACATCTACACATGATGATTGTTCCACACACCAAGTTTCGTTGAGATATGTCTTATAGTTTTCGAGTTCTGTTCCGGAAACAAAATTCTAAGTAACATTTCCATGGAAACGGTAAAAAAAAACAAGAGTCATCAGAAGATGACATATCCCACCGGTTCCACAAAATTTGTAAAACACATCTTTTACAGATACTTGTGTATCTACTACCATACTTCAGTTAGTGGGTATTACAGAGTTTCAGGAATGTTTAGGGTTTTAGACTTCTGCTCCAGAAGCAGTCAAAATCTACAACAACCAACATCCCTCTCATGTTTCTATGGAAACAGAAACAAAATAAAAATTCAGAAAAAATCAGATAATATCAAAAGGCACCACTTCAGTCAATGGGTAATACACATGCAAAGTTTCAGGAAGATATGATGAATGGTTTTGGAGCTGTGCTCCGGAAACGAACCTGTTTCTGAACAAAGTCCAACTTCAACATGTTTCTATGGAAACGAAAAAAAATAAAATTTTCAGAAATCTGAAAATATCAAAAGGCACCACTTCAGTTAGTGGGTAATACACATGCAAAGTTTCAGAAAGATATCATGAATGGTTTTCGAGTTCTGCTCCGGAAACGAACCTGTCTCTGAACAAAGTCCAACTTCAACATGTTTCTATGGAAACGAAAAAAAATAAAATTTTCAGAAATCTGAAAATATCAAAAGGCACCACTTCAGTTGGTGGGTAATACACATGCAAAGTTTTAGAAAGATATCATGAATGGTTTTCGAGTTCTGCTCCGGAAACGAAATGATTACGGACGGACAGACGGACGGACAGACGGACGGGGCGATGACTATATCCCACGGTATTACATACCGGTGGGATAATAACTCGAAGAAGTTGAAAACCCCAAAAGGCACATCTACATATGATGATTGTTCCACACACCAAGTTTCGTTGAGATATGTCTTATGGTTTTCGAGTTCTGTTCCGGAAACGAAATTCTAAGTTACATTTCCATGGAAACGGTCAAAAAAATAACTCGAAGAAGTTGAAAACCCCAAAAGGCACATCTAGACATGATGATTGTTCCACACACCAAGTTTCGTTGAGATATGTCTTATAGTTTTTTAGTTCTGCTCCGGAAACAAAATCGGGACGGAGGGACGGACGGACGGACGGACGGACGGAGCCCATTTCAATATCCCCCCTCAACTATGATTCCATGATGATACTTTAGATATATTTTAACAGCAATTCAAGATTATGGCCTAGTAATTATGTGACTACATCATGACCTTATTTCTTAAAAATATTTTCAACACAAATATGACATATAATTTCAATGTGGACAAAAACAGGACAAACATCTACAGACTACAAATAAACTGTTGAAAATGGGATTGGTCAGCCTTCCCGGGTCTCCTGTCTAAAGGTATTGTAAATGTCAACTTTCAACTTGTCACTAGAGTTGTTATTCTTTATTCAAATTTCAGTGATTGGAACTAGCAATGAACATTGAAATAAAGTGTGAATATCTTTTTCAAGCCTTGCTCACAATGAACTGATTTTCAGAAATAGGAAAAATAAAATCACCCAAATTCTCCCAAAAATGTCTGCTGAATATTGAAATCAATACAATTTCTCTTGAAACAATGTACGAAAGTTTGACAATTCTGCATGTAAACTAAACTCAAAGAACATCATATGAGATTGAATTCCGCCGCCAACAACAACAGTCTTTTTTAGGTGTGGCAGGGGAACACCCATAACCTTTGTGAGGTCAAGAGGTCAAGGACACTTGACACAGATTATACTTGAGATTATAATCAACTATTAAACATTGACAATAATAATTTTAATTTGCAATAGCTATAAAAAAAAAAAAAACCCAACAACTTCAGATTTCTTTCTTTCATGAACTTGCATATTTTAGAATAAACAATTTTGAATATGCAAGCTTTAAATTAAAACGGAATCTGTTAAGTTTCTCAAATATATTCTGCGTAGATTGTGCCAAGACTCAAGAATCAAACCTTCTTCACTGCTCGTTTAGGTTTCTTGATGTTGCCATAGAGACAGGCAAGCACCTGTCCGGCTTCATCAGGAGTTATCCCCCCTACTCCTACTTGGTACCAGTTGCCAGTCACACCACACAGATCCTTCGCAAACTGGCGACACTTCTTGTAGATGTTATTATCTAGTCTACACGACAATTAAAAACGAAAAGTTCAAATTGGTTTTAAGGCTTTAGCTTGTACAAGGAACAGATTTAGGAAATTCTATCAATTATTGGTAGTAAATTTTTTAAATCTGGATAACTACCGGTAAGTTGTAGGGTTTGATTTGTTATGGTAACATTCTGGTTGAAACTGGTAAAGCTACTTTTTCTAATATTTAGTTGAAAGGTAGATCTTGTCAGGAAGAACTAATTACAGAGGGTAACTTTGTAGGGTTGTTTGGGTTTGATTTGTAAAGTTGTATTAGTTGTAACTTGTAAATATCCCTCAAAACTAAACAAACTTATCATCAAGGCAAGAAGATGATTCATAAAAAAGGTTGTTATTGTTCTGATGGTTTATTTCTATATGGAAACATAGTTGTGAAAAATTCACTATAAGTTGTTGAATCTAGAAACATTTGAGTAATTGTTTTAACTTTTTGAATTGCTATTGAGTAAGGACCATTGCTGTTGATGTGTCAACACATTGCCATTTCTGGATTGAAATCATATCAGGTTAAGGACGCTATCAATATATTATAAGTAGTAACATAGCTACATTTAACAAAGTAACTTTATCAATTTAATCACATTGCAAGACTTGACTATATTGATATATTAGAACCTTTTTGTATGTCACAAGGCTAAGTGATTTGGAATCAGTATCTGTGTATTTAATGTTCCTTTCAAATTAATTTGTTTTCCTAAGTTCTTAATGGTTCATTTGTAACTGCTGATCTGAAATTATTTATACGAAGTTAAACTTTGTCATAATCACTATAACCGTGGCTAAAAAAAATGGCATTGAGTTATATTCATCGCTCTATTGAAATTTATTAAGTAACTAATTTTTCAAAACCTAAGGTTGAACATTTTTAAATATGAAGCCAGAATATATGCTTTAGCAGCAAGCCTGCAAAGATTAATAAGTTTTTTTGAAAATATGAATACAATATATTTTGCAAAGCATCAACTTGGGGGGAAAATGGCTGGCAAACAAATTCAAGTTAGAGTGTAAATATCACTAAAAAAAAATGTCAATAAGCTTTCTTTTAATATTTAACATTTTAGTAGCATTGTTTGTAAAATTTCATTAGTTATAATTGTTCATTAACAAAATATTTTTCGAAGTACATGCAATGAAATAATTTAGCGAAGCCTTTCATGCATACAGTGAGACTGAGGAAGACAAGACAAGATGTCGCGTCTGAGAAGAACATTGTAATATTGTTTTCAGAACAATTAAACTTGATTTAACTACTAATTATTGCAGTATTTCTCAAAGAACTTTTGTAAAGGGATATTTATGAGTTTATTTAGTTTATTAGTAACTTGTTGAACGGAGTGGTAACAATTTAGTAATCAAAAACAAAAAAATAATAATAAATTGCTTCTAAAATAATACACCCTGTGGTAAAATCATGTAAAAGTTCACTAACATGCATCAGTCCTTTGCTAAACGTAAAACTTCAATGAGAACAATTCTGTTACAAAAACAGTTGAGGCACTGTGCACGTGAGTGATCAAATCTGAAAAGGAAAGTTTAAGCTAACAAACAGTGGATACTCGTTTAGTTGTCATCCTGTGTACTTGTGGACAATGACTTGCAAACTAAATCTTGCCTTTGCATGGACTAACTCATTTCCTCAATTACGGACTTGTTGAATTGCTCTTTTCATATTCTCCAATAATCTACAAACACTAATCACATGTCTTTTTGAGCTGGCAACGTGGTTCTAAACAGAGATAAAGATCAAATCAAATTGTCTTGAGTTCCATTGAAATATTTTCAAGGCATGTAAAATCAGAATTCCATTTCATATTATGCACACGCAACAAAGACACCATTGTTCACAAATTCAAATTCCATTCTTCCAGTAAATCATTTGTACAGTACTTTGCTAGTCATCCCTTTCTCTGGTAAGAGCAGTCTTGTATCCAGAGTATCCAGAATAATCTAAGAGACGGACTGTTTGTGACTGTCATCTACAATAATACACATACGTCAAGGATGGAGAACTCGCTTCCAAGCAATACTCCAACACATAATGATTGCACAGGGAAGTCATGATTAATTTTACTTTTTCATATTACAGTCAGACCCTGTTTATCCGCACGATTTGGTTACAGTTGAAAATTGTCCGGAAAGTGAGTCATGCGGTTTAGCGAATCATCATTCGTATAGAAATGCATAGAAGATTTGAAATACAACCGTGCGGATGGCCGGATTTCCGGATATATGGGGTCCGGTAAGACAAGGTTCAGTTGCCTCTTGTTTTTAATTAAAATAGGAATCTATAATCATGGGGAAAAACAAGTTCAAGGAGAGGGGATGCAGAAATCGAAATGGTTGTGGATGTTCCTTGGAAGACTAAGTTGGCACGCAGCAAACCTTGGATAAAATGCACTTCCTGTTCAGGCATGGAACTCAAAGACAACTATTTCGAAAATTCTGTATAATATTCGTTGACAACATTTGAGATTAAGATTTGACTCTAGTCTAGTTACCCTCCCAAAAAAAACAATTTCAGCATTTTTATCAATAACAATCTCACTTTGTAACATTGGCTAAATTAAATTGCTTGTGCAATAGAGTCTTGATGATTTGTTTAACTACCACTACGTTGATATCGAGCAGGAAGGCATTTTCCCCTGTTGCAACTGGTCCAGCTGTTCCCCTACCTGACAGACTTAACGAGCAAGCACCTCACCTGGATCTCAGAATTAGGGTCAGGTTGCATCATGTTCCTATGTAGACACGAGAGAATCAACGACGGATCGTTCTCAGTGTTCATCGACTTTTTGTACCAGTTTGGGTCGGCATTGCAGAGTTTCACAGCCTCAGTTTTACAAGATTTGTACAAATGGGAATCTAATCTGCAAGCCAATACACGACATGATTATATTAACAACCCATGAAACACCCACTTGACTGTAAGTACTGAAGGAAATCAGGATTATCTCCCTTGGTTGATAATTCTCTCTTGATTTGTGAGTTTTATGTAGCTTCAGCCCTTCCCCAAAATAACAAAAGATGCATCTATCTAAAGATCCTAACGTTAGGATATTCAATTATGAAACCAACATATTACAGAAAAGAAATATAACATGAAACTATGAACCCTGTGCTTGCAAGTTAAGACTTGATTCAGTTGATAAAACTAGATTAGCGTTTGCGGGACACCGCAAAAGCAGAGCAGCTCCGAAACTTAGGGTCCCTCCTTCTCGTCAGCATAGATAAAATGGGAATTCTTTTGAACAAAAGTTTTTTCATTATTCGAGTTATTACTAATCATCACTGGGGTCACTTTTCACAAGTTTGTTCTTAAAACCTATTTCTGATTTCAAAATTTGATCAAAGGATTAACTTGGCCTTAACCAATATCTCATGACCTTGACCTTTGACCTTCAAGGTCACACCATCAATGATCACTTTTCATCGCGTATAATAATCATGCAATGACTGAAAGTGTTCATAGTTAAAATACGCCATATTCTCAAAAGCATGCTTAAGTTTTGACCTCACTGTGACCTTGACTTTGACAGATTTTAGCGAAAACGTTTTCAAATCTTGGTCTTTCTCCATAGTTCATATATACCAAATAAGAGCCTAAAAGCACAAAAAAAGTTTGAAGTTATCATGTTTACAAGGATTGTTGTAGTGATTTCAGAACTCCTGACCTTGACCTTTGACCTTGAATGTGAACATGTCAAAATCATTCACCAGGTGTATAAGAAAGAAATTAAGCTATCTATATGAGGTGTTAATATCTTCATGGAAAAAAGTTACTTAGTGATTTCAGAACTGGTCAGCATGACCATATCTCGTGACCTTGACCTTTAAAATTCAAGGTCACACAATCAGTGATCACTTTTCATTGTGTATCACAATCATGTAATGATTCAAAGTGTTAATAGTTGAAATAAGACATTTTCGCAAAAGCATGCTTAAGTTGTGACCTCACTATGACCTTGACCTTTGACGGATGTTAGCGAAAACCTTTTCAAATCTTGGCCTTTCTCCATAGTTGATATACACCAAAGAAGAGCCTGATAGCACAAATATTTTTCAAGTTATCGTGTTTACAAGGATTTTTTTAGCGATTTCAGAACTCGTGACCTTGACCTTTGACCTTGAATGTGAACATGTCAAAAAAAATCCCCAGGGGTTTAAGTAAGAAGTTATGTATATGAGTTCTCAAAACCTAATAGGAAAAAGTTAGAGCCATTACAAAACACGCCGGCGGCGGCGATGGAAACTGCACAAAAACTGATAGCAGCTCCGACTTAGTCGGAGCTGCTAATAAAGAAACAATGAGGCAAGCAGATGCATTCTATGAAAGCAATACGGACTATGACTTGAAGGGAAACATTAGAGGGTAAAGCATTAGTTGTGAATAGGGAGACGAGGAGAGGAAGAGATACTTCCAAGTAACCAAGGACCCAAAGTGCAGATGTCATTCAAAATCAAACAAAGCATGATTCTTATTTGTTTGAACTGATTCTATTTTGAAACAAACTATTAATGATAAATTTGTCTAAGCTGTATCAAATTCTGGGTAAGTAGGCTGATGAGCTGGCAACGTGGTTCTAAACAGAGATAAAGTTCAAATCAAATTGTCTTGAGTTCCATTGAAATATTTTCAAGGCATGTAAAATCAGAATTCCATTTCATATTATGCACACGCAACAAAGACACCATTGTTCACAAATTCAAATTCCATTCTTCCAGTAAATCATTTGTACAGTACTTTGCTAGTCATCCCTTTCTCTGGTAAGAGCAGTCTTGTATCCAGAGTATCCAGAATAATCTAAGAGACGGACTGTTTGTGACTGTCATCTACAATAATACACATACGTCAAGGATGGAGAACTCGCTTCCAAGCAATACTCCAACACATAATGATTGCACAGGGAAGTCATGATTAATTTTACTTTTTCATATTACAGTCAGACCCTGTTTATCCGCACGATTTGGTTACAGTTGAAAATCGTCCGGAAAGTGAGTCATGCGGTTTAGCAAATCATCATTCGTATAGAAATGCATAGAAGATTTGAAATACAACCGTGCGGATGGCCAGATTTCCGGATATATGGGGTATGATATATGGTAAAATGCACTTTCTGTTCAGGCATGGAACTCAAAGACAACTATTTCGAAAATTCTGTATTATTAGTCCGGCAGCCAGCCCTTGTGACCGGGAAAGTACGTCCATAGAAAATTTTTTTGTTCATGGTGAACCCTATGGGTATATACTTGAGGAAACTGAATGATGACACTTTGTCATCATTGAGCATTTTGAATAATTAATGTTTTAATTAGAACGGGTACACTCGTGATTTCAGTTATCCAGACACATCAAGTAATTATATTTTAGTGTTAACAAAATTGAAAAACAATTAAGGTAGTTATATATCAATTGTTGTTTATTAGTATTATGAAAATAAGTACACTTTTTCACTTTGTTTGTTGAAAAAAAATGAAAGGTCAAAATGTTGATAATGTGTCTGGATAAACGAGGTTTCTGGGCAAATTTGGTTTTCTTACAGTAAAATTGGATTTAACGGTGTAATAGATTACTTTTGATTATAATTACGATTATTGAATCATAATCAAAAGAAATAGTGATAAAGTTTCAGTTAGTATATGTATTTTGATAAATTCTGAAAAAAGACCTCCATGTAACCCAACATAGGTATGATTACTTGACATTAGGATAAGGAGATTTTCTGGATAACAACTCCTTTAATGTGAAAATACAAGACATTTCGGAGTATATACTTACTCAATAATCAGGTGAAATGTTAGAAATAACAAAATGGTATACATTTACATAGTAATGGCGAGAAAATTCAATCAGATAGATTAAATAAGTTTTTAAGATAAATTACGCATGAGAGTGGTATACATTGATGATTTGTGATACAAAGATGAGGATCATTAATAGTTGATTGTCAAATCAGCAATGGCCCGTGGGCTTTATTGAAGTAGTGATTGGACAACAGTAATACACATTTGTGAAAGGAGGAAAGCCAATTGTCTTTATTGTAGATACAAGAACAGTTGACTGGATGTGAAATGCAGAAGACATGGTGATTGAGAGTATTAGGAGAGGTCAGTGATTGTGGCCTCCGACAAAATATAGATGTTCGAGATGAGTGAATCCCAAAGGACAAGTTAGGAAGATGCTTTGGTCGCGGTTTATTGCAGGTTGTTACCTTGTAATGTCAATCGCTTATTGGAGTTTTCTTTGGCGCCAGTTGTTATATGTTGACAAGACAGTAGTAGCCTCCCAATATATAGTGTGATCCTTGTTCAGAGAGTATGCTCAGATAGGGAGGATTTCTGGTCAAGTGTGTTGACATACGCTCTATGTTCCTTGATCCTTGTGTTGATAGGCTGCAGGATTTTTCTGATGTACTCTTGTCCACAGTGGCATGTAATTTTGAAGATGCATCTTCGTGTCGTGCTGGTTCCTCTGCTGTTGGCTTTGAGAGTAGATGCTTGAGGATCTTGCACAGGGAAAAGAAACATCAATGCTGACTTTGTTCTTGATGTTGCGGGAGATCTTGTAGATGAGATATCCGATGTATTTAGGGAATTGTTTCTCGAATTTCTCGGTTAAGGCTTGTGGGTACTAGCTCTTATGGTAATGACTAGGCTTGCTGGATATCCATTGAGTGGGAGTAAATGTGTCATTTCGATGTTTTGGTTCTTTATTGAGGGCATCAGGTTGACAGATGGATTTTATCACGTCTTGTGAGTGTGGCTATGCTTGATTAGTGGATGATAACATAACAACTGTATTGTGTGTACTGGTCAGTGTGTGTGTTGGCGTGCGATAGACATATATTCTCAGTCCATACCCATTAGTTTGCAAGGAGACATGTGAGAAGGGGAGATGGTGGTTAGTATCTGTTTCCATGGTCAACCTGATTCTTGGATGCTTGGCGTTGAGATGGTGTAGGAGATGATGGCTATGGTGGTGAAGCTGTCATCAACCTTGTGGAACCAATAAAGCTGCTGCAAAGGAGCATTAGAGAGTGCTGGTTCTTGGAAGGATGCCATGAAAATCTCTGTTATTATGGAAGATAGTTGTGAGCCCATTGGAAGTCCGTGGATCTTGTCAGTGAAGATAAAATAGAAGTAGCTGAAGGCTAACTTCGTGTCGAGCTGTTCAATGTGGATGTGGAGCTTGGTGGCTTCTAGGGTTTTCTGTTTAGGGATATGTTGGTGAAGAAATCGACAACATCGTAGCTGACCATGGTGTCTGTGAGATAAGGCCTACGTCATCCACTCACCATCTTGTGCCAACCGTGCTGCAAAAAGTATACCCTTTTGACTTTGATTTATACTTGAAATCAACGTGATATCTTGCATCTGCAGCAATGTAAATCACTAAATGCTATGATGATTCGCAGAAAGACAGTACAGTGTTCTTTAAAATGAAACACATTATTTTCTGTACAACTGCGCAATTTCTTTGAAGAAGCCGAGCAACTGTTTTTGTTTGTTGTTTTCGTTGTCTCTGCTATCCTTGTCTTTGCTGCTTTGTTTTTATGTATTATATATACATAATCTAAGTAATAAAAAGGTCTCAAAAATGTGTTGCAACGTCTCGCTACACCATTAGTGTTATCTGTATAAGGGTTTGAATATGTGCACGCCCACACTTTTTATTGTCACTTTTCAGGTCATTGCAGTTATACGTTTAACGTTTAAAAAAACATTTTATCTTTTTTTTTTATCTAGGGAGACTACTCTTGCCAACCAATAACTTAACCTTCGAATTGCCAAATTTCAGTGCCCACCTCGTGTTTGAATCTTGGGTCTAAACTTTGAAATTTGACTATTTCCTGTTTTTGTCTTTTGCAAATTAAATCTTTGTGATAAATGTGTTGCTTGGTGAATAAAAAAAATTCATTTCAATGCAAAATAAAAATGATAAATTGTGTTTTTTAAAAAACACCATAAAATCGTCAAAAATCGTAAAAAATAATTCTCACCACAAGAAGTGACATTGTTACACCAAGTCCTATTTCAGAATTTGGCAAAAAGTAAACTAATATAATTGAAACTTTATCACCATTTCTTTTGATTATGATTCAATAATCTTAATTATAATCAAAAGTAAATTATTACACCATTAAATTCGAACTAACCTGTATAGGTTTCAGATTCTTTGAAGAGGATCCTCCTTGGGGTACTTATTGCATAAAATCCTTGATTTTTGATATATGACAGGTTGTAACTATATTTTCCACTTAAAATTAGTTAAAAAACTAAAAAAAACGTACTTTGGGTCACCCCTTTCGAGCCCCACCCCTTACGGTTGTCATGCAACCAGGGGCGGATAACTCTAATCTCACCACTTTTCCATCCAGTCATGCAGGCTGAATGAAGGGGAGGTGGGTGGCCCTACCCCAAGGAGGATCCTCTTCAAAGAATCTGAAACCTATACAGGTTAGTTCGATTCTTTTTCAGAAGGGATCCTCCTTGGGGTACTTATTGCATAAGACAGACTCCCAGAGATTGAATCTAAGGCAGTGGCATTCAGACTGCACCCAAAGGCGCACAGAATATATGAATATACAAAGTTAACTCACCCAAAGTACCTTGTGAATCCACCATGGAGGAGACCAACATTGACCTGGGGATTACCTGGCGCACTCGCAGTCGCCTTACTGGTCAAAATACCCTGCCACCCCCCCTTTTTGTCAAAAGAGAGAATGAGGGCAAAAAAGGTACCATATAAAAAACTCCCCGCGGGGGACCTCAGCCAGGGAGGTCACCGTGGGAAAAAAGGACTTGGGCCCTTAGTATCAACGTGATATTAGTGGCATTAGTAACATTTAAAAACAGAACACACAACCCTCCTCTGCTCATTCAGCTAGGGGGTTGATGACTCTGCCCACCGGAGAGAACTGTCTGACCAAACCGAGCACGCTCCGCCGAGAGCCTGTCGAGTTGGTAATGACGAATGAACGTGCTAGGCTGGCTCCAGATAGCAGCGGAGCAGATCTCTTCGATGGGCAGGGCCGCTGCGTACGCCTTAGACGTCGTAACTGCCCTAACCGAATGAGCCTTGAGGTCACCTGGGGGCTCACGGCCCTTGTGAACATATCCCAGACAGATCCTCGAGACAATCCATCTTGATATAGTCTGCGTAGAAGCAGGTAAGCCCTGCTTACCTCCCCCGTAACAACAAAAGAGTTGCTCATCTCTACGGATGGAGGCCGTTCTTTTGAGATAGGCTTTCAGCGTCCTGCGCACGTCCAGAATGTGTGCGTGCGAGGCCTGAGACCCTGATGCAGCCGGTTGCCTAAGAGCCGGTAATTCTATAGGGGCCGAGACATGGAATGAGTGGGCCACTTTTGGCCGGTAGGAATATGGCAGTCTGATGCTGACTCTGTCCCTGTGGAAGACTGTAAGCTCGGGATTGGAGGACATAGCATGTATGTCTCCTACCCGTCTGCCAGTCGCCACCGCCACTAGAAAAACTGCCTTCCAAGTAAGCAGTTGAAGCGATACTGCCGATAAATCCCTAAATTGCTGACCCGAGAGCCAATCCAGGACTATAGAAAGGTCCCAAACCGGGTTGGACCGCCTCACAGGAGGTCGGATCCTGTCCACACCTGCTAAAAAGCGCTGAACCAGAGGATGTACCCCCAAAAGGGCGCCGTCCACTGGCACATGAAAGGCTGAAATAGCCGTGGAGTAACCCCTGACAGTAGATGCGGCCAAGCCAGCATCTAATCTAGACTGCAGGAACTCCAAGACAAACACTAGATCTGCAGAAAAGGGATCGAGAACGTCCCTATCTGCACACCAGCGTCCTGGGACAGAAGTCCCGGTCGACACGGTAACAGAGCAGGTGGCATAGCCAGAGACCTGAGTACCTGTGGAAACCAAGTTTGCGCTGCCCACAGAGGTGTGATTAACACCAGCAGATGCGGAGGATGAGTGGCTAGACGGGCAAGGACTTTGGAGATCAGAGGCACTGGTGGGAAGGCCCACAGAACTCTGTCTGTCCAGTCCAGTTCGAATGCATCCTGGGATAGAGCCCGAGTGTCGGGTATCCTGGAGCAAAACTGAGGTATCTGAAAGTTTGTCCCTGACGCAAACAGATCCACCTGGAATGACCCGTATAACTGGGAGATAGTCTCGAATATCTCTCGATCCAGTAGCCACTCGTGGGGGGCAAGGATCCGGCGAGACAGAGCGTCTGCTCGGACATTGTCCACCCCCGGCAAGTACACTGGCAGGACCTGGGTGTCGACTTCGTCGCACCAGAGGAAGAATTGCCATGTCTCCTCCATGTCACCTGACCCTTCACCTGATCCCTCAGATGTTGCAGAACCAATCTGGCCGCCCTGAGCTCCAACACATTGATGTGTAATTGAGACTCGGCTTGTGACCACAGGCCTGAGACCGTAAGAGATCCCAGAATCCCCACCCCATCCCGTAAGGGAGGCGTCGGTCTGGATAGTCAGGGTCGGCACCGGAGGCTGCAGGGGGTAACCCCGAGTCAGGTGATCGACATTGGTCCACCATAACAGGTGTGGCAAGACCCACTCCGGAGTGACGAGCTGCTTCTCAAAGCTTGTTGGACGGGCCTCATGCGGAGCCGGGACCTCCAAACCACGTCTACGGTCACTGCCATGACTCCTAAGAGATGGAGCCAGACTCGAGCGGTGTGGCATGGAGCACTGAGAAACGAGTTCACAGCCCCCAGTATCTTCGGGACCCGGTCCGGGGCCAAGGATACGATCCCCGGCTCCGTCCGAAACCTGGAGCCCAGGAAGACTAGGTCCCGTGACGGGGCCAGCTCCGACTTTTTGAGGTTCACGATCCAACCCAGCGAAACTAACGTGTGTAGTATGGCCTGGGTGGTTATGTGGTTCTGAAGCTGGGACAGCGCTCTGATGAGCCAGTCGTCCAGGTAGGGATGACAACACCTGCCCTGAGACCTGGCGACCTGAGCTGCTACCAGCATAAGCTTGGTGAATACCCTCGGAGCCGTTGAGATTCCGAAGGGTAACACCCTGAATTGGTAACACTTCCCGTTGAATGCAAACCTCAGAAATTGTCTGAATTCTGGGTGCATCGGAACATGAAGATAAGCATCTTTGAGGTCGATGGAGGACCTTAGACCACAGACCTTAGAGTCTCCATCTTGAACGATGGGACCTCTATGAGTTTGTTCATGATCTTTAGATTCAAGATGGGTCTGAACCCTCCGCCCTTCTTGGTCACCAGGAAGTATGTGGAATAGTATCCGCTCTCTTCCTGGCCCACAAGCACTAGCTCTATCGCAGCCTTGCTCAGCAACGCTATGATTTCTGAGCGGAGGATGTCCACCTTCTCCGGCGCGGAGGGCACCTTCGTGTGCCGCACCCCGGTAAATGAAGGTGGACCGCGCTTCCACTGAGGCATATGGCCGTCCCTGAGCGTGGACAGGACCCAGGTGTTCGACGTGGCTTTCGCCCAAGCGTCTATGAACCTTGTCAATCGGCCGCCTACAGGGATCTGCCCCAACAAGCAAAAGGTGTCCGTCTCCGGCGGCACTCCGGCCCCCGGATTTTTGGACACCCCTAGCGGTACGGGAGGAGCTAGGAACCCTGGTTTGGTTTCCTGCGCCCCCGAAACCCCTGCTTGCCCGAAGGCTGCTGGAATTTCCCGCCTTGCTTTTTGGGACCCTTGCCCCTGCTCCCAGCCTGATGCAGACTAGCTGACATCCAGGCTGCCTTCCCCGTCGGCGTGGAGGAACGAGCAGGGGGAGGGTTGGACATGCGTGCGCGCTTGATGTCTGGATCCTGCACGGTAAGAACCCTAGAGGTCTCCCGGCAGGTCGTGACGACATCCGCAGTGTCCTTCAGTACCTGCTGAGCCCCTGGGAAAAGCACTGGGCCAATCCGAAAGGGTAGGTTCAGCAGGGACTGCTGTGTTGAAGGCATCCAAGTGGACACCGACAACCACAGCCGGCGCATCCCCACAACTGCGCTCATCATTTGGTTAGCCGCACTCCTTATTGAGTCCCGCGCCAAATGACCGCCAACCGCGGTTAGCTGCCCGAGGAGCTCCGAGGAGGAATCTCCACCTTCTGCGATAACTGGACCTGCATGGAGGCCAGATACGCCTGATGGATTGCAAGCTGAAGCTGTTGTCCCGCATTTCGGTACTGGTCCTCGAAGGACCGATACGAGGACTTCAGATCAGCTGCACCAGCAGTGAAGGGAGGCAGCCGCCGACCGAAGGTGTAACCTTCGGTCGTTGCAAGGAAACCGCGGTATAGACACAGTCTCCCACCACCGGAATGTCAAAAAGACCTTCCTCCCCCCAGCTGATATCTCTTAGATAGGAAGCCTAGATCGGCCAGTGAACGAGTATCAGCTAGGAGAGGAGCAATCAGATCATCGACCAGTGAAGGGAGAATGCGGAGCCCCACTACGGGAGCCTTGCTTCGAGCGAAGGCCTCCCCCGACAAGCGGTAGTCCGATTCCCCTAGCTCGGGGACCGGGGCAGCAACACCAGGAATAGCCTCGGCGATTAAGCCGCGGAGACTCCTGATGGCAGTGGCAGCTGATAAAGGGCCTGAATCCTCCCGAACCTCATCCACGTCCATGGACTCGATCCCGGATCTCCCCGAGAGGCGTGAGGCCAACTCGGAGTCGTCTAGGAAAGAGTCACGGGCGTGGACAAGAGAGCGAGAGAAGACGTCAGCTACCACTGGCTGACCACTGGATCGACCTCGAGTGGGCCCCCCCGAGACCTGGGTGTCGAGGGTGCTCGTGGGTGCCGCGTGCGGCCCAGACTGCATCGTCACTGGGACGACGGTCTCGGAGCACGGGGCAGGTGTCCGAGGACGCTGCACCTGGAGCACAGGCGGCGCCTCGTAACCTGAGGTAGATGCCTTACCCTGGGAACCTACTCCAACGAGCGGCACCACGTTCGGCGGGGCCAGCGATCCCCCAGACGAGACCTGCCCAAAGCCAGGTGTCTGAGGGGACTGGTGTGTTTGTGTTATGGTAACCTGGGGCTCCATACTCCGCAGCTCGCGAGCCGGAAGCTGAGCGCCCCGAGGAGACCCCGTGCCTCGGACGAGTCCGACACCGAGATCTCCCCTGGTACCATGAGCTGCATCAGGTTCATGACTCGAGGTCCAGAACTCCGTACGGAGCCCCGAGACCGCCGAGTCAATCATGACCTTCATTTGCTGTGTAATGATTTGCGTGAAATGCGACATATCAACTGGGTTAAAGTTAGCATTTTGTAAGTTAGGTTGTTGAGGGGAGGGAGGGTGGATGAAATCCCCGGCTGAGGACCCCCGCTGGTCCTCGACTGAGTCGGGCTCTGATGACGAATCATCGAGACCCGACCTGGCCGAGGACACCGTAGCGGAGGCCGAAGCCTTAACCTTCTTACCGCTTTTCTTAACCGGTGACTTCTTCACCTTTTTAGCTTTAGACGGGGGGTCAAGCTTGGTGATGTCTTGTCCGTTCTCCAAAGCCTCGGAGAAGAACTTCAAGTCCATATCCTTCCTGGACCTGGCCTTGGGGGTAAAAGCCTGACAAATCCCACAGTCGAGTGGGTGATGAAAGTCGGAAGCCAAGCACTTGAGACACTCATCATGGGCGTCGGTGATAGACACCGGCCCTTTACATTGGGCACAAGGCTTGAAAGGCTAGAAGCAAAATAGCCAAATCAAGACGTGCACATGCAACATGTGTATATATATAAATATTTAAAAAAAATATATATACTAAATACATGGGGGAATTGCAATGTAAATGTTTTTGTAAACATGCATGTAAAAAACATGAGCAGAGGCGAATGGCAAAATGCGAAGTAAAATGTAAACAAGCATGGCCACATCCCTGACATCACTGAAACAAATAGAACATGAAATATGAATAATTTGCTTGCAGGCCAGAGGGCGATTCGAAATACTCACCGAAAACGAATCTAGAACCCAAATATGATAATATAAAGATGTGGAAAGCCCAGATTTGACCAAATTCCACGATCAAAACAAATCGATCGATAAAAAATGGCCGCCATCTTGGGTCGACTTTCCCGCCCTACGCGAGAAAGCAAGTTACAAATACACGAAATTTACTACTAAAACCGATAAGCCATTCAACCCTACTGTAGAAAAGGTAGAAGTTACCACACATACAGCTTTGTTATGGGCCATTTTCTTTCGATCGTACGTACTCAGCGAAAAAACTTCGTGAAAAAACTTCGTGCGTCTAGTCAGTTCAATGACAGGATGAAGAGTGGTGAGATTAGAGTTATCCGCCCCTGGTTGCATGACAAGCGTAAGGGGTGGGGCTCGAAAGGGGTGACCCAAAGTACGTTTTTTTTAGTTTTTTAACTAATTTTAAGTGGAAAATATAGTTACAACCTGTCATATATAAAAAATCAAGGATTTTATGCAATAAGTACCCCAAGGAGGATCCCTTCTGAAAAAGAACTAATTTTACTGTAGGAAAACCAAATTTGCTCAGAAACCTCGTTTATCCAGACACATTATCAACATTTTGGCCTTTCGTTTTTTTCAACAATTTTTTTCCATTTATTTTCATAATACTAATAGACAACACTTGATATATAACTGCCTTATTTTATTTCATTTTTGTGAACACTAAAATATAATTACTTGTTGTATCTGGATAACTGAAATCACGAGTGTACCCTATCTAATTAAAACATTAATTATTCAAAATGCTCAATGATGACAAAGTGTCATCATTCAGTTTCCTATAGTATATACCCACAAGGTTTAATTTCTGTAAAAACATTTTCTATGGACGCTCTTTCCCACCTAGGGTGAAAATCGGGGTTTGGCTGCCGGACTAAATATTCGTTGACAACATTTGAGATTAAGATTTGACTCTAGTCTAGTTACCCTCCCAAAAAAACCAATTTCAGCATTTTTATCAATAACAATCTCACTTTGTAACATTGGCTAAATTAAATTGCTTGTGCAATAGAGTCTTGATGATTTGTTTAACTACCACTACGTTGATATCGAGCAGGAAGGCATTTTCCCCTGTTGCAACTGGTCCAGCTGTTCCCCTACCGGACAGATTTAACGAGCAAGCACCTCACCTGGATCTCAGAATTAGGGTCAGGTTGCATCATGTTCCTATGTAGACACGAGAGAATCAACGACGGATCGTTCTCAGTGTTCAATCGACTTTTTGTACCAGTTTGGGTTGGCATTGCAGAGTTTCACAGCCTCAGTTTTACAAGATTTGTACAAATGGGAATCTAATCTGCAAGCCAATACACGACATGATTATATTAACAACCCATGAAACACCCACTTGACTGTAAGTACTGAAGGAAATCAGGATTATCTCCCTTGGTTGATAATTCTCTCTTGATTTGTGAGCCCCACTTGCATGGTTCAAGTTTTATGTACCTTCAGCCATTCCCCAAAATAACGAAAGATGCATCTATCTAAAGATCCTAACGTTAAAATATTCAATGATGAAACCAACATATCACAGATAAGAACTAGATGAGCGTTTGCGGGACATCGCAAAAGTAGAGCAGCTCCGAAACTTTGGGTCTCGCCTTTCCCTGTTCCGCCTTCTCCTCAGCATAAATAAAATGGGAATTTTTTTTGACAACATTTTTTTTATTATTCTAACAAGTTGAATCATCACCGGGGTCACTTTTCACAAACTTGTTCTTAAAACCTATTTCTGATTTCAAAATTGGATCAAAGGATTAACCAATATCTCATGACCTTGACCTTTGACCTTCAAGGTCACACCATCAATGATTACTTTTCATTGTGTATAACAATCATGCAATGACTCAAAGTTTTTTTTGTTAACATAAGGCATATTCACAAAAGCATGCTTAAGTTGTGACCTCGCTGTGACCTTGACCTTGGACAGATTTTAGCGAAAACCTTTTCAGATCTTGGCCTGAGAGCCTGATAGCACAAATATTTTTCAAGTTATCGTGTTTACAAGGATTGTTTTAGCAATTTCAGAACTTGTGACCTTGACCTTTGACCTTGAATATGAACATGTCAAAATAATTCCCCAGGGGCATAAGTAAGAAGTTATGTATATGAGGTGTTGATACCTCCTTGGAAAGAAGTTATTTAGTGATTTCAGAACTGGTGACCATGACCCTATCTCGTGACCTTGACCTTTAAAACTCAAGGTCACACAATCAGTGATCACTTTTCATTGTGTATCACAATCATGTAATGAGTCAAAATGTAAATAGTTGAAATAAGACATTTTTGCAAAAGCATGCTTAAGTTGTGACTTCACTATGACCTTGACCTTTGACGGATGTTAGCGAAAACCTTTTCAAATTTTGGCCTTTCTCCATAGTTGATATACACCAAAGAAGAGCCTGATAGCACAAATATTTTTCAAGTTATCGTGTTTACAAGGATATTTTTAGCGATTTCAGAACTCGTGACCTTGACCTTTGACCTTGAATGTGAACATGTCAAAAAAATTCCCCAGGGGTATAAGTAAGAAGTTATGTATATGAGTTCTCAAAACCTAATAGGAAAAAAGTTATAGCGAATACAAAACGCGCCAGCGGCGATGGAAACTGCACAAAAACTGATAGCAGCTCCGACTTAGCCGGAGCTGCTAAATATAACATGAAACTATGAACCCTGTGTTTGCAAGTTAAGACATGATTCAGTTGATAAAATAAAGAAACGATGAGGCAAGCAGATGCATTCTATGAAAGCAATACGGACTATGACTTGAAGGGGAACATTAGAGGGTAAAGCATTAGTTGTGAATAGGGAGACGAGGAGAAGAAGAGATACTTCCAAGTAACCAAGGACCCAAAGTGCAGATGTCATTCAAAATCAAACAAAGCGTGATTCTTATTTGTTTGAACTGATTCTATTTTGAAACAAACTATTAATCAGAGTTCATTCTAGGTGATAACACAAGTCGGCCCATGGCCCCTCTGACTGAGTTTTGGTGGGTCATTCAGACATTTGGATGGGCCATAGATAAATCAGTGTTGTGTGAAATATGTCAGGTGTCTATTCATGTATAAACTTCAATTCGTTTATAATATTCATTGCAATGCATGTATCAAATTATTGAAATAAACAAATTACAAAAACCAATCAGGAAATATTTTATGTAGCGTTTCGGTATCATCTCCTTGCATCGCACAGTAGGCATCGCTTTATGAGACAGTGTAAGTAAATAGCGCTGTGTGAAGTTCTCATAATATAACAAGCCACGCTTCGATGCGAGGCAGCGTCAATTTCTAACTTAAAGACATTGTTTTTGTGATCGTATGGAAATTAAATGCACTGAACTCGTTAAACAATTACATAACTGCATTAAAAGATTTCCTATTTTATTTATTTACAGTATCGTTAACACCAACCGAGCAAAAATCGTCAACGAACCACATTTCAAGTTTAAGTTCAGCCGCGGGCACATGAAATAGCCCCTCGTGAATAAAAGCATAATTCATTTGTTGTGTAAATATTACGTCCAAAACATTTACTTGACAAACCTTGATATAGATGTCGTATAGCGCACACTGCAATTAGTGGCAGTCTTTTACCAACATATTCAGTAATTATATTCGCTTTGTTGTGTAAACCAACAGTCTATAATTGGTCACTGACGATCATCGATATGACACTAACTAGGCCTAAGTGAACGACGGAATCGTGTGTCGAGTGGCATCCTATTCTTAATACATTCTGAATGTTAAATAAACACGTATTTAGCTTAATAAGTTTACGTAATTGCTTTCTATTTATTGAATAATATATCAATTGATAGCAAGCAAATGTACTGCGCCTACAGAATAACTATATTTGATAGAATATGCAATGAATTCAACGTCATCGTTGGTCTTTTTAACTGGGCAACAAATTAATTATGCACCGGTAATGCGACACTACATATCTAATATTCTGATTGGCTAAGAGAAGGAAAGTCCCAATGACAAGGCTTACGAAACCAAAACAGTTTGTGATGTTGCTGAATTCACTTCTCGGGAGACAAAATTGATACATAATTAAAGGAATAACAACAAACACCGTAAGACAATAGTTGTAATTTTTATTATTGTACATTTGCAACATATTCCTGCAAAATTTAACTTGTATTATGACATTTACTGGCTGTGTAGAATGCGCCAAGTGGGCCCCGTATGTGATTTTTTTATGCACCAAACGTAAATACAGTGGCACCAAACGTAAATACAATGGCGCAAGGGCGCGGCCTAGAATGAACTCTGATTAATGATACATTTTTTTAAGCTGTATAAAATTCTGGGTAAGTAGGAGTTAGAAAAGTATTATTTTCTATTAATTAGAATGAGCTGCAATTTATGGCAGTTAAAAGGTTGCTTTTCAAGCACAGGAATGGATTTTCTGTTAGTTGTTACATCTTACTATCTTATATTCTATAGAATGTTTTTAAACTACTCTTTTTCTTTCACTACTATTTGTAATTTAAATGTCCTGATTCAAAGTACCTCTCTTCATTTAGTTTTTGTTCTGAGAGTTTATGTATCAAATTACAAAATTAAATTAGGTTTAATTTGGCAAACAAGTTTTTAATTTCCTGAACATGTTTGTCCTGGTAGATTAATTTATTCAGGATGGAATGGAGTGAAAGATATATGGATAATTTGGAATAATAATTTGGATTGTCAAGAAAAAGGTTAGAACATATTGAAAACCTACCTGAAATCTCGCACTATGAAATACTGGATCTCCAGTAATTTTTCTTCACAAATGTCTGTCATCTCATCACTGTCAATATTCTCCATCAAGCAGTTGATAACGCTGAATTAAAAAAATAAAATGTAAACAATGTGTTGAAATGCACTCATTAATCTATCCAACTCTCTCAAGGTCCACAGACAGAAGACATGCTGAAACATCAAAACCAACATCATTGGCCAAGTTAGATTCTAGAAACAGATCCAGAAATTTTCAGAGCTGCATGGGGTGGGGGGTTTCACTTACTGAAGGTAGGTATGAAAGGTGTATAACAACTAGATGAGCGTTTGCGGGACACCGCAAAAGCAGAGCAGCTCAAACTTTGGGTCTCGCCTTTCCCTGTTCTGCCTTCTCCTCAGCATAGATAAAATGGGAATTTTTTTTGACAAAAATTTGTTTATTATTCAAGTTATTCTAAATAAGTTGAATCATCACAGGGGTCACTTTTCACAAACTTGTTCTTAAAACCTATTTCTGATTTCAAAATTGGATCAAAGGATTAACATGGCCTTAACCAATATCTCATGACCTTGACCTTTGACCTTCAAGGTCACACCGTCAATGATTACTTTTCATTGTGTATAACAATCATGCAATGACTCAAAGTGTTCATTGTTAACATAAGGCATATTCACAATAGCATGCTGTAACATCGGTCGTCTCGAAGCATGCATACGACCCTCGTCAATGAACAACATCACACGGTCCGTGGCTAAGAGAGAGTAACTTTATTTCAGAGTTGTCTCCCTTGGACCAACAGCTGTAGCGAAGTGGGCGTGGTCAATACAGATCAGTGTTGTTACATTTCTCCATTTCTTTTAAAGATAGAGAATTACAAAAGCAACTTATCTCTGAAAATCAATTCTCCAAAATTAAAGAGTCATCCTTAAACTTAATAAATTCTTCTTTCTTCTTATTATGTGTTTGCATATAAATAAATATCCATATCTCTGGATTCTTCAGTTTAGAGTCTTTAGCAGTCTCTTCTTTATTAGAAAGAAATAAAAGAATAAATCAAAATTCAATTAATTGTCTCTGCAATTGAAATCAAATTAATTGTCTCTGGATTTGAAATCAAATTAATTGTCTCTGGATTTGAAATCAAATTAATGGTCTGGATCCTCACAAGTCTTAACAGTTCCATCTCTTCACTATTCTTAGAAGCACTGAATATCTCTAATTGTCATCTCATTGATACCGTGGCTTCTCACATTACATAGTCTTTTAAATAGTCAGGTCTTCTCCGCGAACGCTGGGGTCTCGAACTTCTCACTGGAGTGATTGTCTGCGTTGTCGTCGCTGGTGATGGTGTTTGTTGTCGTTGCATCTGTTCGGGTGGTTCTGTTGATACAATGCCGCTGTAGTTTGTTGTGCTTTCTGGATTGAATGGTTGATTAAGTACATTATGTGATTCTCCTTCAGGTTTTGCCTTGTACAACATTTCTTCCCTCCAATCCAATTGAATAGACTGTGCATCTGGTCTCCTTTCTTCATTTTCCTGATTTTGATTCTGGACTACACTGTTGACCAATTTGTAATGACTCGCATCTCTCAGTACTATTCGTCCATCGTTTATTCTTCTAGCTGAGATTGCTGATCCCTTGACTTGGATTATGGTGTAGAATGAAGGTTCATAAGGTGGAGTAAGTTTGTTTCTTTTGTGCTGTCTGACAAGCACATAGTCTCCAACTATGAAACTATGCTCCTTGGTGTATCGGTTTTCAGCATTTTCCTTGTTTTTCTCTTTGAAAATTCTGTCCCTTTGATTAATTTCTTCTTGTTCTGTGTTGGGTTCTGTGGTACTTTCAAAGTCCAGTCTGGTTCTTACATCTCTATTCATAAGAGCTCTGTATGGTGTTAGACCTGTTGCTGGGTGAGGTGTGGATCTGTAACCAATCAGGAGTTCTCGTATTGCTGATTGACTGTTTCTTCCCTGCATGTGAGCAATTTGTTCTGTCTTGTTCAACAATTTCATGAAATTCTCAGCCTGTCCGTTAGCTCGTGGATGAAGTGGTGTAACTCGGTGATGCTTAAATCCCTCAATGGCAGCAAAGTCGGCTATTTGCTGTGAGTTGAATGGGGGTCCATTGTCGGTTTCTATTGTCCTTGGAATACCATGTGTGGCAAATACTTTCTTAAGTACACGAATCGTCGGCTCAGATGCTGTCGACGAAATCTGCTCAACCTCTGGGTACCTGGTTCTCTTATCGATAACCACAAGATTATAGTGCCCGTCCGGGTATGGTCCACCGAAGTCCACGGATACTACTTCCCATGGCTTGTCAGGTATTGTCGTGCTTTTCACAGGCTCTCTTGTGTGGCTCCTTGTTGTCACTTGACATTCGTAGCAATCTTTTACGGCTGCTTCGATCATACTGTCCATGCTCGGAAACCAGTATTTCTCTCGTAACATCTGCTTTGTTTTTGACATCCCCATATGGCCAAGGGAATGTCCAGCCTTGATTACTGTCCTCTGTAATTGTCTTGGAATTACAATCCTGTGAAGTCTGAAGACAAGTCCATTGATCACACTCAGTTCTTTCTGAATTCCATGATACAATGCGACATCTGGGTCTTTTCTGTGTTCTTCCCAGTCTTCATTCCTTATTCTCTTCTTGATTTTCTGCAACTGTTCATCTTTCTCAGTTTCTTTCTTGATTCTTTCAAGTACTACTGCATGCTCTGTTTCTATGATGCTTTTAACAACTTTCTCTGTGTTGTCATTTCCTGTCACAGGTAAGGGATGACGTGAAAGGAAGTCTAATGGGTCTGCTGCGTCCCGCCCTGGCTCGTAGATTTATTCATAGTCGATATCTTGCATATCCATGACCCATTTTTCTATTCTTGGTGGTAGTTTAATACTTGCTCTGTTAAACATGGGGATCAAAGGTTTGTGTGCGGTGATTATCTTGAATCTCGGTGCTCCGAGTAGGTACATCCGAAATCGTTGTTTTGCCCATCTGATGGCAAGAGCATCCTTTTCGGTCTGGCTATAGCGTTTCTCAGTTTCGGACATCGATCTGCTGATATAATGCACTGGCTGTGTACCTTTCTCTGTTTCTTGAAATAATCCCGCCGCCAGTCCTTCATGGTAGCTTGCTTCAACACGTACCACAATAGGTTTCCTCGGATCGAAGTATGCAACTGTGGTGTCACTTGTCAGATGATCTTTGAGGTCTTCAAATGCTTGTTTCTCGGTCTTGCTCCAATGGAATTTTGTGTTCTTGTGAGTCAGTTCTCGAAGTGGAGCTGTAATGATTGCATATCTCGGAATGAATTTTGAGAGGTATCCAGTCATTCCAAGAAAACTTCTCACTTCTTCCTTTGACTTTGGTGCTTTACAGTTTTTCACAGCTTTCACTTTCTCTTCAGTCGGTTTCAATCTTCCCTCAGTGAAGATATGACCATAGAATTCGATTGACTTGACTCCAAAGGAACACTTCTCTTTGTTCAGTGTAATGCCAAAGTCGCTTGCTCGTTGCAAAACATCTCTCAGTGTCTTGTCATGTTCTAATTTGTTTCGTCCTCCAATCAGAATATCGTCCCGTTGATTAAGACATCTTGGAATATCCCCGAAGATTCTGTAAACTGCCTCGTCGAATAGATCTTGCGATGCCTTGGCTCCAAAGATCAGTCGTTTGGATCTATAGTTCCCCCAGGGAGTGCTGAATGTTGTGACGTTTCTTGAGGCCTCGTCCAGTATCAGCTGTTGGTATCCCTGGCGCATGTCGAGCTTTGAGAACATTACACAATCGTTGAATTTGTAGATGAAATCTTCAACCACTGGTGATTGTATTACCCTGCTTCTATCCATACTCTTGTTGGGTAGTCTCATATCAACACTAGCTCTGATCATGTTCGGAGAGATTTTATCCGGGGATATGCCTTTAAACTTCGGTTTTGGTTGAACAACCAATGGAGAGCACCAACTTATTGGTTCATCTGTGGGGACACGTTCATAGATGTCGCTCTCAACACCCTGGTCTATCAGTTCTTTCAGTGGTTTCTGTAGATAATATGGTATCTGTCTGGGTTTCTGGGCCACTGGTACCGCATCAGGTTTCATAGGTAAGGAACATGGAAAGTCTCTGTTGTTCTTAAGATCAGAAATCTTCCCGACTCCATTGAACAAATGTTTAAATTCTTCTATCATATTGTCAACGTTGTTACAGTCTTTCACCGATTTCACTGTCTCTGACTTGGTTCCTAGACTGTTCTGTGTTTTGAATGATCCATCCGCTCTTATTTGAAGCATTCCAAGTTCTTCGAGAGATCTTCGTCCCATCAGAGGTGGTGACATTATATGTCCTTTAACAACAATGAATTTTGTCTCTATGCCACAAGTTGGATTCTTCACTGTTGCCCTGAACTCTCCTTTAACTCGTAACTTCCCTTGTACTTGATTAACCTTGCAGTTGCTGTGCTTAAGTTGTAGCGGAACTTTGCTGTCTTTAAGTAGAGATTCAAACTGGAACTCATCCATGATATTTACATCCGCTCCACAGTCAGGTTCCATGTGTACAGATACATCATTGACAATAATTGGTACAGTTTTGTTAGGACTTCCTACTTTCTTGATGACCTTGATCGATAAGTGGGACTTGAAACACTCTTCATCTGATGAATCTGTTTCTGAACTTACAGCTTCTGTTTTCTTGACACTCTTTTTGTAAGTATGTTTACCTTGTCTTGGCTTGAAACTAGTCTTCCCCGTTCTGCACATTCTCTTGAAATGATTTTTTCTACCACACTTCTTGCAAGTTTCTCCGAATGCCGGACAGTTCCTTCCAGGTTTGTGTACCCCCGTTAATCCACAATAACCACACTTATGCTCCTGCTCCTGTTTTTGAAATCCTCTTCCTCTGCCTTTATCCTGTTTATTCTTGATTCTGAACACATTTGATGTAGCACCTTCAGGTCTCATTTCTTGTACTTGCAACCTTGTGTCTTCAACTTGTGATGCTTCTGTTGTGAACTGGTCCAAACTAAAGGATTTGTTGATAGCTTTCTGGATTAATGTTTGATTTTCACTGGTTTGGATTAAATGTTCAAGAATTCGTTCATCACATGTAGCTCCAAATTCACAATCCTGTGCCTTTTCCCTAAGTCTAGCTGCATATGATGTCGTAGTTTCATGAGAGTTTGGTTTCATCTTCAAGAATAAATACCTGGCATGGTGCTTGTTTTTTCTTGGAGTGAAGTAGTCATTCAGTTTCTTCCTGAGTTTCTCATAGTTATCCAGCGCTGCATCTTCCGGATTTGGTAGACTCTTCTCTAGTCTTGCAATTTCTCTTCCACCGTAGATGATTAGAGCATCTTTCTTATCTTCGACACCTGTGATGCGGAAATATCGAAATTCCCTTTCAATTCCTTCTAACCATTCGTCCCAGGCTCTGCCGTTGGTTATTTGGTCGCTTCCTGGTATGAACGGTGAACTCTTCAGTGTCTTGTTCTGAACTGTGATGGTCGTGACTGCCGGCTCTGCCTCCGGGTTTTCCTCCGCCATTTTCTATCCCACGGGCCCACGTGCTGAGCGTTTCCCTTCTGTGATTTCACGCACGCAATTTAAATGACAGTTATTACGAAGTTCTTGTCCGCTCACAGTTCGTTGTATGAATCTTCTTATTCAATACTGCACTTTTATTCTCGTCGCCAATGTAACATCGGTCGTCTCGAAGCATGCATACGACCCTCGTCAATGAACAACATCACACGGTCCGTGGCTAAGAGAGAGTAACTTTATTTCAGAGTTGTCTCCCTTGGACCAACAGCTGTAGCGAAGTGGGCGTGGTCAATACAGATCAGTGTTGTTACACATGCTTAAGTTGTGACCTCGCTGTGACCTTGGACAGATTTTAGCAAAAACCTTTTCAAATCTCAGTCTTTCCCCATAGTTGATATATACCAAGTAAGGGCCTGATAGCACAGAAGTTGTTGAAGTTATCGTGTTTACAAGGATTTTTGTAGTGATTTCAGAACTCATGACCTTGACCTTTGACCTTGAATGTGAGCATGTCAAAATAATTCCCCAGGTGTACAAGAAAGAAGTTATATATATGAGGTTTTGATACCTTCATGGAAAAAAGTTACATAGTGATTTCAGAACTGGTGACCATGACCCTATCTCGTGACCTTGACCTTTAAAATTCAAGGTCACACAATCAGTGATCACTTTTCATTGTGTATCACAATCATGTAATGATTCAAAGTGTTAATAGTTGAAATAAGACATTTTTGCAAAAGCATGCTTAAGTTGTGACCTCACTATGACCTTGACCTTTGACGGATGTTAGCGAAAACCTTTTCAAATCTTGGCCTTTCTCCATAGTTGATATACACCAAAGAAAAGCCTGATAGCACAAATATTTTTCAAGTTATCGTGTTTACAAGGATTGTTTTAGCAATTTCAGAACTTGTGACCTTGACCTTTGATCTTGAATATGAACATGTCAAAATAATTCCCCAGGGGTATAAGTAAGAAGTTATGTATATGAGTTCTCAAAACCTAATAGGAAAAAAGTTATAGCGAATACAAAACGCGGCGGCGGCGGCGATGGAAACTGCACAAAAACTGATAGCAGCTCTGCTAATGACCACAATACAAAGTTAAGGGAGAATGCAATGTGCGTCAAGATCAAGGTCAAACATTATTTTCACAGGGGTTTCATTAATAAGCGGGTACAGGGGAAACTTCTCAACCTGTGTGAATGTAATAACCCGGCTATGAAAAGTCAAATGTATTTTATTTCAATCCTACCACACTGCTTAACAGCCTGCTTTCCCTGCCTGTAAAAATCTTATACCCTGTTATCTTATAACTTAATGAAACCCCTGTTTTCACATGTGAAAGGTCTCACCACAATGGATGCACATGTCTCGTAGAAAAGGTTTAACATTGACTAATCAAAACTTATGGCCAAGATTAACATTTAAGAAAACTGGTTCCTACACTGAGGTCAAGGTCAACAATTATTACCATTTGAAAGGTCTTATCACAAAGGATGCAGATGTCAATGACCAATCAAAACAGATGGCCAAGATAAAAGTTTTTTGGACAAACAGGTGAAAAAAAAAATATCCCTGGAGTCTGTTATTCAGGGGAATATAAAGAAGCCTCTTCAAGGACAATGAAATGTAAGCCTTTTTAGTTGTATTCCCAACTTTTTATTTAAAACAAAAATACAAATCAGCCTTACCCTCCTTCTCCTTTAGGCACATCATCACAGAGTTGGTCTACAACCGGCTGACAGGCTCGCTGGAGAGAGTGGTCTAGGCGGTAGTCGGATCCAACATCAGCTTCATGAAGCAGCTCCTCAACCTGGCATTGACCAGAGGACAGAGGACATGAGCTTCTTTGTAAGACCAATTACATTCAACATTTAAATAATTTGGTATCACACCAAAACTGGGGCTTTCTTAAAGAGACCAACAGTGTAACATAAAAACAATCAACGATTCTTGAGATATCCCACAAGGGTAAATTGCAAAAGTCTTCTCGGACCTTGAAATGAAGCTCAAGGTCACTACCGGTAACTCTTTTGGAAATTAATCTCACTATGGTGGAACTATATGCAAAATATGATACTTGTATGTTCGGACAGACCTACGCTGCCAAATAGTATATCCCCTGTTTACGGCTAAACACGCGGAGAGAGATAATCAAACATGCTCAAATGCAGTATAGCAATTGATACATGGATCACATATCTTTTCACTTGGTGATCTGGTAAGTAATTGGAAACTCATCTTAAATAAATTTTTGACTACAATTCTGTGAAAGGCACCTGAAAAGCATTGAGCGTTTGGTTAACAAATTAGCAATATTGTCATCACCAAAGTAACTGAATGAACTAGATTAGCGTTTGCTGGACACCGCAAAAGCAGAGGAGCCCCGAAACTTAGGGTCTCGCCTTTCCCTGTTTCACCTCCTCCACAGCTACAAAAATAGAGCCAGGGGCTCTGTAGCTCATCAGGATTTATATTGTTTATAATGATGAAGACTGAAATAGATTTTGAGGTCATGGCTTGAGGCCCTTATTTGAGGCACCACTGGGTCTCCAAGTCTAAAATTTAGAATCCCCATCGGCTAAAGAGTCTGCACACAATATTACAGCCTTTTAGGTATATTTGTTCTGGAGATCTTGAAAATAGGTTTTTAAGGATGTGAACCCCGTGACCCAATTTGGGATTAGGGGGTCACGAGATCTACAATTTAGAATCCCCATTGGCCAAGGAGTCTGCACACAAATTTTCAGCTCTCTAGACCTTTTGGAACTGGAGAAGAAGATGAAAATAGGTCTTTAACGATGTGACCCCTGTGACCCCAAATGGGGTCACGAAATCTACAATTTAGAATCCCCATGGGCCAAGGAGTCTGCACACAACTTTTCAGCTCTCTAGACCTTTTGGAACTGGAGAAGAAGATGAAAATAGGTTTTTAAGGATGTGACCCCTGTGACCTCATTTGGGGTCATGGGGTCACGGAGTCACGAAATCTGTAATTTAGAATCCCCATGGGCCAAGGAGTCTGCACATAAAATTTCAGCTCTGTGGAGTCATTGGTTATGGAGAAGAAGTCGAAAAAGCGAAAAGTTTACGGATGGACGGATGGACGGACGCACGGATGGACGGACGCCGGACACCATGCCATGCCATAAGCCCATCGGGCCTTTCAGGCCTGATGAGCTAATAAAATGGGAAAATGTTTGTTCATCATTTGAGTTATACTAACAAGTTGAATAATCACTGAGAGGTCTTGTTCTTAAAACCTATTTCTGACTGGATCAATTGGATCAAGGGATTAACATGGCGTTAACCAGTATCTCATGACTTTGACCTTTGACAATTGACCTTGAAGGTCACAGAGTCAGTGATCACTTTTCATTGTGTATAACAATCATGTAATGATTCAAAGTGTAAATAGTTGAAATAATGCATTTATTCAGAAACATTAAGTCATAACCTCGCTGTGACCTTGACCTTTGACAGACTTTAGCAAAAACCATTTCAAATCTTGGCCTTTCTTCATAGTTTATATCCACCAAATAAGAGCCTGATTGCACCAATATTTTCAAGTTATCATGTTTTCAAGTATTTTTTGGGAGATGGGGTGAGTTGAGGTGAGTTGGGTTTACGCCGCTTTCAAGAGTATTTCACTTACATCACGGCTGCTAGTATTATGGCAGGGAGAAAGCCCACAACGCCATGTGGCTATGCATTGCGGTGAAGCCTGCGAGCATTGGCTGGATCTAGCGAACCATGGGTGGTACTACGCTGAAATTCAGTGTAGCACTGCACCCAAACCTTACTGCGTGTAGAACAGTTCTCTACTGCAGACAAAGTCGCTGTGCCCCTGGCGGGATTAGAACCCCAAACCTCTTGATCCAAAGCCGAACACGCTAACCACTGCGCGCTATCCCACCCCAGGTTTTTTTGGAATTCGTGACCTTGACCTTTGATCATGAATATGAACATGTCAAAAAAATTCCCCAGGGGTATTAGTATGAAGTAATATACATGAGTGTTTGAAACCTTATTGGAAAAAAAGTTACAGCCAAAACAAAACGCGGTGTTGGAAACTGTAAAAAAACTTATAGCAGCCCCGATTTAGAAGGGGCTGGTAAATACTCTGGAGAGTCTTTTAGGGTAGCAACTTAACAGATCTGCTTAGTAATAGTCTACCAATGACGATCAACACTACATTGTCCTACCTGTGCTTTACACTCCTTAGATATCTTTGACCTGGGGGATGTCCCTTTAGCGTGTTCCATGAGACAATGGAGTGTTTCACCGCCGATCTCTTTATCTTCACAGAGTCTGTCGATGTCATCTGCGCATCTGGCAACCAGGTCTGGGCTAATCTTGTAGTCTTCCATTATCATTTTTCTCACATCTTCCATCTCAGCCATGCATTTCCCTTTCACTTTCTTACCTGCAAGTTAAAAGGGCACCAAATGATTGTTAACTCTTCCGTTAACATCCCTTTTTCATAATTTCTTTTTTTTTTAGAAATAAATATTAAAAGTAATTCACCATTTATTAAACTTGCATGTTAAAAAGATTCAGCATACACACATTCATGCTGTATTTCATCAATATTTAACAAAATAGCTATGAAAATAAGTTCAATGTCACCCAAATCGACTTGCGATTATATTTTATATAATTATAGAAATGCAGCTTCTTTTGGTTTGCATTTCATATAAATACTGTGCTGTGTCCTTGGGCAAGGCACTTCATCCACATTGCACTCAGTCAACCCAGCTGTACAAATGGGTACCTGAATATCAGAAGTACTGACGAAGCGCTAAGTAGCAGCTTTGAAAGTACAATTCTGTCAGGATAATAATTGTAGCCCTTTGAGCATACCTTAGGGTGTGGAAAAGGCGCAATATAAGTATTCAACTGGTACTATTATTCATATAGCACCTGTTAACTGAATGAAACTTGTTTGACTTATTGTGGTAACACCAAAAAATCTTAAATAAATGCATCTCAAACTTCAGAAAAACATATGACGTTAAACATTTTGTGGGTTTGAAATAAGCAGAAAGTTGCCAAATTCTAGTTGTACATCTAAGAACAAAGGAAAGCTATTTGATGACTTCAAATGCTTGTCAAAGTGACTGTCGACATCATGTTTACTGAAAAAACTTATTTTGAAGAAAGTACACATCCTTTCTGATCATCAAGAACATCATTTTTTCTCCTGCTTTCACAAATTCAAACATGATAGAAAGTTGCTCAACAATATTATGCCAATTTTATTTTAAAAGCAAAATTTTTTAAACCACAAATTTACTAACAATTGCATGCTCTTACAGACCCTACACTTCTGATGACTGACCCAGTTTCTACCTACCTATTTTCATTGCATTTTCTAGACAAAGCAGGACGGATGCCCGTTTGGCATCTTCATGCATGCCTGAACCAGTGATGCAGTTATAAGTCTCGATGTCACGTTTACAGGCTTTGTAGAAGGACTTCTCTACCTTCACATCTTCTGCCATCAACTTTTCTCGTAATTCTAGTTTCTGTCGACACTGAAGACATCAATTCAATTATTAGTGCTGGCAATTTACCTTTAAAAGTATCATTGATTATCAGGACCGTTCATTGATTGATTTTGGCTAATAGATCGATAAGAATTAAGTGAGAACTTATTTCTTAACTCTAGTACAACATGTTATACATGTTATTTACAAACGTTTTCAACTTAATTTATGTCCATATCATGTGTGAACATGTGTTACACATTGACAGAAAAAAATCACTATTCTTTAATTAATTATTGTCATAATTGATTTATTAATTCCTAAACGATCGATAAATTGATTAGCTCATTGATGAGTATATCAATATAGATTATCTTACATATTCTTTACAGTACTGACTCCTGCTAATACAACAAACCTGTCCTGTAGCTGTACCAATATGCTGAAAACCAAATAAAATACAGGACACATACCTCTGCAGTCATTGTTTTCTCAACCACGTGTTTTGTGAGACACTTGTACACCTTGCCGCCCCCAGCTGCGATTGAGGAACAGAAGCGCTCCCTGTCATCTCGACAAGCATAGAACAAGGGCCTGTCCAGATGGAAATCATCCGACTGAAGCTCGTATGTACGTAGAACTTGCAGTTTACATGTGCTGCTCAGTTCCGTCATCTTCTCAGCAAGACAGGATAGAGTTCGTCCTTGAGAGTGAATCTGGAAAAGTCAAATTAAATGTTTCAACTATGTACAGTAGAACACGGGCATAGCGAACACACAGATATAACAAATAAATTTATAAGTCCCTTCAAAAGCCCTATGACTAAAATAATACATGTATAGCAATCAACGGATAAAGCAAATTCTTTGGTCCCTTGGAGTTTGTTATATATCTGTGTTCTACTGTATCAAGAAAATTTGAATATGGTCATACAGTCAGGCCTCGATAATCGGAACGCTTCCGTCATCATAAAACACGTTCGGATAGTGAAATGTTCGGACTACTGAAATGAACCAAACAAGATGGAGTTGATTACCTTTGAATCTACAGACAGACGAGAACATATATAGAACATCAAATGACAATGACTTTGACACGCTTGATATTTTAACTATCACACAAAATGAGAAATTTCAATAAATTACAATCACAAACTACTGACACACAATGTAAAACATTACAATTCATTACAATCACAAACTACTGACACGCTCAACTCTCGTGTCAATCCACTGTCATTGAAGTTTACCGATCCAATCAGTGTGATGATCGCTTGTCACCGGATTAATGAAGCGGAAATAGTTGTAATTAACCAATCCGTTACGGCTAATTGGTGTTCGGATTCGGAAACGGAATAAACGGGTTAATGAATCAAAATTTAATGAGTTTATATAGAGATAGATTTGGTTACAGCTTGCTACCGTTCGGACACTGGGAGATTCGGATTATCTGTGGCCGGACTATCGCGGCTTGACTGTACACGAGTCTAGATAAGCTTTTTGCAATCTGGGTAGTTGAACCATGGTGTCTGTTATGATATGGTGTTGCTGATATAGTACAAATATGTACCAATACACTCATTTTTTTAGAAATTTTAGAATTCTTCAACAAAATACCTATAAACAACTGTATATACTTCAGGTATTTATATTGTCAATGTCTAAAGAGTTTAAGTTTGGAAAGTGTGAAATTTAATTTTCCTCTGAATAAATATGCTACACAAATAAGACATGGCTTAATTAAATGTTATCCTTTTTCATGAACTTGTCAGATGAAAATAATTTTGAGAGAGGAATCTATCGATCTAGTCTGTATCTTGATATATGCACTATTTTGCAAATCTTAGTCCACGGAACATGGTAGATTTAAGGAGACTTTAATGAAATACTATTTCTAACTCACAGTTTCATCTTCATCTCCCTCCATTCTTCCACAATGGAACCTCTGGATATCATCAATACATCCATCAGCAAACTTGTAGATGAGACGATAATCGCTGAACACAATGGTCGCCATCTTGTTGAGGAACTGACGACATGCTGAGGAGGTTACGTTGTCAAAATATTCAATCAGACATGGAATCACTTGTCCTTTCCCAAACTCCAAATTATTGCACTCACTGAGCTGGAAGATGAAACATATTTATCAGATACACTTTACATTGTGTGATCATTAATAGACAAGTACTTGACTTTATCTGTTGAGGATGTTTTGGGCTGAGGCGTTACTTATCCTTATTCTGCAATAAAGTCCATTTAGCGATGTCAAGGACCTGTGTACACTTAACCCTTAACTTGCGAATCCTGGCATAGTCCGGGATGACCATAAACAATTCCTACATGTCTCATTCCGGTTCCACTAGACTTAAGATTTATTTGCAGATGTTTACCATTTAACTAGTACTCAACTATCCCTGTCCGCAATCTGCGAGTCGAGTTGTCTCCGTGAGTCGCTCAATAAAAATGTTTGTATTCTGCCTCGCAATTCGCCATGATAATGAGACTTTGTCAATGTCCGGTCGAAATGTCCAGCAAAAATCACACCAAATTACGTGCATTGTTGACTCGTAACGCATCGATAATTAGCTTTATAAAAGGCCAATTTTGTCGGGCTTCGCCCCGAAGCCTAATCTCCCTGGGGGCTAATTATCACCCACGTGTTTGCATTGCCTCAAGTATTTCATTAAAGTCTCCTTAAACTACCATGTTCCGTGGACTAAGATTTGCAAAATAGTGCATTTATCAGGATACAGACTAGATCGATAGATTCCTCTCTCAAAATTATTTTCATCTGACGAGTTCATGAAAAAGGATAACATTTAATTAAGCCATGTCTTATTTGTGTACCATATTTATTCAGAGGAAAATTAAATTTCACACTTTCCAAACTTCAAGTAGAGACACCCATACACAAATGGCTAATTCACACCCGAAACTTTGAATGAATTTTCTATGATTTTTCGTTTTTATTCTATTACTTTCAAAAGATTGTCTTTAAGTCGGGCCTCGTAACATCATAAATACGGAACGAAGACAAGATGTCTAGCTTCACAATGATATAAAAATTATTAGAATGCGACCTTTGGTTATAATTCTATAGCTATGTAAAGTTTGTCTTTATTTCCACCTATAAAATCGTAAATACTTAGAACATGTACGCGGCATTGCAAACGGTCGTTCATCGAACTTTTCCAAGAAATAATAATCTCGAACCAGTTGACAAATAAGCACATGTCAACCCAAATATGGTTATGTTGTTTGACCTTTCAAATAAACGCTAACCTCGAACCATAACTGATGAAAATATGTTAATTAGTTTGTGTGCCGTTTGGTTTCACATGCCTCTCAGAAAGGTAAAATTGTATCTTATTTCTGTGAATAAATATGCGCATTTTATGTAGAATAAAAGATTATTCTTTTCTTTTTATTGTGATTATGAAAATGCATTCAGTATTTTAGCCGTGACAAATGTGTAAAAAGTTGTGAAAATCGCCGATTGTTTCAATATTTATGAAGTGTAAACATGACCTTTTTCATGGCGCTTGCTGTGTCTTTATTATTTTTTTGACATTTGCGTATTTTATATGGGAATGTAGTCCATTCTTTCCCCTTTATTTTGCCATATTTTTTTTTTAAAACAAACAATTCGCTCACATGATATGAAGTGCGGGAGTAAGGCGAGTTACCGTTTTTTCCCCCGTCTCGCTAGATGCGAGGCAGATAGCAGGTTCGGGCGAGGCAAACCTGAGGCAATGCAAACACGTGTGTGAAAATAGCCCCAAGCGAAATTAGGCTTCGGGGCGAAGCCCGACAAAATTGGCCTTTTGTAAAGCTAATTATCGATGCATTACGGGTCAACAATGCACACGCAAATTGGTGTGAATTTTGCTGGACATTCCGACCAGACACTGATCAAAGCTTCATTCTCATGGCGGGCCGCGGAGCATAAATACAGCCATTCTCATGGAGCGACTCACGGACACAATCGACTCGGGACCCGTTGCCACGGCTAGCAAACTGAGAGACAGCCGTGGAATTATTCTAAGTATTGGATCCGGGATCTGTATCTGGACACCTATGACTTGCTTATAGCTATCCTGAATAATTCGGGATTCGCAAGTTAAGGGTTAGATAATACACTTACTTCAACCAAAATTTCAAGAAGAAAAACAAGAGTGCTCTGAGAGCACAAGAACCCCCGGGTCCCTTATCCTCCAAATCAACAGTTCAATAGTCGTTCTGCCTTTTTGGTTGTTGTAAGCGGCATTTAACGTCGGCGGTCATTTTACCGGACACATTTGTTATTATTGTTGTAAGCGACAGTGCTTAGTTGACGCTAATTAGCACAATCTGTCATTCCCTTTTCTCTGTCGCATTACGGTTTGTCGGGACTGTCAACGGTAAAATATACTTTGATTTTGTTCCCAAAGGATAAATAAACATGTGTAATGAACAGTGTTTTTTACCTCCCGGACGTGTTGTTAGCACTGGACTCACATTTTGTTTGGCTGACTGAATGAAGAAATCCTATATAACTATTTCCATCAAAACCATCCAATCTTGCATGACATCCTTAGTGCGCCGCCATCTTGACAAGGTGTAATGAACAGTGTTTTTACCTCCCAGAAGTGTTGTCGGTCTTGTTTGGCCTTCTTTAAACACGAGTTCCGCGATGTGAGTGCTGGGGATATTACTCCGGTGTTTGTTGACAGTGGGGGATGATCCATGATGTAGCTTCCGTTCGCGCATGCGTCAGGCGTGTGGAAGTTGAACATTCGAAGTGCTTCGGCTGTTTCCGTAAAGAACTGTCACGGTTTCATGTGGAACTGGTTCGGTTGTGAGGCGTCAAGTTACGCTATAAAAGGCCAGGTTGGAAAGTAGACCGGCACACATGAAGAATGTCGTTACTCCACTATTATGTTGTGTTACGCAGGTAATTAGTTAAGTTTCTGTCAGTCACATCATAGTATTTTATAAACCATATAATATAATATGTAAGATAAATATGTTTCTTGGTAGGAAATAGTTTACTTTTAGTAAAGCGTGTTACGGCTTTGCTTTTGTAACTTCTAGCCTGAAGTTGTGAGTCTTCAGACCACGTGTGATTTCGAGTCAGCCATTTTGTCTATGTACAGACAGTAGGTACTTGCAGTGCCTGTATTTCTTTACGTCTTGTAGTAATATCTTTTGGCACTTGTCTTCCATACTTCTTTATCAGCGTGTTATGTAAACGCATTCGGAAGTGTATTGAATAAGTTTGAGTAACCAATCAGAGCCTGTATTTGGCTGACGTATGACATGATATGCATGTATTGAATAAGTCTATATACAGACTGAGAACCTAATATATATATTGCATGTATTGAATAAGTCTACACAGAGACTGAAACCCTGATATCTATATTGCATGTACTGAATAAATATGTAGAGCAGACTTCTTGTGTTGTTTCCCTTTCTTGCATGCGAAGGTTTGGTCGAAGGGTGTGGCTACCGGTTTCACACACACATGTTAGGGTGTAACCTTTTATGTGAGATCAGGAACTAACATTCCTGGGGCGGGTAAGAAATACGTCTCACACATGTATAAATGGCATCTACTGTTATCTGATACTTTTTATGTCCATATGATCGAAACTCCGGCCGAGTGTTCAAAGCGACCACGACACTGGTGATTCAATGACAGAATCCATCGGACAGTGTTCATAAACATGTCCTTTGTCAGATGTTTGTAGGCGTTTTCCTCTTTGATTGTATTTATTAATCTGAGAATGCCATACTGACTGTGGTTTTTTTTTATTAAAAAAACCCTGTAATGTTGATTCTGACATCGTCCTGGGCTAAAGCAGCAGCAGGCCCAGATTTCTGGATTTCAAAGTGACAAAATTAAGTGCTTCCAATCGTGTGTGTCACTGGTAGACCTGGTTGTCAATCCAAGTACCGTATATTAATTTTCTATCTGATAGAAAAGTTGCCAATGTACTGTACAGATTGAAAAGAAATACAATAAAAAATGTTTTTAATTTAGTAGAGCCAACTTAAGGACATATATATAAAACATTTCTAGAAATAATTTACTGTAATGTACTGTTTTGGTTCTTATGTCAACATGAATAATAATAAAAAACATCCACACTTCAATGTTGTAAATATAAAAAAAATATAATTGTAAAATATTTAATGAATTATATTTTGAAATTAACTTTTAATGATAAAAATTTATTAAGCAACTTAAAAATACAGTTCAGAGGTATTGCACACCCAGTACAAATGATATTTCAGGATTCATTGTAGACATACATGTATTTATGTTATCCTATATATAATTATAGATTTATTTTGTTTGAAATCAAAACCTGGGAGTTGAATAACTTTGATTTATTATTCCTACACTGAAGCTGACAACACAGAGTGATAATATTAAGCTCACTAAGAATTCTTCAGGTTTTAGCTGAAATAAATCGTCCTGTACTTTGCATGTTTAATATGAACAAGAAGACATAGTCATCAACATCCCCCGCCAGACACAAGAAATGAGAACAAGGGCAATAATTCAAGAAGAAATAATTGTGCGCTGCTCATTTTCTTTCCATTAAGGTAACGATATCCTCAAGCCACACAACTGATTTGATGTTAAACAATGTCTGAGAAAAGCTATATCCTTGGATACTTGAAACAGAGTCGAAAAAGCGGAACAAGGGGAATAACTCCTTAAAAAATAATCACATGCTTCTTTTTTTCAAATTCCGTCAAGGTATCGATGGCCTTAAAGTACACACCAAATTGGGTTATCCTATCTTAAATAGTCTCTGAGAAAAGCTGTCCCCTTTGGTGATACCTTGAACAGAGTCCAAATGTACAGAACAAGGGCAATAACTCCGGAAAAAATAATCACATCGTTCTTATTTTCAAACTCCATCGAGGTATTTATGTCCACAAGCCACACACCAAATTTTGAAATCCTATCTTAAACAGTTTCTGAGAAAAGCTGTCCCCTTTGGAGATACCATGAACAGAGTCGAAAAATACGGAACAAGGGCAATAACTCCGGAAAAAATAATCACATCGTTCTTATTTTCGAACTCCATCGAGGTATTTATGTCCACAAGCCACACACCAAATTTTGAAAGCCTATCTTAAACAGTTTCTGAGAAAAGCTGTCCCCTTTGGAGATACCATGAACAGAGTCTAAAAATACGGAACAAGGGCAATAACTCAGGAAAAAATAATCACATCGTTCTTATTTTCGAACTCCATCGAGGTATTTATGTCCACAAGCCACACACTAAATTTGGTTGTCCCATCTTAAATAGTTTCTGAGAAAAAGTGTCCCCATTATAGCGGACGGACGCACGCACGGACGAACGCACGCACGCACAGAGCCCAAACCTATATCCCCCTTCCACTTCGTGGCGGGGGATAAAAATATGTTATGAGGGGGAAAACATCAGAATTAAGACCAAATTCAACGTAATGGTCCACCAGATAATTGCTCAGAATGAAATTTTTATGATGCACTTCTACCATCAAAATATATAGTCAATAATTTATTCAATCCACTGCAGCTTAGATAGATTTATTGTTACATTGTCAGTAGAAATTTAAATTGCATTAAATATGTACTGTAGATGATATTAAGATTGATCCTGGATCCAGATAAGATCCAGAAGTCATGTAATTAAGGACTGAAAAATATACAATTAAAAATCAATTATTCCAATCAAAGGTTGAAAAACTTCCACAAATCTACACTACACATAAAGAATAAATATTGTTCAGGTTATGAATCAGAGAAGTTGAAAGGAAGTGTTTGAGCTTGTTACTTACATATTGGCCTCGGCCTATTTTGAGTCTAATTCAACATTACAGGTAACTGAGGTTCTTCACATGTTAGCTTGAAGTGAATTCAATGTTTAATTGTCATATCTCAATTTCAGCTCATTTTTAAACTGAACAATAATTAATTCAAGGTAGAAATCTGTTGACAAGTCAGTAGAATTGAAATTTGGGAATGAACTATGAATCATTTATGAAAACAGTCTCTTTCAATGTGATTAAAAAGTTGTGTTTTAAAAAAAAATATTTCAAAGAATTTCACAGTAGTGTGACTATTCCTTATTATATTGTGAAACAAATATTGAATATTGTATTTAATTTTATATTTTTAAGTAAAATCAATATCAATTTCTAAAAGTTATTCCTTAATGTATTAAGATATTTTCATCTTAAGGCCAGACAAAATTAATTACTTTGTTTACAGATATCTTTGGGCAAAATGTTTGTAGGCAATAGGCAAAAAAAAACAATTTTGCTCTTGTGTAGATAAAACATTTTTAGGTAAGCATAACAGATTCAGGGTTTATTATAAGAAAATTATAATTTGTCACTTTTAGTTTTAGTTCAGGGGTAAAATCTGGCAAATATTTAAATGGGGTGAAAATTTGCCAACATATTTTAAGGGGTTCTGAGTAGGTAAAAATCATGCCAGGAGAATCTGTAAAGTAAGTAAATAAACTTGTTTTGCCTGATATATTTTTAAAAAAATCGTCAATGAAAAACTGAAAATTTAATTGTTGTATTTTATTTGATTTGTAATAGGTATACATAAAACCTCTGTTGAATTCATTAAACATATAAATGCTTTCTTTTATTTAGGTATAAATTATTAAAACAGTAATCAAATACATTCTGTAGTTTTACCCTAAATCCACACACAAAATTAAAAACAATTGATGCATTTTAATCCATTTTTCTACACTTTTATTTATTTATTTACACATTTATTGTAAAATGGCTAACTAAATCTTCAGAGTTTGTTAACTGTGGACTTTTGGTATTAAAAAGATAACAAAAATCATTGATTTGAAAAATTGATTGAAAGTTTTTTGTTTAGATCAGCTGTGTACAGAACTCTCTTTGAGCAGACATATGGGGTGAACTGAAGACGTTGTAACATTGTAAAAATAAACTAATATAGTAAAATAGTTTATGTCATAATTCAATACAAAGTTCGAGTAGCAAATTGAAGAAAGATTTATTTATTATTTGGCTTGCATACAACTCGTTATCGACATCGATGTAACCAGGAAGTGCCTGCTTCCAAGCCAGTTCAATGCTTTCACTGCTGAGAAATGTCCGATCAAAAGGGAGGTAACTCTAACTCGACCTTACCGGCAGAAGGTCTATTGTAAGGGTAATTTCATGACCTATTAAAAACAAGAAGACATAGTCATCAACATCCCCCGCCAGACCCAAGAAATTGGAACTAGGGCAATAATTTGACAAGAGATAATTGTGCACTTGACAAATTCATTCCATCAAGGTATCGATACCCTCAAGCCACACAACTGATTTGATCTTAACCAGTTTCAATGAAAAGTTATCCCCTTTGAAGATACCTGAATCACACGAGCACCTATAGGTCCGAGCACAGACCCTTGTGGCACTCCATAACAAAGATGATGTGTGACAGACTTTGCATTCTGTATGATCACAGATTGCTTCCTGTCTTTGAGGTAAGATACAAACCAACTTAAAACACCAAATTAGGTTATCCTATCTGAAATAGTTTCTGAGAAAAGCTGTCCCCTTTGGAGATACCGTGAAAAAAGTCCCAAAATATGAAACAAGGGCAATAACTCCGGAAAAAAATAATTGCACGCTTCCCAATTTCGAACTCCATGAAGGTATTTATGTCCTCAAGCAACACACCAAATTTGGTAATCCTATCTTAAAAGGTTTCTGAGAAAATCTGTCCCATTTATCTCAGACGGAAGGACATCCGGACATCCGGACATCCGGACATCCGGACAACGGAGCCCAAACCTATATCCCCCTTCCACTTCGTGGCAGGGGATAATAAATGAGCATGTCAAGTATCGAAGACCTATCACCATTCAATCAAAAATTATGGCCATGGTTAAGTTTCTCACAAAATGGATCCTACGTCAAGTTCAAGGTCACATGGTCAAAGGTTAGAACTTCAATGTGTGACAATGGAAATTAAAAGTTACTGCCAGTGTGAAATTGGAAAGCTGAGCGCTTTAAGTCAAGGGCCATAACTCTGATAATCTTAATCTGATCAGTCCCAAAAAAGCACATGCATATTGTAATGGCCACACCCCAGTTGTCCATTTTTATCAAATCTATTTTTAACTTACTCGTGGCTAATTTGCATAAAGCCGGCTGTCAAACTTCTAGATATAAGTTTTGCCATGAATTCAAGGTAATTTATAATATGTCATGTCAATCATAATCAAAAGTAAATAATATACGTACCGATAGATCGCTAATTCATTGTGGAATCTTTGTACCATATTTCATAACATAAGACATTGTTACTATTCATATTTCTCACTTTCTTCGGCTGACGTGAAGTCATCGGTAGCAGTCATTAGGTCTTCAAGACGTATGTCATGAAGACCTATTGTTTTTATCCGAGTTTTCCTTATTAAGGATTCAGCCATTTGGCTGAATCCTTATTGAGATTGGCGTGTTTTATTATTATTATTTCAAAATACTTTGACGATCTTTTTAGCGCAAACGACTGAGTCAAATGCAACCAAATTTTGCAGGCTGGTAACCCTTGCCCTGGAATCGAAAATGTCCTATTTTGGGCCGAATCAATCAAGCCAGTTAAGGTCCAGTTCGAATCTAAACTTCGATTTTTAACATGGGAGAAATTTTCAAAATGCAGCTAGAGACTTGCAACTTTTTTTAAAAGATGCGGATTGGCAATGTGGACAGAAAAGTAAATCATGACGAATTCGTAGATTACGTGGTTTAGCCGCCATGTTGGTTTTTTGCACTTTCGAAACTTTCCCGACCCCATGCATCTTTGACAATCTTCTCCTCTGAAGATATGAATACTAGAGGGCTGCTATTTTGCACAAAATGTAACTGAGGCATTATTAATAGTAGCTGTCTCATCACGGGCTCTAATTCCCAATACTTTTTTCACAGCGGGTACTTGAAATCTGGCAATTTTGAAAAAAGTGTAAATTTCAAAACTCAATAACTCGAAAACTTAAAGAGATAATTTCACAAAACTTTCACCAAAATGTGGGCAACAACATTCCCTATCGATTGGACCCATATTGGTTTTCGGCCGTAATAATAAATGTTTTGCTATTTCGAAAAAACTGAAAAACAGGTGAATTTTTGCAAATTTGAGGGTACGCGTCTTCAAAAATCTTCTCCTAAATAACGGCAACACATACAGACACAAAGTATAGCTCACTTTAAAGCTGAATCATTGCTGTTTATATGAATCTATAAACCAAAGCTCTACATTTAATAATTTAAGAGTGACAGCATTTTAAAAAATGAACTTTAAAAAAAAGGGATTTTCGGCCTTTGACTTTAAAGGGACATAACACTGTCAGAAATTGTTTAATTTTTAATCTATTAATTGCAATCTGCTAAACATGGATACCTTTACAACTCCACTACAGAATATTATCATATAAAAGTTGATGGTTTGGGCACAATTTAAACAGTTTTAAAAGAGATGGAATTTTTATGAACTTTCGCAAATTTGAGGGTACGCGTCTTCAAAAATCTTCATCTAAATAACGGCAACACATACAGACAAATATTATAACTCATTTTAAAGCTGAAGCATTGCTGTTTATATGAATCTATAAACCGAAGCTCTACATTTAATAGTTTACGGATAACATCATTTTAAAAATTGAACTTTTTAAAAAAGGGATTTTCGGCTCTTGACTCTAAAGGGACATAACTCTGTCAGTAATTGTTTAATTTTTAATCTATTTCTTGCAATCTGCTTAACATGGATACCTTTACAACTCCACTACAAAATATTATCATATAAAAGTTCATAGTTTGGGCATAATTTAAGCAGTTTTAATAACATTTGAAATTTGATGATTTTGCGACTTTTTGAAGTGTATTTTCTTTAGAGAATTATTTGTCTTCAACCAATAAAGATACAAACATGAATCTTATATCATTTCAAAGCTGAAAGATATTTTATTAAGCATAATATTTTTCAAGCATGGATCTATTAAGGTTTCCATGTTACAGTCCATTGAATATTGCCGTTTTTCGAAAATCGAAATTTTCAACAAACTTCAAACGTACACAAGTGCTTAATAATATGAAGAAATGACACATTATGTATACGCGCGTATGCACAATTTCAAGAGCAACAACTTTTGTATTGAACCCTTTCATCAAAAAGTTGATAGTTAAGCTTCAAGCATTGCAAATGTCGTATAGGGGTCCGAAAATAAGCATTTTTTTAGTATTTTCCTGAATATTTAAAACAACATTACTCATTAATAATGTATTCAATCTATATGATGATTATATCTACTTAAGTGGAAATACAAGCCCAACAGTTCCTATGTTACACCTTAGTATGAAAATATTAACCGTTTTATCTTAATCATGAGAAACATAAAGTAGGGGTCTATTAGTATATGATTTTTCCATTTTCACTTAGAGACATTGCCAAAACTTTCAAAATAACTCTACAGACTTACAACTTGTTTTGAACGATGGACAATGTCAAGAACTTTCAAAATAAGTGTGTCATTTATGCGCTGAATCCTTTTATCGTCACTTGTGACTATATTTAAGGATTCAGAACTAAAGTTCTGAATCCTTATTGTTATTGGCGTGTTTTATTATTATTTCAAAATACTTTGACCATCTTTTGAGCAAATATGACTGAAGCAAATCCATCCAAATTTTGCAGCCCAGTAGCTCTTGCCCTGGAATCGCAAGAATAAGCTTTTAGGCCCAATCCGCACAACCATTAAAGGTCCAGTTCGATTCTAAACTTCGATTTTTAACATGGGAAAAATCTTCAAAACGGAGCTAGAGACTTGCAGCTTTTTCTAAAAGATGCGCAATAGCCATGCGAGCAAATAAGTCAACCATGACGAATGTGTAAGTCACGTGGTTTCGCCGCCATCTTGATTTTAAAAACTTTTAAAAATCTTTGGACCCTATGCACCTTTGACAATCTTCTCCTCTGAAGATATAAGCTCTACAGAGCTGCTTATTGCACATAATGTAGCCGCTGCATTATATATATAGGGAATCCCCTCACGGGCACTTATTGGCAATACTTTGTTCACGGTGAGTACTTGAAATCTGGCATTTTTAAAAAAAGTGTAAATTTCAAAACTCAATAACTCGGAAACTGAACAAGATAATTTCATAAAACTTTCACCAAAATGTGGGCAACAACATTCCCCATCGATTAGGCCCATAGCGGTTTTCGGCCGTAATAATAGATTTTTTGCTATTTCGAAAAAAACTGAAAAACAGGTGAATTTTCCCAAATTTGAGGGTACGCGTCTTCAAAAATCTTCTCCTAACAAACGGCAAAATATACAGACACATATGATAGCTCATTTTAAAGCTTAATCATTGTTGTTTATATGAATCTATAAACCAAAGCTCTACATTGAATAGGTAATGAGTTATAGCATTTTAGAAATTGGACTTTTAAAAAAAGCGATTTTCGACCTTCGAATCTAAAGGGCCATAACTCTGTCAGATATTGTTAAATTTGTAATCTATGTCTTGCAATCTGCTTAACAAGGATACCTTTACAACTCCACTACAGAATGTTATCATATAAAAGTTGATGGTTTGGGCACAATTTAAGCAGTTTTAAAAGAAATGGAATTTTTAGGAACTTTTGTAAATTTGAGGGTTTGCGTCTTCAAAAATCTTCTCCTAAATAACGGCAACACATACAGGCAAATATTATAGCTCGTTTTAAAGCTGAATCATTGCTATTTATATGAATCTATAAACCGAAGTTTTACATTCATTAGTTTACGGGTTATAGCATTTTAAAAATTGAACTTCATAAACAAAGGGATTTTCGACCTTTCACTCTAAAGGGACATAACTCTGTCAGAAATTGTTTAATTTGTAATCTATTTCTTGCAATCTGCTTAACATGGATATCTTTACAACTCCACTACGGAATATTACTATATAAAAGTTGATAGTTTGGGCACAATTTAAGCAGTTTTAAAAGAAATGGATTGTTTATGATTTTGCGACTTTTTGTAGTGCATTTTCTTTGGAGAAATGTTTTTCTTAAACCAATAAAAACATAAAAAATAATCTTATATCATGTCAAAGTGGTAAGATATTATATTAAGCAGAATATTTTTCAAGCAGGGATCTATAAAGGTTTCCATGTTACAGTCCATTGAATATTGCCATTTTTCGAAAATCGTAATTGTCGACAAACTTCAAATGTACACAAGTGCTAAACTATATGAAGAAGTGACACATTCTTTATACGTGCGTATGCACAATTTCAAGAGCAACAACTTTTGTATTGAACGCTTTCATCAAAAAGTTGATAGTTAAGCTTCAAGCATTGCAAATGTCGTATAGGGGTCCGAAAATAAGCATTTTTTTAGTATTTTCCTGAATATTTAAAACAACATTACTCATTAATAATGTATTCAATCTATATGATGATTATATCTACTTAAGTGGAAATACAAGCCCAACAGTTCCTATGTTACACCTTAGTATGAAAATATTAACCATTTTATCTTAATCATGAGAAACATAATGTAGGGGTCTATTAGTGTATGATTTTTCCATTTTCACTTAAAGACATTGCCAAAACTTTCAAAATAAATCTACAGACTTGCATCTTGTTTTGACATTGGACAATGTCAATAACATTCAAATTAGTGTGCCATTTATGCGCTGAATCCTTTTATCGTCACTTGTGGCTATATTTAAGGATTCAGCCATTTGGCTGAATCCTTATTGAGATTGGCGTGTTTTATTATTATTATTTCAAAATACTTTGACGATCTTTTTAGCGCAAACGACTGAGTCAAATGCAACCAAATTTTGCAGGCTGGTAACCCTTGCCCTGGAATCGAAAATCTCCTATTTTGGGCCCAATCGGCACAAACATTAAAGGTCCAGTTCGAATCTAAACTTCGATTTTTAACATAGGGAAAAACTGAACAATGCAGCTAGAGACTTGCAACTTTTTAAAAAAGATGCGCAATAACCATGCGAGCAAAAAAGGAAATCATGAGGAGCGTGTAAGTCACGTGGTTTCGCCGCCATTTTGGTTTTAAAAACTTTTTAAAATCTTCAGACCCCATGCACCTTTGACGATCTTCTCCTCTGAAGATATAAGCTCTACAGAGCTGCTATTTGCAGATAATGTAGCTGAAGCATTATATATATTGGCAATCCTCTCACTGGCACTTATTGGCAATACTCTTTTCACAGTGAGTACTTGAAATCTGGCAAGTTTGAAAAAAGTGTAAATTTGAAAACTCAATAACTCGAAAACTTAACAAGATAATTTCATAAAACTTTCACCAAACTGTGGGCAACAACATTCCCCATCGATAAGGCCCATAGCGGTTTTCGGCCGTAATAATAGATTTTTTGCTATTTCGAAAAAACTGAAAAACAGGTGAATTTGCGCAAATTTGAGGGTACGCGTCTTCAAACATCTTCTTCTAAATATCGGCAACACATACAGACAAATATTATAGCTCATTGTGACGCTGAATCATTGCTGTTTATATGAATCTATAAACCGAAGCTCTACATTTAATAGTTTATGGGTTACAGCATTTTGAAAATTAAACTTTTTCAAAAAGGTATTTTCGGCCTTCGACTCTTAAGGGACATAACTCTGTCAGAAATTGTTTAATTTGTAATCTATTTCTTGCAATCTGCTTATCATGGATACCTTTACAACTCCACTACAGAATATTATCATATAAAAGTTGATGGTTTGGGCACAATTTAAGCAGTTTTAAAAGAAATGGAATTTTTATGAACTTTCGCAAATTTGAGGGAACGCGTCTTCAAAAATCTTCTCCTAAACAACGGCAACACATACAGACACATATTATAGCTCATTTTAAAGCTGACTCGTTGCTGTTTATATGAATCCATACACCAAAGCTCTACATTTAATAGTTTATGAGTTACAGCATTTTAAAAATTGAACTTTAAAACAACAAAAAAATTGGCCTTTGATTCTAAAGGGACATAACTCTGTCAGAACGTGTTTGATTAGTAATATATTTCTTGCAATCTGTTTGACATAGTTACCTTTACAACTCCACTACAGAACATTATCACATAAAAGTTCATAGTTTGGGCATAATTTAAGCAGTTTTAATAACATTAGAAATTTGATGATTTTGCGACTTTTTGAAGTGCATTTTCTTTGGATAATTATTTCTCTTCAACCAATAAAGATAAAAGCATGAGTCTTATATCATTTAAAAGCGCAAAGATATTATATTAAGCAGAATATTTTCCAAGCATGGATCGATAAAGGTTTTCATGTTACAGTCCATTGAATATTGTCATTTTTCGAAAATCGTAATTTTCAACAAACTTCAAACGTACACAAGTACTTAACTATATGAAGAAGTGACACATTAAGAGCAATGAGCAAGAGCAACAATTTTTGTATCGAACCCTTTCATCAAAAAGTTGATAGTTAAGCTTCAAGCATCGCAAATGTCGTATAGGGGTCCGAAAAGAAGCATTTTTTAGTATTTTATTGAATATTCAAAACAATATTTCTCAGTAATTATGTATGCAATCTATATGATGATTATATCTACTTAAGTGGAAATTAAAGCACAACATTTTCTATGTAGCACCTTAGTGTGAAAATATTAACCGTTTTATCATGAGAAACATTATGTAGAGGTCTATTAGTGTGTGATTTTTCCATTTCCACTTAGAGACATGGGCAAAACTTTCAAAATAACTCTACAGACTTGCAGCTTGTTTTGAACGATGGACAATGTCAATAACATTCAAAATAGATGTCTCATTTAGGCGCTGAATCCTTTTATCGTCACTTGTGACTATATTTAAGGATTCTGCCCTTTGGGGCAGAATCCTTATTGTTATTGGCGTGTTTTTTTTTATTGTTTGCACAGATCTTGTGAACGCGATTCAGCCAAAACGGCTACAGATAATTCAACCAAACTCGGCAGTCTGATAGCTCTTACTAAGGACACGGCAAAATAAGCTTTTGGGCCCAATCGTTTCAGCCATTAAAGGTCCAGTTCGATTCCAAATTTCGATTTTTAACATGGGAATTTTTTTCAAAATATACTTAGAGACTTGGAACTTTTTGCAAAAGATGCGGAATGACCATGCGAGCAAAAAAGTAAATCATAGCGAATTCGTCAGTCACGTGGTTTTTCCGCCATTTTGATTTTAGACACATTTTACAATTTTCCGACCCCATGCACCTTTGGCAATCTTCTCCTCTGAAGATACTATCATCTTAGAGCTCAAACTTGCATGTATGTGTAGCTAAAGGGTTGGTGATTAAATGAATGTCCAAAGCATTAGCGTACCTCTTATACTTTTTTCACAGTGACCTTTCAAAGTCCGACAATTTTTGAAAATCGTAAACTTCAAAGGGCCATAATTCAAAAACCTAGGAATGGAATTGAATGATTTTTTCAGGAGAGTAAGACAGGACTATGGTCATTATGAATCAATAATAAAATCGCTCGCGAACAGTCATTTCCGGTCATAATAAAGAAAAACTTTAACATGGGGAAAATCTTCAAAATCCACATAGAGACTCGAAACTTGTTTTAAAAGATGCGCAGGAACAATACAAGCAAAAAAGTAAATCATGACAAAATCGTAGGTCACGTGGTTAAGCCGCCATTTTGATTTTCTTAAAATTTGTCTGATTTTGACATGTTAAATTTGGGTCTAAATAATCCCAGTGACATACTATAGACTCGCAACTTGTTTTAAAAGATGCTTAATAACTAGACAAGCAAAATATGTTACCATTGCGAAGTCGTAGGTCACGTGGTTTCGACGCCATATTGAATTTTAACCTTTTTTGATCATGCATTTTTGCGGAAACACCTCTTTGAAGACAGTTGCATCTAAGCGCTGAATCTTAGATTTATAGGCAGCTGAAGCATTCGAGAATAACAAGTTTGTTATATTTTGAGTAAACTCCTAATACTTGTTTCACAATCACCTTTCAAAGTATGGTCATTTTGAATATTTGATAAGTTTGATTTGAACTGACTTGATGAAGATTTTATTGAAGCGTCACTAGACAATAGACCACTCATAATTTGATTTTCAGTAATTTCTATTGTAGAGGCATCGGACATAGCTACGAACTTTTACTTCAACCCGGAAGCAATTAGGAGACAATGCAGTCCATTTCATTTTGATGTGTAAACAGAGGAAATTTCTTATTTCGTTTTGAAATACATTGTTTTGCTGGTGGATCATTCCTGCTAAAGATTATAGATGGTGTTATTGTATCGAGAAATACTGACTGTTGCCGAAAATTACCAATTTGAAGATAGTCGACTCAGAATAATGACAATATAGGCCAATATGTAAAAGTAGTTCTGATCGAAAACCGGACACTGCACCACGATTAACGCAAATCTATTAGACGATCGAATTTGATATGGGAAACCCATTTAAAACACACAAACACGTCAGTGTAGGTTTATATTGTTTTAAAGGCCTGTGCATGTCAATGGGACGTGTAGCATGTGTAGTTTCGGTTCTGAATATTTATAATGATGTTAATTGTCGCTCATGCTGAAATAACCTACACGTTTGCTGTACAGTGTATGTTGACGTAGTTGCATCAATGCATAATGATACTCCAAAGAGCAAAGAAATGATCTTGGACAAAATATCAACAAAAGCTACATAAATTCCCTTAATTTCGATAAATATTATCCGAACAAAACAGTGTCTTATAGATGTATAAATATGATCACTAATTTTCGTTTGTTAGTTGAATCGGACTCGTGGTCTCATGGTAGAGTGTCGGATATCTAATCCAGCGACATGTAACTGGTAGAGATCAAATCCGTCAATGAAAAACTTTTTTGACTTAAATATAATCTTAAATGTTCAAAACTTATTTTGTTTTGTATGTTAATTTGTTTTGAATTGTTTTTGAACTTTTATTCATCTAAAAATTCATACTGGCAACACTGTCAACATTAGCGTACTGGCTACGTTTTTTGGTTGTATTTTTGAATAGTTCTCTACATGCAACCAATAATTTAAGATGATGTCTTGAAATATTTTGGTACGTTTGTCGTTTTGCCGATTTTGAATTTTCGACTTCTTTAATGAGATTTGGGTCTAATAAGTTAAAAATTTAAATCTCCAAGAAAATGCACTTTCTCAGTTTTTAGGGTACGTGTCTTCATAAATCTTCCCCTAAATTACAGCAATACATACAAAATCCAACTTCCCAATGCAAGGCATTATATAACTCTTGCCAGTCTTCATTACTGGATGATTTAGGCCTTACAGTATATATTTAAGAAATCTGTGTTTAGAAATCAAGGCCCGCTATGCATTTCTGGTACAGCGATTCACTATCTTGGCACAACAAAGCGAGGGAAATACTGCATGGGTTAAATCAGGTAGTAATGTTTTGTCTGCGTTGTAGACTACACATTGTCAATGGGAGTGGTTCCTGATGGCAGGTGGGATGAGGATGTAGTGTCTTCATGTACACGTTGGTCTATGTCTTCCAAGTCAGACTTCGTATGCCAAATGGATTTGTCTGTACTGTTTGAATGAATGGTACATATCATACGGGTAGTTGTTGTACTCCCGGCATAGGTTCATTATAAATGGGAGAATCATAATTATTTCGCTTAAAAGGTCTATACTTAAACAAATCGTTACACCACTTTTAAGGTATTTGCATCGAGGCGAAACAACTTATATGTATATGCCGCTGAAGCATTGGGGAAAGCAAGTAACATTGTGTGTAACGTGAACATGTTGGATTTGATGAGGATTTTATTGAAGCGTCATGTGGAAGAGTTAGTTCCCCTTGACCACTCTACGATGCTGTGAGTGTGCAAGACTGACAACACCAGATAGACGCAATATCACCCTAAATGGAAAAAGGTCCATTAGCATGATAATTTATATGACTTATGAGTTTTAAATATAAGTTCATCACATTCGACTTTCATTTTGATGTGTGAACAGGAAATTCACACTTAAGTTTTGGCTCACATTGTGTTGTTGGGGGTCAGGTCTGTTATATATGGTGCTATTGTACGTAGAAGTACTGAATATTGCCGAAAATGACCAATTTGAAGACAGTCGACTCAGTATAGTGACGATATATATGTAAAAGTAGTTCTGGTCGAAAACCGGACACTGCATCACGATTACCGCAAATCTATCAGCCAAAGACAAAAGACAAATCTAGGTTGATTATGCTTGAAATATCTGTGCATGTAAATCGGACTGTAGTTTCGGTTCTTCAAATATGTTATAGGATTCACAGTGAGTGTAATGCACACAGACATTTATATGCAATTTGTTATCTTTACATAATAGAGAATTATTAAGGAACGTAGCACGAGTCAACGAATTAACGCTTCATAGATTCATAAACAAGATTTTACTATTGTCATAGTAAGCTACATCCATATAAGGCGAGATGGTATTTGCCTCCGCCAAAATAGTCCGGCTTGCATCATTCATGCATTACGCATGTGACAATTGACTAACAAACTCATCAATGAAACTACCCTTGTTTTAAGCCAGTCTTTCTCACAGTATAATAACTGTAACCATTCAATGCGTATTCTAAAACCAGCCAAGGGTAACGGATTTGAGTCATCATTGTCTCATATACACAAACATTTATTCTACCCTTTCTAACAGTTAAATGCCATGCTGTAAATATTCATTGTCCTTGCAAATCTAAACTATTTCAATTCTATTCTTCTCTTTTCTTTTTATTCGAACGTTATTATCAAATCATATTCTACCTAACCAGTACACCAAATGCTCCCTTTTGAAAATAGGTCTGAAAAAAAAACACTTGCGGTCTATTCATTTACGTTAGTACACGCTCAAAACCATTTTCTATAGTCATACAATTGTTCGATTTAAACATGTAAACTTTGGATGGCAATACTCCTAAAGATATGCTAGACACTTGAATCTTGTTTTGAAAAAATACGCAACAACATAGGACAGATGTCTTAATTAAAACAATTGAAACGGCAGAATCCGCTTGTCGTCGCTTGCGACTATATTTAAGGATTCTGCCCTTTGGGGCAGAATCCTTATTGTTATTGGCGTGTTTTTTTTTTTTTTTATTATTAGCACTGATCTTGTGGCAGCGTTTCAGCCAAAACGGCTGCAGATAATTCAACCAAACTTTGCAGTCTGACAGCTCTTGCTAAGGACACGGCAAAATAAGCTTTTGGGCCCAATCGTTTCAGCCATTAAAGGTCCAGTTCGATTCGAAATTTCGATTTTTAACATGGGAATTTTTTTCAAAATGCACTTAGAGACTTGCAACTTGTTGCAAAAGATGCGCAATGACCATGCGAGCAAAAAAGTAAACCATGGCGAATTCGTAAGTCACGTGGTTTTTCCACCATTTTGATTTTAGACGCATTTTACAATTTTCCGACCCCATGCACCTTTGGCAATCTTCTCCTCTGAAGATACTAGCATCAAAGAGCTCAAACTTGCATATATGTGTAGCTAAAGGGTTGGTGATTAAACGATACTCCAAACCATTAGCGTACCTCTTATACTTTTTTCACAGTGACCTTTCAAAGTCCGACAATTTTTTAAAATCGCAAACTTCAAAGGGCCATAATTCAAAAACCTATTAATGGAATTGAACGATTTTTTCAGGAGAGTAAGACAGGACTATGGTCTTTACGAATCAATAATAAAATCGCTCGCGAACAGTCATTTCCGGTCATAATAAAGAAAAACTTTAACATGGGGAAAATCTTCAAAATCCACATAGAGACTCGAAACTTGTTTCAAAAGATGCGCAGGAACAATACAAGCAAAAAAGTAAATCATGACCAAATCGTAGGTCACGTGGTAAAGCCGCCATTTTGATTTTCTTAAAATTTGTCTGATTTTGACATGTTAAATTTGGGTCTAAATAATCCCAGTGACATACTAGAGACTCGCAACTCGTTTTAAAAGATGCTTAATAACTAGACAAGCAAAATATGTTACCATTGCGAGGTCGTAGGTCACGTGGTTTCGACGCCATATTGAATTTTAACCTTTTTTGATCATGCACTTTTGCGGAAACACCACTTTGAAGACAGTTGCATCTAAGCGCTGAATCTTAGATTTATATGCAGCTGAAGCATTCGAGAATAACAAGTTTGTTATATTTTGAGTAAACTCCTAATACTTGTTTCACAATCACCTTTCAAAGTATGGTCATTTTGAATATTTAAATAAGTTTGATTTGAACTGACTTGATGAAGATTTTATTGAAGCGTCACTAGACAATAGACCACTCCTAATTTGATTTTCAGTAATTTCTATTGTAGAGGCATCGGACATAGCTACGAACTTTCACTTCAACCCGGAAGCAATTCAGAGACAATACAGTCCATTTCATTTTGATGTGTAAACAGAGGAAATTCCTACTTTCGTTTTGACATACATTGTGTTGCTGGGGAGTCAGTCATGCTAAACATTATATATTGATGGTGTTAAATTGTATCGAGAATTACTGACTGTTGCCTGAAATTACCAATTTGAAGATAATCGACTCAGGATAATGACAATATAGGCCAATATGTTTAAGTAGTTCTGATCGAAAACCGGACACTGCACCACGATTAACGCAAATCTACTAGACGATCGAATTTGATATGGGAAACCTATTTAAAACACAAACACGACAGTGTATGTTTATATTGTTTTAAAGGCCTGTGCATGTCAATGGGACGTGTAGTTTCGGTTCTGAATATTTATAATGATGTTAATTGTCGCTCATGCTGAAATAACCTACACGTTTGCTGTACAGTGTATGTTGACGTAGTTGCATCAATGCATAATGATTCTCCAAAGAGCAAAGAAATGATCTTGGACAAAATATCAACAAAAGCTACATAAATTCCCTTAATTTCGATAAATATTATCCGAACAAAACAGTGTCTTATAGATGTATAAAATATACTCACTAATTTTACCCAAGCTGTCATAGAAGTACTGGTGGCTCAGTGGTAAAATGTAGGATTTCTATTCCAACCGCCTGAGTTCGAGTCCACCAGAAAAAAACTTTTTTGACTTAGATATAATTTCAAATGTTCAAAACTTATTTTATTTTGTATGTTAAATTGTTTTTGAACTTTTATTCATCTAAACATTCATATTGGCAACACTGTCAACATTAGTGTAGTGGCTACTTTTTTTGGGTTGTATTTTTTAATAGTTCTTTACATGTAACCAATGAGATGATGTCATGAAATATTTTGGTACGTTTGTCGTTTTGCCGATTTTGGATTTTCGACTTCTTTAATGAGATTTGGGTCCAATAAGTTAAAAATTCAAATCTCAAAGAAAATCAACTTTCTCAGTTTTTAGGGTACGTGTCTTCACAAATCTTCCCCTAAATTACAACAATACATACAAAATAAACTTCCCAATGCACGGCATAACTCTTGCCAGTCTTCATTATTGGATGATTTAGGCCTTGCAGTATTTACTTAAGATATCTGTGTTTAGAAATCCAGGCCCACTATGCATTTTTGGTACAGCGATTCACAATCTTGGCAAAACAAAGCGAGGAGAAATACTGCAAGGGTTAAATCAGGCAGTAATGTTTTGTCTGCGTTGTAGACTACACATTGTCAATGGGGCTGGTTCCCGATGGCAGGTGGGATGAGGATGTAGTGTCTTCATGTACATGTTGGTTTATGTCTTCCAAGTCAGATTTCGTATGCCAAATGGATTTGTCTGTACTGGTTGTTGTACTCCCGGCAAAGGTTCATTTTAAATGGGAGAATCAAAATTATTTCGCTAATCGGCCTATACTTAAGAACAGGAAGAATTTCTGGATAACAACTTCTTTAATGTGAAAATACACGACGTTTCGGAGTACATACTCACTCATTCATCATTTGGAATGTAAGGAAATAACAAAATATGGTACATTTATATAGGCCTGTACTTATACAAATCGTTACACCACTTTGAAGATATTTGCATCTAAGCGATACAACTTAGATTTATATGCCGCTGAAGCATTGGGGAATAACAAGTAACATTAAATCACTCAAAATGTCCTTTTAAGGTATGGTGACGTTGTGAACAAGTTGGGGATTTTATTGAAGCGTCATGTGGAAGAGTTACTTCCCCTTGACCACCCTACGATGCTGTTAGCATGCACACTGACAACAACTTCCTCACTACATACAATACCTAACTGGAAAAAGTGCCATTAGCACGATAATTTATATGACTGATGAGTTTTAAATAGAAGTTCATCAAAATTGACTTTATTTTGATGTGTGAACAGGAAATTCACACTTTCGTTTTGGCTCGCATTGTGTTGTTTGGGGTCATGTCTGTTATATATGGTGCTATTGTATGTAGAAGTACTGATTGTTGCCGGAAATTACCAATTTGAAGATACTCGACACAGGATAATGACAATATTATCGAAACAAAACGATGTCTAAAAGATGTATAAAATATTATCAGTAATTGTCTGAAATCCTATCAGCTGTTAGTTTGGTCGAAAGGTAAAGCGTCTGACTTCTATTCAAGCAGGCTTTGTGCAGAAGTTCAAGTCTTCACAAGAAAAAACTTTTTCAACTTAAATATAATTTTAAATATTCAAAACTTATTTTTGTTTGTATGTTAACTTGTTTTCACTTGTTTTAGCGCTTTTGTTTATGCAAAAATTCATATTGGCAACACTGACCAGATTAGTGTACTGGCTATTTTTTTATGTTATATTTTTGAATATTTCTTCACATGTAACCAATAAGCTGCTGTCATGGAACATTTTGGTACGTTTGCCCATATCCAAATTAATCTATGACCTCGGCCGATTTTGGATTTTCGACTTCTTAAATGAAATTTCTGTCCAATAAGTTAAAATTTCCATCTCAATTTCTGGAAAACTGTATCAGACAGTTTCACAAAACCTTCACCAAACTAAGTACAACAAGAACAGGTTGACATGGCGACTGTACAGCAGGCTGAAAAAGGATTTTTGACAAAGAGATTAAAAAAAAAATAACATAAAGACTTCAAACTTTTTTAAATAGATGTGCAATACCAGGGACCTCTATATAATATCACTGGCAATACTAATACAAACAAAAAAGCAACAGTCACGTGGTTTAGCCACCTCTGATTTTCTTTGAAGTTGTTCGATTTTGACGTGTAAAATCTCAAAGCTCCTAGAGACATCCTAGAGATTTGAAACTTATTAAAAAATATATGCAATTACATTTGGAAGATGTTCTATTTCATTATCTTTGAATTAAATAAAACATTTAAGCGCAGAATCCGCTTGTCGTCGCTTGCGACTATATTTAGGTCTTCAAGACGAATGTCTGAAGACCTATTGTTGTTATCGTGTTTTTCCTTATTATTATTATTATTATTAAGGATTCTGCCCTTTGGGGCAGAATCCTTATTGTTATTGGCGTGTTTTTTTTTTTTTTTTTTTTTTTTTTTTTTGTTTGCACAGATCTTGTGAACGCGATTCAGCCAAAACGGCTGCAGATAATTCAACCAAACTCGGCAGTCTGATAGCTCTTACTAAGGACACGGCACAATAAGCTTTTGGGCCCAATCGTTTCAGCCATTAAAGGTCCAGTTCGATTCCAAATTTCGATTTTTAACATGGGAAAAAATTTTAAAATGCACTTAGAGACTTGGAACTTTTTTCAAAAGATGCGCAATGACCATGCGAGAAAAAAAGTAAATCATGGCAAATTCGTAAGTCACGTGGTTTTTCCGCCATTTTGATTTTAGACACATTTTACAATTTTCCGACCCCATGCACCTTTGGCAATCTTCTCCTCTGAAGATACTTGCATCTAAGAGCTCAAACTTGCATATATGTGTAGCTAAAGGGTTGGTGATTAAATGAATGTCTAAAGCATTAGCGTACCTCTTATACTTTTTTCACAGTGACCTTTCAAAGTCCGACAATTTTTGAAAATCGAAAACTTCAAAGGGACATAACTCAAATACCTACCCATCGAATTTTATGATTTTTTCAGGAGAGTGAGATTGGACTGAGGTCTTTATAAATCAATAATAAAATCGCTCGCGAACAGTCATTTCCGGTCATAATAAAGATCAACTTTAACATGGGGAAAATCTTCAAAATCCACATAGAGACTCAAAACTTGTTTCAAAAGATGCGCAAGAACAATACAAGCAAAAAAGTAAATCATGACCAAATCGTAGGTCACGTGGTTAAGCCGCCATTTTGATTTTCTTAAAATTTGTCTGATTTTGACATGTTAAATTTCGCTCTAAATAATCCCAGTGACATACTAGAGACTCGCAACTTGTTTCAAAAGATGCTTAATAACTAGACAAGCAAAATATGTTACCATTGCGAAGTCGTAGGTCACGTGGTTTCGACGCCATATTGAATTTTAACCTTTTCTGATCATGCACTTTTGTGGAAACACCACTTTGAAGACAGTTGCATCCAAGCGCTGAATCTTAGATTTATATGCAGCTGAAGCATTCGAGAATAACAAGTTTGTTATATTTTGAGTACACTCCTATTACTTGTTTCACAATCACCTTTCAAAGTATGATATTTTTTAATATTTTAATATGTTTGATTTGAACTGACTTGATGAAGATTTTATTGAAACGTCACTAGTTAAAAGACCAATAATAATTTGATTTTCAGTAATTTCTATTGTAGAGGCATTGGACATAGCTACGAACTTTTGGACATAGCTACGAACTTTTACTTCAACCCGGAAGCAATTCAGAGACAATGCAGTCCATTTCATTTTGATGTGTAAACCGAGGAAATTCCTTCTTTCGTTTTGACATACATTGTGTTGCTGGGGAGTCAGTCCTGCTAAACATTATATATAGGTGGTGTTATTGTATCGAAAATTACTGACTGTTGCCTGAAATTATCAATTTGAAGATACTCGACACAGGATAATGACAATATAGGCCAATATGTAAAAGTAGTTCTGATCGAAAACCGGACATTGCATCACGATTAAACACGATTTTACTATTGTCATAGTAAGCTACGTCCAAATAAGGCAAGATGATATTTTCCTGCGCCCGCCAAAAGAGTCCCGCTTCCATCATTCACAAACTACACATGTGGCAATTGATTAACAAACTAATCAATGAAACTACGCTCATTTAAGCAAGTCTTCCACACAGTATACCCATTGAAACCATTGAATGTGTATTCTAAAAACAGCTAAGGGTAACGGATTTCAGACATCATTGTCTCGTATCCAGAAACATTTATTCTGCCGATTCTAACACTTTATGAAGCCCTGTTCTACATCTTCATTGTCCTTGCATTTCTAAACTATTTCAATTCTATTCCTTCTCTTTCCTTTTTATTTAAAAATTATTATCAAATCATATTCTACCTAACCAGTACACCAATTGCCCCCTTTTGAAAATAGGTCTGAAACAACCACTTCTGGTCCATTCATTTACTTAAGTACACGCTCACACAATTGTATATTGTCACACAATTGTTCGATTTTAACATGTAAACTTTGGGTATCAATAATCCTACAGACAAGCTAGAGACATGCAAATGCTTCGCAATAACATCAGAAAGATGGCTTCATTCATTACATTTAATCTATCTATGCGCAGAATCCGCTTGTCGTCGCTTGCGACTATATTTATTATTATTCCGACGATTTTGTTCATTGTTTTCCCGAAAAACGGCTGGTCCGATCTGCATGAAATTTTCAGGGATTATAGCCTGTGTCCTAACTTAGATTTTGTCGAGCCATTTTTTTGAATTTCGTCCTGGTTCTTGAGTTATCTCCCCTTGAAGTTGAAACTTCAAACCTTAATAGCTCGAAAACTATTCAAGATATTTTCATAAAACTTTCACCAAAATGTGGGCAACAACATTCCCCATCGATTAGGCCTATAGCGGTTTTCGGCCGTAATGATAGATTTTTTGCTATTTCGAAAAAACTGAAAATTTGGTGAACTTTCGCGAGTTTGAGGGTACGCGTCTTCAAAAATCTTCTCCTAAATAACGGCAATACATAGAGCATCATGCAATAGCTCATTTGAAAGCTGAAAGAATGTAGTTTAAAGGAACCCCCCAAACCGTTGGTCTATTTTGAACGGTTAACGAGGTACAGCCATTTGAAAAATGAACTTTTTAAAAATACATTTTTTAGGGCTCGCATTCAAAGTGACATAACTCTTTTGTGAATCAACTTATGTCAAAGTTACTTAGTTCAATCTCTTTCTTATGAATAGTTTTGAAATTCCATAACATATCATTATCATATAAAAGTTATTAGTTAGGGCATAATTTGAGCATATTCCCAAAACAGTGAAATAATTTGATTTTGAGACTTTTTGAGGTGTTTATCCTTTGGGGAATTATTGATCATGAACCATTGAAGATAGGAAGACTTTAAATAGATTATGGTGATGTAGAAACATCATTTATTAAGGACAATATTTTTCAAGCTCAAATCTGTCTTAGTTTTGTTGTGACAAGTCATAGAAGTTTGTCATTTTTAAAAAATCGCAATTTTAATCAAACTTCAAAGGATCATAACTGCTTTACTTCTTCTGCTATTGAAGTTTTACATACACCTACGTATGCACAATTTCAAGAAGAACAACTTTTATGTTGACCGCTTTCATCACAAAGTTGATAGTTAAGCCTCAAAGATCGCAGGCGATGTCTAGGGGTCCAAATTTAAGCATTTTTGACTATTTTCTTGACTATTCAGAACAGCATAACGCATTTATTATGTATGCAATCCAACTGATGATTACATCTTCTTAAGTGGAAATTAAAGCACAACATTTTCTATGTTGCACCTTAGTATGGAAATATTAACCATTTTGTCTTAATCGTGAGAAATGTAATGTAGGGGTCCATTAATATGTGATTTTTCCGTTTTTAGAGGGGTACCTTCTTTGGAGAATTTTTGAAAAAAAACTACTGAAGATAGAGACATGTTTGATAGCTCATTTTAAAGAAGAGAAACTGGTGAATAACCGAGGGTCAAACATGGAGTTCAAGGTCAAGCAGAAGTCTTGAAGACCTAAGTATTGACGCGTCAATCCTAGTTAGGTCTTCAAGACGTATGTCTCGAAGACGTATTGTTATTATCCTGATTATTTTTTATTATTATTATTATTCTTTGTACCAATTGTGTTCATCAGATTTCCCAAGTAACGGCTGGGCCGATTTCCATGAAAATTTCAGGGGAGGTAGCCTGTAACCAAACCTAGAAGTAATTTTTTTACTTTTTTGATTTTCGACTTCTTTCTTGAGTTATCTCCCCTTGAAGTTGAAACTTCAAACCTCAATAGCTCAAAAACTTACCAAGATATTTTCATAAAACTTTCACCAAATTATGGGCAACAACATTCCCCATCGATTAGGCCTAGTGGGGATTTCGGCCGTAATAATAGATTTTTTGCTATTTTGAAAAAAATGAAAATTCGGTGCACTTTCGCGGGTTTGAGGGTACGCGTCTTCAAAAATCTTCTTCTAAATCACGGCAATACATACAGATATGTGTGATAGCTCATTCGAAAGCCAAGACAACGTAGAATATAATTTGCTAACAGAATTTTGAATTTCGGCCTAGAATTCGAGTAATCTGCCCTTGAATATGGTCCTTTTTAAAAAGGGCGTTTTTCGGTTGCAATTTCAAAGGGGGATAACTCTGTAACTAATTGACTAATGTCAAAGTTATTGATAGCCATCTCTTTCTGATAAAGAGCTAAACAAGTCCATAATACATTAATATCATATAAATGTTGATAGTTTCGGCACAATTTGGACATAATCTCAAAAAAGTAAAATTTTGTGATTTTGAGCATTTTCGAATGGTATATCCTTTGGATAATTATTGATTATGAACCAATGACGACAGGAAGACTTTAAATAAATCATGTTGAAGTAGAAACGTCATTTATTAATGACAATATTTTTCGAGCACGTATCTGTCATAGTTCATATGTGACAAGTCATAGAACATTGTCATTTTTCGAAAATCGCCATTTCTGGCATAGTTGAAAGGATCATAACTGCTTAACTAATAAAGATATCAAAATTGTATTTACACCGTCGAATGCACAATTTCAAGAACAACAACGTTTCTGTTGTACCCTTTCATCAAAAAGTTGATAGTTAAGCTCCGAACATCGCAAAGGTTGTCTAGGGGTCCAAATTGTAACATTTTTGAGTATTTTCTTTAACATTCAGAATAACATAACGCATTACTTATGTATACAATCAAAATGATGATAACATCTCCTGAAGTGGAAATTAAAGCACAACATTTTCATTGTAACACCTTAGTATGAAAATATTAACCATTTTGTCTTAATCGTGAGAAAGATCATGTAGGGGTCCATTACTATGTGATTTTTCAATTTTCAGAGGGGTACCTTCTTTGGAGATTTTTTGTAAAAAAACTACTGAAGATAGAGACATGTTTGATAGCTCATTTTAAAGCAGAGAAACTGGTGAATAACCGAGAGTCCAACATGGAGCTCAAGGTCAAGCAGAAGTCTTGAAGACCTAAGTATTGACGCGTCAATCCTAGTTATTATTATTATTATTTGTACCTTTCTTGTGGATCGTGTCCAGACTTAACGACTGGGCCGAATTTTACAAAATTTCCAGGGGTGATAGCCTGTGACCTGAAGTTGTGCACCTCGAAGCCCGATTTTTTATTTTCGACTTCTATCGTGAGTTATCTCCCCTTGAAGTCAAAACTTCAAACCTCAATAGCTCGAAAACTAATCAAGCTTTTTTCATAAAACTTTCACCAAAATGTGGGCAACAACATTCCCCATCGAATAGGCCTATAGCGGTCTTCGGCCGTAATAATAGATTTTTTGCTATTTCGAAAAAACTGAAAATTTGGTGAACTTTCGCGGTTTTGAGGGTACGCGTCTTCAAAAATCTTCTTCTAAATAACGGCAATACATACAGACACATAGTGTAGCTCATTCGGAAAGTGAAGGACTGCTGTTTATATGAATCTATCAACCTCAGCTCTATCTCAAACAGTTTCAGAGGCACAGCAATTTAAAAATTGAACTTTTTGAAAAGGGGATTTTCGGCCTTTGACTTTAAAGGGACATACCTCTGTAACGAATGAAGTTATGTCATAGGTACTTATTGCCTTCTCTTTCCAATAACTAGTTTAACAATTCCATTACATATCATTATCATATAAAAATATATGGTTTGGGCACAATTTGGACATATTCACAAAAAAGTAAAATTTTGTTATTTTCAGCATTTTCGAGGGGTATATCCTTTCAATAATTATTGCTAAAAAAACACAGAAGATAGGAGGATGTTGAATAAGTCATTTGAAGTGGAAACATCAATTATTAAGGACAATAATTTTCAAGCACGTATCTGTAATAGTTTACATGCGACAATTCGTATGAGATTGTCGTTTTTAGAAAATCGCCATTTTCAGCAAAGTTGAAATAATAATAACTGCTTAACTAATTAACCTATTGAACTTTTACTTCCACCTGCGTATATACAATTTCAAGAGGAACAACTTTTTCTGTTGCACTCTTTCATCAAAAAGTTGATAGTTAGGCTTCAAACATCACAAATGTCGTCTAAGGGTCCGAAAATGAGCGTATTTCACTATATTAATGAATATTCAAAAGAACATGAAAAATTAATCATGTATGCAATCTAAAAGATGATAACATCAACTTACGTGGAAATTAAAGCACAACATTTTCTATGTGTACCTCAGTATGAAAATAATTACCATTTTGTCTCAATCATGAGAAACATCATGTAGGGGTCAATAAATATGCGATTATTCCAATTTCAGAGGGGTACTTCCTTTGAAGAATTTTTGTAAAAAAACTATTGACGATAGAGACACGTTCGATAGCTCATTTTAAAGCAGAGAAATTGGAGAATAACCTTGAGTCCAACATGGAGTTCAAGGTCAAGCAGAAGTCTTGAAGACCTAAGTACTGCCGCGGCAGTCCTAGTTGTTATTGTCATTGACAGCGGTCAACATCTATTGTTGTTATAACAAGAGAATTAGTGAGCAAAGCTCACTCATGATACCCCCGCTTTTACATTAACATTGGTCAAAGAGAAATGTTTGAAAATAGCAAAAGGGTATCAATGTTTAAACTTTTGTATGAAAAGACCATAACATATATTATTAAAGCAGAGTAAGTATTACACCTCTAAGCATGTTTTAGAAGTAAAAGTCAAAGTGGTTTCGTAACATTTGAACAACTAGAAGAGCGTTTGCGGGACACCGCAAAAGCAGAGTAGCTCCGAAACTTTGGGTCTCGCCTTTCCCTGTTCCGCCTTCTCCTCAGCATAAATAAAATGGGATTTTTTTTGGACCAAAATTTGTTCATTATTCAAGTTATTCTAACAAGTTGAATCATCACTGGGGTCACTTTTCACAAGTTTGTTCTTAAAACCTATTTCTGATTTCAAAATTGGATCAAAAGATTAACATGGCCTGAACCAGTATCTCATGACCTTGACCTTGACCTTAGACCTTCAAGGTCACACCATCACTGATTACTTTTCATTGTGTATAACAATCATGCAATGACTCAAAGTGTTCATTTTAACATAAGGCATATTCACAATAGCATGCTTAAGTTGCGACCTTGCTGTGACCTTGACCTTTGACAGATTTTAGCGAAAACTTTTTCAAATCTTGGTCTATCTCCATAGTTGATATATACCAAATAAGAGCCTGACAGCACAAAAACGTTTGAAGTTATCATGTTTACAAGGATTATTGTAGTAATTAAAGCACTCATGACCTTGACCTTTGACCTTGAATGTGAACATGTCAAAATCATTTACCAGATTTATAAGAAAGAAGCTATGTATATGAGGTGTTAATACCTTCTTGGAAACAAGTAGTATTTGAGTTATGAGCAGAACCAAAAGTGTGACCATAGACGCGCACACAAAGACGCTTAAAAGTGGAAAATCTGAAAAAATAATCATGGAATCTGAGTGAAACATAGAAAAGGCACATCTAGGGACCATAAAGTGTACATGTATAAAGTTTCATAACAATTGAACAAGTAATATTTGAGTTATGAGCGGAACCAAAAGTGTAAGCATAGACGCGCACACAAAGACGCTTAAAAGTGGAAAATCTGAAAAAATAATCATGGAATCTGAGTGAAACATAGAAAAGGCACATCTAGGGACCATAAAGTGTACATGTATAAAGTTTCATAACAATTGAACAAGTAGTATTTGAGTTATGAGCGGAACCAAAAGTGTTCCGGACGGACGGACGGACGCGCTGAGCGCTATATACTCCCGACTACTTCGTAGCGGGGGTATAATTATTCGTCATAATCTTGTTTCAAAAGAGTTTTTCTAAGTGTAATTATTTCCATGTTGCCAAAATATGTATTTATCCAGTTGTTGAAGCATTCCCAGTGTTGTAATTCATATTTATTCGGGACTGCAAGATCTATGTTATTGTATTCATGCGCGAGGGCGATTCTCTCGGACAAGTTAAATAATTGCTAAATTCCTTGGGGCAGTAACAATTTATGTTAGTTTTGGTTGCTGTCCCTTCAATTCCACTTGGGGCAGAGCATGCCCCTTCATAATTAATGAGTAATCTTCATATTTCAACGTATGTGAATTCAGAACCTTCCTCCCCATGTTAATTCCCATTGACGAACATTGAATTGTACATTTCTCAATGAATTCTTCATGTATTGTTGTTTTGTAAAATGCATCTGATAGATAATCTTATGTAATGGAGAATGCATAAGGATCGAGCTGTGGATTTGTTAAAAATAATCAACTTGCCCCGAAGGGGCAAGTTGATTATTTTTAACGAATCCACGAAGGGGCAAGTTGATTATTTTTAACGAATCCACAGCTCCTCATGCATTCTCCATCTTAATCCATGTATGACTTCACGAAACATGCATATGTGATTATTTTAGATTTGAAACAACAAATTTCAATTATGGAATACCAATTTTGCAAATTTAGGTGCTCATTCATCGGATATGGTACAAGATGCTGCGGCCTGAAATGGTTTCTTCCACGCACGTGCAGCGTAAAACTTCCACGCGAAGCGAAGTGATTGACAGCTGAAACTCTGCCTTTCCATGCCTTCCGTGCCTTGAATAGAACGTTGGATTCTTACTGACAAACAATCCTAAGGTTTCTAACAGCGTCTTGTGGCCTAATGGTGAGAAGCGCTGACTACCAAGCGAAGGGTTGCATGTTCGAATCCAGGTTCATGCATTACAAAAATTACCTTGTCTAGTTGAGAGATATTTTAAAATCCTATTAATGAACACTAAGACAAAATACATTAGTCTCGAAAAATGTACTCGGTTAGCCATTACTGAAAATGTCTAAACCTAACACCCCTCCTGACTGGGACAGTCCATGAACAGTTGAAAACAGTAATCAACTGAAAACACAATAGAGTGACGTCTTGACCATGGGCATGCACACAATCTACAATTTAGAATCCCCATTGGTCAAGGAGTCTGCACACAACTTTTCAGCTCTCTAGACCTTTTGGAACTGGAGAATAAGATGAAAATAGGTTTTTAAGGATGTGACCCCGGTGACCCCATTTGGGGTCATGGGGTCAAGAAATCTACAATTTAGAATCCCCATTGGCCAAGGAGTCTGCAAAACAACTTTTCAGCTCTCTAGAACTTTTGGAACTGAAGAAGATGAAAATAGTTTTTTAAGGATGTGACCCGGTGACCCCATTTCGGGTCATGGGGTCATGAAATCTACAATTTAGAATCCCCATTGGCCAAGGAGTCTGCATACAACTTTTCAGCTCTCTAGAACTTTTGGAACTGGAGAAGAAGATGAAAATAGGTTTTTAAGGATGTGACCCCTGTGACCCCATTTGGGGTCATGGGGTCACGAAATCTACAATTTAGAATCCCCATTAGCCAAGGAGTCTGCACACCACTTTTCAGCTCTCTAGACCTTTTGGAACTGGAGAAGAAGATGAAAATAGTTTTTTAAGGATGTGACCCCGGTGACCCCATTTGGGGTCACAGGGTCACAAAATCTACAATTTAGAATCCCCTTTGCCCAAGGAGTCTGCACACAACTTTTTAGCTCTCTAGAACTTTTGGAACTGGAGAAGAAGATGAAAATAGGTTTTTAAGGATGTGACCCCTGTGACCCCATTTGGGGTCCTGGGGTCATGAAATCTACAATTTAGAATCCCCATTGGCCAAGGAGTCTGCACACAACTTTTCAGCTCTCTAGACCTTTTGGAACTGGAGAAGAAGATGAAAATAGGTTTTTAAGGATGTGACCCCTGTGACCCCATTTGGGGTCACAGGGTCACGAAATCTACAATTTAGAATCCCCATTGGCCAAGGAGTCTGCACATAAAATTTCAGCTCTGTGGAGTCATTGGTTCTGGAGAAGAAGTCGAAAAAGCGAAAAGTTTACGGATGGACGGATGGACGGACGGACGGGGGACACCATGCCATGCCATAAGCCCATCGGGCCTTTCAGGCCTGATGAGCTAAAAACATTAATGAATTAATAATATTTAATTATTAATTTAACAACATAAAAATAAATGAACAAATAATATTACTATTATTTGTAAGGAAATAAGATTACTCTCCACTCATAATTTGCCATCGTAGGTCAAAGATACTCAAGCCAGACATGAACCCTGAGAGTTTTTATTATTTATGAACTTGTTGTTATTTGCTGAATTGATCTGTGACCTGGTTTGTAACCTCAAGAATAAAACTCTGTTGATTTCAAGATCTGTTCCTGGTTCTTATGTGAGGTGACTTACAATATCACCGATGTATATCCAAAGCATGTGTAAAGTTTCAGAAAGATGAATAAAAACTGTGGGAGGAGTTGATTTCGGACGGACGGACAGACGGGCTGCACCACAACATAAACCCCCTTGGGTTTCACCCGGGGGTTAAAAATGTCTCTAAACCAAACCAAACAAAGGCCTCATGAATTGGTTCAGGACAAGAATTTATTTAAATGGAAAGCGAAAGATTTATATTCAAAAGGAATGTTTTATAATTATGTCTAAATTATGACCTTCAGAGACAAATCAAAGCACTCACTATTTGGAGATCATTTTTACACATCTCTATGGCTGCATGTTTAAATCTTTCATCAGTTGTCAAGATACGCTTGTAAATCCACAGAAACTTAAAGAAAAAAATATCAATATCATGATGATAAATAACTGCAGACAAATGACAAAGGTTTCCATTACTGGTCTAGTGATACATACAATATAATTTTTGAAACATTGTTTGTATTTTGGGCCAATGACCTCTTACTAAATAAAATGTCTATGTCTGTGTCTCTGTCTAGTGATACAATGACACTTGCATCAGTGTAAAATCTCTGTGTACTAGCTACACAGTTAGGATTGTTTCTCAAGATTTGTGTTGATTCATCAAGAGGGGTTTATTGGACATTTAGCAACTGGACACATTTAAAACTAACAACCAATTGACTTGTGAGAAGTAACAATTTGAAAATAATTAATTCAAATTTACACTTTGTTTAATGAATCAAATTGATGAATTAATTATTTTTAAATCGTTTTGTTTACAACCATGACTAAATCAATGATCAATGATCATGCAACTTACATGTTGACATTCCTTTCCAAGTTCATCATCCATCTGAAATCAGATAACAGAACATTTAATAATTGAAATCACAGTTTTGACAACAAACTTCGAAGATGGTGGCATCATTTTATCCAAATTTTACTTGTGAAGCACACTAATTTTTTAATTGCCAGCAAAATACGCTTATTTATTGAATAGCACAACTTCCGATTTTGATGATAAAAAGTCAATGCTGCAGTTTGTGTAAGTTTTGGAAAGTTAAAGGTTGTTTTGTGTTATTTTGAATACTTTGGACATGTTGATGTTAATTGCTTTCAATGTCAATAATTTGAGGGTTTCAAGTCAAAGCATGCACATGAAAAGCAAAGTGCTAAACAGCGAATTTGATTAGGCTCGTTCAGATTACACGGAAAACGGCATACGTTAATCATCCAGTCAAAATCTTCTGGTTACATAATCGATAATCAGACTGTTTTACGCCAATTGACATTATATGTCGATTTCAGGATATCCCAGTCTGATTAACATTGACAGTTTTCCCGAGGATTAAAAGTTGCAAAAAAGAGCATTGACAGGATCATATGAACTCATATCGTTCTAAGGTTTCCTCTCCACATGATCAGATGCTTGCATGTTTTAACGCAATTCAGTTGAGAGGTCATCACAAGACTTCAAACAAACGCTTTCAGTGCAAGAAGCTTGGGGCAAGTAAATCCAAACAGCCATCCTTTTGTCTGTGTCCGCATCATTCGGAATGATATGATTCAGTATATGTAAACCGGCAATAGTAAAATCCACTAAAAATTCATTAAATTTGGTCATAAAATAGATTGAACCCCGACTCTTACAAAGAAACTAAAAAAATGATACCTCACCATTGAAAGTGTTCTACTAGGTGGCGCCGCAAGCTGATGGGGACCCTATAATTTTCATAAATTGTGTCCCTTTCTTACACAATAAAAAATATTAATAAATAAATAATATGCAATAATTTATTTGTTTCTTATTTTGATCTAAATTTAAAGAGTAACAATTATAAAGTCAGTATCAATGAAATAAAAGGCTTTTCCATTGTGAGTTACATTGTTTAAAAACAAAAAGTATATACATAGTAGCAATAATTTGATTGGCCACCTATTGACTGGGTTCCATCTGAAGTTCAGAACTACACTGATACAGAACACACACCTATACAGGGTGTCAGACGTCACATCTCGGTAGATGCACATTTTGCAGATCTTATTCCTTGACACAAGATCGATGTCAATCAGACTGGGATTTCCCTAACCTGATGGACTTACAGCAGTTTTTTGTTCTAAGTCAGATAGCTTTTTCTGGAAGTCGAGCTACTATTAATATTTAATTGTTTTAAAACGGAGGTAAGTCATTGATCTTTGGGTAAAGTTTTGCATAAGTCAAAGGTAAATTTAAGAAAGTCTGTGACCTCAAATTTACAGAATTTTAACCAAGTTTCACATCCAACATTTTTAATAAACATTTAGAACATGAGCAGGGGGGTGCCATCCAAACGAAGACATGACTCAGGGGTTGCTTCATAGATTTAATTGTTACGTTTCGGGGGGCTTTGCTTGCGCCCCCCGAAACGTAACAATTAAATCTATGAAGCAACCCCTGAGTCATGTCTTCGTTTGGATGGCACCCCCCTGCTCTTATTCTAACTAATGTTTTCATTAGTCCGCCATCCTGGCATCCTTTAGTGGATCCGGAGTAATGTTCTCAGTCATGCACCCCCATATCCTGACCGTGGAAGACGCCACCACACACCCACATTTAGAACATATTCTAAATTTAAGCAAAAAAATGCAAGTAGAAATGCTCATGACTTCCCCCATATTTTCGTAGAATGTCTGGTGTTGGCTAAATATACGCAAGCAGAGTTTGAGTCATCAATGGAGCTAAAACTCGAACAAACCTGTATAGGTTGCAGATTCTTTGAAGGGGATCCTCCTTGGGGTACTTATTGCATAAAATCTCTGATTTTAGGTATATGACAGGTTGTAACTATTTTTTCCACATAACAAAATTTATTAAAAAATAGAGCCAATTTTTGGGCTCTGTAGCTCATCAGGGTGTGAGACTTATTTCTTACCCGCCCCAGGAATGTAAGTTCCTGATCTCACATAAAGGTTAACCCCTAAACTTGTGTGTGTGAAACCTGTAGCCACAACCTCAGACCAAATCTTCACAGGCAAGAAAGAGAAACACAATATATCTGCTCTACATATTTATTCAGTACATGCAGTTTATATAAACCGGGTCTCAATCTTTATACAGACTTATTCAGCACATGCAATATATATATCAGGGTTTCAGTCTTTATATGGACTTACTCAGTACATGCAATATATATATCAGAGTTTCAGTCTCTATATAGACTTATTCAGTACATGTTATATATATATCAGAGTTTAAGTCTCTATATAGACTTATTCAGTACATGTTCAATACAATTCTGAAATGTGTTTACATAACACGCGGATACAGAAGTAGGGAAGATGTGAGCAAACCGATATCCACACAGGGTGTCAATACATACAGGCTCTGAATAGTTACTCAAACATATTCAATACACTTCCGAAATGTGTTTACATAACACGCGCATAAAGAAGTGGGGAAGACATGACCCAAAAGAGATTCACACAAGAGGTCAATAAGTACAGGCTCTGAATAGTTACTCAAACATATTCAATACACTTCCGAAATGTGTTTACATAACACGCGCATAAAGAAGTCGGGAAGACATGACCCAAAAGAGATTCACACAAGAGGTCAATAAGTACAGGCTCTGAATAGTTACTCAAACATATTCAATACACTTCCGAAATGTGTTTACATAACACGCGTATAAAGAAGTGGGGAAGACATGACCCAAAAGAGATTCACACAAGAGGTCAATAAGTACAGGCTCTGAATAGTTACTCAAACATATTCAATACACTTCCGAAATGTGTTTACATAACACGCACATAAAGAAGTGGGGAAGACATGAGCCAAAAGAGATTCACACAAGAAGTCAGTTAATACAGGCTTATGCAAATATCTACGGTCCGTAAATAGACAAGATGGCCGACTCGAAATCACACGTGGGCTGAAGACTCACGACTTCAGGTCAAAAGTTACAAAGGCCAAGCCTTAGCACATGTTATTCAAAGTAAAACTATTTCCTACGAAGAAACATATTTATATTACATATTATACTAAACTATTGGTAAAATACTATGATGTGACTGACAGAAACTTAACCAATTACCTGAGTAACATATAATAGTGGAGTAACGACATTCTTCATGTGGGCCCCTCGCACGTGTGAGGGTCTACTTTCTAACCTGGGTTTTTATAGCCTAACGTGACGTCTCACAACTTCCGTTGTGTAAGATAAATTAGTTCCACATGAAAACGTGACAGTCCCTTACGGAAACAGCCGAAGTACTTCGAATGTTCCACTTCCACATGCCTGACGCATGCCCGAACGTAAGCTACATCGTGGATCTGTCTGTCTGTCAACAAACTCCGGAGGAAAACCCCAGCACTCATATCGCGGAACTTGTGTAAACGGAGGCCAAACAAAATGTCAGTCCAAGGCTGACCTCACTTCTGGGAGGTAAAAACCACTGTTCGTTACAAGGGTTTATATTGTTTAATGATGAAGACTGAAATAGATTTTTAGGTCATGGCTTTAGGCCCTTATTTGAGGCACCACAGGGTCTCCAAATCTAAAATTTAGAATCCCCATTGGCTAAAGAGTCTGTACACAATATTACAGCCTTCTAGGTACATTTGTTCTGGAGTAGATGAAAATAGGTTTTTAAGGAAGTGAACCCTGTGACCCCATTTGGGGTCACGGGGTCACGAAATCTACAATTTAGAATCCCCATTGGCCAAGGAGTCTGCACACAACTTTTCAGCTCTCTAGACCTTTTGGAACTGGAGAAGAAGATGAAAATAGGTTTTTAAGGACGTGACCCCTGTGACCCAATTTGGGGTCATGGGGTCACAAGATCTACAATTTAGAATCCCCAATGGCCAAGGAGTCTGCACACAACTTTTCAGCTCTGTAGGCCTTTTGGAACTGGAGAAGAAGATGAAAATAGGTTTTTAACGATGTGACCCCTGTGACCCCATTTGGGGTCATGGGGTCACGAGATCTACAGTTTAAAATCCCCATGGGCAAAGAAGTCTTCACACAACTTTTCAGCTCTCTAGACCTTTTGGAACTGGAGAAGAAGATGAAAATAGGTTTTTAACGATGTGACCCCTGTGACCCCATTTGGGGTCATGGGGTCACAAGATCTACAATTTAGAATCCCCATGGGCAAAGGAGTCTTCACACAACTATTCAGCTCTCTAGACCTTTTGGAACTGGAGAAGAAGATGAAAATAGGTTTTTAAGGATGTGACCCCTGTGACCCCATTTGGGGTCATGGGGTCATGAAATCTACAATTTAGAATCCCCATTGGCCAAGGAGTCTGCACATAAAATTTCAGCTCTGTGGAGTCATTGGTTCTGGAGAAGAAGTCGAAAAAGCGAAAAGTTTACGGACGGATGGACGGACGGACGCCGGACGCCATGCCTTGCCATGCGCCCGCTAAAAACTGAAAAACTATAAAAACATACTTTGGGTCACCCCTCTTGAGCCTCCCTCCCTAGTGGTTGCTATGTAGCCAAGGGCAGATAACTCTATTCTCACCACTTTCAATCCAGTCATGGCGACTGAATGAAGGGGAGGTGGGTGGCCCTACCCCAAGGAGGATCCCCTTCAAAGAATCTGCAACCTATAGTTTGTTCGATTCTTTTTCAGAAGGGATCCTCCTTGGGTAGTCTTAAACTCAAGACTATGAAAAAGTATTTATTCTGAAATACATATATATAATATCGTTGATACTAATGGCCCAAGTCTTGTTCCCACGGTTTCTTCCCCGACTTTAGGCCTGTAAGGTGGCCATGAGTCCATCAGGTAATCCCCAGGTCTTTAGTTTTACTTGCCCATGGTGGATGCACATGGTACTTTGGGTGAGTTATTTATCTATTCTATGCGCCTATTGGTGCAGACTGAATGCCACTGCCTTTGACTTTGTCTTTGGGAGTCTATCTTATGCAATAAGTACCCCAAGGAGTAGTCTAACACTTAGACTGTAAACAAAAATTTTTTTTTGAAAAGGAGCCTTTTTTTATATGAAAATTCCATTTCTTACAGTCTCCTTTTCAACACTTAATTAATTGGTGATTTTTTTTTAGAAAATTCTTTTTCACCATTTCTTATAGGCTCCTTTTCAATATTTGATAAAATGGTGATATTCTATAAATAAATTCTTTTTTAGAGTCAGTGGAAGACTTAAGCAGTCTCACGCACAGTCTATAACACAGCGCTGCACAGTAGTTTGAAGTAACCTGAAACCTCTGTGTAGCTATCAGTTTTCATCCTTCTGCCAGGAAGTGGTCACCCCCAGGTCAACACATTGCAATTACATAACATGCAGACACTGGACTCACAGCGAGTAAAATTTATATGTTAGATGTTGTTTTTCCTGCAATTAATTATTTTTCTGTACTGGAGAAGAAGATGAAAATAGGTGTGGTGTCACAATCTCATATAGCTACTTCTTTTATAGTCCTATGTTATCACCAGTCATCACTAGTCATATTCAGTTCACATATCTCATGAAAAATGAAAACAAATTAATTCCTCTTCAAGTTATTCCTTCAGAGGGTATTCAATAGTTCTCATTTCAAATAGATTCACATTAAACATGTCCATAATGTAGACATCTATCTCATTTCTTGTTCCTATTTATTATTAACTGCAAAGATAATAGAAAACTAAATCAGTTATAAAGTATAAAATATGATATAAATACGGTATACCAAATTGACTCGTACTGGAAATTCTCATTAATTAATTAATTAATTCTCCAAATAATTACACAATATCATGAGATATTAAAAAACTCCATTATTTACTCTTAAATTTCAAAGAACATTATATTAGATTTAACAAGCAAAAAAGTGAGCTTGGCTCACTAATACCCCTGACTGTTTAAGTTTGACATTTTTATTTTACTTAAAGAGAGAGGTGTTTGCACACCTAAGGATTGATAAGCTATGAAATGTAATTGCTAAGATTAAACTGTTTGTGAAAATGGTAGGACAAGTCTCAATCTTCATGTAAAAAAGGTGGTTTAAGTCAAAATAGGAATAAAAGTAACTTGAAAAGGTATTGGTAACATAATACACTACTGCTATTACCACTGATTTCAACTTTATTTTGGAAATTAATCCATCATAATGATTCATTCAAGTGTACATGGAAGCACACCCCTGAAGGCACAGTGAGAGATATATAGCACTTTATGGCTGAAAGGAAAGAAAATTTAACTTTTCCCAAAATATAACCAGTGGAAATATAAAATAGTAAAATCAACAAGAACACAGAAGTAGCTTTTGATGAAAGTTACATGAAAAAGAAAATGATGAAGTCAACAAATCACAACACAGAAGTAGCTTCATTCATTCTAGCTATGATAAAGTACAAAAATATAAATAATCGCCAAAAATTCAAAAATTCACCAATTCCGTTTAAACTTCGCACTGCACCTCTCCTAGTGGTGAAGAAGACATGTACCAAATTTGAAAAGGATGAGATGAATAGTTTTTCTGTAATCGATCGGACAAAAATTGTCTTCGGACGGACGGAAGGTATAACTATATACCCCCAACCGTTGGTCGGGGGTATAATGAAAGATTTTGTATTAAGTCTTTAGAATACTTTTAGACTTGTGTACCTTTATCAGCAAATTCACTTGCAAAATACAAATAATTATCATATGTGAAATGTGAGACAAATATAAAATATGACTTATAATTTTTGTTAGACCTCCAATTCTAAGTTTTTAATTCTCAACATCTCTTTTTCATCAGACATATTATATTCTCAAAGCACATGTGAGAACTCTCACATCAGAAAGATGAAATGCCTTTAACTCAGGTGTTTTCTTTAAAATTACCTCCCTTACCTACTTACTGATTGAAGTGCACATAAAATCTCAGAAAAATGGTGTAAACTGAAATAGGCTTTTAGGTTATGATCCCTGTGACCCATATTTGGGGTCACAGACTCACCAAATTTACAATTTAGAATCCCTTACAGCCAAGAAGTCTGTACATAAAATTTCAGCTCGCTAGAGCAATTGGGACTGGAGATGAAGATGAAAATAGCATTTTAGGTCATTGCCTCTGTGACCCATATTTGGGGTCTCACAGTCACCAAATTTACAATTTAGAATCCCCTTCAGTCAAGGAGTCTGTACAAATAATGTCAGCTCAGGCCTGATGAGCTAAAAATCAAAATCGACCAGCCCTCAGTAGCTCATTCAGCTAGGGGGTTTGACGACTCTGCCCACTGGAGAGAACTGTCTGACCAAATCGAGCCCGCTTACCCGAGAGCCTGTAATGACGTCGCGACTGCCCTAACCGAATGAGCCTTGAGGTCACCTGGGGGCTCACAGCCCTTATGAACATAGGCTAGGCAAATATCCGACACAATCCATCTAGAGATTGACTGTTTGGATACGGGTAAACCCTGCTTGCCTCCGCCATAGCAGCAAAAAAGCTGCTTATCCTTATGGATAGAGGCTGTTCACCCTCAGGGTCCTGCCCACGTCCAGTATATGATCGTGCGAGGCCGGAGAACCTGATGCCGCCGGCTGCTTCAGCGCCGGTAACTTAATGGGGGCTGTCACATGAAATGAATGGGCCACTTAAGGTCAGTAGGAGTCTGGCAGTCTTATACTGACTCTGTCTCTGTGAAAGACTATGAGTTCGGGATCGGCGGACATAGCATGTATGTCGCCTACCCGTCTGCCAGACGCCACCGCCACCAGAAAAGCTGTCTTCCAGGTTAGCAACTGGAGAGACAAAGAAGACCTATCCATGAACCTAGGACCAGAAAGCCAATCAAGGACTATAGATAGGTCCCATACGGGGCTGATCCGCCTCAAAGGAGGACGGATCCTGTCCACACATGCTAAGAAGCGCTGGACCAGTGGATGGGCACCCAAAAGAGCACCGTCCACCGGAATGTGAGATGCTGAGATAGCCGTGGAGTATCCCCTGACAGTTGAGGCAGCCAAGCCAGCATCCAATCTGGACTGCAGGAACTCCAGGACCACAACTAGATCTGCAGAAAAGGGATCGAGAACGTCCCTATCTGCACACCAGCGCGAGTAACAGGTCCATCTATCCTCATACTGAATGTTTGTCGAATCCCTCCTCGAAGTCAGTATTGTGTCTGCAACTCGTGCAGGAATACCGCTGTTTTGGAGGCGATTCCGGACAGAGGTCAAGCCACCCACTGGACCCTGGGGTTGGGGTGGGGGGCTCCGTCCTGGGACAGAAGTCCCGGTCAACACGGTAACAGAGCTGGTGGCATAGCCAGAAACCTGAGTACCTGTGGAAACCAACTCTGCGCTGCCCATAAAGGTGTCAGAAGCACCAGCAGATGCAGAGGCTGAGTGGCTAGATGGGCAAGGACCTTGGGGATCAGAGGCACTGGTGGGAACGCCCACAGAACTCTGTCGGTCCCGTCCAGTACGAACGCGTCCTGGGATACGGCCCGTGGGTCGGACTGGAGCAGACCTGACGTATCCAGTGTTTCCGTTGACTTTGACCGATTTAAATTGAACATGACCGGTAATTTCAAAGGCTGCCGGTCATCATGTCCGGCAAAATTTTCAAAACCATTTTTCCTAATTCTATGTAATTTGGATTCTTGTTGATGCAATCGTTTCATTCACAATGATATCAGTGTTTTTTCAAACAAGAGGTACGAGTTATGGGGGGAAACCAGGCTATAAATAACCTGACACCATGAGATATGCGCTGATTGGTTCATACAGAGTCTTGTTCAAAGCGTGATCTCAGTGACGTCATTGATTTAAAAAACACACGTTGTCATATTTTGGTTGTAATGCCACTAACTTGATAAATAATGATCATGAGAAGCCGATAATATACAAAGCAGAGGAAGAAAATATCGCATAGTTACATGTCGAGTCCCAGTAAAAACAGTACTGTAGCATGTTTTGTCAGTCGATTTGCTAATAACTAAATATTCCAGAAAACAAGTTCAAATTCAAACATATTGTGTCACTTTCTGTAGATGACTGGTGTGATTCCAAGATGTTCTGTCAAATTGTTTGTAAAAGACGTTCAGTTAATTACCTGTCAAAATAAATCAGTTCTTGCAATAATTTGAAACTTGAAAAAATAAATTGTGTGTGTGTTTCAGATGCGCGACACAATATCACGTCATACTCTTGAAACTATCTCCTGTATAAAAAGAACAAGAAGCATCTTTTCCGTCATGAATAAATAATAAAATATTCAATACATCTTAAATTATGTTTAATTGAAACCGACATAAAAATACCAGTCAAAATAAAGCCAGTTCATCACTGATCGATCGGCGAGTCATAATGTAGAATCATTTTGAAAAATTGTTTTGTCAGACTGTATCCACTATTCAAAACAATTTTAGTCGTGCCAGTACTCATGCAGATACTGATAGTGATCATGAAACATCTTAATTTCTTTGAATTAGTATTTTTCAATTTAAAATTGTAACATCAGTCATCATTCAGTCGAAGCCTTCAAATTGACATACTTATGCGCTAGAAGGTTCCTTCATTGTGATTGGTTGAATATGGTTGTGACGTATGGGGGCCGTATAACATTCATAATGACGCTTTATTGTAAGAAGAGTTCTACATTTATTTGAATGGTCGTAACACACGTTATGTGGGTAAGATATTCTTAAGATAGTCAAACCAAAGAAAATCGAATAAAACGTGCGAGATAATTTTTGTATTAATGCACGAAGGAAAATATTCAAATAGCATTCTTTGAAACCACCCCCTTCAACAATGCAAATGGCCGCAAGTTACTTGCACATGAAGACAGCAACTTTGTGAGAAGTAGCCTATATTTTCATATATTTTTTTACCATGTTAAGCAGACGCCGTTTTCTATTTTCACCGTGATTTAGATCCAATATATATATTTTTCTACCACCTGGCAAATCTGTTTAATCATTTACAAGTTAACGGTTTATTCATTCATGACAAACGATATGTACCGTGAGGTTTTTACAGGAACCTGGACGTAAGGAAAGATATTTTTTTTATGAATATGCACACGAACAATTTTCATATAAGACATACACAGCTAATCAGTAATAAAACAGGAAGATTAAAGTGAATAGTTTTTGTTATATTTTCTTTGTTTGCATTTCAATGACTTGACCTATAAAATTTACAAATGTCCGGTATTTTACATGCTCGCCGGTCACAATGTCCGGCTGGAAAAAAAGCCAGCGGAAACACTGGTATCTTAAAGTTCATAGCTGACGCAAACAGCTCCACCTGGAACGACCCGTATAACCCAGAGATAGTCCCAAATATGCATCTGCTCGGACATTGTCCATCCCTGGTAAGTACACTGGCAGGACCGTGGTGTCGACCTGGTCGCACCAAAGAAAGAATTGCCACGTCTCCTCCGGGAGGGTCAGAGAAACTGTACCGCCCTGTTTGAGGATGTAAGTCATGGCGGTCCTGTTGTCCAACTGGAGCCGGACCACCTGACCTTCCACCTGATCCCTCAGGTGCTGCAAGACCAGCCTGGCCGCCCTGAGCTCTAACACATTGATGTGCAGCTGAGACTCACCCTGTGACCACAGGTCCGAGACCGTGCGAGATCCCAGAACCCCGCCCCAACCCGTGAGGGAGGCGTCGGTCTGAACCGTCAGGGTTGGCACCGGAGACTGCAGAGGGTAACCCCGAGTCAGGTGATCGACATTTGTCTACCAAGAAAGATGTGGTAAGACCCACTCCGGAGTGATGAGCAGCTTCTCGTAAGACTCCGAGTGGGACCATATAGACCCGCCAAGGCTTGTTGGACGGGCCTCATGCGGAGCCGGGACCTCGAAACCACATCCACGGTCGCTGCCATGACTCCTAAGAGCTGGAGCCAGACCCGAGCCGTGTGGGTTGGAGAACTGAGAAACGAGTTCACAGCCCCCAGGATCTTTGGGACCCGGTCCGGTGCCAGGGAGACTATCCCCGGCTCCGTCTGAAACCTGGAGCCCAGGAAGACTAGGTCCCGCGATGGGGCTAGCTCCGACTTCTTGAGGTTCACGATCCACCCCAGCGTGACCAACGTGTGCGGTATGGCCTGGGTGGACTCGTGGTTCTGAAGCTTGGACAGCGCTCTGATGAGCCAGACGACAAAACCTGCCCTGAGACCTGGCCACCTGTGCCGCTACCAGCATAAGCTTCGTGAATACCCTCGAAGCCGTAGAGATTCTGAAGGGTAGCACCCTGAATTGATAGCAGTTCCCTGAATGCAAACCGCAGACACTTGCTTAAGTCTGGGTGCATCGGAACATGAAGATAATTGTCCTTGAGGTCGATGGAGGAGAGCCACTCCCCGACCTGCACTGTCGAAATCACAGATCTTAGAGTCTCCATCTTGAACGATGGGACCTCTATGAGCTTGTTCATGACTTTGAGATTCAGAATGAACTGAAACCTCTGCCCTTCTTGGTCACCAGGAAGTAGGTGGAGTAATTTCCGCTCTCTTCCTGGCCCACAGGAACTTGCTCGATCGCAGCCTTGCTCAGCAACGCTTTGATTTCTGAGCGAAGAATGTCCCCCTTCTCCGGCGCGGAGGGCACCTTCGTGTGCCGCACCCCAGGAAATGAAGGAGGACCGCGCTTCCACTGTGGCATGTGGCCTTCCCTGAGTGTGGACAGGACCCAGGTGTTCGACGTGGCCTTCGCCCAAACGTCTACGAACTCTGACAGTCGGCCGCCAACAGGGAGGTATCTCGGTAAGCAGAAGGTGTCCGTCTCCGGCGGCACTCCGGCCCCCGGAAGTTTGGACACCCCTAGCGGTATGGGAGGAGCTAGGAACTCTGGTTTGGTTTCCCGCGCCCCCGAAACCCCTGCTTGCCCGATGGCTGCTGGGATTTCCCGCCACACTTCCTGGGACCCTTGCCCTTGCCCCTGCCCCCAGGCTGATGCAAGTTAGCAAGCATCCAGGCCGGTTTCCCCGTCGTCGCGAGGAACGAGCAGAGGGCACGTTGGACAACCCGCGCGCTTTGCGTCTGGATCCTGCACGGTGAGAACCTTGGAGGTCTCCCGGCAGGTCGTTACGACGTCCGGGGTGTCCCTAAGCACCTGCTGAGCCCCCGGGAAGAGCGTGGAGCCCACCCGGAAAGGAAGGTTCAGCAGGGACTGCTGGGTTGAGGGCATCCATGTTGACACCGACAACCACAGCCTGTGCATACCCACTACTGCGCTCATCATCTGGTTTGCGGAGATCCGAAATGAAGATGACCTCCAACCGCGGTGAGCTGACCGAGGAGCTCCGAGGAAGCATTTCCAGGAATATCCACCTTCGCTGCAAGCTGGTCCTGCAATGAGGCCAGGTATGCCTGGTGTACGGCAACCTGAAGCTGTTGTGCGGCGTTACGGTACCGACCTCTTAGGACCAGTACACCGACTTCAGCTCAGATGCCTGACCAGTGAAGGGTGGCAGCCGCCGACCTTGCCTGCCAAAAGAGGCAGCGACCTTAGGTCGATGCAAGGACATTGCTGTAAACACGCAATCCCCTACTGTAGGAATATCGAAAAGACCTTCCTCCCCCAGCTGGTACCTCTTGGTAAGATAGCCTAGATCGGCCGAGGTAGGCGAACCAGCTAGGAGGGGATCGATCACTTCGTTCATGAGTGAGGGCAAAACGCGGAGCCCCGCTACGGGTACCTTGCTTTTAGCGAAGGCTTCCCCCGATAGGCGGTAGTCCGATTCCTCGGACTCGGGGACCGGGGCAGCTACACCAGGGATAGCCTCCGAGATTAAGCCTCGGAGGTTCCTGATAGCAGCGGCAGCTGATATAGTGACCGAGTCCTCCCGAACCTCATCCACATCCATGAACTCCACCCCCGATCGCTCCGAGAGGCCGAAGCAAACCTCGGAGTCCACAAGGGAAGAGTCACGGACGCAGACGAAGGGCCTGGAGAAAACGTTAGCTGCCGCCGGCTGTCCCAAACCCCCAGCTCGAGGAGCGGACTCAAGCGGGTCCCCCGCGACCTGGGTCCCCCGCTGATCCTGGAGCACAGGAGGCGCCTCATACCCTGAGGTAGAAGCCCGGGCCTGGGGACCATCTCTGGCGAGAGGTCCCAGGTTGGGCGGGGCCAGCTGGCTCCCAGACAGGACCTGACCGGTGTCAGGTGTCTGGGTGCTTGGGGAGGCCTGGGGCTTCATACTCGACAGGGCTCAGCCTGGGAGCTGGGTGCCCCGGGTTGATCCCGTGTCTTGGACTAGGCCGAGACCAAGCCTGGATAGCATCCGGTTCCCGACCTGAGGTCCGGAACTCCGTACAGAGCCCCGAGACCGCCGAGTCGATCATCACCTTCATTTGCTGCGTAATAATGTTGGTGAATTGTGCCAAATCAAGGTTAGAAGTGCTAGGTGTAGGATTAGGTTGTACTGGGGTGGGTTGGGTGGGTTGTTCCCCGACTGAAGACCCCTGCCCTTCCTCAACGGAATCAGCCTCGGATGACGAATCATCGAGGCTCGATTTAGTCGAGGAACATGAGGCCGGGGCCGAAGCCTTAGCAACCTTAGCCTTTACCTGTTTAACCTTAGATTGTTTTGAGGGAGGGTCTAACTTGGTGATGTCTTTACCCTCCGTCAAGGCTCTAGCGTAGAACTTCAGATCCCTGTCTCGACATGATCGGGTCTTAGGGGTGAAGGCCTGGCAGATATCACACTGGAGAGGGTGATGAAAATCCTGTGCCAGGCATTTCAAGCACTCATCATGACCGTCGGCCATAGCCACCGGTCCCTTGCACTGCCCGCAGGGCTTGAACGGCTAGATACAAAATAGCCATTCAAGAACCGGGTAGTGAGATGACATGTCTATATATATGTAACCGTGTGTAAATATCTCATTTTAATCTATTATATTTACTTCTTTTTACCATTTTAATATCATTCATACTAAATAAGTTCAATAACTTATTTAGCAGTTTTACCATAAACTTAACATTTCATAAAAATACCCCTTTATTTACTTTATCCCATGTCCTGTGTTTCTACTAACACTTGCACCGGTTGTTCAAGCTAGTTATTCACTGTAGCTTAGGTAATTAAGTTAGTTCTATGTGTTAGGGTTTTACTTGGGTATCTGGGTGGTCAGAGGCTTGTCCTGTGACCAGTGTCTATTGTTTAGGTTAGCTTGGTATGTGATAGTCAGGTACCTTATACTCTACTCTCTCCTCTCTCTCTTACTCGGCATTCTTCCTTTTGGCCGTCACGATCTGCACACCACAGTATGTAGGGTAAGTTCTGTTTAAGTTATATCTTTAGTTATTTGCGTAGGTACTTAGGTTATGTGTAGTATGTATTATATGTATTCATGTTTATGTTTTAACCTGTTACGGCATAGTACAATGCTGTAATTATATCAGTTATGCTATCATTATATATAATTATAATGGTGTAAATATTCTTATGTATCACTAGATTGTATGATAGTGTTGGTGCATGACGTACATCATGTGCCGTGAGTTGTTTTATCGTATGTTTATTAGTGCGGTATGTACTGATAGTGTATTTACGTTGTATTAGCGTTGTATTGCTGGTATTACTAGTATTACGTTAGGGTTTTCATGTTAGGTTTATTATTTTAGGATACTTATTTACATCAGTTAAATGTATCTTTGATTAGTGTAAGGTTTTAGGGTAATCGTACATATATTTGCTTAAGTCAGGGATCTACAACATATTAGTATAAGTATATTAGGTATGTAATGTTTATAGTATTTAGGGTATTAGCATATTCATAGTTAGAATCATATATTCTAACTATGCATTCATTTAAGGTTAAGTTTATTTAACATAAGTAAATGTAAGTTAGTTTTATAAGGTATTATATCATTAGTATAGTTATGTTAGTTAGACGGTATATGCCAAGTTTACTTATCTTTCGGTAGTTACATTTAGTTAATTAGTTCCTATTTTACGTTTAGGTATCCCTGATTACTGCGCCTCTCTGACTCGAGTTGGAAGCCTGCGTCCCTGAGACGAGGTTGGTTTGGTTTAGTTTATGTTTATATATATCTGTGTGTGTAAATAGTATTATTTCATTCAATATTGTGTTTTAATGTGATGGATTTATAACATAAGTATCATGTGCTGTTGTATGTGATTATGCCCTAGTATCAATGTTATAATGCTGCAAAAGGATTATGTAACAACAGTTTATTTATCACTTGTATATATGATTTGAATGCTCATGTAATGTGCATTCACGTGTAATAGTAATTTAATGTATGGATGTTGTGTAATTCACGATATATACTAATATTTCTGTATTTTGTGTTCCAGGGCATTTTTTCCTCTCGTTGTTTATACTGCCCCATCCGATTGAATAAATCCATCCACTGAACCCCCACAAGTGCTCGTCGTGTTGTCTATCTACATACATAGAGTACCTCTGTTACAATGGCATCCCTGGTGGAAAGTTTGTGTTGCACTGCTGAAATAATCGAGGATGAATTAGACAGTAACACCATATCCAGCTTGTCTCTCAGAGACTGGAGGAAAGCTCAAGACAAGGACCCTGTGCTTCGCCAAGTCATCGCTGGATTGCACAAAAATTTCATCCCAGATGGTATTCCTATCAGCCTAAGTCGTGAATTCCGCCATCTACAGCTACAGCAAGGAGTTCTCTACAGGATCACCACACTTGATGGAGAAGAGAAGAAACAACTTGTTCTGCCAGCAGAGTTCATCAAGAGAGCACTTCACGGTCTTCATGATGAGATTGGACACATGGGGAGAGATCGGACATTGGCACTGTGCAGAGACAGATTTTACTGGCCTGGCATGGCTAAGGATGTTGACGAATGGATAAAGACATGTGACAGGTGTCTTAGAAGAACACCTACAGAGAACAGAGCTCCACTCGCCTCTATCACTACAAGCCAGCCACTGGAATTGGTCTGCATAGATTTCCTGACACTCGAGATGTCCAAGGGAGGATACCAGCATATACTTGTCCTTACAGACCATTTTACAAGATATGCCCAAGCCTACCCCACAAGGAACCAGACTGCCAAGACCACTGCAGAAGTACTCTTCAACAACTTCTTTGTGCATTATGGTTTCCCCCAGCGACTACATTCGGATCAAGGCGCCAACTTTGAAAGCAATCTAATCAAGGAATTGTGCAAGTTAGCCGGGATTGACAAGAGTAGGACCACTCCATATCATCCTCAAGGGAATGGGATGACTGAAAGATTCAACAGGACTTTGATCAAGATGCTTGGATCTTTGCAGCCATCCCAGAAGACCAACTGGAAGTCCTACGTTGCGCCTTTGGTTCACGCCTACAACTCTACAAGACATGATTCTACAGGAGAGAGTCCCTTCTTCCTGATGTTTGGGAGACAGCCACGACTACCGATTGACATCGCCTTTGGAATTGGACCCCCTCTGGGCAGGCAGTCGACCTCAGCTTACGTCAAGGATCTACGAAGACGTCTCGAAGAATCATACAAGCTCGCTACATCATCAGCAGATCGCGCCCGAGAACAACAAGCTGAGCAGTACAACATCAGGACCAGAGGAGCAATTCTCAGCCAAGGTGATAGAGTCCTCGTCAAACAGCTTGCTTTTGACGGGAAGCACAAACTGGCAGACAAATGGGAAGAAGATCTCTACATTGTGATGGACCAGCATAATCCAGACATACCTGTCTACAAGTTACGGAAGGAGAGTGGTGAAGGCCGGACCAAGACGCTCCATCGAAATCTTCTGCTGCCAGTTGGGACTCTAGAGAGACGACCAGAACCGACAAAGGAAGTTCCTGTTCTTGAACCCAAAAGGAGGCATATGGGACCAGCAACAACAGACCAGAAGGACGAGTCGACGCCCCTAGTGTCCGACACAGAGTCCGAAGATGATCCCGTTGCCCTGATTGTGTCACAGCCTGTGGAACCCGCCGATGGACCTTCAGTGGACAGTATCTCGCCTGATGCTGAACCTGAGACTGAAGAAGATGTGGCCCCTGGACCAGAAGAATCCGATGATTCCACTGATGCCATGGTTCAAGAGGGGGAAGAAGGAGACGAGACCACAGCTGAGACGGATCCTCAACAGCCTGTTGTGGATGAAAGTGAAGAAGAACAGGAACCAGTACCACAAGTTTGGACTCCTCGGAGGAGGTTACCACCTGTGCCACCGAGAAGATCCAACAGACAACGTCAGAGACCAGCATGGATGACAAGTGGGGAATTCTGCATGAGTCAAGTACCATCTACATCTGCATCTTCGGACTGGAAGTCCAGGGCCTCTTTCCTCAAGAGCCTGGCAGAAGATGGACTCCTGCAGGATTTACCAGAAGAAGCCTACAAGACCATGCTGCATCTCATTTCCGGTTCCGCCATCACATAATTTTTCGCGAAATGTCGAGCCGACATTTTCCTTGGCGGGGGAGAATGTAACCGTGTGTAAATATCTCATTTTAATCTATTATATTTACTTCTTTTTACCATTTTAATATCATTCATACTAAATAAGTTCAATAACTTATTTAGCAGTTTTACCATAAACTTAACATTTCATAAAAATACCCCTTTATTTACTTTATCCCATGTCCTGTGTTTCTACTAACACTTGCACCGGTTGTTCAAGCTAGTTATTCACTGTAGCTTAGGTAATTAAGTTAGTTCTATGTGTTAGGGTTTTACTTGGGTATCTGGGTGGTCAGAGGCTTGTCCTGTGACCAGTGTCTATTGTTTAGGTTAGCTTGGTATGTGATAGTCAGGTACCTTATACTCTACTCTCTCCTCTCTCTCTTACTCGGCATTCTTCCTTTTGGCCGTCACGATCTGCACACCACAGTATGTAGGGTAAGTTCTGTTTAAGTTATATCTTTAGTTATTTGCGTAGGTACTTAGGTTATGTGTAGTATGTATTATATGTATTCATGTTTATGTTTTAACCTGTTACGGCATAGTACAATGCTGTAATTATATCAGTTATGCTATCATTATATATAATTATAATGGTGTAAATGTGAGACTTATTTCTTACCCGCCCCAGGAATGTTAGTTCCTGATCTCACATAAAGGTTAACCCCTAAACTTGTGTGTGTGAAACCTGTAGCAACAACTGCAGAACAAATCTTCGCATGCAAGAAAGGGAAACAACACAAGAACTCTGCTCTACATATTTATTCAGTTCATGCAATATAAATATCAGGGTTTCAGTCTCTGTATAGACTTATTCAATAGATGCAATTTATATATTAGGTTCTCAGTCTGTTTATAGACTTGTTCAACACATGCATATCTGAATAGTCACTCAAACATATTCAATACACTTCCGAATGCGTTTACATGACACGCTGATAAAGAAGTATGGAAGACAATTGCCAAAAGGTATTACCGCAAGACGTCAAGAAATACAGGCTCTGAATAGTTACTCAAACATATTCAATACACTTCCGAATGCGTTTACATGACACGCTGATGAAGAAGTATGGAAGACAAATGCCAAAGGATATTACTACAAGACGTCAAGAAATACAGGCTCTGAATAGTTACTCAAACATATTCAATACACTTCCGAATGCGTTTACATGACACGCTGATAAAGAAGTATGGAAGACAAATGCCAAAGGATATTACTACAAGACGTCAAGAAATACAGGCTCTGAATGGTTACTCGAACATATTCAATACACTTCCGAATGCGTTTACATGATACACTGATAAAGAAGTATGGAAGACAATTGCCAAAAGATATTGCTACAAGACGTCAAGAAATACAGGCTCTGAATAGTTACTCAAACATATTCAATACACTTCCGAATGCGTTTACATGACACGCTGATAAAGAAGTATGGAAGACAAATGCCAAAGGATATTGCTACAAGACGTCAAGAGATACAGGCTCTGAATGGTTACTCAAACATATTCAATACACTTCCGAATGCGTTTACATGATACGCTGATAAAGAAGTATGGAAGACAAGTGCCAAAAGATATTGCTACAAGACGTCAAGAAATACAGGCTCGGAATAGTTACTCAAACATATTCAATACACTTCCGAATGCGTTTACTTAACACGCTGATAAAGAAATATGGAAGACAAATGCCAAAAGATATTACCGCAAGACGTCAAGAAATACAGGCACTGCAAGTACCTACTGTCTGTACCTAGACAAAATGGCTGCCTCAAAATCACACGTGGTCTGAAGACTCACAACTTCAGGCTAGAAGTTACAAAAGCAAAGTCGTAACACGCTTTACTAAAAGCAAACTATTTCCTACGAAGAAACATATTTATCCTACATATTATATTATATGGTTTATGAAATACTATGATGTGACTGACAGAAACTTAACTAATTACCTGCATAACACAACATAATAGTGGAGTAACGACATTCTTCTTGGGGGGCCCTCGCACGTGTGCCGGTCTACTTTCCAACCTGGGTTTTTATAACCTAAACATGACGTCTCACAACTTCCGCCGTGTAGGATAAATTAGTCCCACACGAAAAACGTGACAGTCCCTTACGGAAACAGCCGAAGTGATTCGAATGTTCCACTTCCACCCGTCTGACGCATGCGCGAACGGAAACTGCATCATAGATCATCCCCGACTGTCAACAAACACCTGAGTAGTATTCCCTGCACCCACATCGCGGAACTCGTGTTTAAAGAAGGCCAAGCAAGAACAACAACACTTCTGGGAGGTAAAAACACAGTTCATTACACCTTGTCAAGATGGCGGCGCACTTAGGATGTCGTGCAAGATTGAATGGTTTCGATGGAAATAGTTATATAGAATGTCTTCCTTCAGCCAAACAAAAGGTGAGTCCAGTGCCATCATTTGGACTGTTCATTACATTGCCCCCCTCCTAGAGGCGACCTCCGGGCGTCTTCACAATATACACGATCACAGTCCTGGTCACACTCATGATATCAGTTCACAAGCAGTAGGCGGGTCACACTCATGATATCAGTTCACCAACAGTAGGCTGGTCACTCATGAAATCAGTTCACAAGCAGTAGGCGGGTCACACTCATGAAATCAGTTTACAAGCAGTAGGCGGGTCACACTCATGAAATCAGTTTACAAGCAGTAGGCGGGTCACTCATGAAATCAGTTCACAAGCAGTAGGCGGGTCACACTCATGATAAACCTAAATCAGTCACATCCTAAAAAGAACTACAATCTTCTAATCGTAAAACAAATACAAATTTGGAGAGTACAAGTCTCACCACCATCATATAATACATGATCACAAATCTTATTCGAAAAAACCTGTAGAGCAGAAAAGAAACTAAACAATAAATATCTTTAAACATAGCAAAACAAAGAAAGAGGCAACCAAAAACAAACTGCCACGTGCTTTTTTTTAGAGGGTCCCACCAAAGCTAGCACCATGCAGTAGCTAACATAAACATAATAACTTATGTACAATACACTACAAAAGCCCCCACTCTACTGTAAGTTGTTCCCTATTTACCCATATACCCAACATACTTTCTAACTAAAATCCTATACTACGGCATGGTTACAAATCTTAACAATCTTGACTAACATCAATATGGAAAATCGAACAATGACAACCCTTTCATATGAACTCATAATTCATACAAAAGTACTACCCATTATACAAGCTCTAAGACTGAAACACTCAATCTTGACTAGTAATCAATATAAAAAGCCAAACAAATACAAAACTTTCATATGAATTCATACAATTCATACAAAAGTACTAACCACTATTCATGCTCTAAGACTGAAACACACTCAGTCTTGGCTGATAATCAATGTAAAAAGCCAAACAAATACAAAACTTTCATATGAATTCATACAATTCATACAAAAGTACTAACCACTATTCATGCTCTAAGACTGAAACACACTCAGTCTTGGCTGATAATCAAATGTAAAAAGCCAAACAAATACAAAACTTTCATATGAATTCATACAATTCATACAAAAGTACTAAAAATGCTGATTCTAACGAGGCACACCGAAATACCAATCCCTGTGTAAACATTTTTGTACAGATGTAAATCTCCATACAACATCTAAATTTTAACCTGAACAACCCAGACAACTCCGTCAAATTCAAATAACCTCCTGAATCCAACAAAATCATAAAAACAAGCTTTGTACAGACAATTCAACTTCTGATTCAAACCTGACCAACCAGAACATATGTGATTCACAGACAAAGGTTTCAACAAATGGTTTTTTTTTTTTTTTTTTTAGAAAAGAATCAATCCGAGTTTGCCAGTCACAGATCTGAAAGATTCACTCACACATTTATGTCTAACACACAGAAGGCGTCCCCTCTCACACTCTGTATCAGCTCATTCTGTGACTCGTACAAACTCAAGGAAAGATTTTAACGCTAAAATTTTGGACTGCAAATATTTACAGGTCGAACGCCTTACCGAACGAAATCCTGGTACCTAGGATTCGGACGGACTTGGCGACCGACTCTAGTTACAACCCTACGATCTGACACAGCGGACTCCACGGAACTTGAACTGAGGTCCTGATCACTCACCGCGGGAAGCTCACCCCTAAATCCACTAAAAGATCCCCCACTACTGGTTTCAAAATCAAATTCAGCACCAGCCGGTGCCATGAACACACTAGACTCACTTCCTGACCCTACATCTCTAGACCCAGGAGAACCCACCTCACCAACCAGAAAGGAACCACCAGAAACCTCCTCAGGAGGTAAATCACTGCCCGACGGCACACTAGAAGAGCCTAAACTACCAGACACCACCGAACCGTCAGAAACCACAACCCTCTGAGAACGGTCCCCCCCTGCGAGAACACCAGGGGAACCAACAGTCCCTGATTCATCAGGAACTTCCTCAATCACTGAAAGAACTGGGTCTGGCCTAACAGGTACCCTGGGTCTAACATAATATTTAAGTTGAGGCCCTGCATCTTCAGAAACCTCACCACTATCAGTCTCTACCATGCGACTAACACCTGGCACATCTGTTGGAATTCCTACCTCTACCTCCGGCTCTATAGAGTGAGAAACTCCAGCCTTAACCTTCTTCAGACGATTAACATGAACCACCTCACGACGCACACGACCATTGATCTTGCCCTTAATCCTCACCACAACTGGATTAATAACCTTCATTACCTGTAAAGGTCCTACCCAAGGACGAGATAACTTTCTAGACTGTCCTTTCTTCACCCTAGGATAATGTAGCCAGACCGAATCGCCTACCTCTAAGGACTGTTCCTTAGCCTGCTTATCATAATGAAACTTCTGCCTCTTATGACTAGCTTCTAGACTACATGCCACCGACTGAAAAGCTTGCTGAAACCCTGACTTCATCTCTCTAACATATTTAGGAACGGGAACCTCTGCCTCAACTGGGGAACCAGACACAATATCAACAGGCAAACTAACCTCCCTGCCAAAAACAAGATAGTTGGGAGAAAACCCGGTAGAAGCCTGCTCTGCACACCTAAAAGACATGAGTACCTTTGGAAGATGAAGATCCCAATCCCGCTGGTTATCCTGAACATACTGGCTGAGCATTTCAGACAAAGTCCTGTTAAATCTCTCTACCAACCCATCACTCATAGGGTGATAGGGGGTAGTACGGGTCTTCTTAATTCCCAATTCCACACACATAGCCTGGAACACTTTAGACTCAAAATTAGCTCCCTGATCAGAGTGTAAAGTACCTGGCATACCGAACCTACATACGAACTCATCTACCAGTTTTCTAGCCACAGTCTCGGTCTCTTGGTTAGGAATAGCGTAAGCTTCTACCCACTTCGTGAAATAATCTTGCACGACTAAGATGTACTTATTTCCACCTTGAGATGTAGGCCAAGGTCCAGAAATGTCGATTGCAATACGCTGAAATGGGTATCCTGACGTAAAACCACGTAAACCGGCCTTCGGCCGAGGAATTGGAGCTTTTCTACGTGCACAAGCCTCACAAGATCTTACCCACACCTCTACGTCTTTCCTCCATTTTGGCCAATAATACCGAGCCCTGACCTTAGAGATAGTCTTCCTGACCCCGAGATGACCCCCACCTGCTACAGACTCATGAACACCCCTTAACACCTCATTCACCATAGGTGAAGGAATCACTGCTTGCATCTTACCAGTACCCTCTAACTGTCTCATAAGAACCCCGTTACTGATCTTCAGTGAGTCCCACTGATCTAGCAAAGTTTCAACAAACTTAGTGACTGGACGGGAAACAAAGGACATTTGACCTGACTCAACTGCCTGATACAAGGATCCTAAACTTTCTCTCTGAGCCTGCTCTAAAGGCGACTGAACTGTAGTGGCTAACACTTCTACCCGATGACACTGACGACAAGGTAAACGAGACAATGCATCCGCATTACTATGTTTAAGCCCAGGCCTATGTTTAATCTCAAAATCATAAGGAGCTAAAGCCTCTAGCCATCTGGCTACCTGTCCTTCTGGTGCCTTGAATCTCATAAGCCATGTCAAGGACCCATGGTCAGTTCTAATCAGAAACTTCCTTCCGAGCAGAAAATGTCGAAAGTAAGCTGTCCCCTCCACTACCGCGAGAAGCTCGCGTCTAGTGACGCAGTAATTCCTTTCTGGCTTTGACAGAGTACGGCTACCATACGCTACCACCCTTTCTTTTCCATCTACTACCTGACTCAAAACGTACCCCAGCCCTTCGTTGCTGGCATCAGTGTCTAAGACAAAGTCCTTAGTGAAATCGGGATAAACCAAGACTGGCGCCGATATTAAAGCCTCCTTTAACCTACTGAAAGATTCCTGACAAGCGTCACTCCACTCGAACTTTACACCCTTCTCCGTTAACTTAGTCAAAGGCTTAGCTATACTGGAGCAATCCCGAATGAACTTCCTATAGTAGGAAGCCAGTCCGAGAAAACTCCGTATTTCTGACACGTTCTGTGGGGTCGGCCACTCTTTTACGGCTGAAACTTTCTTAGGATTAGGAGAAACCCCCTCAGCTGAAACTCTATGCCCTAGGTACGAAACTTCCTTGGCACAAAAGGTGCACTTAGCCGGTTTAATTTTGAGCCCATTCTCTCTGAGTCTATCTAAAACTTGTGCTAGATGATCGAGATGTTCCTCAAATGTCTTAGAATAGATTATGATGTCATCGATGTAGACTAGACAAATCTTCCACTGTAACCCTGCCAATACACAATCCATCAACCGCTGAAAAGTCCCTGGTGCGTTACACAAACCGAACGGCATAACATTGAACTCATAGAGCCCACCTAACGTGGCAAACGCTGTCTTCTCTCTATCTTCTGGGCATACCTCCACTTGCCAATATCCTGACGCCAAATCTAACGAAGAATACCAGGAAGACCCTGCCAACTGATCTAAAGAATCATCTATCCTGGGGAGAGGGTAGGCCAATTTAATGCTAACATCATTAATACGGCGAAAATCCACGCAAAACCTAGTAGAACCATCTGGCTTACTAACTAGCACGATCGGTGAAGCCCACGGTGACTCAGAGTCTTGAATGATACCATCCTGTTTCATACGATCTACCAACTCCCTAACTTCCGGCTGTCTATGATATGGTAACCTACGTGGAGCCTGCTTAATTGGTCTAGCATCCCCTGTCCGTATCTCATGTTGAACCCGAGCCGTTCTACCCAAGTCATGTGACCCCATAGAAAATATTTCTGAGTATGAAGCCAAAAGAACATCCAACTTCTGCCTATGTTCTACTGAAAGATCTCCCACTTTGTAACTATCCAAGTTAGGCTTATCAGAAACTGACATAGGCTTAACCTGCTTCTGCTGTACCAATTCCGTAAAAACGCCAATTTGGGTGCCCTTGGGAATGGTTAAGTCCGAACCGGTCGCATTAACCACCCTAACGGGTACTACGTTATCCCTTGGCTGAACCGTAACACGGGCTATCATAAGTTGACTTGATCTCTCAAAACTAGGCTGACCTTCAACTAAACCCTCACGGCTAAAGTCCCCATCCAACTTCGACGGAAATACCATCTCGTGACCAGCGGGAATAACTACAGACTCAAATGTCTGAACACCAAAGTGTACTGCCTTGCTAACTTCCTGCATGGGAACACTGCTACCTGAAGCTAATTTCAACCTATTCTTATTCATGTCTACCGTAACCCCATATCTCTTACAAAATTCGGCACCCAAAAATCCATCATAAGACAAACCTCTGACTACAGCGAAATAGCAAGACACTCTATTCTTACCCAAAGTCAAAGACAACTGCACAAGTCCTAAAGTCTGCAAGTTCCCATCTCCCAAACCACTTAAATTTGCATCTAAGGACTGAATCACTGGACTAGGGTGTAGGCGATTGTAAAAGGCCTCACTAATCAAACTGATGCCGCCCCCGTTATCCACCATAAGCTGAGCGAAAACGTCATTAAGCCGTCCGGTGACAAAATACTGCGGACAATCCAAAAAATTTGATGACCCGGGAATAACGCTAGGACCTGTGTCCTCAATACCGGCTGACAAATGGGCCTCGTTGGCAGCCTGCACTAGTTTGGGTGCCCCCGAAAACCAGATCTATCCCCCGGAAACCTTGACCCACATGTCCTGGCTAGATGCCCCTGCTCCCCACAAACATAACATGCTCCCTTCTTTCGGTAACACTGATCAACTACATGTCCACCCTTCCCACAGAACACACACCTCTTCGGAGGTGGTCCACTGGTAGCTGCTGCCTGACTAGTTCTAATAGCGGCCAACTCCCCCTTAAGCTGACTGATCTGATGACAAAGCTCCTCTACCATTTCCTTACAACCGGCCTTGTCACTGGACTCCACCTCGGTCGAAGCTTGCAACAACCTACTGTTTCCCCTATCTGCCACTTCTATAGCCTCCCACTCTGTGGCGAACGCCACTGCCTGATCTAAAGTCTGCAGTTTAGAATGCCTCATTTTTAACCTCAACTCACGGTTCCCTAGCTTGCTAATGAACTCATTAACACTCATCGTCTCCCTAGCTAACGAGGTTAGGTCGGGAAAAGCTGTGCGACACAACTTGCGGAGAGCTACTGCGAAATCAAGGTAAGTTTCCCCGCTAAGCCTACTCCGAGCCTGGAACTCAACTAAAGCTAAAGCCTGAGTACCAGAGGGTCTGAAACGGTTAGTCAGAGCCGTCTTAACAAGGAGATAACTGTTACGGACCTCTGATGCCAGGTCAAAATAAATTCGACGGGCCCTTCCTGTGAGTCTTATTCCCAAAAACCTTGCCCTCTGAACGTTATTCCACCCATTTAGATCCCCGAACATCTCAAAGGTATCTATCCAATCTTTCCAATCTTCCACCTTTTCCCCCGTAAATACTTCCGGCAACAAAGTACTACTCGAAGACCCTGGGGCAGCCCCACCAACCATGTCATTATCTCTAGGCGATGAGGACATCAACCCGAAACTCTTGGGAGTATGTGAATCAAGTTCGTCTGACAAGGAATACTGACCTAACTTATCTCTACCAGTAGCCATATTGAGAGTCTCACTAAACTGTGAACTACACACAAAGTACCTAACTTATCACAAAGCACTGACTTATCATAAACCAACGTACAAATCCGAAACCGACAAACCAAGCGCAAAGAGAACACCTGCCGTATGACAGACCAACTTACGAATTACGAACTAACAAGCTAAATGCAAAGGGAACACCTGACTTATTACAGACCAACTTACAAATCATAAACTGACAAACTAATTTACAAACAAAAAAAATGCTGACCTAGTACAAAATTCTAACTATGACCTAGTCTGACAAAATCCAATTACAGAAAGATTACCCTATCAAGACCAACTTATGACAAACCTAATATCAATATCAAATCACTTTAACCTCCTCTATCAAATATCCAACTACTCCAGCTTACTCTATCAAAATAACTCTAACGTAATATCAATACCAATATCAACAAACTCTAACGTAACTTATCAAACATCAAATTTACTCTATCATAATCTAGCAAATTTCAAACTTACTCTAAGGTGATCTATCAAATACCAACTTACTCTAATGTAACTTATCAAACATCAAATTTACTCTATCATAATCTAGCAAATATCAAACTTACTCTAAGGTAATCTATCAAATACCAACTTACTCTAACGTAACTTATCAAACATCAAATTTACTCTATCATAATCTAGCAAATATCAAACTTACTCTAAGGTAATCTATCAAATACCAACTGAATCTAACGTAACCTATCCAATATCAAACTATTCTAACTTAGACTTTCAAATGTCAAATTATTCTAATCTAAACTATTAAATGTCAACTTACTTTAACATAGAATATCAAAAATCAACTTATCCTAACTTAATCTATCAAATAATCCTACCCTAATCTATCAAATGTCAAATTATTCTAACTTACACAAGTCTAGGAACTCGTATCCCAACTACTCAGAATATCAAAAAAAACAGTTGTACTAGTTAAGTACTGTCTATAAGTAACCAAGCCTATGTCTTAAATATTATTACTGCATGGTGCTAACTAATATTAACGCGAAAAAAAACCGAAGAAAGCCGTTACTCCACACTTGTATATACCTTTTCTGTCAGTCACAACTAAACTACCTAATCTAAACTAAACTAATTTTAAACTAACTTAACTTACCTAACCTAAACAAGTATAAATAAATACGAGAGATCTGTCCTGAGAGTTATAGTCTACTTGGTCTCGTACACACAAACTTTCGTCTATAAATATGACGAATAATCCTGCCGACGACGCCAATGTGAGACTTATTTCTTACCCGCCCCAGGAATGTTAGTTCCTGATCTCACATAAAGGTTAACCCCTAAACTTGTGTGTGTGAAACCTGTAGCCACAACTGCAGAACAAATCTTCGCATGCAAGAAAGGGAAACAACACAAGAACTCTGCTCTACATATTTATTCAGTTCATGCAATATAAATATCAGGGTTTCAGTCTCTGTATAGACTTATTCAATAGATGCAATTTATATATTAGGTTCTCAGTCTGTTTATAGACTTGTTCAACACATGCATATCTGAATAGTCACTCAAACATATTCAATACACTTCCGAATGCGTTTACATGACACGCTGATAAAGAAGTATGGAAGACAATTGCCAAAAGGTATTACCGCAAGACGTCAAGAAATACAGGCTCTGAATAGTTACTCAAACATATTCAATACACTTCCGAATGCGTTTACATGACACGCTGATGAAGAAGTATGGAAGACAAATGCCAAAGGATATTACTACAAGACGTCAAGAAATACAGGCTCTGAATAGTTACTCAAACATATTCAATACACTTCCGAATGAGTTTACATGACACGCTGATAAAGAAGTATGGAAGACAAATGCCAAAGGATATTACTACAAGACGTCAAGAAATACAGGCTCTGAATGGTTACTCGAACATATTCAATACACTTCCGAATGCGTTTACATGATACGCTGATAAAGAAGTATGGAAGACAATTGCCAAAAGATATTGCTACAAGACGTCAAGAAATACAGGCTCTGAATAGTTACTCAAACATATTCAATACACTTCCGAATGCGTTTACATGACACGCTGATAAAGAAGTATGGAAGACAAATGCCAAAGGATATTGCTACAAGACGTCAAGAGATACAGGCTCTGAATGGTTACTCAAACATATTCAATACACTTCCGAATGCGTTTACATGATACGCTGATAAAGAAGTATGGAAGACAAGTGCCAAAAGATATTGCTACAAGACGTCAAGAAATACAGGCTCGGAATAGTTACTCAAACATATTCAATACACTTCCGAATGCGTTTACTTAACACGCTGATAAAGAAATATGGAAGACAAATGCCAAAAGATATTACCGCAAGACGTCAAGAAATACAGGCACTGCAAGTACCTACTGTCTGTACCTAGACAAAATGGCTGCCTCAAAATCACACGTGGTCTGAAGACTCACAACTTCAGGCTAGAAGTTACAAAAGCAAAGTCGTAACACGCTTTACTAAAAGCAAACTATTTCCTACGAAGAAACATATTTATCCTACATATTATATTATATGGTTTATGAAATACTATGATGTGACTGACAGAAACTTAACTAATTACCTGCATAACACAACATAATAGTGGAGTAACGACATTCTTCTTGGGGGGCCCTCGCACGTGTGCCGGTCTACTTTCCAACCTGGGTTTTTATAACCTAAACATGACGTCTCACAACTTCCGCCGTGTAGGATAAATTAGTCCCACACGAAAAACGTGACAGTCCCTTACGGAAACAGCCGAAGTGATTCGAATGTTCCACTTCCACCCGTCTGACGCATGCGCGAACGGAAACTGCATCATAGATCATCCCCGACTGTCAACAAACACCTGAGTAGTATTCCCTGCACCCACATCGCGGAACTCGTGTTTAAAGAAGGCCAAGCAAGAACAACAACACTTCTGGGAGGTAAAAACACAGTTCATTACACCTTGTCAAGATGGCGGCGCACTTAGGATGTCGTGCAAGATTGAATGGTTTCGATGGAAATAGTTATATAGAATGTCTTCCTTCAGCCAAACAAAAGGTGAGTCCAGTGCCATCATTTGGACTGTTCATTACATAAATATTCTTATGTATCACTAGATTGTATGATAGTGTTGGTGCATGACGTACATCATGTGCCGTGAGTTGTTTTATCGTATGTTTATTAGTGCGGTATGTACTGATAGTGTATTTACGTTGTATTAGCGTTGTATTGCTGGTATTACTAGTATTACGTTAGGGTTTTCATGTTAGGTTTATTATTTTAGGATACTTATTTACATCAGTTAAATGTATCTTTGATTAGTGTAAGGTTTTAGGGTAATCGTACATATATTTGCTTAAGTCAGGGATCTACAACATATTAGTATAAGTATATTAGGTATGTAATGTTTATAGTATTTAGGGTATTAGCATATTCATAGTTAGAATCATATATTCTAACTATGCATTCATTTAAGGTTAAGTTTATTTAACATAAGTAAATGTAAGTTAGTTTTATAAGGTATTATATCATTAGTATAGTTATGTTAGTTAGACGGTATATGCCAAGTTTACTTATCTTTCGGTAGTTACATTTAGTTAATTAGTTCCTATTTTACGTTTAGGTATCCCTGATTACTGCGCCTCTCTGACTCGAGTTGGAAGCCTGCGTCCCTGAGACGAGGTTGGTTTGGTTTAGTTTATGTTTATATATATCTGTGTGTGTAAATAGTATTATTTCATTCAATATTGTGTTTTAATGTGATGGATTTATAACATAAGTATCATGTGCTGTTGTATGTGATTATGCCCTAGTATCAATGTTATAATGCTGCAAAAGGATTATGTAACAACAGTTTATTTATCACTTGTATATATGATTTGAATGCTCATGTAATGTGCATTCACGTGTAATAGTAATTTAATGTATGGATGTTGTGTAATTCACGATATATACTAATATTTCTGTATTTTGTGTTCCAGGGCATTTTTTCCTCTCGTTGTTTATACTGCCCCATCCGATTGAATAAATCCATCCACTGAACCCCCACAAGTGCTCGTCGTGTTGTCTATCTACATACATAGAGTACCTCTGTTACATATATATAATCTTTAAATATATATATATAAATACATGGGGAAATGCAATGTAGATGTTTTATGTGTAAACATGCATGCATAACATAAGCAGAGGCTAATGGCAAAATGCGAAGTACAATGTAAACAAGCATGACACCCCTAACTTCCCTCAAACAAATAGAACATGTAATGTGACTAAATTGCTTGAAGGCCAGAGGGCGATTCGAAATACGTACGGAAATCGAATCTTAAACCCTAAAATAATATACCAAACACGTGGAAAGCCCAGATCTAACCAAAAATCCACGATCAAAAACATCGATCGAAGAAAATGGCCGCCATCCTGAGTCAACTTTACCGCCATGTGTGCGAAAGCAAGTTACAACAAGCAGACAGAGTCGGCCATATCCCCCGCCATGTAGGAATTTTGAATATATTTATGCATTTTGAATATATAATGCATTTACTTTCTTGAAAATTGTTATAACTCATAACTCATAAGTGATAGTTCTAACCTCAACACGTTGATAAATGTATATGTATTGTATCGCAACCGCTCTGTATCGTTACACCTCTAGACGTTGCTCAGGAAGAATATTGAATAGTTTTGAAGTTTGAGGCCGGAATATAGAACCAAGAAGAGGGAAAACTAAGTCCAGACTGTTTGCATTCGTAAAAAATTTTTTTAAAAATTCTCAAATTTCTATATAGCAAAAGGCACATCTAGACTACTTGGTTGATACCTGTACAAAGTTACAGCAAAACATATTGAATAGTTTTGAAGTTTGAGGCCGGAATATAGTTTTCCCTCTTCTTGGTTCTAAGTCAAGACTGTTTGCATTTGTAAAAAAAATAAAAAACTCAAATTTCTATATAGCAAATTTAAAAGGCACATCTAGACTACTTGGTTGATACCTGTATAAAGTTTCAGCAAAATATATTGAATAGTTTTGAAGTTTGAGGCCGGAATATAGTTTTCCCTCTTCTTGGTTCTAAGTCCAGACTGTTTCACAGGGGGTATTCGACTGTACAGGGAAACCGGATGTTGCACGCCTGCAACAACCAATTTCCCACTGTACAGTTTTTACGAAGTACCCCTGTCTTCACGTTCACGGTTAGTTTGAGTTATTCTCCTCCTTTACCTATAGAAATACTATAAATTTAAGTTGTTCAAGCTTTTCTCCTCATATTTGCAATCTCACAATAATGATAATGTTTCTGTTATTGTCGTAAAAGTCTGTTCCAAGTGGCAGGCCGATTGAGGCTAGCGTGTTTAAGTCATGTTATTACGCACGTGTTGATCATACAGTACTTTTATAAAGTTATATAATAAAAAAATTCTTATTCGAAGACTTGTGTGACTTTTCAATGCTCATCTCTATATATTTAAAGATAAACAAGGCAAAATAGTGACTGTACGCTCTAATGGTTGTTACACCAGCACTGTACAGGGTGTTGCAGTTAATGATGTTTTGACTGTACAGGGAGTTGTAATGATTCTATGATGCATGATATATAATACTATTCGTGTTCAACTTCATTTACTTTTTCAGGCTACATGCATTCAGCGTGTATCATTTCATTTATGGCGGCTTTCCATTGCTACTATTGCACTTTTTCGTCGGACTTTGAGACTGTTATTAACTATTCTGTAGATGCTCATCCAACAAATGTGTTAAGGTCCGCCATCGCATCTTAGATTGCAGTACTGGTAAATTAAAACTACAGACCAAGAACTTTCAAAACATTGTACCTGCCAAATTAATTAAAGACAAGTAGTTGTCACTAAGGTGACATGGTCCTCCGCCGCAAATTATTACTTCAAAATTGAAAAATAATGTCAAGATCAGCAAAATCGACTGGGCCCTGAATTTTCCCTAAAATAACCACTCGTGTAAGATAATGATTAGTATCCAATGAACAGTTCTTGTGATATCGATTCCCTGACAAGCTTAACATGTCGACAAACTCAAAGTTCTGCTGTGACCTAGATAATAATGTCAAGTCAGGTTTTTGAAGGGCATTTAGAAGTGGTATACATAAGAACAGGAAGATTTTCTGGATAACTTCTTAAATGTGAAAATACACGACATTTCGGAGTACATAATCACTCCTTCATCAGGTGGAATGTGATGTGATGTCAAGGTTAAAAAATATATAATCAGCCCTGTGTCTTCCCTTGGAGGTGCTTTGTGTAATATATGATGAAATTCCAGTGAATGGTTCTTGAGATATTAGGCTGACAAGCTTTACATGTAGATTAACATGTCGAAAAATTCAAAGTTCCTCTGTGACCTTAAAGTCAAGGTCACCAAAATCTAATCTAATCTTTCCTTGGAGAAGCTGTGTGTAAGATATGAAGAGAATCCATAATTATAATAAGACATGCACTCCTGACAGGGAAATGCTCACAGTGAAAAAAGTAGAATTCATTACATCAGTGGAAGCAGCTAGTACATCACAAGAAAATGTGTATGTTGAACATGTCAGCTCCCACGTTTCACTTGTGACAAGTGAAGAATTTAACGAAATACAAGACTCATTCAAAGGTTCGACATCCAATCAAGAAGTTCAGAACATTATGTTTTCATTCCACATAAAACTGCATGTTAGTTTTAGTGAAACACTATTTTGTCGGATACCTGAATGTTAGGTTATCCATTTGTGTCGAATCCGACATCAATAATACATGAACAGGTTTACAAATAATGCAAATTCATTATAATACGCAGAATAAACATGCACATATTTTGTGATATTTTATTTTTCGGTTACCAATCAGACGCAACAACCTGTACAGTCACTGCCCGAGGCAGCAGCAACAACCATTTAACGTACAGTTTAGTTTTAGGCAACATAGGGGCTTGAAACAGTCCGAATTACGTGCTTTCAAAATCATATAATACAATCTGCATTCGCTTTACATAGAAAATGTGTAATTGAGGGAAATAATTAATCTATATTGCTGTAATAGACAGATTAAGACATATTTTCGTAGGACATGCTAACGTGATATGAAAGACGACAGTAAATCGTCCCGATAAAGAGATTGAACAAATGTCACATCATAAGGAGGGTAGTTTAGGGTACAAGAAAGCTTCATCTGTCGACATATACAGTTTGAGTCCATTTTAAAGAAAATATGTTCTATAATTACCGTGAGCGTGAAGACAGGGGTACTTCGTAAAAACTGTACAGCGGGAAATTGGTTGTTGCAGGGGTGCAACATCCGGTTTCCCTGTACAGTCGAATACCCCCTGTGTGTTTGCATTCGTAAAAAAAAAAAAAAATATTCTCAAATTTCTATATAGCAAAAGGCACATCTAGACTACTTGGTTGATACCTGTACAAAGTTTCAGCAAAATATATTGAATAGTTTTGAAGTTTGAGGCCGGAATATAGTTTTCCCTCTTCTTGGTTCTAAGTCCAGACTGTTTGCATTCGTAAAAAAAAATAAAAAATTCTCAAATTTCTATATAGCAAAAGGCACATCTAGACTACTTGGTTGATACCTGTACAAAGTTTCAGCAAAATATATTGAATAGTTTTGAAGTTTGAGGCCGGAATGGAAAAGCCCGGACGCACAGACGGACAGACGGACAAACGGACAGACGGACGGACGGAGCTCATTTCTATATCCCCCGCCAACTTCGTTGTGGCGGGGGATAAAAAACACGAAATTACTACTGAAAACGTGAAGCCATTCTACCCTACTGTAAAAATGTAGAAGTTACCACACATACACATGGGCCATTTTCTTAGAGATCAGTAGAAAACTCAGAGAATAATATTGGAGAAAAACTTTGTGCGTCCTATTCTTGGAATGACAGATTGAAAAGAACAAACTATAGGTTGCAGATTCTTTGAAGGGGATCCTCCTTGGGGTAGGGCCACCCACCTCCCCTTCATTCAGTCGCCATGACTGGATTGAAAGTGGTGAGAATAGAGTTATCTGCCCTTGGCTGCATAGCAACCACTAGGGAGGGAGGCTCAAGAGGGGGTGACCCAAAGTATGTTTTTTTTAGTTTTTTAATCAATCAGAGATTTTATGCAATAAGTACCCCAAGGAGGATCCCTTCTGAAAAAGAATCCCAGACTTATGATTTCATTTGTATACCTTTTAAAGGACTTATTACTATTATGGTGGTAATAACAATATTTTGGTTAACATTATCATTTTTGTTCTGAGATTGTTATATATTTATTTTACCTTCAAGTCATTCTGCAGACAGTCAAGCACCATAAAGTTCTTTTCCCAAATATTTCGAGCACAATACTTTCTTACTTCCTCTCCACATTCTTCAGTGTCAGATATTCTGAGCTGTCCTTTTCTGTTTTTGTGCATCCTCGCTTGACTACCGTCCTGGTTCATGTCGTCGTTGACATTATTACCCAGTCCCAATTTTCTATTTCCTCCGCGGAAGTTGAGGTTGTTGATGTCATTTTGTGGGGCCGCTTGGGGGTTGTTAGGAGGGTTGACGAAGTTGTTATTTGGAACGGCGTTCGGAAGCGCGTTCGGTTGTGCTTTGGGAATGCCCCTGAAGTTACTATTATCAAGATTGTTTGCAAATCCATTCGGCTTGAGGTTGTTTGGGAGAGGGTTTCCACCCATTCCCGCACCAATATTGTTGCCACCCACATATCTTTTTTGTCGAATATCAAATCCCTCATTCAATTCACCTTTCCTCAGGTGCTGTCCATTTGTATTCACAATTCCAATAGCTAAGATCATTAGAAGCATGAGCCCAGCGGCACGTCGCACGAACGCCGCCATTTTGGTTTGACTGTGTAGTTGTATTCGTCCGCGCAGGTAAAGATTACAATACAGTCAACTCGGGATAATCCGGCCTCCGATAATCCGAATCTCGCAGTGTCCGAACGGTAGCAAGCTGTAACCAAACTAATCTCTATATAAACTCATTAAATGTGGATTCATTAATCCGTTGCTTCCGTTTCCGAATCCGAACGCTAATTAGCTGTAAGTGTAACGGATTAGTTAATTACTACTGTTATTGTTTCATTAATCCGACGGTTCATCAAAGCGTTCGGCTAATCCCCTAGACAAGCGATCACCATACTGATTGAATCGGTAAACATCAATGACAGTGGATTGACAAGGGAGTTGAACGCGTCAGTAGTTTGTGATTGTAATAAATTTAGATGTCTCACTTTGTGTGTCGGGAGTTTGTGATTGTAATAAATTTAAATATCTCACGATGGCAAGTCCCGCCCCTAAGCGTAAACGTTTCGAAATTACTGCCGCACGAAAAAAGAGAGTATATTAAAAATATTCAAATATGAAATGGTGAAATCGATGTATTTTATATAAAGTTTGATAACAGTTAAGTAATATATTAATTTTTAACAAATACTTATCCTTCTGTCATTATTTGGAAATGTTGATTAAGGATTATTTTGTGAGGCAATATATCCGGCAAATATCTTACTATCGGAAGTAAACATGTGCACGAATTTGATCTGTCAAATCAAGGAAGTAGAGTAAAGTCCTCATATTTTTTTAATTGAATATACGTCCTTGGTCAAATTAACTTTGCATGTTCGAATCTGTTCAGAAATTTATCTAGGCCTATTAAATATTTGTTTCCACATTTCAATGGGGAGCTAACAAACACGACTGCGTTTAAAATTCGACAGACCAAAATCAGATCGTTCGAATGGGTGTAGACTGCGGACTAACGTTCACGGGAGAGGTTTTTGTGGCCGATTTTCGAGTTAAAAGAGTTATCAAATTGATCGTAGGGGTGACATATGTTGGAACGAAGTGAGCAAAGGTTGGCAACGCATTTCTCTCTGACAAAAGTTCAATGTTCCAAAAATTCAAACTAGACATCAATTTGTAGCCTACATAGGGGTATGATCTCCTTATCCAAACCTTTACATTTAATACATTCATTCATTCATACATAGAATAACAAGTTACTGATTTGTAATAAAGAAAGCTCACGGTAGTGTACTTATGAAACCGACAAAACATTTTCTAAAATTCAATTTTAAAATAAATAAATTTGTAAACTCGTATTTACTCTACTCTAGTTATTCTTTCTGAATCAATAATAAACAAATCTATCCTTGCATGTCGTAGTTATTGTTTTTGGAAAATTATTATAGATCGAAAAAGGGGATTTCAGCTGAAGTTTTGATATTTCTCTAAACTTTAACCACAGTCACCAAAAAATTCAATCAAACTTCTGCGGATAAGTATTATTGTATCGTGCCACAATCAAATGGATCTGATTTCTTTAAATTATTGAATTAACCGAAACCAACTGAGGTGTGTACTTTCTTTTGCCTGGCAGTAAAGTTGTTTAAAAAGTGAATGCGTTGATGATGATGTCTTAAAGGATAGATGAAATGCATTTTTCTCAAGAATGACAGATGATTACCTCTACGTATATTGTATATCGGAATCAATTGAGCATAAAATCGAGACAATATACACTTGCAATTGATAATTAAGACGATTTTAATTCACCCATTTTAACACTATCGCAATTTGTTCGGCGAATCCTTTCGAAAATGCTCACTGAGGCGTGACTGTGATAAGCGATAGACGGGGCGGCTAGATAGCTTCTCCGCCGATGTCTCGTTAATTAATTAATGATAATTATCACTGCCGCTAAATGAATTTATGAGGTGTATTACATCGCCAAAAAGACATGTTTATGTAATAATTGTGTAATTGTCATCTGCGGAATTACCTAGTTGGATATCTAAACATTCGATATATGGGAAATTTAAGTTGGTTTATTGAAGATATCTTTGTGAAATTAACAATCAAAATGTTGCGAAATTACGTTGAATTGTGACTATCGCTGAAAATCAAATTCTTCCACATACGTCACAGAAGTCATCCCTTCACGGGTCACACCCCCGCAGACTTTCATTCTGGTCGCCGGGGCTAAATCAGGCGGTTTTTTTAAAAACCCTTTATATGTAATTTATGGACCGATTTCAGAAATTTAAAATCGAGCAATTGTCAAATTGACATCCCATTTTAATGAATCCGATTTGGACCATATGTCATTTCATCCATCCTTAAAAGAGCCATCACGGATGTTAGTATTTCAATTTTATGGAAAATATACTTATAACGTCATTCGCCAGAGAAATCTTTTATCTACAACATGACATATGTTAAATAATTTTCATATCACGACTATGTATTGCAATTTGGTTTCAAAGAGAAGTACCACTTCGACTAGCGCGCGCTAAGGGTATCTGACGTATATAAACAGAATCCCCTTTTTTGCGTAATACGTACTATTAATTGGTAGCCCAGGCTGCATACTCCCTAGGGAGTTGAGAATGAAAAAGGAACGATGTTGGTCCTTACACCAGGGTAATAATGTGTGTAGCGCTTTGAGCATGGCCCTTTGTGTTGTGGAGTTCAGCGCGATATAAGTTTCCTCATTATTATTATTATGGAAAACTGGTCGTTCATCTCTGTTGCGCAACATATTTGCGCCAAACTTCACCTGTGGTTGGAAATAAGCCGTGTTTTGCGGAGAAATGTATAATTGATAAGTACGTACGTTCATTTGTGTATGTCACCAATTCTTAGCGTAACCTTTGACCTAATGTTGAATGGACCCTTAGATCGGCAACATGGCTGCCCTTGCTCCTTTACTCTATGTTATATAGGGGGTAGGTTGGCTTTACCCAAGGGTCGAAATTAACCTTTTCAATGCAGTAGCCATTCGGACTAGAGCATTTCAAAAAGTACTAGTCCATACTTTTTCCAGCTGGGCAAATACATCTCCATGATCATTTCACTTCAAATTTTAACTAGTCCTTCGGACTACCAGTTTTTACACTCTACTAGCCCAGCTCCTTTTCACTAGCCATGGGCTACCGGAATAGTGCTAATTTCGAACCCTGCTTTACCTATGTTTTACCTACATTTTACTTACGATATCGAGTTCCTGTGGTGTCATCCCACTTTTACATTACTTCCGCATTCGTTTTGCGTTGCAAAAAAATAATTGTTTGTCAATGTCCTTAAAATTTATTGAAATAATAATTTGAATACCTAAGAATTTATTTTCAATTGGTATTTTCGTTTGGCATTTAATTACTAAGCGACACTATCAAACGGAATGTAAGTGACAGTAGCTCTCCGTGAACTGACAACGTGCGTTTGTTTGTAGGACATAACAAGAGTTACGTCCCTTGATTTTCAGGGTGCGTGGTCAATTCGTCCAGCGTTGGGCTCAAAATAGACTAAGGGATTCCCCATCTGGGACAGCGGCAAGGGAGGTCTCGTTATTTCGCAAATGCCTCTCGTCCTCGGAAAACATCGGCAATGTTCGGGAAACTTCCAAATATGGTCAATGCGAATTCATGTAATTTGAAACATTGTATTCGCAACTATGCAAGTCATGTCAGTCTCGAAATGCTAAAGTCGGTTTTACAAAGCTGACTTTGCAACTCTTCATTTTCCATTTTTCATTTGTCAAGCATAAGTTGTAACATTACACAATGTGTATATTATTCCCGTTTCAACATGGCCGCTGCCATCGACATTCAGCGTCACCAAATTTTTTCCCACCCATCCCACCCAGTACTGTAGGCTTACTGATGATATAGGGATAGGGTTTACACTAGTAACAATTTCTCCTCCATTCAACTTTCACCTTACTAAAGGTAATTTGGTATCAAATATATAGGTACATTTCTTATCCCCTGTAAATTGCACATGTAGACCTGTAAAAGGCTTATTCGAAGGATGAACGTTGACTGATCTGTAAGCTTTGCTCAAATCTACTTTGGCTAGGTAGCACTGTGGTGTAATAAATTTCAAAGCAGAGTTCAAGTCCATATAAGAGCACGAACAATTTGAAGTAAAGTTATTGAGACACCGACCCTCAGGTTTACTTGCGTCGTGAATGAGTCTCACTGATCCATCTTTCTTTGGTATTGCACCTAACGCACTACATATTTTAGGTTGGTCAGTTGTTACCACATAGTTACCATGTACTATTTCTTCCTTTAGTTGCTTTTCGACAGCCACCTCATGTTGAAAAGCAGAGGTATAAATATTAACGAGAACAGAAGAACTGTCAACAGGAACAGATGAAACATCAATAATACGAAATCCATCCTTCACACCATCCAGTATAAACTGCCTGTCAGGGTCGTCCTCTGAAAGTAATTATTAAAGCTGCTCCATGCGTGGTACTTCAGGTTAAAGTCATTAGCGTTGACATGTTGGACGACACGTTTATTGGGTGGTGGGGGTGGTTTGCGGTTAATAGTTTTTGGTACATGCGGTGCCTGGGGATAAAGATTACCCACAGGTACGTGCGGTGAAGGTGTCTCATGGGTTTTTGCGATGTGTTGATTGGAGAAACAGACAGCACAATTGTGAGCTAGACGACAGTCCCTACTGTAACATAGTCCATTATTGAAACGTCGACATATCTCCCCGCCGTTCGACAGAAAGGGTCCCCATGAACGTGAGTTTGGTTTACGTGGAAAGGTTTGAATTTTGGATTCGAGGCGAAAGTCGTGAATGTCAGGCCTGTAAGTTCCCCAGGGAAAGTTATCCTCTGCCTGCTTTAGCCTATATTCAGCGTCATATTGCAGGACACTTTTCCAGGTGTATTTGTCGGCTAACCGAAAAATATCTTTGGTGTATGTTATGTAACCCTTGAGGTCATCCCCTTGGAAGTTTATTCTCACGTAGTAAGTGTTCCATAATGCTATCATTAGCATACCCCCACTGTTCGATGCTTATGTCTTTCTCGCGTGCCCTAGCATCTACACAATCACCCGTAACTTCTGTTAAAGCGTCCCATGTAAAGTCTGACACCTTCAGTGGTTTAGAGCTCATACCTTTAGCACGGGGTTTCGGTGACAGGACGGCAAACGGGTTTAATTTGTCCTTGAAGTGTCCTCTACCTGAACTGGCTGTGTGACATAGTTTGTATCCTGTAGAATCCGTGATTTTTCCGTTCGTAGCGCCCCGAGTGTCTTTTCTAATTAGAGACAGTGAAGCTCCTCTTCTAAGTTCAAGATGTCCGCTTCCAGTGCCTGTTGTCTGGAGCGCCCGGCTCCCGAGGTCAAGGTCCGGCGTCCCTCGTGCGTCTCGACCATCGACGTGACGGTTGTTGTCGGGGGGAGATTCCTTCTCCGCCTGCAAGATCTGCTGCAGTTTTGTTCCCGCATTTTCACGTGTAGATGATTTCTTCGTTTGTCCGGAAGCCATGGTGTTTAAAGTTTGGTAGAATTTGCTCAAAGCTAAAACAAAAATTTGCTAACGCTGAATGTCGATGGCAGCGGCCATGTTGAAACGGGAAGTGACGTTGCTTTGAAGGGCGATAACTCTAATCGGCTTATCCCGACTGGGGGGACATATCAAAACCCTAAAATGTATTTTATCATAATAAAATACCACATTATTTAGATTTAATAATTAAAAAATGACAAGTTGACTTTTCGACTTTGACGATTTCTAGAATTACATTACATTACATGCGAAGTTACGATTGACAGAATTAAAATGTTAGTTTTGCATGGTTGGACCTGTCTTTTCGAAACTTGTATGGTTGAGAAAGACATGTTACACTTTACAAGTTACAAGTCAACATGTCTTCATTTTTGGCACAAATCCCGTTCCATATGCAGTCCATCAAACCAGTTCACCAAAGTTTCAATCTTAAACGTCCTGTAATGTTGCTGGGTGATTGTAAATACCTGAATTTTATTTATTATTCACCATCATCCTATCATCATGTCTTTGAGAGAGGACATTGTATTTACACATATGTATAATTCACAAATGAAGACAGACGCCTTTACAATAATTAATGATGCATGGAATAATATCTTTGTCGTAATTTGTTACGTAATGGAGAATGCATGAGGAGCTGTGGATTCGTTAAAAATAATTATTTTTAACGAATCCACTGCACCGAATGCATTCTCCATCTTAATCCATGTATGACGTCAGGAAACATGCATATGTGATCATTTTACATTTGAAACAATAAATTTCAATTATGGGACACCAAAATCAATTATATTGCAAATTTCGGAGCTCATTCATCGGATATGGTACAAGTAGCTGCGACCCTCATGACATGGATTCTTCCACGCACGTGCAGCGCAAAACTTCCACGCGAAGCGATGTGAAGGACAGCTAAAAATCTTCCTTTTCATGCCTTCCGTGCATTACAAGTCTTGAATAGAACGCGGAATTCTTACTGACAAACAATCCTAAGGTTTCTAACAGCGTCTTGTGACCTAGTGGTTAGAAGCGCTGACTACCAAGCGAAGGGTTACATGTTCGATTCCAGGTTCATGCATTACAAAAATTAATTTGTCTATAGTTGTCTAGATATTTTAATATCCTATCCTATACACCAAGACAAAATACATCAGTCTCGAAAAATGTACCATTACTGAAAATGTCTAAACCTAACACCCTCCTGACTGGGGCAGTCAATGACCAGTAGATTCCTAAATAATAATCAACTGATAACACAAAAGAGTGACGTCATGGCCATGGATTAATGTAATGGTCATGTTTTATACGCCTTAATATTTACTGTACATAGACTATTATTCAGGGAGCAACGCCTGCAGACACATGCTGTTAAAGAAGAATGTTCTGCGAACGCATTTGACTCCATTCTCTTCCCACAGAAGTTACTGCCTTCAGATTTCCGATCCTAACCTCTTTTCTATATAGCTTGAAATCGAGGTCTTCAGCAACATGTCCTAGCGGGGGAAATGGGAACCTCATATACTGTATCCCTGCTTCTTAACCAATGACAACTCACATAACAGCGGTCAGTCGACCGAGTGACTTCAAAGATCTAGGCATTTGAATGTAAAGGCTTTTGCTCATTAGCATATGTCCTTCGAATATGCCTGATGTAAATAACATAAATGAACTATTTTTGGTATTTGTCTCTGATTTGGTCTTCTTTATTTGTAAAATGTTTATGATCAATAGTTTTCACAAAATCAAATACCATATCTCGAGGAAAACACATGAAACGAGAAAACGTTTATCTAACGTTTACTTTTTTCATCATGACGTGTCATTGGCAAATGCCACTTTTACAACGGCGTCGCTGATTGCACAACTAGATTCAATTGCAACCAATGAAGACACTCCATTTCTGCTCTCGATTTCAAGCGATAAAGAACAGAGGTTAGTATCGGAAGTCTGAAGAGAGTAACCTCTTTGGGAAGAGAATGATTTGACTCAAAACAACAGAAAAAATACTGACAAATAAATCATGTGTAAACCCGGGCTTTTTCCATAATGGTAACAAGACAAAAGTCAAGGCAAAAGTTTAATCACCAAAAATGCACATGCAAAATGTTGAACTACGATTGTATACATTTTTGGAGGAAATATTGGTGACACTGTTTCCATAAGATAGGTCAAGGTTAGTAACTTCTGTTAAAAGCGGGACTCGCTTAAGAGAATCATAAAACGTCAGATTTAGTGGTATTCTCAAGAAACATTACTCAAGTCATAACTTCCTACACAATGTCTACTTCATTAGGATAGATAAATTAAGTTACTGATGACCGTCTTTTCATTCTGCGTAACATTTTCCTGTTACCTACTGACAACTATCAGACCAACTACCCGTACAACTTCCAAACGCAAGGCATAACTCTTACAGTCTGCATTACTGGCTGATTTAAGCCTTGCGGTATTTCCCTCGCTTTGTTGTGCCTAGATAGTGAATCGCTGCACCAGAAATGCATAGTGGGCCTGGATTTCTAAGCACGGATTTCTTAAGGAAATACTGCAAGGCCTAAATCAGCCAGTAATGGAGACTGGCAAGAGTTATGCCTTGCATTGGGAAGTTGCTACCCGTACAGTTCATATTCAACAACCTGGACAGTATGTTTGTCAACAGGAGCAACTACCATGGATGTGTACAGTTTTAAATTGTGCTAATATTTCGGCTTCGGTTAATCTGTGAATGCTAAAACTTTGATACAAGTTCTAGATTATCATATTAAACTTAAAAACTACATTAAATATCTGCTACATCCATGTAGATTTGCTGTATTCATGTTGAAAGTCGCCTTTTCGCAGATTTTCCTTCTGACGACGATTGACTAGTTCCGATATGTTAAAATTCTAAATTATTTATTACATGTCATGTTCTAAAGATGTAGCGATTGTAAACTATAGCTATTCAAGAGTTGAAACAGGTTGATTGATAACATCATTAAATTGAAAATGTTCAAAACTAACCAATTTCGGGACCCACCCGAGTTGAAAAACTACCGTCTGTCGAGAAAATGGTTGTTGACGACTGTCAATTTCCGGTTTAGCATTTACAGGGCTTACCCCCCAGATAGCAAGGGTTCGTTGGGCCAACATTAGTATATGGTTGGTTGGTTGGCCAACGCTTTGACAACGTTGGGCCTACGTTATCTTAATGACAGTAATCCAATAGTTGTATTTGATAGTTGGTCAAACGGTGGGCCAACATTTGAAAAATTCTTCCATTTGCATAATATTTCACCACGCTGGCCCACTGTTGGATCAACGTTGGAAATAAACGTTATTTTTTTAGCCATCATTTCGCATTTATTAAATTGGTCATTTGAAGCAAGTTGAAATAATTACTATAGGGAAATTTCAAGTAATGTTTTTAATCGTTTGTTTAAACATCATGTGGGACATGCTCTTTAGTTTAAGAAAACCACAGTATGGTCAAACAGCAGACGACAGAACCATTTCATGAGTGGAGGACTTAACTCGGTAAGTATTAAAGTACATGTTTGCTACCTGTGATACACATGATTGTATAAATTCAAGGTCAAAACATTATCATATCTAGGGAACAATCTACTAATGCTGTATCATATGCATGAACAACGTTTTATAATTTATTTAATATACGTTTCTGTTGTTCACCCGGATAGTCTTTTCTGAATTTGAGTTGATTGTGACTATTTTACATTTTTTGTTAAATAAACTTTTGGTATGGAAATCATATCAGTTGACAACTTGGCAGAATTCTATATTTATTTGTCTAATTTGTCTTTATTTGAAAGAAAAAGTATTTAAATGGTGATATTCATTGGTCCAACGTTGAACCAATTTTGGCTAATAGCTAAACAATATTAAAGTTTTAATGTTGTATATACCTTTTACATTTTAGTTCTGATTTCACGAGTGTTTTCTTTGAAACTATTTCAATTATTTCAGGAGCAACCTACGAGAACCAGCCAGGACCAAATACAACTTATGCTGAGACAAAGGCAGTCATGAAATAGGGGTTTCCGGTGCAAGATACATGGTTCACATGTATCATGGGACCAAGATAACTCAACTAATAAAACTATGTTTTGTTTGATTAAATTGTTTTCTTGTTTGTATACTTATTCTGATTATGGTAAGGGTATGCAGTGTAGTGTATACAGTGCAGTACAACAACATAGGTATGACATCAGGCCAACATATTGCCAACAAAATCACCACGGTGGGCCATTTCAGTGTGTAACTTCTCTTTCATTGGGCCAACATTGAGCCAACATGATGGGCCAATGTAAAACCGATGAGCATATCCAAATGGGCCCAACATCAATGTGACAACCGTGGGCCAACCAAACCAGTGATCGTGGGCCAACTATGGGCCAACATATGAATGCTATCTGGGCCCCTGTGCATTTTGGTGTAGATTGTAAATATAACATGATGTTTCCACTGTTGACTTTTGCAATCACGCAGGCCTTCAAGTCGGGTTGATTACACATCTGCCCGAGGCACACATATGTAGTTGATGATAATCTACCGTCGAGTCTAGTCCCTTTATTTTATTGTCTCTGGTTTACCCGAGGAATAAAAGTTGCAAAGTCTGGAAAACTGCACCCCCTGTTTCCAAAAAAGCGGTATCCGCCCCTGAGCACACATCACAATACAAAATTAATGCCATAAATCTTTATTGCAGGTATCATGACCATCAACACCAGAACTTAAGGCATATTGTATATATAATCAGGGACATTATATAGTATATAAGGTCCCTGGTATAATTAAACAAGAACTAACACTAACAAAAGAGGTAGGCCTACACCTTGCAAAAAGACGCGTCCGTCTTGCGACACACGCGAGACGTGTCGCAAGGGAGATAACTCGGTAGTGTGTGTGCCGGATGAAGCCAATTTTCTCAAATCTCGGTCACTTCCAGCACACATCACAATACAAAATGAATGCCATAATACAGAGAGAAACAATATACATTTTTATGTGAAAAACAATTCTGAAAAAAACCCAACTAAATCTGTAGGGTCGTCTTGACTTGAGTGGATAAATATTCTCTCTCAGAATAATGACTTTTATTTTATGTGTCCTTGAAATAAAAAGCAAATGATGTTTTTCTCAATAACAACTAGGTTGTAATGTCCGCCAGGATACGGTCCACCAAAGTCCATTGAACTGTGTGTGCCACTCCTTCCTTGGACTGTTTGACACTTCACTGGTTCTTTGTGATGATCTTTATTTGTGACTTGGCACTCATAGCATTGCTTTTTAGCTCATCAGGCCTGAAAGGCCCGATGGGTTTATGGCATGGCATGGTGTCCGGCGTCCGTCCATCCGTCCGTCCGTCCGTCCATCCGTAAACTTTTCGCTTTTTCGACTTCTTCTCCAGAACCAATGACTCCACAGAGCTGAAATTTATGTGCAGACTCCTTGGCCAATGGGGATTCTAAATTGTAGATTTCGTGACCCCATGACCCCAAATGGGGTCACAGGGGTCACATCCTTAAAAACCTATTTTCATCTTCTTCTTCAGTTCCAAAAGGTCTAGAGAGCTGAAAAGTTGTGTGCAGACTGCTTGGCCAATGGGGATTCTAAATTGTAGATCTTGTGACCCCATGACCCCAAATGGGGTCACAGGGGTCACATCCTTAAAAACCTATTTTCATCTTCTTCTCCAGTTCCAAAAGGCCTACAGAGCTGAAAAGTTGTGTGCAGACTCCTTGGCCCATGGGGATTCTAAATTGTAGATCTCGTGACCCCATGACCCCAAATGGGGTCACAGGGGTCACATCCTTAAAAACCTATTTTCATCTTCTTCTCCAGTTCCAAAAGGTCTAGAGAGCTGAAAAGTTGTGTGCAGACTCCTTGGCCGATGGGGATTCTATATTGTAGATCTCGTGACCCCATGCCCCCAAATTGGGTCACAGGGGTCACAGGGTCACATCCTTAAAAACCTATTTTCATCTTCTTCTCCAGTTCCAAAAGGCCTTGAGGAGGGTCTCTCAGATCTTTTAACTGTTTCAATTTTGCTTGGAGCTGGCCTCATTTTCCCATCAGTGACAAAATATGCATAGATTTCATTCTCCTTTGACCTGAAATCAGCATATCTGTTTGTTCAAGGTTATTCCATAGTCAAAAGCTCCGTTGAGAACAGTTTTGAGTGTTTCATCATGCTCCAGGGAGTCTCGATCACCAATGAGTATGTCATCTCTGTTGTCTTAACACAAAGGGATATCTCCAAATATCCTAGCTAAGAAAACATAGCGGTATTCCATTCTCTCTCCATCTGTCCCTTCGCTGTGTACCTTGGCTAAAATATCCTGTACATTGTCTCATTGAAAACATCTTGTGAAGACTTTGCACCAAGAGGGAGTTGAGAAAGTTACCACGCTCTTGACGTGTCATCTAATGCTACGAGTAGTTGTTTATAACCCGGGAAAATATCAATTTTCAAGAACACTGTACACTTGTGGAATTTGAAAGCTAAATCTTCAACAACGGGACCCTGTAAGATTGTTCCATATGCTTCTTGGAATTCGTAGATCAGTGCACACTCTAATCGTGTCTGGAGTGGGTTCTTCGGGTTCTTTATATGTGAAGAGAGGCTTAGACTGAACCACCAGGGGAGAACACCATATGATGGGATGGACTGCATGCACTTTTCAAACAAGTTATTCTTTTCTCTATTGTCCATCAATTCTTTCAAGGGTTTCTTTATAGAATAGGATACATGACATGATTTCTGTACAACGTGAACATCTCTAGGTCTCCAAACTTATCTCTTTCTTGGTTACAGGATCTTGAAATCTTCCCACATCTTCAAGTAGATGCTTGAATTCACTAAAGATTATATTGGTTCTTTTATCATCTATATTGTATTAAATTGCCTCTGTTCATTTCCTTTCTTCAACACACATATTTTATGTAGGCTGTTGAGTCGTCTATACTGAGTGAGATATTTGTCTTTAGATAATGATTTAGATGGCTCTGACCCTCATGAGTCTTTGCATGATTTATCATCCACTTGGGCTGCATGTACATGTATTTGCGATGAAACCTAAAATCAGTGGGTTATTACCTGCTAATAACAACAAAATATAAATATAAATATTTGCCGCTTGTTTGTACGCCATATGGTTTAAAAAATAGTTTCATCAATTTAATGGCATCATGTGATACAAATACTAATATTTCAATTATTTCACTTCAGCTCTTTATCCACCATTCACTCCGTCTGAGGAGCCAATCATTGTAAAATTGTTCAACCTGCTCACTGTTACCTTTGTATGGGCCGGAGGCCACATATACCGAAATAAAGAATTGACAACAAAAAGCTATTTTCAGAACATATCTTTAATAATTGAAAATTAATTTGTGAGAACTTTCATTCCACTCAACATGGATAAAGTTTCTTCAAGGACAATACAGTGCCTTAAAACATTAAAATAAGATATTGCTACCTATATATAATTCAATATGAATTCATCTTTGTTACCATGTTTATCCAACACAATAAGAATAACATAAAATGAAAAGAAAATGTAATATATTTTTAATAAATCATAAATATTAATATTTCAGTATATGTAACTATTATCTTGAAGGCTGAAAGGATAAGTTGTTGGTACAATCTGAGCTACTTCTTTGTTTAGAAACAAGAATAGACATAAAAAAGTGCTTAAATTCATCACTCATCAGAGCACCAGCAAAATGTTTCGATTTCATATAAAATACTTCATAAATGAGTAATCTAAACTCTCTTCTCTCCCCCTTTGCATGTGCACAGTAGACAAGAAGCCGAAAACTGGTAATCAAGTCACCAGTGGAGAAGATATATTTTGTTGTAAAAATCAAGAAATTTGGCAACATGTCACAGAGGGCAATAAAAATCACCTCAAATAAAGAATATGCAATAAGATGAAAGCGATGTAAGCAAATGCACCACACCTTAAATCTATAAACTGATTCATATGCACCAACAAGATGACAGAACGATATACATGAGAAAGTTGAACTAGCTATATAACAAGTTAGACATCGGTGCCAGTCATATTTACCAATGTCAGATTCAGAGGGGGGAATTCAATTGAATGGGGGGGGGGGGGGGGGGGGGTTCAACCCTTCCTCCCCCCTGAAAAATGTTGCATGTTCATGTGATGGACCCACTGACTGAAACCCATCATTTCGTTTTGTGAAGATCTAATAGGAAATGGACTGACATTGATGTTTAGCTCGCTTACTTACAGCTGAACATACAAAACAAGATGTCCATAGCACTGGAAGCACATCAGCAAGATCTCTAAACGTGACGAAGATCAACTCCAGTAAGCTGGGTAATGTTGCATGTGTGCAAAACAATCTAAAGCAAAAGACAAAGCACCAGTTACAAAAAGAAGTGTTAAGTTTAGGATATGCTCATATGCTACAATCTTTAGTACAGGGTACACTCCATCAACCAATCTTAGCAAAAGATCAAAAGTAAGAACATAATCCAAAATCCATTAATGGTAGATGGGAGTGATTAATGGATCAGTCTTTTTCTTGTTTATCTTTACTGACTTTAAGTGGGGTCAACCTACCATCTGATTCAATTCTATGGAATAATATACAGACATGCTTTTAAATGAGCTTTTATTTATGGCATTATAAGTCTGTAAACATATCACAGATAAAATAAATCTTTATTGGCTTTGCTTTAATAAATGACATGACAGTAAAAGATGGGCTCATACACACGAAGCAATGTAAGCAAGCATTGACACCAAGACACACAAAATACAGTCATATGGCACTGTGAGAATAGTTAACCTCCTTTTCTGGAATGTGAGATCAAAGAAAGCATTACGGCTTTCTGACCAGTTTTGGCAGGGTTGATAAGCAGTCTGATTAAAATCAAGATCTCAGTCTACATACTACTGGACATCTGACAGCAGCTCATCTCAGATCATTGTGAAGGTAAATGAACTTCCTGTGAATCTACTTCTGAGTGGGCTGCATGCCAAATTACTAAAGTAACACAATAGAAGTAGTATCAGGGGTTAGAAGGCAGAGTTATGAAACACTGAAATAATCCTGGGGTTTAATTTTTTACAATTTTGATTTAAAAATACATACATTAATTTAGGTACATAACTCCCAAATAGCCCCTTCACAGATCTGCGAATGTCCAAAACAAGCCTTAGAAATGGTGAAATCGGTGAAAGCACTCAATATTCTCATCAGTATGCTAAGCTAAGATCTTGACTATAATCAGTTTGGGTGAACAGGTTTAGTACAGAAGACCAGTTGATAACCTTTGTTAGCAGACACTGTAACACCCGTCAAGCGGTAGTTAGTATAACCATCACCTATCACATGAAGAGGACAGTAAGCTGATATATACGTTAACACACACTTGTGTCAGTCATATATCTGTCATAGACGTTTTGGAAATAAATCATGTGTTCACCTTGCGAGTAAATGTTCATCTGTCATCTTGTTTCATATCATTGTAATATGTATGGCATCCATCTGCCAAGTTCTGGTCATAACAGAGAAAGATGCCGGAATATATTATTTACTTCAATATATTATTTACTTCAATATATTATTTACTTGGAATATATTATTTACTTCAATATATTATTTACTTCGTTTGGATACAACCATCAGAGGTTGATACAATCCAAAATTTCAAAGATATGATACAAGACGACAGATGGCCTAGTTTTTACAAGCAGTGGTAAAAAGAGTATACGAAAAGTTATATCAATGTAGGCAATTTTGATGAAATTCACACTTTAACAATAACTTTTAAATGACATTCTTCCATTTTCTCTCAAAAGAATTTATATTGACATTTGTCTTGCAATATATATCTCAATGTCATAAACTATCTTTATAAAGTAATAGTACATACAGTTAGCACTAGGACAGAGGAAGATAGCACTTTCAAGCAGAGACAATGACGCCTCTCTAACACTGTGTTGTAGTTGGTGTAAAATATGCCCCACCCTAATAAAGGCAGGCCTTGGTATCCACATGATGGCAAAATAAGTATCTGTGTTGATAACATGTATAGGTGTCATTGAGGGCACAATGGGCTTAAACCTTCACTGATAATATAATACTCTAGAGGGTTTATTTCTTTCAAAACTACTTAGCTGACATACTTGATTAATGTCAACAACAGCTTATTATTCTTCGTTGAACATACCCAAATACAGTTGCAATATCCGAGTAGATACTAAATATAGGGCCTGAGTAAAAATAGTTCAATTGATGTACTTGCTAAAAAATATTTTTTTTACCATTTGGTCTTTCTCAAAAACATAAGAACATTATGAACACATATCTACACAATATAACAAATTCTACATCGGTTACTGATTTAAAAGATTTTAAGACCACCAAACAACATCATCACAAGTATACAAAGTTGTATAACAAATAGTAACACTGTTTGTCTATATTACATGGTATCCCTGATAGTCTTGTAGTCAACATGAGAATAACAGAAGTAGAAGATTGCTTGGTAATAGAACCAATGATGCAAAACATCAGCTGCCTTCAATACTTGCATCTCAGGAATCGATTAACATCGCAACAGATTAACATCGGAACGGATTTTTATCAAAACAATTTAACAGCATCAGTGAGAAAGCAGCGCCTAGATTTTCCAATGCTAAAATATTCAAGAGTTCCATTGATTTACATTGGCTTACGACTAACTGAGCAGTAAGAGAGCTTCGAAAATATGGGTACAGGGCAATAGCTCGGCATCGACGCGTTTGACCCCCGAACTTGTCATATCAAAAGTTGTAAAAAAAAAAGTTTTTTCTTTATTGCTTAGCTATCAAAAGCATAAGGACAAAACAACCCTTAAATTGGTGCTGCAATCAGGTGACCAGTGTATAGTTTCCAATGTAATGAGCACAATAGTGAATATCTCTGTTCATGGACCATATGAACTTCCAATTTACAGAATACAGATGAATACATAAAAATATCATGCAGATTTGTTTATGCTGATTTTCTTATCGCTATAAAGTAATTTTCTTTTTCTTTATGGGTTAATCCTGATTTAGCTTGTAGAAACACATTTTTTCCTTTGTATATTGTTTTCAATTCAAAGATGGTGACAGCGAAATCTGATAAGTCTCTTTAAAAGGATCTATTTCATAATAATTATAATAATCTTATTGTCTATTTCACTTCTATCTTTAAAGCCATCAAATATCTGTGATTGATAAGGAGATTTTTGCATAAACGACTGCTTGTTAGCAAACATTAGGCAAATTTATACTCTCAGCTTAAAGCACTTCCCATAATACTGGACTTTGTTGAGTATAGGCGGGGCAGTGAACTGACTTCTATGTTAAGTTAATGTTCATTATACCAAGAACATCAAGAGATTCAGAGAAACCTACATGATCTGACCATACCGTGACGAGAATCAAAACAAAATCTTTTATAACTAAGATATAGAAAATACTTTGGCATGGACAAGCAGACTGCAGTTGTGTTGGCAGTTCAAGCAGACCGGGAAGATGTGTCATCGGTTAACATCAGTTGGACGCATAATTTCATTAAATGGCACAAGAATCATGTTATGAATCACAATGTCCCCTGACAATGACCTTACCTTATTTAACAGTTGACATCTCTGTAGAACTAGAAACATAACAAATTTACATCTTGTTGATATACATATATATGTACATCAAAAGAAAGATGACTTTCCGACATGACTTCAAGCGGTACGTCTTGTTACACGAGCATTATCAATTTGTTCAAGGTATTATATCTTCTCCTCCCAAAGAGCTTTGACAAGTCTGTTGAACATTGATATGTCCGCTGTTTACTTGCTGCGGGTCACATGATTCTGCATTGCTTGTCTGATCACACCGATAGCGTAGTCAACATCTTCATCGTTGATACACATCGGCGGCTTGATGCGGAAAGTCTGGAAGTAGACGAGGGAATAATTCAACAATAATTAAATAAATGTATGCTCAATCTAATCTCACTATCCTCAGGATCATGTAGTCTAGTGGAAAAAATAAATAGATAAATGTCTGACCTTTACCGCCACATTTGACTAGATTCATATTCTTGTTGTTGACAACCAAAGAATCATTTTCAGGAACTCTCATTCTTATGACCAGTACAGGTAGCTTTTCAGAATAAAGGATTTAAAATTCAGTTATGAAGTGAGTCGGTGTGACAGCATTGGCAGAAGATCAAAACATCATGAGGTTATGCATTGCTGTGAAACCTGCGAGCATCGACTTGCAACCCATGGTTGGTATGCTGAAATTCAGTGTAACATTGCACCCAAACCTTACTGCGTGTAGAACAGTTCTCTACTGCAGACAAACTTGCAGTACCTCTGGCGAGATTCGAACCATGGCCCTCTTGATCCGAAGCTGAATGCACTAAACACTGTGATATCCTACCCCCAAACATGAATGTTGTCAACATGGGGTGCCCAGTGTTGGGTCTATGATAAGTTGGAGGTACTCACGTTGCCATACAGTCCTCCCTTCCCCAGCAGGATACCCATGTCTTTCGTGTCCTCCCAGATGTTGGCGATGTCTTCTCCACTCATTGGCTTACGAGATTTCTGTCAACAAAAGAAAGAAGTTTATAACTTGGAGGGAATTAACATGCATTGGCACAAAACAACATTTACAAGCTCTTCTCAGGTAGTATCATGCAGTGATGGCACGTACGTGGTCTTGTGCATAGCTCAGTTGACCGCTATTCTCGCTGGATGGGGGAATGGCTTCGTGGGTGGATAATCTGAGAGTTTGAATGGTGAGACACTAGTCGAGATACTTGTGATGCTATCTTGGAGAGAAACTTTATTCAAAATGTGCTCCTGTTTAACAAGCAGTACAAGTTGGTAGGTTGTGCAGGAGGTGACCTTTCAGCGCCTTAATTGGCAGCTCAGGCTAGACCAAGGTAAGAATGCACAGAATACCACAAACGTGCTGTCTGCATAGACATGTTTGCCAAATAAATATCCTCATTATTATCATTTTACTCATAAATCACCTATTAATTCATTTCATCAATCATTAATATCAGCCTAAAGACATTCCAAAAGGGGCCTAAAAAATCAGGACGTCGACCATTTTCCATCAGGGATATATCTGCTGTTATTTATTCATCCATATAATTTAAATGATTATAAAGCATAAATCAATGTATTTCATCAGTCAATGTAAACACTACTCACTTTATCGGTGACCATCTCCATTCCTATCATGAGACCCTTCCCTCTCACATCTCCGATACAGTCAAACTCATCTCGCAGTTCCTGTAGTTTGTTGATGAATCGAGTACCCAGAATGCCGCAGTGTTCCTGTAGCTTCTCATCCTCGATTATCTTCAAGAGAAATAGTCTCAAGTTTAAGCTACAGTCTGCAGCTTTATTTTAAAAACTGATACATGATATGACACTTTCCCAGATATTACACTATTTTAGATTGACATTTCTAGTATTTAGAAAAATATACACAACCAATGATATATTATGAAATGTGTCCATTTAAAGAAAATTATTTATTCAGTTAGAAAATCCAGAAAATGTTATCCCAAAAATCTTTTTTTTTTCTTAGATATAAAATATACTTATCAGCAAAATGGACATAGGAGGCTTAAAGGATAGATGAAATGCATTTTTCTCAAGAATGACAGATGATTACCTCTACGTATATTGTATATCGGAATCAATTGAGCATAAAATCGAGACAATATACACTTGCAATTGATAATTAAGACGATTTTAATTCACCCATTTTAACACTATCGCAATTTGTTCGGCGAAACCTTTTGAAAATGCTCACTGAGGCGTGACTGTGATAAGCGATAGACGGGGCGGCTAGATAGCTTCTCCGCCGATGTCTCGTTAATTAATTAATGATAATTATCACTGCCGCTAAATGAATCTATGAGGTGTATTACATCGCCAAAAAGACATGTTTATGTAATAATTGTGTAATTGTCATCTGCGGAATTACCTAGTTGGATATCTAAACATTCGATATATGGGAAATTTAAGTTGGTTTATTGAAGATATCTTTGTGAAATTAACAATCAAAATGTTGCGAAATTACGTTGAATTGTGACTATCGCTGAAAATCAAATTCCTCCACATACGTCACAGAAGTCATCCCTTCACGGGTCACACCCCCGCAGACTTTCATTCTGGTACCCGGGGCTAAATCAGGCGGTTTTTTAAAAAGCCGTATATAAGTAATTTATGGACCGATTTCAGAAATTTAAAATCGAACAATTGTCAAATTGACATCCCATTTTAATGAATCCGATTTGGACCATATGTCATTTCATCCATCCTTTAACAGTTTTTTTTTAAAGAAGCAGTATTTGAAGAAATAATTTACAATAATAATTTTTGTTTTCTGGAAATTTTATTCATCCACCCATCAAATCGACCTCCATTCCGCGGAAATGGAGGCCACTTGCACAAATAAGTTTTGACAGGAGTGGGATATTCTACATATATACAACGCACACACTCCTTACACATTCACACACACATTCACATACACACTCACACACACATTCACATACAAATAAAAACAAATCCCTTAAGTGTGAAATACAATATACAAGAATATTATTCTTATATAGTATTTAGAATGGACTAATGCACATTACTGGCACTGTCCTTCTGAAGTATAAAATGTGATACAGCATCCATGACTGATAGAATTAGTCAGCAGTACAATTGCTAAAAGATATTTCTTTTTTATTCTAATCTAATATGATTTTTTCTACTCTATATACAATAATGATTTTAACACTTAATAAATAAAATTTGCAAAAAGCGTGCTACTGCCTCTTTAACACTTAAGCTGTGAAGTGCAAGACCATTCATAGTGACCATTTTTCAGGAATCGCCAATAAGAATAATCAAGGGATTGGCACTAGCTAAAGACAGGTAAAAGATTAAACTTCCTACTTTAGCTTCATTAACCATTTGACTAATCATGGTAAATACAATTATTCCTGTAAATAAATACTAACTAAGCATAACATTGAAATAATTTTCTTACAATAAATATTTATTTTAGTTATTGTAGAATGTAATAGAGTATGAAACTTCCTCATCAGTTTACAGTCTGATGATACAATTGTACATTATTGAAGTAATTATTTTTAAAAAGTCATTTATCATTGAAAGAAGTCATTTTTTTAGTCTAGCTGCTGGCAACAGCTGTTTGTTTCTATCAACTTGGTCCATGTGGTTTATTGATGTATATCAACACGTTTACTTACTCCAGTATACTGATATGAGTAGCTCACATACTGCTAGCTCATGAATATATACTACTACTCATCAGTCTTGGATTAAACATATAAATTTTCTATAAATATTTTATCAGCATGCGAAATTTTACCAGCAAAATTAAATTGTTTACAAATATATTGTGAAAAACATACAATATAAAAAACCCCAATTTAATTCTTAATGTAAATCTTAATTGAATTAATGGTTCAATAATAATGAGGAGTTGTAAATCTTAAATTGACTGTTCAAAATTGGTAATAACTAATTAACTTAACAGCTAATTGTTACTTTATTGTTCAATATATGATAGAGGTGTAATCATGAAAATCTTCTCACATCAATGACAGACGACCCGACGGCGCAGGCGACTGGGTTGCCGCCAAAAGTGTTGAAGTGTAGAGCGCGTCCAAGTACGGAGGCAATCTCGGGGGTTGTAATCACCGCACCACACGGGAACCCGTTACCCATACCCTTCGCCATTGTCACTGGAGTGGAAGAGGGGATAGGATATAGACAAGAGGAGAAATTTAAAACATATATGTACTACAATCAGGCCTCGATAATCCGAACGCTTCCGTTTTTCATCCAAAACGTTCGGATAGTGAACTGTTCGGATTACTGAGTACTGAGGACTACTAAAGATATTAGTTTGGTTACATCTTCCTACCGTTCGGAAACTGCGAGATTCGGATTATCGGTGGCCGGATTATCGCGGGTTGACTGTATATCTATACTACGCCAAACTCCTCACAGTGCTGCTACGTCTTTCCTGCGTCAAGCTTTTATCAACACTGCATTCGGACCTGTGACCTCAAACTAGCTCAAGTTGACCTACCTATGACGCTTTTGCATTATTTTTACAGTATATCATAACTATACTTATCTTATGTACATTAAAATAACATTTTCAAAGATGATCAATGTTTTATATGCAAATATGAATTAAGGTTTTTGAACAAATCTCATTTCATGCAGCCGTTAGGTTCGCACAATGATTCTGCTTGTTTCCTACAGTGTCGTTACGGTAAAACATAGTTCCGGATCATTTTGGCTATTTTTATGAATGTTTTTCTATAAACTTAATATCTGAATCTTTTAGATAAAGTGACAAGATCATTTTAATTACATTAATTATATGCTATTAACTCTGGAAAGTGGTAAACTTTGATGGTTAGGAATCCTGACCAAGAGTGATCCATCCCTGGGGATGAGGTTGATAATACTCATGTAGTTCATCATATCATATGTATTGTGTATGGTGAAATATGCTCAAATGATCAAGATGAAACTTTTTTAAATGGTTGATTTATAATTTGTCACGAGAGAAGATATCCAGGGGCAATTATTCTCTGACATCTTGGTTTAAAAACATTTTATAATCAACATACCCGATAAATTTATTTCAGATATGAATTTTAGACAATTTTATTGTTTTCCAGAAATTGATAACATAAAAAAGGTTTACCTCCCAAAACGAAACTGAAGCTAAATTATTCTTATTCAGAAACCAACTTACCAATATCTGGCATTGCTCCATAAGTCTCAAATCCCCAGTAGTGACTGCCAAGTCGCCCAAATCCTGTCTGTACCTGTGACAGGAAGTATCACTTAAACATCACTTCCCACATTACTGTAATGATTACCTCTACTAGAGGGGAGAGACTAGTAATTGGAGAACTTGTAAGGTAAAGAACACTTCTCTTCAATCACCATTATGGTAGTTAAATATTCTCACCTTTAATATCAACAATGCAAGTTAACATTAAATAGCATCAGATGAGATAAGAAAAATAATGAGTCTGATTTGGTTATCACAAAGAAGGCAATATTCTCACCTCATCAGCAATACACACACCACCCTTGGAGTGGACCAGATCATACGCCCTCTTCAAGTAGCTCTTGGGGAACTGAACTGCCCCGCCCACTCCCTGGATGTAGTCAACCAAACAAGAATTTTTTACTTGGGAATCTTGCAAAATATTGGTTAGCAGTAAGTTAAAGTTTTTAAAGTTTCATCATCCAAAACTGGCTTCCATATTAGCTATCACTTGGGTGAAATAGCAATATCCACAATGTAGATAATGCTTGAAGATAAAAAATAAATTGTCATAACACTAAAATATCATCATTAAACGACCTTGAAAGGTTTTAATAAAACTGCTATCACTGGGAACACGGCTTTCCATTTTACATCTCAAATCATCCTTCTCCTCTCCCCACTTCAGTAATGTGGTGGACTGTGAATTAGTTTTGACAACCTGTAGGGGTTGTGGGACTAAGGCTTATGGGAGACTAGCCTCAAATCATCCCGTCTTTTCTATCAGCTAACCTGGATTGGTTCTGCAAAGAAAGCTCCGACTTTATCCTTGGGCATGGAGAATCTGATGGTGTCCTCCAGTTGGTCTAGGTAGAGGTCACTGGCCTCGCACTCTCCCTCCGCGCAGTTACAGGATCGCACCGTCTGCAACCAGAACATCGGTCTGGAGTAAAATCACGTCAAGTTTACCGTGTAATTGTGCAATTTAACTCCTGAAAGAAGCCCATAGGATCAGTGATATTCTAGACTACAGTGACTGTAACTAGAGGAGTCAACTGAGGACAGTGAAGAGGAACTTTGTGTAGGGAAAACTTTCCTCATTGTCAATTAATATCACAACTCGTTAATAAAAAGATTGGCAATAGGCTTATGATAGGAATGCTGCTGTATTGGTAAAGGATCAAATAACCATCTCAGAAAACCAAGTGCCAAAACTCACATTTTCACTGTCTAATTAAGGTCTGCCAAAGAAATAAACTTACACTTTATTAGAAAACCATTTGTAAATGTAGGCCTATTTTTCTGGAGAAGCAGCAGGTTAAGGGATTTGTGTTCATCTTAGATAACTCTACATCTTGGTTAACTCTACATCTTTGGTAAATACGTAGTTAACGACATAATCAGCTCACTTGTGAAGGGGAGTCACGACACCGAGCACCTCCCCACGGCCCCCGGAATGGGTCGGGATTCATCGCCTGAAACACATTTAATCTTTATCTTCATAACCATTTCATTTGAAAATGGACTGAATCTGTAGGTAATTTATAATTAATTTAACATTAAAACTTCATTAAATTAAACTGATTATTACTAATTTTTGCACATTTTTAAATATGTGCAATGAACATGTATATGTGCAATAGACATGTTTAATTCATCTCCAATATCATTAAAAACATATCTTTTGGACCAATGCAATATTTAATGTTATATTTGGGGTCACAATTTGGAAGAGCTGAGAATCTAGTGCATCTTGTTGAGTTTCTTTGTAGAAATCCTGCACACAGCTTGTTCCAAAGAAAGAGGGTCAAACCCCTTCTCTTGTAGATCCACAATGGAACAATGTTTCAAAAGTAGAACAATGTTTCAAATGTAGAACAATGTAACTAAGACTGAACAAAAGTTGTTAGGTTATCAAGAACAATGTTACCAAAGTAGAATAATGTTTTTAGAACAGTGTTACAAAAGTGGAACAATGTTACTGTTGTAGCCTATCAATATGAAGAATACCCACCTGATGAATACCGAAGCCTGTGGGAGTGTTGTAGCGCCAGGTCGACAGAGCTGTCAAACCCATGAGATACGGACTCATACCGTGGTACGCATTTCTGAATTAAACATGTTATCACTGAAATCTAATACACCAAGACAGTGACACCTATACATTAAACCCTGAAATAAACATGTTATAGATAAAATCCAATACACCAACAGTGACACATAAACATTAAACTAAACTGTGACATCATAATCATGGAATGCAATTCAAACTGAAATAACATGTTAAAACAAAATCATTATAACCAGAAACCTGGCAGGATGGTATGATAAATAATCAACTGATAACATATGACTTGTTGTAACAATAAAGATATTACCTATCCACAAACATATCTTGCATACATGAATTTTGCATAAATGAAGAAGGTGAACTTAGCCTCACTAAGAATCACTATAAATCAATGAAAAGTCTTGAAAGTTATACCCAGTACTTGTAAATGCTTGTAAATGCTTGTAAATGCTTGTAAATGCTTGTAAATGCTTGTAAATGCTTAACCCATTAATCTGCTGATGCAGCAATATTCTCGGCATACATCTCATTAGCCAAGAACCAAATCTTGGGTTATCTCTTTTGTAACTGTCTTACTGATATGATATTACCCTCAGAATAAATTATCAAATATATTTAAAGAAAAAATAGAGGTCATATTTTAATAGGAAATCAGATGTCAACAGAAACATGTTGGTTAGATTTTTCATGTGTTTTAGTGTGGTTGAACTTAAAAACAATGTCACGGTTATGCTGACAATCTCATCATGAAGTTCCTCATGCTGAAAAACTCAATGCTTTGATGAAACTTTGAAAATTATGTCAAGGTGACCATAATCTATTTCTTGAGATCAGGTTTCCATGTTGAAATATTCAATGTCTTACCTGAGTGATATCGTGTCAAACACACCTGTGTACAGTCGTGCCATGTGAAGGGCAAGGTCATTGGCCTCAGATCCACTGTTGGTGAAACACACCACCTGAAGGTTCAAGAGAACACAATATCAAACATCCTCATTATTCTCTGGTTAAGGTATCTCTTCAATAAACTTCAGCTTTCTAGAGGCAGTGGTTTTTTAAAAGAAGTCGAGGTGAGGTGAGGTGGGGTTAAACACCGCTTTCAAGAGTATTTCACTTATATCGCGGCTGCTAGTATTATGGCAGGGAGAAAGCCCGCAACGCCATGAAAAAGAAGTCGAAAATGCTATTGTTTTCAAAAGACTGGATGGATGGCCATGACAACACCATGTTAATTGCCATTGCTCTCCATCTATCAAAATATCAGCAAGCCAATAGTTGCCATCTAATGATAACAGAAACAATATTGCAGCACTAAATCCTGAAGTATAAATGGCTCAAGCTTCTGCTGGTACAAACTGACTGACTTATTGGATAGATTTAGTTCTTCAATTGTTCCAGATGTCTTCCATCTTGCTGACTGTATACAGCTTTGATCCAAGGTCCTAACGTGTGCAGGTCTCCATCACTGGCTTTTTGGTGGGGGTGTTGACTTATCATGCTTTATTGCAAGTACAGAAATGTATTGATAATGCACTGTTCTGATGTTAAATGTTAAATTATCATAGCAATTCCTGCAACACTCCTACAATATCTTCAGTCTTTGTTAGATTCCACAAAGTACTTCTAGTCTATGCAATGATTGGTTCCTCAATGTCTGGATATGTTACCTCACGAACACTACACATTGGCTAACCTTGAGATTTCCTGGCATTTTTGAAACAAGTTTTTCAGCATACTCGTGAATCTTGGGATGCATGTAGATGTTGGTGGTGTGCCACAGTTGACCCAGCTGTTCTGTAGCAGCCTGAACTGTCCGTCTGCAGACATAGAAAAACAAGAAAATAAACACTACAAAATACAAGAAAATGCATATATGAACTTTTCTCTCTTTTTTTATATATCAAAATACAAGAAAATTCATAAAAGATGTACAATAGAGGCAGATCAAGGAATTGTCTCAGGGGGCTGGGAGGATTGAGCATATAGATACAATGTAGCTAGTTTGATTATGCACAAGACCTCATTGAAAACATTCACTTTATTTGATGGAATGAGGGAACACATTCCTTTCGAGAAAGAAACAGACCCACCACAACCAAATATGCAACTCACGGATGACAGTGTCCCACGCTGACGGTGACGATACCGGCGAAGAGGTCGAGGTAGGGAGTCCCCTTGAGGTCGTACAAGTACTGCATGTACCCCTGGTGAATCATCACGGGCTTCTTGTAGTACGTGACCAGCCCGGGGTTCAGGTACTTCTTCCTCACCTCCAGCTGTCGGTCTGCGTCCATACCCTGCACAGAGAACAAACAATAATGGTGTGTGTCTCATATAATTATAGGATATCTAACGAGCTGCCCCTTCATGTCCCGAGTAAAATAATTTTGCTTTTTCTCGAGCCTTGGCGGGTCAGAACCAAAAGTAAAAAATTTGATACTCTGGTTCCAAGTACCTCCCACAAAATATCAGCTTTTGGGTTTCAGCAGTTCTGGAGGAGCAGTTTACAGTGTGAACTAAACAGACAACAACCCATAGGACAGGTAGTATATGAAGTATGGTGCAACAATGTGGCTACTTGAATGCCAAAATATTTCAGAAGAAAATGCAACATAGGAACTAACCTCATACTGTTTGGGTTTGAAGGGAGGGGCCGGTATGTCGGGTCTGCTTGCTGTACTGAACACTGCTGTGGAGGCTGCAATAGATAAACCAACCATAGAAAGAAGTCAAATTGTAACTGCATTAAATAAAACTAAATGTACTGGTAAGTTTGTCGATTTAAATCGCAAATTCAATTAAAACACTTGTGGATCCAGACAAATCTGATTATATTCACTGATTTCCCAGGTTCAAAATAGTGAAAATGTTTAGTGAGGTATGAAGTCACAATATTCTGTGCATGCTCTTGTTATTGAACAACATGCAAGCATGGATAGACAGGCTGTTTATCTGAATTTAAATCCAGCTATCTGCACAAAACGTTTTCAAATCATCTCTGTGCATTTCTAAACAAATGATGATTCATTTAACCGCACGACTAGCTTTTCAGACAATTTTCAACTGTAACCAAATCATGCCGATAAACAGTGTTTATCATATTTCAGGCAAATGAAATGCAACATCTGGTTTTCATGAAATTTAATCTCGGTAACATCAACTCTAATTGCTTGATGGAGTAAATAGCGAATGCAAATTATGATAATGTTTAAAGAAACTGAATCAATTGTTTAATCACATTTCCCAACTGTCACAGATCAAGTCTCTCAAGTACATTTAATCGACTATTGAAATGTAATCTCAGAGAAGTAGGACATTGTTCACCTTGAGACCAACATGTTTTAGTTCAACAGATGAGAGATGCATGGTGCTGCTACACGGGGTAGGTGTGGGAAGCTATTCTGAATTTTGTAAACAGTTTCACTGAAGGAAACATAAGAAGTTAAGAGAAAGGGGGCGGGGGTTGGGGGATGGGTGAGGATACCATCCAAACGTTGACAAAGATAGGATTTGACTTCAAGGAAAGGATTTATTACGAATTGCAGCCCTTTGGGTGGGGGGGGGGGGCTCCATCAAACCGTTGAAATCATGATTATATTCAAGATTTATGAACAGATAGCACTAAGTTTAGACGGGACATCTTCGGCCTTTCACAAGATGTATGACTTGCTCAAACTTGTATTGGCTCTGTTTGTGTCGTATTGGCTCTGTTTGTGTCGTATTGGCTCTGTTTGTGTCATATTGGCTCTGTTTGTGTCATATTGGCTCTGTTTGTCTCGTATTGGCTCTGTTTGTGTCATATTGGCTCTGTTTGTTCGTATTGGCTCTGTTTGTCTCGTATTGGCTCTGTTTGTTCGTATTGGCTCTGTTTGTCTCGTATTGGCTCTGTTTGTCTCGTATTGGCTCTGTTTGTGTCATATTGGCTCTGTTTGTTCGTATTGGCTCTGTTTGTCTCGTATTGGCTGTTTGTTCGTATTGGCTCTGTTTGTCTCGTATTGGCTCTGTTTGTTCGTATTGGCTCTGTTTGTCTCGTATTGGCTCTGTTTGTCTCGTATTGGCTCTGTTTGTTCGTATTGGCTCTGTTTGTCTCGTATTGGCTCTGTTTGTTCGTATTGGCTCTGTTTGTGTCATATTGGCTCTGTTTGTGTTGTATTGGCTCTGTTTGTGTGGTATTGGCTCTGCTTGTGTCATATTGGCTCTGTTTGTGTCGTATTGGCTCTGTTTGTGTCGTATTGGCTCTGTTTGTCTTGTATTGGCTCTGTTTGTGTCATATTGGCTCTGTTTGTTCGTATTGGCTCTGTTTGTGTCATATTGTCTCTGTTTGTCTCGTATTGGCTCTGTTTGTGTCATATTGGCTCTGTTTGTCTCGTATTGGCTCCGTTTGTCTAGTATTGGCTCTGTTTGTCTCGTATTGGCTCTGTTTGTGTCATATTGGCTCTGTTTGTTCGTATTTGCTCTGTTTGCCTCGTATTGGCTGTTTGTGTCATATTGGTTCTGTTTGTTCGTATTGGCTCTGTTTGTGACGTATTGGCTCTGTTTGTGACGTATTGGCTCTGTTTGTGTCGTATTGGCTCTGTTTGTCTCTTATTGGCTCTGTTTGTCTCGTATTGGCTCTGTTTGTCTCGTATTGGCTCTGTTTGTCTCGAATTGGCTCTAATTGTCTCGTATTGGCTCTGTTTGTTCGTATTGGCTCTGTTTGTCTCTTATTGGCTCTGTTTGTGACGTATTGGCTCTGTTTGTGTCGTATTGGCTCTGTTTGTGTCGTATTGGCTCTGTTTGTCTCGTATTGGCTCTGTTTGTTCGTATTGGCTCTGTTTGTCTCGTATTGGCTCTGTTTGTGACGTATTGGCTCTGTTTGTGTCGTATTGGCTGTTTGTGTCGTATTGGCTCTGTTTGTCTCGTATTGGCTCTGTTTGTCTCGTATTTGCCCAGTTACCAAATCATATGGTCTTGGCAGTAAATGCTGTATACATGCCAAATTGTTGGTAATCATTTAATAAATGACAATTTTTATTAACTGTCGAAGTTGCCTATGCTAGGAGCAGTAGGCCTATGACCCAGTTTGTTATTAACCCAGTTTACCATATTAACCACGTTTTCCTGGTATTGACACATTTGCCTAATTATATGGTCTAGGTTGTAAATATTGTACAACTCACACAATAGTTACTTATAACATATAATATTGTTCAAGTCATGTTCCCTGGGATTCTATGACAGGTCACCAACAGTGTATGGAATACACTTTCCTCTTTATTGGCTGTGCAGGGCTTGTGCTTATAGGAAATCAATCTTTAGACGGTTAGTTTATCAAAAATCTAACAGGCCAGACAGCTTGCTGGCCATATTTGCACCTTGCCCAATAAGAAAATAACCAGCAATAGCCTTGCCAGCGGGCAGTTATTCGAACACCGATCACCAAGCTTTCACAGTGTGAGTCCTAAACAAGTTTTGTTTAGATTTAAACATGACAATCTCCACCTCCGTGACCACCCATATCCCAATTGTATGTATACAAGCATATCTCCACTGTTTATAGGGTCGACCTCTACTTCACTCTATGTATATCTGTTCCTGTTACTGACTACAGATAAGAGATATTTACTATTTGCTTGGCTCAAAGAGACCATCAAGTTTTTGTTGATAACCAGAAGTTACCTTTAGATGGAGATGTTAATATCGTCACTCAAAATAGCATTCTCTCTACTAGGCAGATAAATAATCAACACAAATTTCAGAATAAATTAATAAAAACGATCAAGACTGATATATAGAGCCTTATATTTTAAATTTGTTTATATTTTAAACGCCTTGAATCACTGATTTTAACATTAATTCAAAACAGAGTGTCTCATTAAAATCAAATTATCAAAATGTCCACAGATAGTTAAAATAGAGCCATTGACTCTGTAGTTCATCAGTCAGTAAACAATACACTATATATAAGGTTCAAAATGAAAATTTTTGCAAAGACATTAGAGAAGAAGATGTAAATAGGTTTTTGTGCTTCAGTCCCTGTAGCCTTTAATTCTGGGGCCACAGGTTCACCAAATCTACAACTTATAATCCCGAGCATTAGCTGAAGAGACTGTCCACAACATTTCAACTTTTAAGTTTTTTTCTGTACTTGAGAAGATAAATTTAGGTTGTAGGTCAAGGCCAAAGTTGCCCAAATTTGTGACCACAGGGTCACCAAATCTATAATTTATAATCACTAAGGAGGAGGAGACTGTATATGCATTTCAGGGAACCCCCCCCCCCCCCCCCCCCCCCCCCTTTTTCAATGAGTGAACCCCCTGGGGCCCTGGTTAAGCTCTATGTTTCCAATCGATTTATTTATAAAGTAAAATACAAAGAGACATAAAAGCACTTGCAAATTAATATGATTGCCGGATCAATTTATAATTAATCATTGCATCAAATGAAACATGGTACATATTTTGTTTATTGACATCATTATTTATGCATGCATCTAACATGTTTCAAAACCAATGACCAGAAAACCAGAAAGAGTATAACACGTCATAAATTTATTACTGTATGTCAAGGGTCTCATGAACATACTGTACACACCCATTGAGCTCTCAATTCTTTTATCTTCTACACTATACTTAACCACTGGCATGACTACATGATTCAAAATCATTTTGATGCTCATGAAGTTCCAAAGATATCATAGAAAAATATTCAGTATCAAATTTTATATTCCAATTCAAGCAAATACGATTCAATCAATATCATAATGTATAAACTACTCATGCATTTTAATTTCCTCTATTAAATTTCCTCATTATTGTTATGATTATATTTATTTACATTTGTAACCGTAAAAGTGACTGCCATCTTGTACTATCGCACATTCCACTTGATGAAAATGCAAGCTTATACATCGAATAATTATCAAGACAAAAATTTTTTATTGTGTGTTCCAAATTTAAAAACCTGATAAGACTTGATGACAGTTATTCAGTCAGAAGAAATGCTATTTAGTATTGGGGAGTATTTTAAGGGGAGTATTTTATACATGTGGCGCTGCACAATTTCAGAATGCAGTTGATGCTCGGTTTTATAAGAGGTGTTAGTACATCATCAGGCCAAACATACAAATGGTAAACAAATCTTCAAACAATTGGTTTTCCATTTCAAACTCATCGGTGTCCTTCAGAGAGATCATGTTGCAATTTTGGAAGGTGTTTATTCCTATTTTGATGTTTTGCCCCCCCCCCCTTTTCATAAAGATATTTTAAAATAATGGTGCAAAAAAATGTTTGCAAGAAAGATGACGACATTCATCATCAAGAAACAAAATTGCCCTCCCCCCACCTCCACTGACAGCATTTTCGAGGTCTGTGCAGGGCCCCATAAGCACTTTGACAGAGACCATGTTGAACATATGCAATTAACTACATTGTTGTACATTGTGTGTAATTTTTATCATAGGTTCTTCTATAATATATATACAAAACATGAATACTGAAATACAATGTTAAACATCTATAGATCATCTGAGGAGATATAGAATAATATATTGTCTACTTGATCTCCAAATTAGTTGCAGCTATATTGCATCTACAGACAGGTTGAGTCAGTGGAAGGAGAAATTACATCGTGCCTGTATAACAGAGATATATTTCATCATCGATAAGGGTTAATCTATTTCATTCATTTTATCTTTTCACATTTGCAAACGAAGGGGTTACCCCATTCAATTACAGAATGAACAATCGATAGTGAAACAAGCTTAACGGACTGTGCATGGGCAAATAAATAACCCTTCGTAATATGATCAACACGTAAACAACTCGACTCAATCAAGGAGTAGGGCCTATGAGGAAAATAACAGATGCAGTGTTATAACGTAAAATTACTAAAATGCAAAAAAAAACCCAATCATACATTACCATATTTTGACGTGTGGACTGCGGTTTGATGCGATCGAGCTGCCAATTTTGCAATGTTTGCCATTTTGCGTTCCTATGTGGTCTTATTATGACTATTTTCACCGATATTTTGATGCAGAGGGTTCGCGAGTTAGCTGCGACCGCTTTCAGCTGCTTGTGTCAAACTTGTGGCCTTGACATGTCAGTGACCTTTGAGCTGGATTTTCATTGGTCTTCATCGATGAGGGAATGACGTCGACCAATCAGAATGCACAATCATCATTGAGAACGTGTGAGAGGGTAAACACATCAAGATTAACACGTGTTTCTGTGTAAGTCTGTCAACGGCATCGATATAACCTACTTTCAGGACAGCGCCGTGTAGAGACATAATGCTGAGTTTAAAGTATATGTTGACAATATCTTATGTGTATTATAAGAACGTAAGAACACTTAGTTGTAGATGTATAGAGTCCTACCGGGAAAGGCTTTTGTACATTCACATATATTTCGAGGTGCTTTTGTTTGGAAACAGTGACCGAGTGACCGACTCGATCGAAATAATACACAAACGTAGCCTTGTTGCACTCAGACCCTATTTATTCCTAAAATATCACCATATTTTATTTAATATTGAAAAAGAGCCATTGAGAAAAGGGATATTCAGAACGGCTCCTTTTCAATATCTTATGAAACGGTGATATTTACGAATACATGTTTTTAAGAGTCTAAGTGTTAGACAAGCAGCTGCCTTTCTGACGGCTTTCATTTTGGCTGTCATCTGGGACAAAGGAAAATACGTTGATATGTTTCTGGTTATAATTATAAGCGTTGTAGGGCCCTTGTGTCCAAAACTATTTATTTGGAAATGGGATTTAATGATACATGTATTTGGTTGATAAAAATACATCTATATTTTATGTATACATTTCAACATTTCCAAATGCTTCCCGTAGGCCTATCTTATAAGTTATATTCGTAAAAGTGTGATGTTTTAGATTCACTTGTAGGCCTACATATATAATTTTGATAATCGATCAAGACCACCATTTGTAAAATAGATTTTTCCCGCTGCCCTTAACCACTGGCTGGGCACATTATAATTTGATTTAGTCAACAGTGCGATATCCCATTTTGATCGATAAATAATGGTGATGTTGCAAATAATGGAACATTACAAGTGAACAGTGTATACTTTAATTAATCGATGAATTTGTAATTGTTAATTTCGATGAACTCAACTTTAAAAAAATCCTCTTCAATGTGTCGAGCTGACACTATAATTATAGTTAGTATGCAGAAGCAGGACTGGCATGTCGTGTGCACCCATATACCAGTATATCAGAACGTAGTATTGTTGAGCATGCATGTTCCAATATATCATAATCTATCACCGCTGTGGTTTAACCATATGCAAATAATAAGATCTGAAGTGGGTCATATTCAAATCATAATTCCGTTGTAACCACATGTCCTTTCTTTAAATTCCATAGACCGTAACTCTCATTCATCTCCCATAGAGTCTCTTTAGTGCAATACCCCGACCGTGTCAATAAAGACATAGTCATTCCCAAAGTATAGAAACCCCTTTTCTTAAGGCGAAATACCCATAACTGACCACTTAATCAAATGTCATAGAGATGGAGTATATACCAATATCGCCTAAATGAAGGGTTATTATAAGTTATACCCAAATCGCCTAACTGAGTAGGCTACCTAGAGCACCTGCAAATTGAAATCCCTGAAGCATGGCGGTTCACTGGAGTAGGCCTAGTCTAGTATAAGCTATATAGGGATGTTGTTAGGGTTCGCTTATAAGACAAAACATCGTATAACTTGTACAATGATCTTGTGAAAATGGTATATACTTTGCTTTGAAAGAAGATATTTTCATAATTATAAGATATTTAACTATTACATATTGAAAAATATCTTCTGTTTTGAAAGTGTGTATGTAGTTGAAAATTAATAAAGCAAACGGCATGCTGTATAATTGCCCTCATTTAGAAATACCTGTAATCCATGTATGCTCTTAGTCTACCACCTCGGGTGTACTGAGATCGTTCCTCCACTCTTCTCTGTACATGTTCTCTCGTGTGTATTGCGTGTAATCATCTGATGTAGGCCTGAATGTATAACGATCTTCGGTTTGAAATATTGAGAGAATAAAGATTAATTAATTAATTCGAACCATCATGGTGCAGGGATAACTTTGCATGGGTAGGGATGAATGGGTAAATATTTATTCATTAACATTTCAAAATATCTCATTAATATTCTTACCTGTCATGACTATTCGATTGCTAAAATGTACAGAATATTTTCTATATAATGGAGAAACCTCAATTTCGAAGACTTACCAGAGATTGTTGATTCCTGAGAGGATGTAACCGACTCCCAGGGTCAACAATCTCTGGTTAGTCCGAGAAAGAGGGGTTTGTCCATCTTATCAATCGTTTTTATGTTTAAAAGATGCTTTGTTATCGCATTATCGAATATACCTTGTAAATATAAGAGTCGCTCGTAAAATCCCTGAAATCGTTCTTACGGCTATGTAAGCTGCTTAAATACCGTTGTCTTCCATCTCCGTGTCGCAATAGGCTAAACCGTTAGCTCACGAGTCACAAATGGTTCTGGTTACGAGTTAAGACACACTTTCGTCAAAACATTTGTTGTTTATAATGTACTATGTATTTGAGATTTTTGTCAAAATCAGTCTTCTTCAGATCTATGCTTTCACATCATCCTCTTAGAAAACATATCAGGGTTTACAATCATACATTAATACGATACACATAATCATGAAAGCATCGATTATTTATGAAAATACGAAATGGATTAAAAACAAATCCGACTAAATACTTTATCCGCTGCACGTATATATCCGTCGTTACACCACACTCTGTTGATGGCATGGTGTGTGTACCGACTCTTGAGTAGATCATTGGAAGTCATGTCCACGTAGAGAGTCGACTAGATAATCCCCATGTGTCGGCCTCACTTGTTGTTAGAAACATAACACATGACTGATTAGCGATAGTGCACACAGGAACTCGATATTGCAATTAAAACGTAGGTAAAACGTAGGTAAAACAAACCTACCCCCTATATAACATAGGGTAAAGGAGCAAGGGCAGCCATTTTGCCTATCTAAGGGTCCATTCAACATTAGGTCAAAATGTACGCTAATAATTGGTGACATTCACAAAGGAACGCACGTACCTATCAATTATACATTTCTTCGCAAAACCCGGCTGATTTTCACCATATGTCACATCTGAAATAACTTAAATAGCTCTTCAAACTCGAAAATTGACCACAAAAACCTCTCCCGTGAACGTTACTCCGCAGTCGATACCCATTCGAACGATCTGACATAAAGTTAAGATAAGTTTGCGTGTATACTTGATGATGAACTTTATTACTTGAAATAACCCATTTTTGTCTATCATCATGTGGTCCCCTGTCCACATTTGCTCGTCAAATTATATTACCGGTATTGCCAGAAATGGATGTATTTTTCCAATCTAGATAGGCCTATATAGATGACATATTAATTAAGATATCGTATGTGTTTATATGCGCATTTTTGTTCATTTATATACTATTGTGAAATTGTGTTTATATCTTGGTCCGTAAAATCATGTCATTCCTATAACAGGTTCATGAAGATGGAAAGTTATAAACGATCCCTCCATATTAATATACGCTTCCTGCTCAAACACCTCCTGTTGCTGCACATTATATGTAGGGACTGTTTGACACTCAAAACACCAAAACTTACAAAGCCCACTCTTATATACATGGTAGGGATAAGGGTAGTAGGTATTGATAAGGTCGTTCGTGTTGCATCTGTCATGCGACGCGATGTTATACGAAATTTGTTGCTGTTATACTTCGATAGAGGCACAAAACATGTAAAACAATCCTTATAATTACAAAATCAACAAGTTTTTCTTTAAATATTTACACAAATCTAATATATTTGTCATTAATCACGGGAGGCAGCAGCTTAAGACACGCGACAATACATGGCTGAAGCAAAATTGAGGAATCCTTAATCTAAAACGGCAAAGGATTCAATTTCGTTTTCCCAGCATTCACATGCATACAATCAGGGTTCGTTTTTTTCTGGTTTACGCAATTTGTGATTAACCCTCATTAGCATACCACGCGACGTTCAAATATGGCTACCGTTTGCGAAGCGCTAGTGGATGAACAAGCTTGAGGACTTGTATCGATTAAAATGAAGTGTTCCCGGTGAAATTAATTGTCTCATTCGGAAAAGGAATGTATATTCCAGTTATTGACGTAGGTTTGAAGACGAAATGACATGTGTATATCTTATTTTGCATCAACACGTCACGCTCAGTTGTAAGAACCAACTGACACGTCCGTTTGTTCTGATGGATTGTGACGTCATACAGTACGAATGCACGAGGTATGGTAGCACATTTTCCTGCATTCATCGAGAAATGGCAGCAGGTATTTGAGAGCTCTCGTCCGATCAGAAACGCGGAAATTAGTGTAACAAAATCATTTTGTAATTATATAATCATGTTTTGATAATATGATGTATAGTATATTATCATACAGGACACAAGGTAACAGCTTGCGTACATTCTGAATGTTGTTGAATGTTATATTAATGAACAAGCGTCGATACAGGTTTTGCATGAACACAGAAACAGCTGTCAGGTGACGTCATAAGACATTTTTAATTCTCGATCAGACAGTGCATTTAATAACGCCTGACACACGAATCGACCACATTTGGCACCAAATAGAAAGAATTAAAATTAACGTGTTTTGGTTGTGTTTGTTAACCCCTACATCATTTGGATTTCTTGTGTGCCAAACTGGCTAATTAAACATTAAAGTTTAGGATTTTGACGTTTTCCGAAATGAATGAACTATCCAATGTACCTTATCTCAAACTTCTACCATATTAAGTTTTTTGATTAAAGTGATTTAAAAAGAGGCGTGCACTTTCTTTTGCCTGCCAGTTTATATTAATTGCCAATATCTAGACGTAACAAGTTCCATAATGTCATTCCTGTAACGGCCACACCAGAATGTCAGTCTTCATTTTTCTTAAATCGTACTTTGTTTATTATTCTGTTGTTGTTAAATGCTCGAAGTTTGGTTGTTTTGAAATGGGAAAAATGCAAAGTGTGTTAATGACGAACGTTTCAGTAATAAATGTCAACCCTGTCACTTTTTTGCGTCATTACTGTAACACGTATTTATTGGATAAAAAATTAATGTAAGAGACACAAAATCCTATTGATATTGTTTCTGTGTATGTAGAACTTGGTTTCTTTTGGAGTGTGGATATATATATATATATATATATATATATATATAAGCAAAATACAAAAACCAGAAAGTTTTTTTTGCAGTTTGACCTTATAAGGATGAAGAGTGTTCGACATTTATAAAAATGGAGTTGGATATATTTTGTTGCAAAACACATCGCCAAAACACAGCCCAAGCTCCAGACACAAGCGTGCATGTAACAAAAGTGGCCAAAACACCTAACAAGCTATCACTAAGAAAATTGCTGCCATGCAGTATGAAACAAATTTGTAGTGATAATTGATATTATCTACTTTTGCAACAATATATATATATATATATATATATATATATATATATATATATATATATATAAAAGAGTAAACATCAGATGGTTTTGACTGGATCAATCTTCTTTATAACAATACGATGAGCTGCATATTTATTTTTTAAAAGAAACATTCATTAAGTTTATACCATGTACCAACTATGTGATCAAAATCAGTGATATTTTAACGCAATAAATGTAGAGTTGGCGTATTCAAAACAATACGTGTCTGTTGGAATAATGTTAAATGTGTAATGTTGTTTTTACATATACAGATATATGTAAATGTATATGTCAAAACTGTACCCAGTCCTTTTTATATTCCGAATAAGTATATTCAAACAATTTAATCGTGACATACTTCAATCATCGTTATGATTAAAATGTATATGAGTATTCTGTGACCAGGAAGTAGGTCCACAAGCCCTTTGAGCATACACTATACATGAATACATACGCTATGTAGATGGGCTATTGTTGTCATTGTTATATGTGGTTGATTGTCAAGTCTAATAATGTAATATGGCCATTATTATTCGCTTGAAATTTCACTTTGATAAAAAAAAACTTCTTCATTACATACCAAAATATAAATATTGCTTCATATTGTAGATATATGGATCTTGAATTGTCTAATGAATTAATATTTATTATGAATATGTCCATGGAATATAAAACGTTTTCAGCACAACTTCAAGTTTAAAAGGTACTCTTTGACATATCTAAACTATTTAAAATGAACACGTTTATTTTATTTGATTCTTCTCTCTTACGTTTTGACACTAAGTCTAAGATAGCGCCAATTTTATTATGTAGTTCGGAAATTTTGAGAGCATGAATACCTAGAATGTCTAATTATCGTAAAGCCATCGATACTATCAATTATTGAAATCATTAGATGGTCGTGGAAAAACATTCATGGGCTGCAGATGGGGTTAGATCAAGACAAAGAGGCAATTTTAAAATTAATGTTTAAGTAACGACGTGAATTGTCCGAAACGGTGAACTCATCCAGTTGTCTAAGTTCTTACTCACAGTGTACATAGGTGTTTGCACCAGAAAGGTTTACCATTGGTTTTATTAGAAAGTCACTTTTACGAAATGCCTGTAGATCAGAATATGTTGGGATCTTAATCATAGCGTGAAATAATGTTGTTTTTATTTTACGTAATTCCAAGCATGTAAGGGTACTGTTACATACTCACATACGCTGTCAGTTACACCGCCTAAAGAGATTTTACAAACGCTTCCAGCGGACTTGACCACACCACCTCCTTGGTTTTATTCGCTCATGTATTTACAATGACAAACATTTACAATCATTTACATAAATGTAACCTAACACTATGAACGAATTAAACAACATAACGTGTTGTATTGCTAACATATTTATAATATGCATATATAAGATTGATACACACAGATACGGTGAAATAATACAATAATGGACTTAAATGTAGCCTTTGTATCATAAAGAAAGGCAGTCATTATTGTGTTGACGTAAACTCCAAGGCGATGAGCGTGTATGAAAGGAAAGCGCTGTTTTGATCCACAGACAAGCGATGTAGACTTTTCTGTGGGAAGTTGATATATCTGGAGCGTCCAGGTCAAGAAACATCCAGGATGAAGAGCAGTGTGCGAAGGAAAGTAGCCTGGTTTCCAGGATGCAGAGCAGCCAGCGAAGGAAAGTAGTCTGGTTTCCAGGATGAAGAGCAGGGAGCGAAGGAAAGTAGCCTGGTTTCAAGGTTGAAGAGCAGTGTGCGAAGGAAAGTAGCCTGGTTTCCAGGTTGAAGAGCAGCGATCGAAGGAAAGTAGCCTGGTTTCCAGGATGAAGAGCAGGGAGCGAAGGAAAGTAGCCTGGTTTCAAGGTTGAAGAGCAGTGTGCGAAGGAAAGTAGCCTGGTTTCCAGGATGCAGAACACCGAGCGAAGGAAAGTAGCCTGGTTTCGAGGATGAAAGAAGGGAGCGAAGGAAAGTAGCCTGGTTTTCAGGATGAATAGCAGGGAGTGAAGGAAAGTAGTCTGGTTTCCAGGATGAAGAGCAGTGTGCGAAGGAAAGTAGCCTGGTTACCAGGATGAAGAACAGCGAGCGAAGGAAAGTAGCCTGGTTACAAGAATGAAGAGCAGCGAGCGGAGGAGAGTAGCCTGGTTTCCAGGATGAAGAGCAGTGAGCGAAGGAAAGTAGCCTGGTTTCCAGGATGAAGAGCAGTGAGCGGAGGAGAGTAGCCTGGTATCCAGGATGAAGAACAGTGTGCGGAGGAAAGTAGCCTGGTTTCCAGGATGAAGAGCAGTGTGCGAAGGAGAGTAGCCTGGTTTCCAGGATGAAGAACAGCGAGCGAAGGAAAGTGGCCTGGTATCCAGGATGAAGAACAGCGAGCGAAGGAAAGTAGCCTGGTTTCCAGGATGAAAAGCAGCGAGCGGAGGAGAGTAGCCTGGTATCCAGGATGAAGAACAGTGTGCGGAGGAAAGTAGCCTGGTTTCTAGGTTGAAGAGCAGTGTGCGAAGGAAAGTAGCCTGGTTTCCAGGATGCAGAGCAGCGAGCGAAGGAAAGTAGTCTGGTTTCGAGGCTGAAAAGAAGGGAGCGAAGGAAAGTAGCCTGGTTTTCAGGATGAATAGCAGGGAGTGAAGGTAAGTAGCCTGGTTTCCAGGATGAAGAGCAGGGAGCGAAGGAAAGTAGTCTGGTTTCCAGGATGAAGAGCAGTGTGCGAAGGAAAGTAGCCTGGTTACCAGGATGAAGAACAGCGAGCGAAGGAAAGTAGCCTGGTTACAAGGATGAAGAGCAGCGAGCGGAGGAGAGTAGCCTGGTATCCAGGATGAAGAACAGTGAGCAAAGGAAAGTAGCCTGGTTTCCAGGATGAAGAGCAGCGAGCGGAGGAGAGTAGCCTGGTATCCAGGATGAAGAACAGTGTGCGGAGGAAAGTAGCCTGGTTTCCAGGATGGAGAGCAGTGTGCGAAGGAGAGTAGCCTGGTTTCCAGGATGAAGAACAGCGAGCGAAGGAAAGTAGCCTGGTATCCAGGATGAGACAGCGAGCGAAGGAAAGTAGCCTGGTTTCCAGGATGAAGAGCAGCGAGCGGAGGAGAGTAGCCTGCTATCCAGGATGAAGAACAGTGTGCGGAGGAAAGTAGCCTGGTTTCCAGGATGAAGAGCAGCAAGCGAAGCAAAGTAGCCTGGTATCCAGGATGAAGAACAGCGAGCGAAGGAAAGTAGCCTGGTTTCCAGGATGAAGAGCAGCGAGCGGAGGAGAGTAGTCTGGTTTCCAGGATGAAGAACAGCGAGCGAAGGAAAGTAGCCTGGTTTCCAGGATGAAGAGCAGCGAGCGGAGGAGAGTAGCCTGGTTTCCAGGATGAAGAACAGTATGCGGAGGAAAGTAGCCTGGTTTCCAGGATGAAGAGCAGCGAGCGAAGGAAAGTAGCCTGATTTCCAGGATGAAGAGCAGCGAGCGAAGGAAAGTAGCCTGGTATCCAGGATGAAGAACAGCGAGCGAAGGAAAGTAGCCTGGTTTCCAGGATGAAGAGCAGCGAACGGAGGAGAGTAGCCTGGTTTCCAGGATGAAGAGCAGTGAGCGAAGGAAAGTAGCCTGGTATCCAGGATGAAGAACAGCGAGCGGAGGAAAGTAGCCTGGTTTCCAGGATGAAGAGCAGTGTGCGAAGGAGAGTAGCCTGGTACCCAGTATGAAGAGCAGCGAGCGAAGGAAAGTAGCGTGGTATCCAGGATGAAGAACAGCGAGCGAAGGAAAGTAACCTGGTTTCCAGGATGAAGAGCAGCGAGCGGAGGAGAGTAGCCTGGTTTCCAGGATGAAGAGCAGTGAGCGAAGGAAAGTAACCTGGTTTCCAGGATGAAGAGCAGCGAGCGGAGGAGAGTAGCCTGGTTTCCAGGATGAAGAGCAGTGAGCGAAGGAAAGTAGCCTGGTTTCCAGGATGAAGAGCAGTGTGCGAAGGAGAGTAACCTGGTTTCCAGGATGAAGAGCAGCCAGCGGAGGAGAGTAGCCTGGTTTCCAGGATGAAGAGCAGTGTGCGAAGGAGAGTAGTCTGGTTTCCAGGATGAAGAGCAGCGAGCGGAGGAGAGTAGCCTGGTTTCCAGGATGAAGAGCAGCGAGCGGAGGAGAGTAGCCTGGTTTCCAGGATGAAGAGGAGCGAGCGGAGGAGAGTAGCCTGGTTTCCAGGATGAATGGCAGTGTGCGGAGGAAAGTAGTCTGGTTTCCAGGATGAAGAGCAGTGTGCGGAGGAGAGTAGCCTGGTTTCCAGGATGAAGAGCAGAGAGCGAAGGAAAGTAGCCTGGTTTCCAGGATGAAGAGCAGCGAGCGGAGGAGAGTAGCCTGGTTTCCAGGATGAAGAGCAGCGAGCGGAGGAAAGTAGCCTGGTTTCCAGGATGAAGAGCAGTGAGCGAAGGAAAGTAGCCTGGTTTCCAGGATGAAGAGCAGTGTGCGAAGGAAAGTAGCCTGGTTTCCAGGATGCAGAGCAGCGAGCGAAGGAAAGTAGCCTGGTTTCCAGGATGAAGAGCAGCGAGCGAAGGAAAGTAGCCTGGTTTCCAGGATGAAGAGCAGTGTGCGGAGGAGAGTAGCCTGGTTTCCAGGATGAAGAGCAGCGAGCGGAGGAGAGTAGCCTGGTATCCAGGATGAAGAGCAGTGAGCGGAGGAGAGTAGCCTGGTTTCCAGGATGAAGAGCAGTGTGCGGAGGAGAGTAGCCTGGTTTCCAGGATGAAGAGCAGTGAGCGAAGGAAAGTAGCCTGGTTTCTAGGATGAAGAGCAGGGAGCGAAGGAAAGTAGCCTGGTTTCCAGGATAAAGAGCAGCGAGCGGAGGAGAGTAGCCTGGTTTCCAGGATGAAGAGCAATGTGCGGAGGAGAGTAGCCTGGTTTCCAGGATGAAGAGCAGTGAGCGAAGGAAAGTAGCCTAGTTTCCAGGATGAAGAGCAGCGAGCGGATGAAAGTAGCCTGGTTTCCAGGATGAAGAGCAGGAAGCAAAGGAAAGTAGCCTGGTTTCCAGGATGAAGAGCAGCGAGCGGAGGAGAGTAGCCTGGTTTCCAGGATGAAGAGCAGCGAGCGAAGGAAAGTAGCCTGGTTTCCAGGATGAAGAGCAGCGAGCGGAGGAGAGAAGCCTGGTTTCCAGGATGAAGAGCAGCGAGCGGAGGAGAGTAGCCTGGTTTCCAGGATGAAGAGCAGTGAGCGAAGGAAAGTAGCCTGGTTTCCAGGATGAAGAGCAGCGAGCGGAGGAGAGTAGCCTGGTTTCCAGGATGAAGAGCAGCGAGCGGAGGAGAGTAGCCTGGTTTCCAGGATGATGACCAGCGAGTGGAGGAAAGTAGCCTGGTTTCCAGGATGCAGAGCAGCGAGCGAAGGAAAGTAGCCTGGTTTCCAGGATGCAGAGCAGCGAGCGAAGGCAAGTAGCCTGGTTTCCAGGATGAAGAGCAGCGAGCGAAGGAAAGTAGCCTGGTTTCCAGGATGAAGAGCAGTGTGCGGAGGAGAGTAGCCTGGTTTCCAGGATGAAGAGCAGCGAGCGGAGGAGAGTAGCCTGGTATCCAGGATGAAGAGCAGTGAGCGGAGGAGAGTAGCCTGGTTTCCAGGATGAAGAGCAGTGTGCGGAGGAGAGTAGCCTGGTTTCCAGGATGAAGAGCAGTGAGCGAAGGAAAGTAGCCTGGTTTCAAGGATGAAGAGCAGTGTGCGGAGGAGAGTAGCCTGGTATCCAGGATGAAGAGCAGTGTGCGGAGGAGAGTAGCCTGGTTTCCAGGATGAAGAGCAGTGTGCGGAGGAGAGTAGCCTGGTTTCCAGGATGAAGAGCAGTGAGCGAAGGAAAGTAGCCTGGTTTCTAGGATGAAGAGCAGGGAGCGAAGGAAAGTAGCCTGGTTTCCAGGATGAAGAGCAGCGAGCGGAGGAGAGTAGCCTGGTTTCCAGGATGAAGAGCAGCGAGCGGAGGAGAGTAGCCTGGTTTCCAGGATGAAGAGCAATGTGCGGAGGAGAGTAGCCTGGTTTCCAGGATGAAGAGCAGTGAGCGAAGGAAAGTAGCCTAGTTTCCAGGATGAAGAGCAGCGAGCGGATGAAAGTAGCCTGGTTTCCAGGATGAAGAGCAGGGAGCAAAGGAAAGTAGCCTGGTTTCCAGGATGAAGAGCAGCGAGCGGAGGAGAGCAGCCTGGTTTCCAGGATGAAGAGCAGCGAGCGAAGGAAAGTAGCCTGGTTTCCAGGATGAAGAGCAGCGAGCGGAGGAGAGAAGCCTGGTTTCCAGGATGAAGAGCAGCGAGCGGAGGAGAGTAGCCTGGTTTCCAGGATGAATAGCAGCGAGCGGAGGAGAGTTGCCTGGTTTCCAGGATGAAGAGCAGTGTGCGGAGGAGAGTAGCCTGGTTTCCAGGATGAAGAGCAGTGAGCGAAGGAAAGTAGCCTGGTTTCCAGGATGAAGAGCAGCGAGCGAAGGAAAGTAGCCTGGTTTCCAGGATGAAGAGCAGGGAGCGAAGGAAAGTAGCCTGGTTACCAGGATGAAGAGCAGCGAGCGGAGGAGAGTAGCCTGGTTTCCAGGATGAAGAGCAGGGAGCGAAGGAAAGTAGCCTTGTTTCCAGGGTAAAAGAACAGCGAGCGGTGGAGAGTAGCCTGGTTTCGAGGATAAAGAGCAGCGAGCGGAGGAGAGTAGCCTGGTTTCCAGGATGAAGAGCAGGGAGCGAAGGAAAGTAGCCTGGTTTCCAGGTTGAAGAGCAGCGAGCGGAGGAGAGTAGCCTGGTTTCAAGGATGAAGAGCAGTGAGCGAAGGAAAGTAGCCTGGTTTCCAGGTTGAAGAGCAGGGAGCGAAGGAAAGTAGCCTTGTTTCCAGGGTAAAAGAACAGCGAGCGGTGGAGAGTAGCCTGGTTTCGAGGATAAAGAGCAGCGAGCGGAGGAGAGTAGCCTGGTTTCCAGGATGAAGAGCAGGGAGCGAAGGAAAGTAGCCTGGTTTCCAGGTTGAAGAGCAGCGAGCGGAGGAGAGTAGCCTGGTTTCAAGGATGAAGAGCAGTGAGCGAAGGAAAGTAGCCTGGTTTCCAGGTTGAAGAGCAGGGAGCGAAGGAAAGTAGCCTGGTTTCCAGGATGAAGAGGAGGGAGCGAAGGAGAGTAACGCGTTTCCTGAATGAAGAGCAAAATTAGAACGTTTAAGAAACGAAAAAACACATTGAATGGATTTGACCTCAACTATCGAACACAATATTTAGCTGTCTATCAGTGACTTTGAAAGAGATTTCAGAGAGTTGTCGTTTTATACCTCATTTTTGATGTCATATTTCCAATACATTTAAAACGTACTAACGTAATAAAGCAAATTAAGTCATGTTCTTAAAAGTGATGATAGCAGAACACTCCGACCGTAACCTATTATGTTTAATTTGTGTTATTAGGTCTTCAAGACGTCTCGAAGACGTATTGTTATTATCCTGTTTCTCTATTATTATTAGGTCTTCCAGATTGTTATTATCGTGTTTTTTTTGTTTTTTTTAAATTATTATTTGACCCTTTTTTTGTCCAGAAGATTCCCGCTTAACCCTTTGACCGATTTTCATGAATTTTTCAGTGACGATAGTCTGTAACCTGAATTGGTTCACTACGAAGCCCGATTTTGGATTTTCGACTTCTTTCGCGAGTTATCTCCCCTTGAAGTCAAAACTTTATACCTTAGTATCTCGAAAACTAATCAATATATTTGCTCAAAACTTGCACCACTGTGTGGGCAACAACATTCCTCATCGATTAAGCCTATAGCGGTTTTCGGCCGTAATAATAGATTTTTTGCTATTTTGATAAAACTGAAAAGTTTGTGAACTTTCGCGTTGTTGAGGGTACGCGTCTTTAAAAGTCTTCTCCTAATTCACGGCAATACGTACAACTATGTGTGATAGCTCATTTTGAAGATAAATGAACTCCTGAGAGGACTGTTTTGGCCGAATTTTGAATTTCTTCCTAAAATTTTAAAAATATGTCCTTGAACATGGTCATTTTTTAAAAGTGTGTTCTTCTACTGTATGTTCAAAGGGAGAGTTGGTTACATCTAATTAAGTTGAAATTAAAGCACAAGTTTTTCTATGTGACACCTTAGTATGAAAATATTAACCATTTTGTCTTAATCGTGAGAAAGATCATGTAGGGGTCCATTAATAATCAATTGTTACATTTTAAGAGGGTCATTGTCTTTGGAGAATTTTTGTAAAATAACTACTGAAGATAGAGACATGTTTGATAGCTCATTTTAAAGCATACTAACTGGCGAATAACCGGGAGTCCAGCATGGAGTTCAAGGTCAAGCAGAAGTCTTGAAGACCTAAGTATTGCCTTGGCAATCCTAGTTATTATTTGTACTTTTTTTGTCCAGAGCTTTTTGAAGTAACCACTGGGCCGATTCGCATGAAATTTTCAGGGATGATAGCCTGTGACCCAACTTAGATTTTAACGAGCCACTTTTTGGATTTTCGACTTTTTTCTCGAGTTATCTCCCCTTGAAGTCCAAAATTTAAACCTTTATAGCTCGAATACTAATCAATATATTTTCTCAAAACTGTCACCAAAATGTGCGCAACAACATTCCCTATCAAAATGGTAAATGCCATTTTTTCGGCCGTATATATAGATTTTGTGCTTTCTCGAAAAAACTGAAAATTTTGTGAAATTTCGTGGTTTTGAGGGTACGCGTCTTCAAAAATCTTCTCCTAAATCAGGGCAATACATACAGCTATATATGATATCTCATTTAAAAGCAAAATGAATTCCTAAAAGATCGTTGGGACTCGAATTTTTAATTTCCACTTAGTATTCGTATTATCTGCCCTTGAAAATGTTTTTTTTTTAAATGTTCATTTTTCTACTGCATGTTCAAAGGGGCACAACTCTGTTATAAATGAAGTTATGTCAAAGTTATATACTGCAATCTCTTTATACTAACCAGCTCAACACTTCCATAACATATCATTATCATGTAAAAATTTATAGTTTAGGCACAATTTGGACATATTCCCAAAAATGTAAAATTATGGGATTTTGAGACTTTTCGAGGGGTACTTTCTTTGTAGAATTTTCCACTGTAAACCACTGAAGATACAATTATGTTTAATATATCACCGTGAAGTAGAGATGTCCTCTATTAAGGGGAATAAATTTCAAACATTTTTCTGTCATAGTTTATGTGTGACAAGTCATAGAAGATTGCCATTTTTCAGAACTCGCCATTTTCAGCCATGTTTAAAGGATCATTACTGCTTAACTTCTTACGCTATTGAAATTTTGCATACACCTACGTATGCACAATTTCAAGAAGAACAACTTTTATGTTGACCGCTTTCATCAAAAAGTTGATAGTTAAGGCTCGAACATCGCAAGCGATGTCTAGGGGTCCAAATTTAAGCATTTTTGAGTATTGTCTTGAATATTCAGAACAGCATAACGCATTCATTATGTATGAAATCTAAATGATGATTACATCTTCTTAAGTGGAAATTAAAGCACAACATTTTCTATGTTACACCTTAGTATGGAAATATTAACCATTTTGTCTTAATCGTGAGAAATATAATGTAGGGGTCCATTAATATGTGATTTTTCCGTTTTCAGAGGGGTACCTTCTTTGGGGACTTTTTGTAAAAAAACTACTGAAGATAGATACATGTTTGATAGCTCATTTTAAAGCAGAGAAACAGATGTATAACCCTGAGTCCAACATAGAGTTGAAGGTCAAGCAGAAGTCTTGAAGACCTAAGTATTGCCTTGGCAATCCTAGTTTCATTGGGAATTATAAAGTTTAACCGAAAATAACCAGTTTTAGGTCCATCAGTTCAGTATAACGAAACTACAACCATTCCACAACAAGTCGTGATCATGATCGAAAACCAAACAATGAACCATGGCTATCACGTATGTATGAAATGTATATTCGACCCATTTTGGAATATGCTTCTGAGGTCTGGGATAACTGTTCGGATGTTTTGTGTGACAAACTTGAAAAGGTCCAACTTGAAGCTGCAAGAATTGTAACTGGCTTACCAAAGTTTGCTTCAAGAGATAGCTTATACAAAGAAACTGGTTGGTTGCCTTTAAAAATTAGACGTGGAAATAAGAAACTTTGTACTTTTTACAAAATTATTAATATACAAGCTCCAGATTATCTGATTAATTTACTTCCACCAGCCACTGAAACTATTTCTCATTACAACTTGCGTAACAAATCAAATTTATCTATTCCAAAATTTCGAACTGCAGTCCTTCAAAAGTCTTTTATTTATGACTGTGCTTATCTGTGGAATAATCTTTCCTCGAAAATAAGATGTTCAAATTCATTATCGTCATTTAAAGCAAAATTATCTGAAAAAGAATGTAAAATCCAAAAACATATTTTCTATTCGGCGATAGGAAGATGAACATTATACACAGTAAGTTAAGAAATTCTTGTAGTTCACTAAACGGTGATCTGTATCGTGTAAATTTATCTGAAAGTAAATCTTGCATTTGTGGTGCTTTAGTTGAAGATGTTTATCATTTCTTCTTGAGATGTCCAAGGCATGCTGATCTTCGTTTAGAATTAAAGCAAAGATTTTATAATTTAAAGGCAGAATTTGATATTAATACAATCCTGTATGGAAACCCAAATCTTCCACAAACAGTCAATGAAAACATATTTCACCATGTTCATAAATTCATTGGAAAGAGTCAACGGTTCAAATAATACATTAATACTAATGTACGTATTTACCATATTCAAAGTGCAATAACATTTCCAATTGTGTGTTGCCTTAATAATGTATATTACATGTTTACCCACTTCGTCACTTGTAGATTTCTTACTTTCTTGTTATGTATTCTAGCCTTGTAAAATAGTTGTTGATTACCTGGAGAGGGCTTCTATAAGTTTCACAACTTGTGCCCAATTCATTTCTTAAATGAATAAAATATGTTTTCAATCAAAACCATGGCTTGCTGCAGCCCATATTAGTATGTTTAATTTGCGATGCCAATCAATTAAATAATACGCTTTATTTGTTTATTTCAAAGCAATGATATGGCGTGTATAACACAAACTTTATATAACCGACATAATATATGATGACATTAATGATGGCATTGATGATAATTGAAAGATAATAGTCGGTCATTGTAACGTGAAATTCTCAGTATATGTATATGCCCACTTCAAGGAAATGAACTGCCCCCGTCTCATTCAAGCGCCGTAAAATCATTACGATTCTTCCCATTTTCTATCAAGATGAATTTATTTCTTTTGGACTGTTTATTGTGGAAAACGAATCTAAGTTATTTTTCACACGAAGAGCGGATATCAAAAAGAGAAAACATCGGATGTGACTGAATCATTCAACATTAATTTCAGTGCCAAAAGTAAACAAAAATCGCAGAAGGATATGATAATAACAATTATACTTATGTTTCGTATTAACTGCTTGAGGAAATACTGCATCTGGAGAAGTGCGTGAAGCGAGCCTAGTTAAAGCCAAGCATGTTCAAATACACGCCTACAGACTTGGTTGGTTTACTTAGTGTATACCGGGTTCATGTAGTCATGTGGCAGTACCCCAAATGCCTCTATTTTAAAACCATTCAACACTTTAAAACTGATAACCTCATATTTACTATCTTCAAATTTTCAGCCCTCAATACAGCGTCAAACAAAAGACGTGCGTGTACATATACTCGCATCCTGTTGGAACCGTTCGGTTACAGTTTTGCATCGAACGACCAATGATGTCAAATGTCATCGAACAGCGCTAGCCAATGGTGCCAACTTATCCGGAGACCAATGAAGTCGTCTTTTCGAACGACAAATGATGTAATCACATTGCGGATGACAAATTGACGACAATTCTACCAGGCAACAATGTTAATCATTCTCTTTATATTGGCAGACAATCTCCGTCATTTCAACGAGCAACCAATGCTGTTGTCTCGTTGAACGACCAACGCTGTCACCTCATTCTGGTACCAGTCTCGTTGCTCTAGCACTCCGATTATCCGTAGCCGATTTTTAAGGGACTCAGTATCACTGTGTCAAACTATTACCAATGATTTGAGTATCTAATAACGAATGTGCGTGAGTAGGGATAACACACTCTACACTGCTCCACTGGGCAGCTATAACCTGACTCTGTCTTCTCGCTATATTTAGAATGTCACAGAATCCGGGAGTTATCATATGGAATAATTAATCAACATGTATGGACAGATAATGGACAAAGTAGGACACAAATAATGAATGCGAAAGACAGATTGTGTGATATGTGTGATAAACTTTGACAATTTATAATGCTCTTTAGCCGAATGAAAGGGTAATCAAAACTAATTCATAATCTCACAGTGAATACTATGCCCAACATAGTTTAAACAGACCACGAGAGAACAGGAACATAGCAGAACAGGAGAGGACATGACAGGACAGGAGAGAAGATAACAGGAGAGAATATGAGAAGAGAGGCAGGAGAGTACATAGCAGAGCGTGCGATAGAGGACAGGACGGGGAAAGAGAGAAACAAACAGACCACGAGAGGACAGGAAGGAGAGAACATAGCAGAACATGGGGGGAGAGGACAGGACAGGAGAGAAGATAACAGGAGAGAATATGAGAAGCGAGGACAGGAGAATACATAGCAGAGCATGCGATAGAGGACAGGACGGGGAAAGAGAGAAACAAACAGAACAGGAGAGGACATGACAGGACAGGAGAGAAGATAACAGGAGAGAATATGAGAAGAGAGGACAGGAGAGTACATAGCAGAGCGTGCGATAGAGGACAGGACGGGGAAAGAGAGAAACAAACAGACCACGAGAGGACAGGAAGGAGAGAACATAGCAGAACATGGGGGGAGAGGAGAGGACAGGAGAGAAGATAGCAGGAGAGAATATGAGAAGCGAGGACAGGAGAATACATAGCAGAGCGTGCGATAGAGGACAGGACGGGGAAAGAGAGAAACAAACAGACCACGAGAGGACAGGAAGGAGAGAACATAGCAGAACATGGGGGGAGAGGACAGGACAGGAGAGAAGATAACAGGAGAGAATATGAGAGAATATGAGAAGCGAGGACATGAGAATACATAGCAGAGCATGCGATAGAGGACAGGACAGGACAAGAGAGAAACAAACAGACCACGAGAGGACAGGAAGGAGAGAACATAGCAAAACATGGGGGGAGAGGACAGGACAGGAGAGCCTTCTGCTGTTTTGTGATTGAACAACTGATAGTTTTATAGACCGGACGGATACGAGATTTTACGCATATTTACGCGTATTTAACTCAAACGTTGTGATGGTGATCTTTCAAAATATCCCCCATCTATGGAAAACACACCTATTGACGATAACGCCTTATGGAATCATGATCACTGAAGAAATGTAAAAGACGCATAACTTTTCTCATTATAGTTTTTTCTTTTAAAGCCCAAAAAAGAAGACGCAGTCAAGTGGAAACTGTTGACCAGGCCTAAATTCTCCGCCGCGTAACACGGATTAGCATACCGCATACCCGTCTCTTTTGAATGGAAGGAATTGGATAAGAAGATCGCAATTACTTATCCGTACTAGAAGATAGGATGTGACAGTCCATTGGACCTGAAGGTGACATTGTCTGTCAGAAATATGAGCAAAGCGAATTAAACACTGAAAGAGAGGAAAACAATGATATATAGGCCTACACTTCGAAATTTGTAAGGAAGGTAGGCCCCCTATAACAGCTTACTTATTCTAGGCTACATAATTCCACATCATTTAAACATTCCATAATTGGACACTACACGGATTTTCTGACGAAGTAGGCCTATATGTTATACCTAAATTCGGAGCACAAGCTAATGTTTTGCTGAAACCAAGGGATTAGATCGACTGCATACTTTCCGAAGACTAGCTGGGTTCGGGTAAGGGAAAATCTTAACAGGTGAATGGCGATATCCCAGAATTCATTGCAATATCGTCACTCTCGCGTATACTCATGAATATTGATGAGATCACGTGGTATTGTGGTCACGTGACCTGAAATCAGACGACTTCCTTTCATAAATGTTGATAATTCCAGAATAAAAATAAGAAGTAAAACAATAAACTGCAAAGGTCTACATTATAATTTATAATGAATATGGATTAATGTGTAACCAATTTTGATAATAAATTTGATAACTTGGCAATGACTTATATGTGATATCTTAATCTTTTCCTTAATTAATAATATTAAATAACATGATTCCTGATGACCTTCAGAGCCAGTGGCTTTATTTTTGTACTTTGTTATATTCGGAGCTAGAATGAATGAAGCTACTTCTGTGTTGTGATTTGTTGACTTCATCATATTTTATTTTTCATGTAACATTCATCATAAGCTTCTTCTGTGTTTCATTTTGATTTTACTATATAATTCCAATGGTTATATTTTTGTAAAAGTTCAATTTTCTTTACTTTCACCCATAAACTGCTGTATATCCCTCACTGTGCCTACAGGGATGTGCTTCCATGTACCTGTTGTTTCAAGTCACTAGAATGATTCATTATGATGGATTAATTTCCAAAAATAAAGTTGAAATCCGTGGTAATGGCAGTAGTGGATTATGTTACCCCTACCTTTTCAAGTTACTATTATTCCTACTTTTACTTAAACCACCTTTTTTTCATGAAAAGACTTGTTCTACCCATTTCACAAACAGTTTAATCTTAGCAATTACATTTCATAGCTTATCACTCATTAGGTGTGCAGACAAAATAAGAATGTCATTAAAATAAAAATAATGTGACCCACCATCACTTTTTTTGCTTGTTCATTTGAACTTGACCCCGTCAATTATGGTCATGGAGGAGGGTTCTTCCTCAACAACCAGCAATGCTTTTAACTTCATATTTTGGGAATATGATCTTTTATCTATAGAGACTCAGGTTTGTATAGTTTATTAACCAACTCTGTGCAAGTTAAATTTCTTTTCTTCTCAAGAATCTGTAATGCTAGAAAGCTCCATTTTGTCAATATAATCTGTGATGAATAGAGAGTTAGATCTGTAAATTTAATTTGATTACTCCAAAAAGTAAGGACATGGAGGCACAGTCTCTTAGCTACATGTGAAATGAATGACTTAGTCACTTGCAGTGATACATTTTATGTGCCAGATTTGCTAACATAATTCAGACTTGTTAAAACTTTAATTTCAACAATGCATACTGTAAAGGAAACTTTTTTTTTAGTATCTTTCTTGATATTGTTATGTTCACCTGATATGTTGTGATTACATTTTTATTATGATTTACTTATTATCCCCTAGCACGAACAGGAAGGGAGATATAGGTTTGAGCTCTGATTTCATATGAAGCTGAAAATTGACAATGATCAAACCGCAGTCTGATTAAAATCTACCTTCTTCCGAGGAATAAAATTTGCAAAAAATAGATCTACGGGGTACGAACTGGTTCTGTAGATTCCTCACAAGGTCTGAGAACATCCCGTATAGGCTTTTGTTCCGAAAAGTGGAGCAGAGATGAAGCCCAGTCAAATATCTGATTACTCACATCATAGTTTGTAACCGGTCGCTGTGTTTTATCTGTATTTATTATGGGATATCTTGGTACATCAATGAGTTAATATGCCCAAATCCCTAAAGTGATCGCTGAATACTAGTTCGTTTCCCGGTAGATGCACTATTTTGTAATTTTTATTCTTCCGGAAAACCGGCTATTTTAATCAGACTGATCCAAACCAGAATTTTTTATTTATCTTCTCCTAGACTACATTAAAGGCGCTGTAGCATTTTTTTGCAAATTTCCCATATATAATGATAGTTTATGTCATTTATATTTACGTTAGAGGGTAAAACATCTTATTACACAAACCAATTATCCGCAGTGGTAATAACGGTGTTGCGTATAAAGCAAAAATTGCATGGCGGCCATTTTATTGTGAACACATTTTATTATTTCGAATGACAAAAACGATGTACACTCATTTGTAACTTGACTTTCCGAAGAGAGAAGGGTGTTTTACTATTGGTGACATTATTTTTTCAAATACATTTCTTTCTTGTACTGTAGGCACATTTTGCACATACCAAATTGTCCAAAATTCCTGGTTTCCCTAACAGGCACAAAATGAGATTGTGTGGCTATCTCATACTCCCTTATGAGGGCCAGGGCCTCGGCACTTGATGCTACCCATCCGTTTAGATTGTTTTCTTTTTCTTTAAAAAATGCCGACCACGGAGGATCTGCATTCGCCATTTTGCAATAGCAATTATAAATTTCGCGCCGATCAAACACGTGATACACAAATAAATATATATATATATGTAATTAGTGACGTAGAACACATTAGCACACAAACCAACTCATGAATATTTATTAGGACCCAGCGCAGCGTATCATACTCGCTTGTAATCATCAAGAACTTCCGGAATAACGAACACAGTTTGGAATCGCCATTCACGTGTTAAGATATGCCCCGACCCGCTGGGTTCCCTACCCTACCTCACGCACGCCCCTAAGCCGGCGGTAACAGTACTGTGCGGAGCTTTGGCAAATAATTTTAGAGTTATCTACCTTTTACGTCAGTTATGAACACATGTCATTCTTAAAATAAGCGCTCTAATACGGTTGCCAATGGCCAAATAAAACGTGACATCCTAAATTGACAACCGAATAAACCGGCAATCAGACGGAACTGAGGTTTCCCGAGTTGCAATCAAACTGAGCCGTCCTCTCTCACCGTGTCATACTGCCTGTAGTGTCTCGAGTCTCATCTCTTCGCATTGACTGTTCAGCTTACTGCGCGCAGTTGCGATTCTATGCACGCGTTCTATTTGCTTTAGATAAAGACGGACTCTAGACCTGGTCCATGTCAAGTACTAATCGTAAGAACGAAACCTGTCTCACGACAAGCAGAATGGTGACGAGTTTAGACGATATCCAATCTCTGCGCTTCTGGAAAGCGATTGTTGCAGAGTTTATTGGAACTCTTCTGCTCGTGTTTGTTGGTTGCGGTTCCTGCATACCTTTTGGTAAACAACCTCCAACCACGGAAGGTATTGCATTATGTTTCGGGTTAAGCGTTGCGACCATAGTTTGGGCGATATGTCACGTCAGCGGGGGCCACATCAACCCCGCCGTCACGGCAGCGATGTTGGCGACGAGGAAGATAAGTCTTGCCCGAGCCGTCTTCTATGTCATCTTCCAGCTTCTTGGAGCTATCGTCGGGGCTGGACTTCTCTTTGGTCTCACCGTCGACGGCAAACGCGGCGGATTTGGCGTGACCTCAGTCAACACCGACAACGGACTCGACCCCGGACGTGCAGTAGGGATTGAACTGTTCATCACCTTCGTGCTAGTGTTCACAGTGTTCGCCTCCGTCGACTCCAAGAGGAAGGATCTCAATGGTTCCACGCCACTCACCATCGGCTTCTCTGTCACCATGTGCCACCTATTTGCGGTAAGACATTTCTTGTGTGTTTTTTTATTTTTCAGTGGTAGATATTCAACACATTTTCAGTTCCAGCTTCTTCATGTGTCTTTTAATGCAACTGGCATTCATAGTCTGACTTGTTCACTGTCTGTCATTTTTCATATTAACCCCAGCCCTAGCGAAGACATGACCCCCCGAACATCAAATCTAGCAGATGTCCCATATCTATGAGGCTCGTTTCCAATGGCTATTGGTTAAAGACATTTTTGATGATGAAAGTATTCAGCGACTCAGTCCAAGTTTTGTATCGTCATGTTGGAAACCCCTTTTTTGGCTTAATTATGATTATATATTGCATGTTTATTCAATGAACAATGATGTTCACTGTATGTTAATTAACAGCCGTAAGAACACCTGCACTTATAATCTGCCCTTTAACACCAATATCAAAATGACACTTATCAAACACATGAGTATTTATATTAAAAAATAGTCAACAATACAAATCATTAGAACAGATCATATGCAAAAAGTTTGTTTTCTTCACTACACACCATGAGTATATCAATTCACTTTCATTCGTTTAGAGAAATGTGGTGTTGAAGTTTCAAGTTTCGACTTGAGCATTCACTAGTGTAGTTATAATTGTAACGTGCTGAAGTATGTTTCGTTATTGCAAACGTGGAAACGTAGTTAAGTGGTTTAATTTAACTCAAAACGGACGCACTTGACATTATGGCCAGCAAGAGCTGTTTTACCTTAATAATTACAACACTGTCCAGTAACGGGATTAACTTAGTGCAAGTTCTGTGTTGCGCGGTGTATGTCGTTTGCCATCAATACTTCAACGCTGTTGGTAGAGATTATGAGATGTAATTAATGTTTTTATTACTTACGAAAGAAAGCCAAATATAAACACTTCCTTTACAACTTCTGAACGTCATGTTATGCCTAGTATCTGATCCATCAATACCGTATAGTTGCCATGTTGTTTTGTACCCATGAATTCTTCTCTTCTCGATTTGAATAATTTTGTGATGGTTTCATGGAAAACTAACTCTTTGCTATAAAAAACAATCATTAAACAAATAACTAAACACATGTCTAAAGAACACCTACATGTACGATATAAACCTTTATCTGTCATTGACTTAAGAGACAAGAGCAAGTCTAGATGTTCCCCAGATTCCTCGGAAGTGTTAAAATGGTTGTCATCCTCAGTATGCCCAGCGTGTGGTATTACAGTTTACTTGTGTTTGCTGACAGTTTAGGGGACACGCGAAATCCAGGCCAGAAGATGCCTGATAAAACACTGGAAACGAATACCTGTTGACACAGTTGTTGAGACACGATCTGTTTCTTCCTTTTGTCAGTTTCTTCCTTTTATCAACTGTTAACTTGAAATTAGCAGACACATCACTAAATTCCTGAAAACAAAAAACATGCCTTTTTGCCCTGAAGATGTACAATTTCTTGTCTTGTTAAATTGTTGACAAACGAACTGACAATATGTTCGCTAAACCTACAGTGACAGTGAGCGACAGTTACCTCACGTGCCTCTAATGTACACTTATCAAATACTTACTTTATATACTTACTGCATGTATTATAGAATATTTTACAAGAACATAACAAAAACGGTTCTCCCTTATATAAAGAAGTTGACCAACAATATATACTTGTCATTGTTTGTGTACTACAAATACAACATTACTACAAAAACAAAATGAACATGAAATGAACAATTACTTTACATGGCAACTGTAATGATCAATAAACACAATTGACATATAGAAATTGATTTAATAAACCATAAACGAAATAAATATCTATACATGTTTGTCAATATGAGAATTACCAAATCATTACTGTATTTTCTGATTGTCCTTGAGAGCTAGTATGCTAAATGCGAAATTGACACGTAATATCGTAACCGTTAACCGTTCAAATGGACATGCTCGCGTAATAAAAGTCAAGAAACAAGCTAGTTATAAATTGCGTCATTTTATACATTGGTTTATCATTCTCTTTTATCATTTTGTTTTATGTACACGGCAACACACATGATCTAATGTAGATGTAATCTATGCATGCTCTTATTCCCTTGCTATTTCTTTTACAAATTGGCATGGCGTCCGTCCATCCTTTAATTTTCCCGCTTTTTCGACTTCTTCTCCAGAACCACTGGCTCTGGGAATTGAAGTTATGTACACAGACTCCATGGCCAATGGCGATTCTAAATTGTTGATTTGGTGATCCTGTGACTCACAAGAGAGCCTCACAGGCCATGACCTAAAATCCCATTTTCATCTTCTTCCCCAGAACGAAAAGAGCTAACTAGCTGAAATGTTGTACGCAGACTCTTTAGCCAATGGGAATTCTAAATTGTAGATTTTGGTGACCCTGTGGCCCCAAATGAAGGGTCTCACGGGTCATGACGAAAACACTTATTTTCATCTTCTTATTAAGAATAAGAGCTAGAAGACTGTAATGTTGTGTGCAGACTCATTAGTCAATGAGTTAGTGGAGCAAATAATCTAATCAACAATCGCTTGGTCTTCATATAATATAAGCAGTTATATATTTCATTTGTTATGGTTGGAAGTATATGTGTACGCGTTTGTGTACTGCTTCATTTATAACATGTGTATAGCGCCGATATCCAGCACTGTTTAACTGTTTTCCCCTTGATCAGTGGATATCACTCTTCATGACACATCTTTCTCGTTCTCAACTCCCTGAGGATCATAAAAGTCGTGCAACCACGAGGCATACCATGTAACTGTCACATGTCAATCCTTACGAGGTACCCATTCACAACTGGGTGCAGAACTGGGGTACGAAGTCACAGCATTTTGTCGACGGTTGACGCTATACAGTGCCCCAAGCTACACATTGCTTTGTTTAGTTCAGTCTCAAATACTTAGACGACGCAACATCTCACATCTTTCAATTTGCTGTGGTATGAAGCAACTTGGATTCGAACCCCCACCCACTAAAGCACAGATGGTGATTTACCACTGGTATTCATCATGAAATGGCAGACATTTTTTGAAGCAAGAGAAACATCCAGGAATTGTGTCAGATGTCAACACACCATTATAACAGAGAACCAGATGTTGCCAGCATATTGTTTACTGAGTCAGGGTTGTATATTACAGATTTGTGTTCGTTTATCAGGCACATCAGTATATATGGATTAAGCTGGTCTCACTGACCAGGGAATATGTTTCGGGAGATATTAGAGTTGAATTAAAGCATTGCTTTATGTTTCATATTTTAGTAACCATCGCACGATTTGGGTAGGCTTTCGTGACAGTTTAGCGACATGTGATATAAACACGTTCTGATAACCAGGTATTGCCATAAAATTATTTTATAGTCGTTAATATTCATTTTGCTGCTGAACTTTTGAACGTTGATGATAAAAACTTTGACTGCCTTTCTGCAATTCGATGTCTGTGCCTATGACCTATCTTAATTCCTCGATTAAAATTTTCGAATACAATCCAAGCCTCGAATACGTTATATATAATACGGTATTTAATTGTAGTTACGATACGATGTCCAATACGGATTTTCAATACTCGTTTTTATATGTGGCGTTTTTTAAAACTTGGATCGATAATTATGTATCCAATATTAATTCCTGACAACGTTAAACATGTCATTCCAAACAATACTACATGTAATCTAACATTTAGACTCTTGAAATAATTTCTTTTGTAAAATTTAAAATTTTGAAAAGAAAAAAAATGAAAATGAAAAGAAAACGGAGCCTCTGAAATGTGTCCTGGGCACTGTTGTCTTGTTATGTAATGGATCTGGACTACAAAAATCTTCGCACACCATATCACTCCGCCGAAATATGTAGTGTATCTGGTAATCGTGACTAATACTCGATACGTTGAACGTCACTAAGTAAAGCTACATATACAGTTTACATAAAGGAGGGATGTACGCCTATATTACTTAAGGTTACATGGCTATATAATAAAGTTTCTTTCATACATGTCAAGTTTGTTTTTATGTGGCTATAAAACGGTTCAATGTTTATTTGTATCAAGCTCGTATCGCTTGGAGATTCAAACAACCAAATAAGTAGAATGTTATTGCGAATAGATTTTATTAAAAGGTATAAACTGATAGGTCGGAATCTAGTCCAAGTTGGTAGGTTTAATTTTCAGTTGTAAGTCGTTGCCAAAATGTACAAAATGACATATACAGCTTCTTGAATCTACATAGGAGAAATGCTTGAAACAAACACTTCATAATTGACGGTTTTTTTCCGTTCTTTAATAGTTCTGAACAATGAAATGAAATGGCAGGACCGTGAAAATGTGACATTGAATGACCAATTATTTTGATATGAAGTACGAAAAAGAAAAGTGTGGAAACAGGTGTTGCTCGACGTTGTGTTTGCAGGATCTTGTTTGTTTGTCTCACAAGAAGAAAGAGCAGTATTACAATGCAAGTCTTTGTAGAAAAGGTGTAAATAGACTGGGAACACATAACCCTGGCTTTTCTTAAAACCTAGACTTCCATGGTAAAATGTAGCCCCTTCGTTATTAAGAACTGTATTGCATAGCCTATTTCATGAGAACATTAAATTCTCTCTGTGTCCTGAACGTCGGTATATAACCGTGATAACGATAAGTATGTATTCAAAGTCATCACCGACGCTCTATAAATCAATATACCAGGAAAGCGATGTGACAATTATTGCTTATTGAGCACCGTTTACTAAACTATAAAACTGCATAGGTAGATAACTGCGGACGTCAAGCGTGTGCAGCGGGCACTTCAGGTTTTTATTGGCGGAAATATATGTCGACTTAAAGTTCATACATCGCTGTCTTCTGAGTTACTTCTGTTCCTAGCGCTGTATCAACCTGGTACCGGAAATATATGTCGACTTGAAGTTTATACATGTCTGTCTCCTTGGTTGCTTCTGTTCCTAGCGCTGTATCAACCTGGTACCGGAAATATATGTCGACTTGAAGTTCATACATGTCTGTCTTCTTGGTTGCTTCTGTTCCTAGCGCTGTATCAACCTCGTACCGGAACTATATGTCGACTTGAAGTTCATACATGTCTGTCTTCTTGGTTGCTTCTGTTCCTAGCGCTGTATCAACCTCGTACCGGAATTATATGTCGACTTGAAGTTCATACATGACTGTCTCCTTGGTTGCTTCTGTTCCTAGCGCTGTATCAACCTCGTACCGGAATTATATGTCGACTTGAAGTTCATACATGACTGTCTCCTTGGTTGCTTCTGTTCCTAGCGCTGTATCAACCTGGTACCGGAACTATATGTCGACTTGAAGTTCATACATGGCTGTCTTCTGAGTTACTTCTGTTCCTAGCGCTGTATCAACCTGGTACCGGAAATATATGTCGACTTGAAGTTCATACATCGCTGTCTTCTTGGTTGCTTCTGTTCCTAGCGCTGTATCAACCTGGTACCAGAACTATATGTCGACTAGAAGTTCATACATCGCTGTCTTCTTGGTTGCTTCTGTTCCTAGCGCTGTATCAACCTCGTACCGGAATTATATGTCGACTTGAAGTTCATACATGTCTGTCTCCTTGGTTGCTTCTGTTCCTAGCGCTGTATCAACCTCGTACCGGAATTATATGTCGACTTGAAGTTCATACATGTCTGTCTCCTTGGTTGCTTCTGTTCCTAGCGCTGTATCAACCTGGTACCGGAATTATATGTCGACTTGAAGTTCATACATGTCTGTCTCCTTGGTTGCTTCTGTTCCTAGCGCTGTATCAACCTCGTACCGGAATTATATGTCGACTTGAAGTTCATACATGTCTGTCTCCTTGGTTGCTTCTGTTCCTAGCGCTGTATCAACCTGGTGATGGAACTATATGTCGACTTGAAGTTCATACATGACTGTCTTCTTGGTTGCTTCTGTTCCTAGCGCTGTATCAACCTCGTACCGGAATTATATGTCGACTTGAAGTTCATACATGTCTGTCTCCTTGGTTGCTTCTGTTCCTAGCGCTGTATCAACCTCGTACCGGAATTATATGTCGACTTGAAGTTCATACATGTCTGTCTCCTTGGTTGCTTCTGTTCCTAGCGCTGTATCAACCTCGTACCGGAATTATATGTCGACTTGAAGTTCATACATGTCTGTCTTCTTGGTTGCTTCTGTTCATAGCGCTGTATCAACCTCGTACCGGAATTATATGTCGACTTGAAGTTCATACATGACTGTCTCCTTGGTTGCTTCTGTTCCTAGCGCTGTATCAACCTCGTACCGGAATTATATGTCGACTTGAAGTTCATACATGACTGTCTTCTTGGTTGCTTCTGTTCCTAGCGCTGTATCAACCTGGTACCGGAATTATATGTCGACTTGAAGTTCATACATGTCTGTCTTCTTGGTTGCTTCTGTTCCTAGCGCTGTATCAACCTCGTACCGGAACTATATGTCGACTTGAAGTTCATACATGACTGTCTGCTTGGTTGCTTCTGTTCCTAGCGCTGTATCAACCTGGTACCGGAATTATATGTCGACTTGAAGTTCATACATGTCTGTCTTCTTGGTTGCTTCTGTTCCTAGCGCTGTATCAACCTCGTACCGGAACTATATGTCGACTTGAAGTTCATACATGACTGTCTGCTTGGTTGCTTCTGTTCCTAGCGCTGTATCAACCTGGTACCGGAATTATATGTCGACTTGAAGTTCATACATGTCTGTCTTCTTGGTTGCTTCTGTTCCTAGCGCTGTATCAACCTCGTACCGGAATTATATGTCGACTTGAAGTTCATACATGTCTGTCTCCTTGGTTGCTTCTGTTCCTAGCGCTGTATCAACCTGGTGATGGAACTATATGTCGACTTGAAGTTCATACATGACTGTCTTCTTGGTTGCTTCTGTTCCTAGCGCTGTATCAACCTCGTACCGGAATTATATGTCGACTTGAAGTTCATACATGACTGTCTTCTTGGTTGCTTCTGTTCCTAGCGCTGTATCAACCTCGTACCGGAACTATATGTCGACTTGAAGTTCATACATGACTGTCTCCTTGGTTGCTTCTGTTCCTAGCGCTGTATCAACCTGGTGATGGAACTATATGTCGACTTGAAGTTCATACATGACTGTCTTCTTGGTTGCTTCTGTTCCTAGCGCTGTATCAACCTCGTACCGGAACTATATGTCGACTTGAAGTTCATACATGACTGTCTCCTTGGTTGCTTCTGTTCCTAGCGCTGTATCAACCTGGTGATGGAACTATATGTCGACTTGAAGTTCATACATGACTGTCTTCTTGGTTGCTTCTGTTCCTAGCGCTATAATCAACCTCGTATCAGAACTATATGTCGACTTGAAGTTCATACATGACTGTCTCCTTGGTTGCTTCTGTTCCTAGCGCTGTATCAACCTGGTGATGGAACTATATGTCGACTTGAAGTTCATACATGACTGTCTTCTTGGTTGCTTCTGTTCCTAGCGCTGTATCAACCTGGTACCGGAATTATATGTCGACTTGAAGTTCATACATGTCTGTCTTCTTGGTTGCTTCTGTTCCTAGCGCTGTATCAACCTGGTGATGGAACTATATGTCGACTTGAAGTTCATACATGACTGTCTCCTTGGTTACTTCTGTTCCTAGCGCTGTATCAACCTGGTGATGGAACTATATGTCGACTTGAAGTTCATACATGACTGTCTTCTTGGTTGCTTCTGTTCCTAGCGCTGTATCAACCTGGTACCGGAATTATATGTCGACTTGAAGTTCATACATGTCTGTCTCCTTGGTTGCTTCTGTTCCTAGCGCTGTATCAACCTCGTACCGGAATTATATGTCGACTTGAAGTTCATACATGTCTGTCTTCTTGGTTGCTTCTGTTCCTAGCGCTGTATCAACCTGGTGATGGAACTATATGTCGACTTGAAGTTCATACATGACTGTCTCCTTGGTTACTTCTGTTCCTAGCGCTGTATCAACCTGGTGATGGAACTATATGTCGACTTGAAGTTCATACATGACTGTCTTCTTGGTTGCTTCTGTTCCTAGCGCTGTATCAACCTGGTACCGGAATTATATGTCGACTTGAAGTTCATACATGTCTGTCTCCTTGGTTGCTTCTGTTCCTAGCGCTGTATCAACCTCGTACCGGAATTATATGTCGACTTGAAGTTCATACATGTCTGTCTCCTTGGTTGCTTCTGTTCCTAGCGCTGTATCAACCTCGTACCGGAATTATATGTCGACTTGAAGTTCATACATGACTGTCTCCTTGGTTGCTTCTGTTCCTAGCGCTGTATCAACCTCGTACCGGAATTATATGTCGACTTGAAGTTCATACATGACTGTCTTCTTGGTTACTTCTGTTCCTAGCGCTGTATCAACCTCGTACCGGAATTATATGTCGACTTGAAGTTCATACATGACTGTCTCCTTGGTTGCTTCTGTTCCTAGCGCTGTATCAACCTCGTACCGGAATTATATGTCGACTTGAAGTTCATACATGTCTGTCTTCTTGGTTGCTTCTGTTCCTAGCGCTATAATCAACCTCGTACCGGAATTATATGTCGACTTGAAGTTCATACATGACTGTCTCCTTGGTTGCTTCTGTTCCTAGCGCTGTATCAACCTGGTGATGGAACTATATGTCGACTTGAAGTTCATACATGTCTGTCTTCTTGGTTGCTTCTGTTCCTAGCGCTGTATCAACCTGGTGATGGAACTATATGTCGACTTGAAGTTCATACATGTCTGTCTTCTTGGTTGCTTCTGTTCCTAGCGCTGTATCAACCTGGTGATGGAACTATATGTCGACTTGAAGTTCATACATGTCTGTCTTCTTGGTTGCTTCTGTTCCTAGCGCTGTATCAACCTGGTGATGGAACTATATGTCGACTTGAAGTTCATACATGACTGTCTTCTTGGTTGCTTCTGTTCCTAGCGCTGTATCAACCTGGTGATGGAACTATATGTCGACTTGAAGTTCATACATGTCTGTCTTCTTGGTTGCTTCTGTTCCTAGCGCTGTATCAACCTCGTACCGGAACTATATGTCGACTTGAAGTTCATACATGACTGTCTCCTTGGTTGCTTCTGTTCCTAGCGCTGTATCAACCTGGTGATGGAACTATATGTCGACTTGAAGTTCATACATGACTGTCTTCTTGGTTGCTTCTGTTCCTAGCGCTGTATCAACCTGGTGATGGAACTATATGTCGACTTGAAGTTCATACATGACTGTCTTCTTGGTTGCTTCTGTTCCTAGCGCTGTATCAACCTCGTACCGGAACTATATGTCGACTTGAAGTTCATACATGACTGTCTCCTTGGTTGCTTCTGTTCCTAGCGCTGTATCAACCTCGTACCGGAATTATATGTCGACTTGAAGTTCATACATGTCTGTCTCCTTGGTTGCTTCTGTTCCTAGCGCTGTATCAACCTGGTGATGGAACTATATGTCGACTTGAAGTTCATACATGACTGTCTCCTTGGTTGCTTCTGTTCCTAGCGCTGTATCAACCTGGTACCGGAACTATATGTCGACTTGAAGTTCATACATGTCTGTCTCCTTGGTTGCTTCTGTTCCTAGCGCTGTATCAACCTCGTACCGGAATTATATGTCGACTTGAAGTTCATACATGACTGTCTCCTTGGTTGCTTCTGTTCCTAGCGCTGTATCAACCTGGTACCGGAACTATATGTCGACTTGAAGTTCATACATGTCTGTCTCCTTGGTTGCTTCTGTTCCTAGCGCTGTATCAACCTCGTACCGGAATTATATGTCGACTTGAAGTTCATACATGTCTGTCTCCTTGGTTGCTTCTGTTCCTAGCGCTGTATCAACCTCGTACCGGAATTATATGTCGACTTGAAGTTCATACATGACTGTCTCCTTGGTTGCTTCTGTTCCTAGCGCTGTATCAACCTCGTACCGGAACTATATGTCGACTTGAAGTTCATACATGACTGTCTGCTTGGTTGCTTCTGTTCCTAGCGCTATAATCAACCTCGTATCAGAACTATATGTCGACTTGAAGTTCATACATGACTGTCTTCTTGGTTACTTCTGTTCCTAGCGCTGTATCAACCTGGTACCGGAATTATATGTCGACTTGAAGTTCATACATGACTGTCTCCTTGGTTGCTTCTGTTCCTAGCGCTGTATCAACCTCGTACCGGAATTATATGTCGACTTGAAGTTCATACATGTCTGTCTTCTTGGTTGCTTCTGTTCCTAGCGCTGTATCAACCTGGTACCGGAACTATATGTCGACTTGAAGTTCATACATGACTGTCTCCTTGGTTGCTTCTGTTCCTAGCGCTGTATCAACCTGGTGATGGAACTATATGTCGACTTGAAGTTCATACATGACTGTCTTCTTGGTTGCTTCTGTTCCTAGCGCTGTATCAACCTCGTACCGGAATTATATGTCGACTTGAAGTTCATACATGTCTGTCTTCTTGGTTGCTTCTGTTCCTAGCGCTGTATCAACCTCGTACCGGAATTATATGTCGACTTGAAGTTCATACATGTCTGTCTCCTTGGTTGCTTCTGTTCCTAGCGCTGTATCAACCTCGTACCGGAATTATATGTCGACTTGAAGTTCATACATGTCTGTCTTCTTGGTTGCTTCTGTTCCTAGCGCTGTATCAACCTCGTACCGGAATTATATGTCGACTTGAAGTTCATACATGTCTGTCTCCTTGGTTGCTTCTGTTCCTAGCGCTGTATCAACCTGGTACCGGAACTATATGTCGACTTGAAGTTCATACATGTCTGTCTCCTTGGTTGCTTCTGTTCCTAGCGCTGTATCAACCTCGTACCGGAATTATATGTCGACTTGAAGTTCATACATGTCTGTCTTCTTGGTTGCTTCTGTTCCTAGCGCTGTATCAACCTGGTACCGGAATTATATGTCGACTTGAAGTTCATACATGTCTGTCTTCTTGGTTGCTTCTGTTCCTAGCGCTGTATCAACCTCGTACCGGAATTATATGTCGACTTGAAGTTCATACATGTCTGTCTTCTTGGTTGCTTCTGTTCCTAGCGCTGTATCAACCTCGTACCGGAACTATATGTCGACTTGAAGTTCATACATGTCTGTCTCCTTGGTTGCTTCTGTTCCTAGCGCTGTATCAACCTCGTACCGGAATTATATGTCGACTTGAAGTTCATACATGTCTGTCTCCTTGGTTGCTTCTGTTCCTAGCGCTGTATCAACCTCGTACCGGAATTATATGTCGACTTGAAGTTCATACATGACTGTCTCCTTGGTTACTTCTGTTCCTAGCGCTGTATCAACCTGGTGATGGAACTATATGTCGACTTGAAGTTCATACATGACTGTCTTCTTGGTTGCTTCTGTTCCTAGCGCTGTATCAACCTCGTACCGGAATTATATGTCGACTTGAAGTTCATACATGTCTGTCTTCTTGGTTGCTTCTGTTCCTAGCGCTGTATCAACCTGGTGATGGAACTATATGTCGACTTGAAGTTCATACATGTCTGTCTTCTTGGTTGCTTCTGTTCCTAGCGCTGTATCAACCTCGTACCGGAACTATATGTCGACTTGAGGTTCATACATGACTGTCTCCTTGGTTACTTCTGTTCCTAGCGCTGTATCAACCTGGTGATGGAACTATATGTCGACTTGAAGTTCATACATGACTGTCTTCTTGGTTGCTTCTGTTCCTAGCGCTGTATCAACCTCGTACCGGAATTATATGTCGACTTGAAGTTCATACATGTCTGTCTTCTTGGTTGCTTCTGTTCCTAGCGCTGTATCAACCTGGTGATGGAACTATATGTCGACTTGAAGTTCATACATGTCTGTCTTCTTGGTTGCTTCTGTTCCTAGCGCTGTATCAACCTCATACCGAAATTATATGTCGACTTGAAGTTCATACATGGCTGTCTTCTTGGTTGATTCTGTTCCTAGCGCTGTATCAAGCCTGTAATGGAAAGTTACGTCCAGAATATCAGACAATTTAGTGAGGAAATGATGGTGATGACGTCGAAAGACGCAACTAAGAAATGCCCTTGTCTCCACATCACTCCATCAGTAGATGAGGGTAGCTGGCTGGATGTTTGCTTTGTTAATGTTAATGGAGACTTTGTTAATGTTAATGGAGACTTTGTTAATGTTAATGGAGACTTTGTTAATGTTAATGGAGACTTTGTTAATTCACACTAACATTTCCTTCCCTAGATAGTCGCAGACGGGATGAAAAGGACACATACGTTTTGTTGTAATCTGATTGCCTCCTGCTCCCTCGGAGCAACTTAATACCCTGAGTGTGTAATACGGAAAATGCTCGTAACTGCTAGAAATAAGCAGCCAATGAAATGACTTAAAATCGAGCAATATTGGGAGACCGATATACGATCATCAACTTTTAAATAACATTTCGTCGGCTGACAATATATATATATATGCTATGAAAAGCGATGCGTAACCAGCTATGAAAGTTTACAGGTATTTTCCGTTTAACACAATCAGGGTCCCGGTATTAATTAGTGTAACGACTGGAAATACTCCGAGGGATAATTACATGATTAATGTCAAGTATGAAATAAATAATAGTACTGATTAGCACTTGTTTATCATAATTATTATGTATATATTCAACGATGCACTTTTTAATAACATGTATTTGACGGTTCAACTGTAGAGAGATGTATATAAAAGAGCGTAAGCAGGCCTCTCATTATGTAACAGAGAAGGGTATAATTGAGTTTAGTTGCACTGCCCTTGTAGTCAATAGCCATGTAATGAGGTTCGAATAAAGTTCAAACAGTTGGAATTGACTCCTAGCATTTTCATTGCGATACAAAAGCAGCAAACACCGGAAAGGCAAATCTATTCTGATATATGGGCAACCGTTCGACCTTAGAGAAACTCGTTTCAATTTGACTCCAGGGTCAACCCTAAACCCCTCACAGTGCTGCTACGTCTGTCTGTGTGGCCTGGGGACGAGGTTTGGTCAGGTCTGGGGATGAAGTTGGGTCAGGAAGAAGAAAGAAAGAAAGAAAGAAAGAAAGAAAGAAAGAAAGAAAGAAAGAAAGAAAGAAAGAAAGAAAGAAAGAAAGAAAGAAGAAGAAGAAGAAGAAGAAGAAGAAGAAGAAGAAGAAGAAGAAGAAGAAGAAGAAGAAGAAGACGAAGACGAAGACGAAGACGAAGACGAAGACGAAGACGAATAAGAATTTATTTAAGTGTCAAGCGATACAAGTATAAGATACAATATACAATGCAGAGTAAAACATCGCCAAAGTCAACTTTGGCCTATTTGACACTAATTTACTAAAATATACATATAAAAACACCATAAGGTAATTATACATTTAAACAGTAAACTGATGTTTACACGTTGGATATAAACAATGGTTAAAATACAAAATTATAAAATATTGTGTGCGAGTCTAATTCTAAACATAGTTTTTATTAAAGTGGCAACTGAGTAATTCAGATTATAATTCATTAAAAATACAAGTTGATCTTTTTCTGACAGATGGGGGAAATTTGGATCAAGAGACGAGGAGCGGTTCCAAAGAGGTTTTCTAATATCTGAATATAAATGACATGTTACAAGAAAATGTACCTCGTCTTCAATTACGTTAGTATTACAAAATTTACATAGACGATTTTCAAGAAGAGTTTTGGGTTTTGTGAAACGACCAGTCTCTATTTCTAAGGGGAGGGTGCCACTTCTAAATTTAGCTAAATAACTACGGAGTACTCTGTCATTTATCGATGTTACATAATCCGAAGTACAAAATGTATTTTTAAAAAGCCGATATGTCCTTAACTTATTTCCATTAACTTGCCCCCTATCATCCCAGGGTTGTAAAAACCAATTATCAATATCTATTTCTACAAGTTTACCCTTTAAAGCGTCAAGGATAGATTAAGGCTTTCAAATAACTTCACCACTGAACAATCCCAAGATTTGGGCACTGACAAGGACCATCTATGAATAAGATGAGGTAATCTATTTTCATTTATGAAACATATTCTATTAAAAACCGGGCAAAAGAAAGGACTCACCTATAAGTTTGTTTCTATTAATTCAATATTTGAAAGAAATCAGATGTATTTGACTATGGCACGATACAATAATACTTATCTGCAGTAGTTTGGATGACTTTGTTGGTGACTGTGGTTAATTTTTAGTTCAAATATCTTTTTGTAATGAAGACAGGGTTAAGAATGAAATTTACACCAACATGACCCCTACCCTGTTTAAAATGTTGTAAATCTGTGCAGAATCAGGCACATTTATTTATTTTCACATAGGATATGTCTTATATGTCGGTGAACAATTGTGTATCATCAAAAATAATTTAAAAACAAAATTAGATTTAAAATTTCATTTTTAAAAAAAATAAAAAAAAACATGTATAAGTATTCTTTGACTGCTAACTAAACACCTGTACTTATCAGTTTTGGATTATGACATCGAAAACTTGAGATATTTGCAATTGAAAATCATACATATGATAAAATCAACTGAGGTGAGTCCTTTCTTTGCCCGGTAGTTTATAAAAGCGAGCAATTTCGATGCGATGTTTTGTTGAATTGGAAATCCACCCCATATCACCCCTTACCGCTAAAGTTGGGGTCTTATTACCTACACCCAGGAAAAATCTACATACCCGGTGTTGAATAGTATTAATACAACTCAATTCCCTTGTACCCCAGATAGCTGCTCCATAAGATAATATAGGTTGGACAGGACAAGATTATCATATAAAGTTGTAAATACCTCATAATTCATACCCCCAACTGATTTAAATTTACTAATTGTAACTCCCAACGCCCTGCTGGCTGACTTAGCAATAGCTTTAGCAGTGTAATTCAGGTCTAAATGTTCTTCTAACCAAATACCCACATATTTATAAGAATAAGATACTTCAATGCGTTCAAGCCCACATGTAAAATTAAAACATGATCGTGCCACCGACTTGTTACGGTAATGTACAATTTTGGTCTTATTACTGTTAATCTGGATGCGCCATTTTCTACACCATTCAATCACACAATCCAGCATACGCTGAAGTGAAGATTCATCAGGCGCTAACAATGCAATGTCATCGGCATACAACAGAAGGCTGATCATCTCAGTGTCTATCTTTATACCACACCTTACTTCGTTTATTTCGTAAACTAAGTCATTCACAAACACAGAGAATAGTGTTGGCGACAACGCAACCTTGTTTTACACCGCTACGTACCTCAATTTCATCGGTCATTTTACCGTTAATGAATACGCGAGATCGGTTGTTTTTATACAAAGATTTTACAGCCGAGAAAAATTTACCATTAATTCCCAATTTAAGCAGTTTATACATAGGCAGTCTCGATTTACGCGATCAAAGGCCTTTAACGCGTCGATATAGCAAACGTATGTAGGCAGATTTACAGACTTTCGGTTTTTAGCTCATCTGGCCTGAAAGGCCCGATGGGCTTATGGCATGGGATGGCGTCCGTCCATCCGTCCGTCCGTCTGTCCGTCCGTCCGTCCGTCCGTCCGTAAACTTTTCGCTTTTTCGACTTCTTCTCCAGAACCAATGACTCCAGAGAGCTGAAATTTAATGTACAGACTCCTTGGCTGAAGGGGATACTAAATTGTAAATTTGGTGACCCTGTGACCCCAAATGTGGGTCACAGGGGTCATAACCTTAAAAGCTATTTTCATCTTCTTCTCCAGAACCAATGACTCCAGAGAGCTGAAATTTTATGTACAGACTCCTTGGCTGAAAGGGATTCTAAATTGTAGATTTGGTGACCCTGTGACCCCAAGTGTGGCTCACAGGGGTCATTACCTAAAAAAAACTATTTTCATCTTCTTCTCAAGTCCCAATGAACGTAGAGAGCTGAAATTTTATGTACATACTCCTTGACTGAAGGGGATTCTAAATTGTAAACTTGGTGACAGTGAGACCCCAAATATTGGGTCACAGAGGCAATGACCTAAAATGCTATTTTCATCTTCATCTCCAGTCCCAATGACTCTAGCGAGCTGAAATTTTATGTACAGACTCCTTGGCTGTAAGGGATTCTAAATTGTAAATTTGGTGAGTCTGTGACCCCAAATATGGGTCACAGGGATCATAACCTAAAAGCCTATTTCAGTTTACAGCATCTTTCTGAGATTATATGTGCACTTCAATCAGTAAGTAGGTAAGGGAGGTAATTTTAAAGAAAACAGCTGAGTTAAAGGCATTTCATCTTTCTGATGTGAGAGTTCTAACATGTGCTTTGAGAATATAATATGTCTGATGAAAAAGAGATATTTAGAATTAAAAACTTAGAATTGGAGGTCTAACAAAAATTATAAGTCATATTTTATCTTTGTCTCACATTTCACATATGAGTAATTATTTGTATTTTGCAAGTGAATTTGCTGATAAAGGTACACAAGTCTAAAAGTATTCTAAAGACTTAATACAGAATCTTTTATTAAATCTAATATTATGTAATTTAAGAGTAAATAATGGAGTTTTTTAATATCTCATGATATTGTGTAATTATTTGGAGAATTAATTAATTAATTAATGAGAATTTCCAGTACGAGTCAATTTGGTATACCTTATTTATATCATATTTTATACTTTATAACTGATTTAGTTTTCTATTAACTTTGCAGTTAATTTTATTCAATAGGAACAAGAAATGAGATAGATGTCTACATCATGGACATGTTTAATGTGAATGTATTTGAAATGAGAACTATTGAATACCCTTTGAAGGAATAACTTGAAGAGGAATTACATTTTTTCATTTTACATGAGATATGTGAACTGAATATGACTAGTGATGACTGGTGATAACATAGGACTATAAAAGAAGTAGCTATATGAGATTGTGACATCACACCTATTTTCATCATCTTCTCCAGTACAGAAAAATAATTAATTGTAGGAAAAACTGCATCTAACATATAAATTTTACTGGCTGTGAGTCCAGTGTCTGCATGTTATGTAATTGCATTGTGTTGACCTCTTCCTGGCAGAAGAATGAAAACTGATAGTTACACAGAGGTTTCAGGTTACTTCAAACTACTGTGCAGCACTGTGTTATCATAGACTGTGCGTGAGACTGCTTTAGTCTTCCACTGACTCTAAAAAAGAATTTATTCATAGAATATCACCATTTTATCAAATATTGAAAAGGAGCCTATAAGAAATGGTGAAAAAGAATTTACTAAAAAAAATTCACCAATTTATTAAGTATTGAAATGGAGCCTATGAGAAATGGGATTTTCAAAAACTGAGGCTCCTATTCATTATGTAATAAATGTTGGTATTGCCATAATGCAATTAAGAATTAAAACAATATAATGCAAAGGTGTATGATATTCATAACGAATGTTGATTTATGTGTAACCAATTTTGATAATAATTAGCAGGGGTCATGACCTAAAAAGGTTTTTTTCATTTTCTTCTACAGCCCCAGGCCATTATTGCAATAGCTTACAGTGGTGAATTGTATGCAAAGAATTGTACCCGGTATATTCATTATTATATAATGTGTGTACGATCTTAAAAAATAGTATGATCTCTCCACCACATTATTATATGTTTGATACCAGCAATTTATTTCCAAGCTTTGTGTTGCTCTTTCAACACATATATATAGCAGATTGGCAAAGTTATGGTAACAAAATATTTTTAAACTGCTTTAATCGTTTCACTACCTAGATTCTTATTACTACATTCCATTATCTGACCATTGCTATGAGTCCACTCCATAACATACCCCACTTATTATCTCCTGATGAGCTACAGAGGCCATGGCTCTATTTTTTATAATGTAATGTTGGGTCAGGCCTGAGGACGAGGTTTAGTCAGGCCTGGGAACGAGGTTTAGTCAGGCCTGGGAACGAGGTTTAGTCAGGCCTGGGGACGAAGTTTGGTCAGGCCTGGGGACGAGGTTTGGTCAGGCCTGGGGACGAGGTTTGGTCAGGCCTGGGGACGAGGTTGGGTCAGGCCTGGGGACGAAGTTTGGTCAGGCCTGGGGACGAGGTTTGGTCAGGCCTGGGGACGAGGTTGGGTCGGCCCTTTGGGAGGAGTTTGGTCAGCCCTGGGAACGAAGCTAGCTGGAAGTGATATCTGCAGCATTTAGTACAAGTTCTCAGTGTTTTAAGTTTTACCAAACGGGGAAAGGTATACATATTGACATTATAGAATAAAAACATATTTGCAGAGGTTCAATCCATGATACATTCAAGCGATACATTTTGAAATACCTTTCTTAATACATTTTTAAAAATAAATATGTTAATTTAATAATAATTTTGAAACATACCACTTAACGGATGTCCTTGATGATTCAAGACTAGATTGAGTTATCTTAATCTCATTACAGAGTGGGCGTGGTAGTCAATTTAGAAACATTTTAACTTGAATGCCGTTTCCTAAACACAATAAATAATAAACAGTTTCGACCTTGCTGACAGACTTGTATAACATATTCAACTTTAACTGGCAAACACAAAACGGGTCTATAAGAGCCCGGTTCTGTCGTTGTTCAGCACAATAATGTAGTTAAACTTAAACTCCGATTTTATATATTATCTCCATAGACTGAACTTTGGTTTTTGTGCAACGAGTCAATATTTTGATCGAGTATCCAATTTGTTATGAATGTTCCATACAAGGTACACTGTAAGATGGGTATCATCAGACTTACCGCACAGTGTAACTGTTCGTGTGAACCACAACTTTTAAATCTTCAAAAACGGAGATATTGTGCAAGTGAAAGTAGACATACTATAGGTATCAATACGAATTAATTGAACATTTAGACTTGTAGACATTCCGGCATACATAATATAAGCTATCGCGAGCCCTTTTTACGTATTTCAGATTAAATGTTAGGAAAAATATGTTAATCCTTGAAGAGACCCCTCATGCTTTCTCAGGTGCGTGTTGTGAAACAGTTCAGTGACAACGAGGCCACTGATGTTGGGGTCCTATTACGTGGGTAGATAGAAGGGAAGGATCCAGGTTCAACATGTAATCTATGTCACGGCATTGTGTTCCAACCCAGTGGACACCTGATTAATCACCATGTGCTTCAAGCTGATGTGTTATATAATACACACTGAAAAACAGTTGTTACTTTCTCCTTGTTAATAATTCACATCTTGAACACCTTGAATTGGTGACGACCCAGTAATGGACCAGTTTCTGGACTGAAGTAAGGAACGTAGTGTACAACAAATCAAATCTTAGTTTAAGTTAAAAATATTTGTCATTAATCCATTTACTTATAAATTCAATATAATAAATCCATAAAATAACTGCATTTTCCCCGTTTCCTAGTAAATTCAGATACAATCCATAGAATATCTACAGTTTGCCCGTTTCCTTGTAAATTCAGTAACATCACATCCTTGTCCTCTTCATCCTTTCACATCCTTTGAATAAGATGGCAACCACCGACTGGAAGGCTACTAATAACGTAACGTTATGCACTCATGTGTCGTTGTTTGTCTCTTCTCTGTCTGTTCCCTCTGAAATATCATAAAAGTTTCAGCGAGGACAACAAACCGTAAACACCAGACTTCTGAAGGTAACGCGACAGTTAAACTCACGAAAACGTGTTACTCTATGCATATTTCTGTCATTAATATTCATCCCTCGTCTGTGTATGTAGATTTACCAGGTATCGTAAAGCAAAAACGTCTAATCGCATTTTTATCACTTCTTCTGTCTCACCTGCCCTGTTTATCTGGCGGTCTTCCTTTGATCTTATTGTCGCAGAGGGGGAAGTTTAAGACAAATAAAGAATTCGCCAGCTGTTGCTGAGCCTTGAGTTCTTACAGTGTTGTGTTGGGTTACCTCCCAAAACTTCTACATGCCAATACTTCTACATGCCAAAACTCCTACAAAAAGTCAGGGCAAAATTATGCAATTACCTCTTTTATAATGGAACAGCCCAGGATATGTTTTAATGTAATTTGCCAAAACTTCTACATGCCAAAACTTCTACATGCCAAAACATCTACAGCTTATTGAAGAAGAGGGTAGATGATTACTGGAGTAGAGGATTAAAACAGGTCTAGCTTATTACTTACAAAGGAAGATAACATAATATTTTGTGTATAATAACATGTAACATACATTATAACATGAAACAATTATGTAATCCAGGAGCATCATGATTACATTCTTGAATTCAATGGTATAGATGATATAACTGACAGTTTTGATCTCCCCAGCTCATCTTTGTTATTTTCACTGTTTATTAAACAAATACAAACAGTTATGGAGCAATGTGGTGATAGGGGTATTTTTGTTGACTCGGATTGTCTATTCCTGTTGTTATATGCCGATGATTTATGCTTGTTTTCAGATTCTGTTATAAGTTTACAAAGGAGAATTGATATACTTTCACATTTTGGTAGTAGCATAGGCAAGTAGCAGCTTTTCTATAACTCGACGGAATAACCCTATCAAATTTGTGGTTTTCAAGGTGACGTTAGCGTAATATTAAGGAAAAAAGTGTAACTAGATTGATGTCAAAACGGCAGCGCTTGTCAAAGATATGAAAATTGTGATTATTATGTTATGAACTTTATATATTAGAATAAACAATATAATACCTCCTGTGATATTTATGTCTATTATTTACTAATGTATAAGTTTTGGCACATTAATCGGACTGGTCCATTCTTACTTGAGGTAATGACCATGTGCAGTGGACCCTGAACTGTGTTGTTTTAGTCTGTAGAATTTTTGGCATGTAGAAGTTTTGGGAGGTTACCTTGTGTTGTAGTGCTCTTGAACTCTGTTGTCATCGCTTGTGTTTAGTTAAAAGATACTGAGATAATTATCAGTGATTGCCGCGATGAATTCATTGTGTGTATATAGTTAGAATATGAACACATTGTGACAGAAGATAATTAGCTATATATATAATGATTAGTGTACACTGTAAAGTGAAGAAATTGGAGCGTGTATTGCTAAAACGGGTTCGAACTAATAATATGTAGATTATGATATGTTTTGTTATTAAACTTTAACCAGGGCAGGCATAACTTATATCAATTATAAATCAATTAATATACTAAACACCACACACTCTAGACTTATTGAATAATGACAGTGAATATCAATGACAACTTACATTTTTAGCTCATCAGGCCTGAAATATGAAGACTTATTATATAACTAGAAATGAAATATGTGATTTTATGTTTATGTTATGTACATTTGAAATTGACCCACCTTCAAATATGGGCGTGGCAGGGGCTCACCCTAAAATCTTTAAACGACTTCTTCACCAAAACATTTTGATACAGAAAGCTAATGTTTTCAGAATTACATCTTTATAACAGTTATACTTATGGCTACTCATTTGTGTTTTGAAATCAAATGCGTGCATGTTTGTGCCTTTAAATTACTGTGTTTGAGTCATTCTTTTTACAGCATTTTGACTGCATTTAATTGAATGAACCTACAACCTGGCATAATTAGTACTATATGAAATTAAAAAAACCGTCTCAAATTGTAATTTTGGAAGTACTCTTTTATAATGTTTTATAACCAACCCAAACTTTAACAAGTTCATATTCAGGAGACCATACATGTCGTAGTTATGTTTTACAGTCACAATTTAAGGCCCTTCATGGTATAGCTTCTACAGTATAGTATAGTTGACTTGTTTATATTGCAATGGTCACGCCACCACGACACAGCGTGCTATCTGATCCGAGTACAGAAGCTGACAGTGACAGGAGAATGCGTCACACTCGTCTCTTGTTAGTCAGAGCTCTGTCCTGACGGTTTTACTATTGTTTACTTATTCTGGAGGTAACGCGATGAGCTTCTTGAAACCTAACCTGCATGGGATGACCAACGCATCAAGAATCTGAGAAATTCTTTAAAACAAATACACTCTGTCTTTGCACGGGATGACCAACACATCAATAATTTTAATTATGAAAAACAAGAGTTCTGGATGCCAACTTCTTTATTATGAACCTCAAGATTTGTATATTCCCTTTTGGATGATATGGTGAACCATTAACCATCGTATATCACATTTAATTACCCACCTTCTGGAGTAGGCCGAAAGAAGTGTGCATAAAAACCTGGATTTCGCCGTTATTGTAATGAAATGAATCAAATATAGAAATCGCGTGTATCCCAATAAATATTGACTTTTTTTGAGATATAAACAGTAAGAATAGAGGTCGACCAACTCAGAGCTATACATACTCAAGTTTATTGAATATACTGGACAGACACTCTTACACGTTTTCAATTAAATTATGCGAAATACAGACAAGTTTTACTTTCATTTTCTGATAAACCGTTATGTTTAGAGTATCCACTACTCTAGAATTGCCACAGAATTATCAAATGTATTTCTGCTATTCCTTTCTACCACTGTTGTTAATTTGAAGAAAATTACCTAATAGACAATGGTGAACCAGTAAGTGTACGATAACACAAGTAAATCTGGCAAGTTCCTCTGCTGGCATTCCATGCGAGAAAACAATTTTTTTGTTGCAAGTTTCTGATTTTACACTATTGCTTTCAATATACGCCCAATAATAATGACAGCAACACCTGACCACCATACTACTACTACTACTGCTGCTGCTGCTGCTCCTACTACTACTACTGTTGCTGCTGCTGCTACTACTACTACTACTTCTTCTGCTACTGCTACTGCCACTACTACTACTACTACTACTACTACTACTACTACTACTACTGATACTACTACTACTACTACTACTAATAATAATAATGAGGATACTTATATCGCGCTGAACTTCACAACACAAAGGGCCATGCTCAAAGCGCTACACACATTATTACCCTGGTGTAAGGACCAACATCGTTCCTTTTTTTCATTCTCAACTCCCTTTGGAGTATGCAACCTGGGCTGCCAATTAAGGCGCTCGAAGGTTATCTGTCACATTGCCTGCACTTCCAAACCAGATATTCAATTGTACTGCTGAGTGAACAGAGGCACATTTCGAATAAAGTCCCTTGCTCAAGGTGACACCACGAGCCTCTCAACTCATGTCTCAGTGTGGGGCAGGGAATCACCCTTCGAACCCTCAGTTTTCATTCAGCAATGAGGCGGGTAACCCACCCATCCAGCGAGCCACGCCCGTTGTTGCTGAACTCAACTGATAGCGGTCGACTGAGCTATGCACAGGACCACGTACTACTACTGCTACTGCTACTACTACTACTACTACTACTACTACTACTACTACTACTGATACCCCTACTACTACTGATACCCCTACTACTACTGATACTACTACTTCTACCACTACTACTGCTACTACTGCTACTATATCTACCACTGGAACTGTTTCAACTTCCAGTGTACCTCCTCTACAACTAGCTGCTACTGAAACTATTGAACCTATTCCTTGTTCTACTGGTACTGAAACTATTGAACCTATTCCTTGTTCTACTGCTACTGAAACTATTGAACCTATTCCTTGTTCTACTGGTACTGAAACTATTGAACCTATTCCTAGTTCTACTGGTACTGAAACTATTGAACCTATTCCTTGTTCTACTGGTACTGAAACTATTGAACCTATTCCTTGTTCTACTGCTACTGAAACTATTGAACCTATTCCTTGTTCTACTGCTACTGAAACTATTGAACCTATTCCTTGTTCTACTGCTACTGAAACTATTGAACCTATTCCTTGTTCTACTGGTACTGAAACTATTGAACCTATTCCTTGTTCTACTGCTACTGAAACTATTGAACCTATTCCTTGTTCTACTGCTACTGAAACTATTGAACCTATTCCTTGTTCTACTGGTACTGAAACTATTGAAACTATTCCTTGTTCTACTGCTACTGAAACTATTGAACCTATTCCTTGTTCCACTGCTACTGAAACTATTGAAACTATTCCTTGTTCCACTGCTACTGAAACTATTGAACTTATTCCTTGTTCCACTGCTACTGAAACTATTGAAACTATTCCTTGTTCCACTGCTACTGAAACTATTGAACTTATTCCTTGTTCCACTGCTACTGAAACTATTGAAACTATTCCTTGTTCTACTGCTACTGAAACTATTGAACCTATTCCTTGTTCCACTGCTACTGAAACTATTGAAACTATTCCTTGTTCCACTGCTACTGAAACTATTGAACTTATTCCTTGTTCCACTGCTACTGAAACTATTGAAACTATTCATTCTGCTGTTTCTGGTACTACTGGAGCTGATGTAGGTTTATAGCTTTACCATCTAAAAACATGACTATTTGATAGCGAGGAGATATTTTATAGTGGTAAGATTATTAACGTCAGATTTAACTAAACAAATTTTATTTAGATCACCACTATAAAAGAGTATAATACGTGTAATGCGCTAATTAGGCATTTGACATTCGCTCGGAAATACGGTACCGGAAGCTGTGACCCTTGACCTTTCACCTCTGATCATTTGCAGAGAGAATTAAGTAAACCATGCTACATGTATGTGTGTTTGTAGAATCTTAGCTTCCAGTGTCACTTGTGTTGATAGTAAAACAAATCAAATCTCGACCTGTTTTAATCGAATGCAATAATCGAACCCCAATATTTTAATACATATTGTTTTTGCGTCCCCGTAACATTAAACACAGTTGTTTTAATAATATATATTGATGAAAACTGTTTCGATTACGACCTCAGACAAATTAAACTTTGATCAAGTTAAAATTGACAATGAATACTATTGTCTACCAATGGTTGATACAATCTTTTGAGATTGATCTTTTTGGGGGGGGGGGGGGGGGGGTCATTGTTGTAGTACAAGATTAAACTCTTGTTTTAAAATCGTATCATCAATTAAACGAATGTCGTATTCCAAGGCAACCACAAAGTTTAATCGAAGTTCAAGCTGGAAAGTCAACACGCAAATTCAACATGCCACATGCCATGGCAGTCTACCGCTACACTTCCATCATGCTACAGCAGTAACATCACATCACGACTTGGAACTTCATCCGAAAACTACATCGTTATGGTAAGGGCTGGTTATGTTGTCACAGGCTCGTGTCAAGTGGAGACAGTTTATAATGTCTCCCATTATGTGGATGTGCTGATGATACGTATTTATGTCTGATTGACGGACGAGATGTTGTTAACTGAAATGTCAAATACCGATCCGATAGAAAGACTTCTGTCCCTAAAAACGTGTCCCAGATACACATGGTGACAGAACCGCCGAGTCAGCGGTATGGAGTCCCTTGTCCGTGTCGTATAAATAGAGAATCTCACCCAAGTGTCTTCTGATATCAAATATATCAACACGAGTTGATTAAAGTTACAACTATCCGAGGCTTGCCGAGGATATTTTTAGCCAAATACTGACATATCTGAAACACAAAACTGCCATTTAGCTTCTTCAGCAGTGATCTCAGTGAGGTCATAGCATTGTGACGTCATAAGCATTATGGCATCATAGCATTGTTACGTCATCACCATTGTGACGTCAAAGCATTGTCAGCAGTGTTCTTAGTGATGCAAAAGCTTTGTGATGTCATTAACTGATGATGTAATAGGATTATGACGATTTGATTGTAGCGATATCTACAATGTAGATATCGCTTGATCTCACACAAGCTATATCTACTGTGGGAGCCAGTTTTGGATGATAAATCAACATTCAATAATACCAAAAATCATTAATAAGCAAAATGCACAGCAATATTACGCTGAATTCGCTGTATTTGGGACCTTATAAGTCCTTATACTTATGAATCTCTCCGTCTGTCTGTCTGTCTGTCTGTCTGTCTAAACGGTCCGTCTAAACCAACATTCCATTGGAAATATCTGTTCTTGTTTGCACGGATCATGAACCCTTATCTCTCTTCAACAAGGGAAACATAGTCTGATTACATAATGCGCAACAGTGGTGGATTTCATGTTATTGTCACGCGCTTACCACAGAGTCTGATTTGTAATTGATTTACTCCTTGTTACCATTCACACATCAGCGACTGAAACTGAATATCGATGAACTAATTTAATGTACTTGGACGCCTTTTACGGCTATCAATGTCCAAATATTATAAAGGCAGATTTATCATATTTCAAATGTTATACTTTTCATTCAGTCCTAACGCCAGGCGCATCGGACGTACCACTTAATTCTAATTCTTTTGAATGCACGGAAGACTAATACAAATGTATATAAATCCACTACTAATCTTATTATCTAGCTAGTGTCCGTGACCCGAACTTCCTGTGACCTGGCTCCATGTCAGATAACCTTGTAGCGATAACATGCTTTTCTTGTCAACCTCGAGATCCACCCTCATGTCTATATCACCGGTCACGTGACGTCTATATCACCTTGAAGGAGAGTCGGTATCACACGTGCATTTAACCTTGGTCTCGTTTGATATACACCACATCGGTCGTTTAAAACAGCTATCAAGTATTGACAGATACGTATCATCTCCTCTCAAAACTATCATTTAGGCGGCAGATTGTGGGGAGCAAATCACTAAACAGTAACAACACAAAGATGTGATCCACAACATCAGCTGCTACAGCTGTGATAGCAACTACAACGGGGAAAGACCACTCAAAACAAAGAGCATAAACATTTAGAAACACTGCTTAAGTGAAATCAGCCATCAACGCGCAATTGAATATCAAAAAGTCACATTTTCCCCAACTTGATGACACTCGCAAATTGTCAGAGGCTTTGCACATAATGAGATCCAGACAAACAGTAGATATGGCAAGTCGCTAATTCACCCAACCATATATCCTCCATTACTAATTCCACAACCTTCGCTCGTCTTATATATATATAGTCTTAGAAATACTAAAATTATCTAAACGTAAACTTTATTGTGTGTTTGTCGATTTTACCAAGGCCTTTGGTACGGTATGGCGCACAGGGTTATTGTACAAAATGCAACAACAAGGTATGAATGGAAAATTCTTAACACTTGTTAAAAATATGTACCAAAATATAAAATCCTGCGTTAAGGCTGGAAATGTAATGTCACCATTCTTTCAATGTAAAAAGGGTGTACGACAAGGGGAAAACTTATCTCCGCTATTATTTTCCATTTTTATAAATGATCTTGAATCTTCCTTATTAGAAACAGGGTGCACAGGTGTGAACTTTGAACATTCTAATGATGATGATATTTACATTTGGCTACAACTTATTATTTTGTTATACGCCGATGATGCTGTTATCTTCAGTGAATCACCAAATGATTTACAAAATTCATTAGATAAATTTTATGAATATTGTACGAAGTGGAAACTTAATGTTAACTTATCTAAAACTAAGATAATAATTTTTGGAGGGGGGCCATCCAAAACGGCAAACTCAAAACTCTCCTTTTCACTTGGGGGAAATAAAATCGAAATAGTTGATACTTATACTTATCTTGGATTACGGTTCCATAGGAATGGTAGGTTTTTGACAGGTATGAAAGCTTTAGTTGAAAATGCAACTAAAGCTATGTTTGCACTCCTGAAAAAAGCCCGTAATTTAAATCTACCTATTGATTGTACCCTAAAAGCATTCGATACCATGATATGTCCGATTCTCCTACACGGCTGTGAAGTCTGGGGATTCGAAAACTTGAATATAGTTGAAAAAGTACATCTCAGATTCATTAAACTTGCCGTTGGCCTCCGAAACTCTACCCCAAACTTTATGGTGTACGGTGAGTTTGGCCGAGAGCCACTGTACATCAAACTTTACAAACGAACCATTTCTTTTTGGCATAAAGCAGCAACAAATAATCTACACTGTAAACTTTCTTCACTGCTGTATAAATTTATTTCTACTTATAAGTTTGGATGTCAGCTTCGATGGATGTCATTTATTACTGAAATACTTGATAGCTGTGGACTATCAGAAGTGTTTTTAAATCCACATAATTTCCCCACATCATGGGTGGTTTCTAAGGTAGAAACTGTACTAAGAGATCAGTTTTTACAACATTGGAGAAGCTCTATAGAGAGCAGTTCAAAAGGCATATTTTATAAATGCTTCAAATTTAAAATTTGCTTTGAGAATTACCTTTATTTACCAAAGAATATATATTTTCCCATATTAAAACTGAGAACAAGTAATACTAATTTACCAAAAGTAAACAGATTGTGTAATTTGTGTAATGCTAATGCTGTTGGAGACGAGTTTCATTACCTTTTTAAATGCGAAGCTCTCCTCCAGCGTAACATACATATTTTGCCCCAAATATATGGAAATCAAGTTATGGTTAAGACATTATTATGCAATAAATCTACAAAGCATTTAAAGAATCTGAAGTCAGTGTTTAAATTGTTTAAGTAACCTCATGCCCAGTCACTTGCCGTGTATATTATTACTATTTATGTATGTTTATATTCTCATTCTCATGTACCACCGTTGGTTGGTTGAGAAATAAACTGTTCTGTCTGTCTGTCTGTCTGTCTGTTTACTGTCCACAGTGATACCAGCTTTGTTGTTTTTGTTAATCTAAATCACTATTTTACGATTATTGTGCCAATATGTTTCGTATAACCTATTCCATCAGTGATCAAGTAAAGATTTGTGGAATTTTTACCTTTTGTGAGATGCTATTTTTCAATATCAACTTAATAGCCATCTATATTCATACAAACTCACAAGGTTGAGGAATTAAGTTTCAATCTTTAAGATAACATACTTTTTGTATAGGCTCCTAGTTTATGTTTACGTGTTTAAATGTAAATAGTAGCACATTTCTTTCTGGTGGTGAATAGTGAGTTTTTTTAAACAATGCATTTCCGTAGGTGAACAGGTAAGCCTGTCTTAACGATAGCAAATGCTAACACTCGTGAGCCTTGATTGTAAACGTAAATCTACCTACATCAGACGCAGGTGCGTGTCTTAGTTTAACAGGTACTCAGGTCCCAGGATAGTGAAATATCTCGGTTAAACACATTAACTTATGGCCAGCATCTTGATAATTGATAATAAATCTCATTGTCATCCTGATTATTTGTTCTAGAGTTTATTTGTTTTTAAAATAAACATGAAATATACGCTAAGCAATATGTGCCAAGCAAGAGTTTGCCTCAGAGCTATTCATTTTCCCAGGGCCACGTTTTGTGATCCTTTGTGTCCTTATGTTGCCGTTGAAAAGTCCGCGTTAGTATATGTTCAAAAAAATTCATCAAAGCTCTAGCAACTGGCCTCAACCATTCCGTCTATCTGAGGAAAGCACACGTTTTACGTCTACGTGACAAAATCACTTTCAGCAAATTTTAGGGTGGAGATAAGTGTTTATGTTGGTTATAAATTTATCTAAGAACAAAAAAGCATTTGTTTTCAAGACTGACAAATGATAAATCTTTTAGGCCTATGTCGTTAACATAACTCAACTGACATACCACTGACACGGATTTGTGACTCCGTTCAACAAGTGCGCTCTCCTAGTGAACTGTGCCTTTAATTCCCTGTTAATTCTATTGTGGTGCATAGCTGCAGAATGGCGGTTGTCGATCACTCTCATATAGATGTATTGAATTTGTGTTATTGTATTTTCCTGATTGTGAAGGTATAAGGGGAATCCGTTTTAGTCTTGTTTGTACATGAACATATACACCGACACTATTTTGTCTTGCATTTTATCAATGTATTTCTTTCACACGATTGTAAATAGATAACATGGCAAGGCAAATATACTTGAGGAAGCATTAGTAACAACTTTGAATGAGACTAAAGATTCATGTTAAATAGATATTGATGCATGTATATGAGCAAACAGCCTAGAAAACTCGTCACGTACTTATACACATTCAGGCTATTGATAAATCTCGGTAATCTAATGCAAGTAACATTTTTTAAGGGGGGCTGATGACAGTGACCATTACGATCATTATAGCAATTGCAGTTCAACCAACGATTTTAAGGCAGAAGGTACTATGAATGTTAAACATGTCACTTGTGCCAGAATCGAGTTCTAGTTCATCATCTTATAAGCCTGCAATATCAAACCAAGGCACGCTCATAGCTTACATCAGAAGCCAGAAGTATGTTAAACATATCCGTCTACATAATACACGCCTGTTGTATACTATAATATGCGTGTACGTATATTGAGATGGCCCACGGTCCTCCAGAGATCGTCTTCCAGAGAGCTATATAGACCGAAGACTGTGTCGGGTGTCTGTATGATTTGGGGAACACTGGTCTCTTTGCAGGAATTAGGCTTATGTAAACAATTCTATCTTTATATCTATATACTTATCAGGGTCTGCCCACCAGGGGCTGACGGATGGTAGAGAGAAAATAGATCTAGACCTAAGTGATTTTAACGTCAATATAGCTGCTACTGACTCCTGGGTTTATACTCGTAATGCACTTTTGATGACAGGAGAAATGATCTGAGGATAAGGGTCATCCCGGTATGCGTGTACGTCTTGACTTGTATATCTAGATGTTGCTTCTTACCACTCTTAATTATAATTGAGTGTTATGTGCGTTGAGATGACGTTATAATGCTGTTATGATCATGACTGGTAGTAGAACATACATATACAGTTCTAGATTCCATGCGTGATGTCCGTTACCACGAGTAAGTTGTTCTTGGTTTGATAGAACCCATTCGCAGGAAACTCAATAAAGAGTGACGGCACCGAAACGTAACAATTCAAAATCCTTTTCTCATAACAAAGCTCTCCACACATAGTAATTGTGGTGATTGTAAACATCTCGCATCGCCGGCAACACACATTGATGACGTGAAAACATTGCTCGTTTAAAAGTTAAAACATAATAAGATTGGGGTATGTGACGTACTGTGAAGACATTACTTGAAACGGCCCAGCATATTAAATAGTGATATTAATTTTACGTTCCCCAGAAGTGACATGAATAAACAGTGTTGGTTATGACGTGAAAGGATGGACAGTTTGAGCGTTTTATCTCCATCAAAGAAGGAGTTGCTGATGTGTATATGCTGTATAAGGTTGTTGGTGGGTTCGGTTAGTCTAATGAATGTTTAAAACGTTTTTAAATTTGAATAAAATGAAAAAAAGTAGCATCTGAGATGTGTTCATTTTTTTTAGCTCTGTGGGTTTGCCTCGGCTCTTAACACATTAAGGGGTCTGGATGACAGAATATGGTTCTGTTTACACAATAAATCTGCGTTATAAAACGACACTATCTTCCCCTTACTTCGAACAGAAACGTTCGTCCCATCTGGTGTGGACTGCTTTATATAAACACTGGGTTCATTATAGTCCCAGAATTGGGACTGAGTTTGGTATCTGGTATGCGGTACCGTATATCATTGCAATTGATGTTGTTCTTCGTTATAGAAAAATACACCCGATTATCATTATACACGCTGAAACATGCGTTATGATAATACATCTCTTTTTCTATTTAATGATGTCCATATATGCATAATATTATGTTATGCTATACTTATATTTATATCTTGAAAACCCAATTTAAAATATGTCATAGTCTCTTTTTATTTCAATTTCCATTTATTGTTAGTTACCATTAGAAATACGTGTCATTTTGATAGTGAATGTTTTTAACAATGTTACATTTGGGATATCGCATTCAATAGTAAAGATTATTGTACTTTTTCTGGCCGAATTTGTACTATTGAAGGTAGTCTTATCCTAAATAAAATGTAACAATGTTAGTTAATTACCATGTTTTTACGATATGCTGTATATTGTATTCGCATTTTGCCGAGACTACCTTTTACGTGTGTTTAAAATCTCCTCGAACTATAGTCGGTCGGTTAGTCATATTGTTATTTATATGTAGATCTTGATTCAAACTTTGAGAGAAAACCCAATGATTTCATGGTTGGGGGAATTTATAATTCAAACCACGTTTGACACCGTGTATGAAATGAACACCACACCTTAACATATCAACACCGGCCGTTTCGCACCACTCATCTCGACTAACAGTTTACTGAACACTTCGGCAATGTTTACATTAACATCTGTAAAAAATTAAACACATTCTTATGATCGGGTCCCCTAACTTTTAAACAGGAAACTGGATATTGCTGTAGTGAAATATTAACGAACAACAACATCATAAATTTCACATACATGTAACTTTGAACGTAAACGTAATAATTTATTCCGAAGGGGAAAGATCAGCTTCAAAGGTTTTTGGAATATTTGAACATTGCGGCGCTGAAAAACTACTGTAATCGTGTATGGAGTTGAACTCGACTTTACTGTTACTCGAAGTGGTTGGTGCGCGGTTCATACATAAACTAGGGAAGACAGATACCGTAGCAAGTAGCTTCGGCTCTGCATTCTTCATTGACACACACACTTACACTATTACATAGAAGCTGTGGGCGATTCCTGATATGTAGGCCATACTTCTTCTAGCATTCCAAAGTATAAGAAGACATTCTGTTTTTCGGATGTTTTGAGTGACACGACATCCATTATGCTTTTGCCAAATTGTGTGGGCTTTGCATGGCGTTTATTCAGAATCTCATAATCTTTCCAAATCCACAAATAACAAATACATGCTACTTTTCTATTTTACTAAATAACTAAAATGATACATAGAGAATGTCAGGTGCCAGTAACAAATAGACTTGCTTTTCGGGGACGGTTCTTTCGTTTTAGGGTGCAATCAAGGTGGACGACAACAGAGAGACGGCGAGCAGATAAACGTGTATTCATATATATCTCTATTATGACTGTCATGCGTAATGAGTTCACAATATACGTTTTATAACCTGTGAAGGGTATGTGCCGGGTCAAGGTAAACCGTGATGATAATGCATTGACGAGACGTGTATATACAAGCAGATGTAGACACGTGTTATATTTGTTGTTATCGAGTTATCTTACTGTTGCTATGAATTAAACAACACTGTCTTCTGGTCAAGGGTTGTACACTATGTTGTATATGTCTGAAGGTATCCAACCACTAATTATAACTCTCTATGAGCGGTGACAAAGGCACACTTATATAATAATAGTCCATTTATATAGCGCATAGCTCAAAGCGCTGGTCGACATATTACCCCTGGGCTCCGTTCTATAACAGTGAGCGCTTATTGTCGCTCATTTAGCGCTCAATGTAGCGCTCATTCTCTCCTGAACGACACGGTTTGCTCGCTTTGCTACGTAGCGCCACATTGAGCAATCGCGTTCAAAAGAGGTTTAAAAGTAATCGCTTAAAGCTCTCTTGAACATTGCACAGGTCACTTACCCAGGGTGACACCACAAGTCTCTAAACTTATGTCTGTGTGGGGCAGTTAATAACCCTTCAACTCTCAGTTTATCCAGCAATGTAGCAGGTAACCCACCCATGCGGCGAGCCGCGCCCATTGTTGCTGAACTTCGCTTCGATTTTGTGCTTGAATTATTCTCACGATGTGTCGACATTTGTGAAGACTTTCAGTGATTTCGGCCATTTCAGTGTCTGCAGTCTCATCAAAATAAGGGTAATTACGTAACGTTGTGTAACGTAGTGCTTATTACAGTCTGATTTCAATGAAACTGTTTTGTATTTTACTTAGAGGGAAGTAACGAATAACAGGTCTGTTGTTGCATCAACAGGTATCAACTACATGTAAATTTATATAGTTAGATGTAGCTCAGGAAAGTCTGCACTTATGTCTCTGAACCAATTACCTGGATACGCCTAATCGAGTATCTAAACTTGCTCCTGGATCACTTGCAGCTACGTTTCCTGCTTGCAATTGATTGATAACCAGGTAAGGTGGTGAAAACAAAAAAAGCCGAGCAGGCATAATGCTTTTGTATCTTTACCACTCCACATCAGTTGTAAACTTTATAACCAGAAACGAACATCATAGTCAGCATTCATAAACTAAAATCGTGCATCGTCCCTTTTCATCTTCTCCTCCAGTACCAAAAGGTCTAGAGAGTTAAAATGTCGTGTACAGACTCCTTGGCAAATGGTAATTCTAAATTGTAGATGTAGTAACCCTGTGATCCAAAATATTGGCAAGAGGGGTCTCGACCTAAAGACATATTTTCATCTTCCCCATTACGTAAAGTACTTGAAATTTGTTTTGCCTAAGGTAAACTTTTCTTGAAAATTTACTTATTTAGTTTATTATTTAAAGCCTGGTGAGCTCCAGAGCCAATGGCACTATTTTTAGTTAGTCTTTCCTCCTCCCCCTCACCATCAGAATTTATTGTGATAGAGACGTTTTCCAACTTAAAACTGCATGTGAAATTGTATCCTATTCAATAGCAATTCTCTTTCTCAGGAAGTATTCAAGCTGATACGTTCCCACAAACAATTCAATAACAATACGAATTTCCTCTTGAATGATTTAACCCGAGTCATGTTATGAAAACATAACACCACAGGACAAATAAACCGAAGATGCCAAGTGAACGTTATGCATCGCTCCATCAACAAACGGAACACCGACAGCGTCACGTCTTGTACACCGTTATCAGGGCAGGTCGTTGAATGTTACGGAGGTGCTCTCGAGTCATGTGTTTCTCACATTTCCAAATACCTTATATCTCCCGTCTCCCTCAACTCGCCTACAGCAACGCTACGAATAGTCTAACAATTAGACTCTGAAACTTATTCATTCATTCATTTTATTAAATATTGAAAATGAGCCTCTGTTTTCAGAAAACTCAATTTCTCATAGGCTCCTTTTCAATTATGAATCTGAGTCACAGCGTAGGTCTACGACTCGAACTGCAGTCGAAGTTAAAGCTATAGACTAATGTTTAGTTTCTCAAATGAAAATGTCCGCAAATTTTCAAATATTATAATAAATAATAATCTCTGATATATCTGCATTTGCAGTAAAATCACTAAAAACAAGCTCCGTATTATTGTCATATGCTAGTCTTGCCTTGGTGTTTGTCCAATTTTAGGGTCTGAATGACAGACTGCTAAAACTACAATATGGCCATCTTCCCGTTTAGTTGTCCAATCACAGCTGCGTCCTTTTCAGCAAGTCTAGTTAACACTAACAGGGATGAAGGTTATAGACTAAATTTTCGTCCACAATATATGACCATCTTTCATTTATTTACATCCACCCTAGACACCACTCACTTCAACGAGGGATGTGTGGCTCAACAGAACGAGGGTTGAATATTAGTTTATCACGTCGGGTAGAAACGTACTTAAACTGTACAAACGACATGTTGTCACCAAACTCTTTCGATGGGTTCACTTGCTTTACACAACATTTACTAATTGTCAAACTAACAACACGAATTTAATACAAATTGGAGATGAATAAATGTTCTGCTTTTTGTGAATCTTATATTAAGTAAATTTTATTAAACAAATTCTATATAAATAATCTAAACATCATTTATCACAGCACTGCTTTGTTTATTCAATTTTTTAGCAAAGGCTCTGTCTGCACAGCCCATTCCCTGTTTGAGTTGACGCCGTACTGATAAGCCTTGCATTAACGTCTGCGGTAGGTTCAGGCAGATGCCTATCTCATACGTGAACCTCACGATGCAAGAGCTGTTATGATTTCAGAGAATCATAATTATTGGAACTTGGATTACATTTCGCTAGTAGAGTGTATTCTGTAAATGTAAAAAAAATACTGGAACAATTGCAAATCTAGATTAACATGGTACTGTTCAGATGGATCCAAGTCGTGAAGATACTTTAACGTAATATCGTGGCGACAATGTTTGTTTTATCCAAAACCTAATGATAGCTAACACCTTCAAGCATTTAGTGTATTTGGTGGGGTATTTCTAGACACGCATCATAATGCCTGAGTCACACCAAGGTAGTTGTCACTACGTTCTACTCCGTCCAAAAAATATTGTAGAACGGCCTCGAACGGGATAGAAACGAGCAACTTTTGTTTCCTGTATATCAAACAACGACCCCAGTACCTTCACAAACAGTTCTCAGAACGTCCATCTAGTCTTTACGCCGTTCTCAGACAGTTGGTACCACGTTTAGATTGTATAATATTGACCGTTCACCTCGATTTCACAACGTTCTCAGCCAGTCCAATTCCGTCCTAAGTCGTTCTTGACTAAACCTATCTCGTTCTTAATACGCACAATACCGTTCTAACTCGTTTTAAGACAGTTCTCTCCGTTTTCACTCCGTCCTCATTCCGTTCTCAGTGCGTGCTCGTCACGTCCTGCCTCGTTTTTTATAAATACCCAGAAAGTTCTTGTCCGTTCTCATTGCCGTTCTGAACTTCAAGGTGAAAACATCATGCCTCCCAGGAAGAAGAAGTGTATTCAGAAGAAGATGGTTCAAAGAAAACCAAATACAATATCTTCAACCCCTGTAGAAGTCATAGCGACCGAGTCTTCTGTTCCCGAGAGAGCAGTATCCCCTGCACCTTCGGAATCTTCTGTGACACAGTCTGAGACTAACATGTCTGAGACCGATTCCACTGTTGTTCTGCTTCCATCAAAAACTGTAGAAACCCTACATTCAACATACTGAGAGCAGTAACTCTGTTCATGGTTCTCTGGTCATTAATATAACCAAAGTGATAAACGTATTAACACGCCTGTATTTATACCAGTTCATTCGCATCGTACTGCCAACGTCGTAAGAACTGTGTAGAGATTTCGCAAACGTACTAACAACGAGTAGAACGCAATGACAACCTAATGCGAACTTATATAACTGTGTAGGAACCTACTAAGAACTAAATCGAAACAATTTAATTTATTTACACATATTTGGACGTTAGAGCAACTGACTATGGTCGTACTGCGGTCGAGTTCGATCTGACTGAGGACGTCATGGACTGGGTGGAAACTGTGCACAAACGTATTGCAATCGCGTCCCGACTGCACAACGTTCTTACTCGTCCTTAGTAGGTTCGCAATACGGCAATTCCGTTCTTAGTACGGCAATCCCGTTTTTACTACGTTCCTACTCCGTCCAAATTTAGAACGGGGAGAACGTTGGACATGTTCAACGTTCTGGAGCACCATTCCGTTCTTACCCAGTTCGAGCCCGTCCATAAAGTTTGTAAACAGTTGCCATTACGTCCACTCCGTTTGTGCACAGTTCGAGCACAGTTCAAGCCCGTTTTCCAAAAAAAACAAGAACGTAGTGAGAACGGGTTTGGTGTGATGGGGGTATAAGAGAACAACTTCTGATTGTCACGACGTTTTGGGGCATATTCTTCAGTTCAACGTGTCTCACTACGAGGAACCTGTGATCATCAGAGTAGACTGACGATAAGTCTCTGACAAACGAACTTTTAAAACTGATTTTTGAAAAAATGACAACTTTTATGAAATATTGCGAAGGTACCACTTGTTTTGAAGAGGTTTATTCTTACGAATCCCAGTATCTATGGGTTAGACTATCGATACGAACTGCAATATAGGTAAAATAACGATTCATGCTGATATTACCACTGATGGGTGTATCTACGTCGTCGATTGTACACGTGATGAAGTATCTCTTACCTGGTACATATTGCAGTTAAATATATTCTTGAATGTAACACTCAACAATCAAGTTCAATATAATATTCTATATTTTCAATTATTCAGATACCATGAAATTTACATTTTCATTGTAGATTCCTTTCACTGGTTCCAGTATGAACACTGCACGGAGTTTTGGTCCAGCGGTTGTGTTCGGAGCTTGGGAACACCACTGGGTACGGTGCAAATAGTAGAAATGATTTAACATGTGCATGCGGCGTTTAAATTTAACGATTTAAAGTTTTGGGGTACGTTTATATAAATGCAGCATAAGTATGCAAGTCATGTATCGAATGTGAACTAAATTCACTTCATGGACTGCAAATTAGGTTAATACAAGTTTGAGTCAATCGCTCTATCTTTTAAGTACCGTTATGCAACAAACGTTCAATTTGTTTCTAAAGACATCATGGCACGCCAATGAGTCCATATTTTGTGATACAAGATGAGTTGATATAAACTTACGAAGCTATTTCGATATACCATTTATAATTTACAGTTTAGTTTATGTGTTAATTACCGTAACCAAATGGCGTATGTTGCTCTTCCGGTCAGGTGTACTGGGTGGGGCCAATCCTGGGCGGTGTTGCTGCGGGACTCATCTACGAGCACGTGTTCGCTGTCAACGCGTCCCTCACCAAGGCACGTGCATGCATGTTGACGAGCGCGTACGATGACGAGAAGTACGAATCTCAGAAGATGAAGATCAGGATCATCGAGGAGACAGACGACAACATGGAGACCATTAACCTGAAGGAGGCCGAGGTCAATGGGGACGGCGACAAGAGCAACCACGAGGAGTCGAAACAGGAAGTATGAAGAGAAGGTTTAGGTCGAGAAGCGGTCATTTTCTAGTTTCCATCCTCATGAAGTCTCTGTAAGTTACATCACGGAAGCGTGTATCGCTCAGAAATAGCGTTAGAAAGACATATACCTGAAAATATCCTACACTATTACTATACAGTCGTAATAGGGTACAGGGGTGGCTAGGCACATGTCTTTCTTACAATATTTCTGAGCGATACAAGCCCAGTAGTAAAGAAGGGGGGAGCCGATACTCCTTAACCGGAGGGAGAACCGGAGGGAGGTTAATGTATGCAGCGTAGCTCATTAATAGGCTAATGTATGCATGACGTCACGGGTCAGAAAGGTCGAGGAATCATTAGACTACACAATGCAAGGATGCTTTTGAACCTATCCATGAACATTAACGAGAACAATGGTCTTTTATAACACTACCCATCAAGTAATGAAGACCAGTCGAACGAGTTTATAGTTTGGCGCCAAAAAACTATTTGTAGGTATGACGTGTCACCCGTCCCCTCTCTGATTAAAATACACATATGAATACATTATGTATACCTAGCGAAGCGTGAGGATTTGACCTGGCTATACAATACCGTATGGTTTTCTGAATATACACCTAGGCTTAAATTGAGCTGGCCAAAAGAAGTCCTGACCTACTGCTTGAACAAAAGGTCTTTATTTATATCGCTACAGCGTCGGCCAAGAAACGTCTCTTAAATATCCATATATTATATAGGTCAAATGTTTATTTTCTACTTTTCTAGTATTATTATTATATCTCTCAGTGAACCAGTGAAATAGTACACGAAATTGACGGATGAAATATTCTCGAAAATATGTTTCATACAGTGAGTGAGTGGGTGATTTCATTTACACGAATCTTACAGAAGTATAACAATGTTCGAGTCCTTTAAGTTTGATATTAGTGTACGTTTCTTAGCGTAATATTTAAGATCGGGTATGCAAACTTCATATGAAGTGATTTTGAGTTGACTGATAGTTATACATAAAATACCATTCCATAACGAGTTAAAAGCGAAATAGGAATATACTTAACGTCATTTAAAATATATATTGGGTATATGAGTTTTTGCCTTGATAGGTTGTCAACTTTAAAAAGATATGGTAGTTAGTACTGATATAAGGTGGAATGAAGGATGTCTCGTCAAAAACCTATTTTATCATCATAGAACTCAAGCATGTTGAGACCTTTAACCAAGTAACTACATCTCGGCTTGTCAATTTAATGTTTGCTTGACCAGTTTCATTCATTCATGGCTGTATGTTTGCCACTCCGAGAGGTATTTCATTTATTCAGTGAAGGACTGTCGTCAGGTAGCTGTTCTGCTTTTTATTGACGTAGCTTACCTTTAAGCGAGACGGTATGAATTAATTGTAAAGCATTCATGAGTAAGTCTAGGCACTTCCATTTCGCCTTCAATATACCGCTTCGCTTTCATATAGAATAGGTGTATTCGACTTACACCTTGATCTATGCACTATATCGGGGTATATGGCCCTCTCCATACATGATGTCACCACGTCCTATATCACGTGACCAGAGGCGGGGAATGTACAAAGTCTCCTGTCGAGTTTGATACCAATACATTAAGGGTTTGATACCATGACTCGAAAGAAGCTGAAAACTGACATCTATGTAGAGACAACTATGTTTGTGTTTTATACAACCATAGGTTTGCTGTTGAAATGATTGTATACGAATTATAATAGGTAAGTCTATAAAGCACGGGTAGTATTTGCTTCACTTGGTTTTACATATGTTCTATAACTCCCTGTCTGTTCCGAGTTTGAATATCATCCACATTGAGAACAAACACATACATTCTTGTAACATATTTATTCAATCTAGGCACAAGTCATTATATAACATTAAGTCATTAAATCATGATACAATTAAGTTAATCAGTCCATACATGTCAGGAACGCGTTTGACTTCACCTATTTCCGGATATAGGGTTTTACACAGGTAGAGGAAATATGATATTGTCTCTTTTGGATGCATATCTATCCTTTGGTCTCTATCCTATCCAATGTCCGTCGCCCAGGCGGTCCTCGCTCGATCACCCCTTTGACATAGAGAGAAACAGGTTTTTTCTTATCGTTCTTGTGGTTCTGTCTTAGGAGTGGGTTTGGTGATTTCACCACATGAAGCAAGCTTCGTTTATACATCCTGTCTCAGCAGAGGTAAAGACTGAACTAACAGTGAGTGGATGAGTCTACGCCTTCTGTAATAAATCAGTCCTGATCACTCTCCTCAACATCAGCGGCACTGCCATCTGTAGCCACGTCTGATTCCGTGTCAGTGTCCAATTCAGGCCTATCCAGTCGAGTGAGAATGTCTTTCAATTTAGGATTGATAAAGCGTTTGATTTTCCCCTTCACCATGCTCTGTTCTGAGGACGGATCTATCTCATCCAGACTGGTGAGGATGGGTACAAACAGGGGAGCTTCTTTAAAATATTGAGTAAACTCGAGGACTCTGTTGAGACTGTCCATCAATTTAGTATCCCAAAGCTGTTTCAATTTTCTATCTATCCAGTCTGCCGTTCGACCCAGCCGTTTATATTTCGTCCTGTTGTCTGCCATGTCACCTTGATAAAGCTCATACACCCGCTTCCAGATACGCTGCAAGCCCACGTTTTGCCACTCCTCAGCTGCCATGTCGTTGATGGGTTTCCAGTGACGAGGTATTGGTTTTGAATCTTCGCCACCACTCCCTTTCTGTATGGGAAGGTCCCCATCCGAATCTTCATCGCTAATATAGAGTTTTCGTTTTCTAGATGTCAATGCCTTGTCATTACCAGCTGGACACCAGGACTTGATGTGACGTTGTAAATCATGCATGTTGTCTATGAGTACACCACAATCGGCGCAAGCTGTAGCCATAGTGAAAGGCCCCGATTCTTCACTGCTCGTAGGGGAAGCTGTTTCGATGGGGTCGTCGAGAAACGTCTGTTCAGCAAGAAGGTCTCGACCTGACTGATCGTCTAAGCCTGGTGGGATCGCTTTTATCTCTCGTTGGTGGTGGTGGTCTTGAACTAACGTCCCACCCTGCTGATGACCTGTTGTTGCGGTGGTGGCTGGATGAGATGCCGAGATATTCACGTGTAACCTGTTCTTCTCGCTCGTACCAGGTTTAAGATCCACTGTTAAGTTTCCATAAGGCGTTTCCACCGCTGTTTCGTAAAGACTCATAAATTTAGATATATCCTCAGGGAATATTCTTCTCGCAAATACCTTAATCTGCTGTCTGTCCACGGGTGAATTAAATAAAGTCACGTAATGAGAATTGAGAGCAATGTCACGAGATTCCTTACCCCTGGGGAACAGGTTTTGCAGGAGTAAAAAGATCAGTACATTTTTGTGATGTGAGGTTTGAGTGAACAGACGAGAGATTCGCTTGTCATTCTTGGCTTCAGCCAGGAAGTCGTCCAGGATCAACACGTTCTGCTTATGGGCATCGAAGTAATGTTCATCCTCGAGATTGTAAGGGAGTCCTTTCACAAACTGCACATAGGGTAAGACTTGAAGAATACGATCGTAGAGAGGTTGCCATACATTATAACACCAGATGATATGGTCGGGCTGGGGCTTGATCAGTCCCCGTCGTAGTACGTTGAACATGAAGGTTGTCTTGCCCGAGCCACTCGGACCGACCAACAGACCGTTGGAGGGGATCCCAAATCGGAAGGGTCGTTCTAGAGAAGGTGTGTGCGGATGCTGTAGTGATGAAGTCACCGGGGATGTCGTGAACTCCTCCGAGGGCGGCGGCGGCAGCGTAGTGTACTGCACTGAGGGTGGCGGCGGCGGCGGCGGCGGCGGCGTAGTGAACTGCACTGAGGGTGGCAACGGCGGCGGCGGCGGCGGCGGCGGCGGCGTAGCTGTGTTCAAGTGTATATTCCTCCTATGTCGATACATAACATCTTTTCTCGAAAAGGACTTCCCACAATCCGGACAGGTAGCCACCACCAACTCCATGGTGACCTAGAATGTATATGGAGTTAGTGTTTCTCAAGCTTCCTTTTTATACCCTTGCCGGATCCGCTGTCGTTTCAAGGCAGCTATGGCCCTGTTCACAACGCCTTGTGTGGTCGAGATGTGTTTTATGTGAAGTCCAGTCGGTTTGCTTTGCTTACTCCTTACTTTAGAGGTAGCCTGTTTCGTTTTGATTTGTCTCTTCAAAGCACTCTTTGGTTTCCTGGGTTTTATGACCTTATCATGGGTACTGAAAATGTCCTTGGGTCTCACCACTGACGTTCTCTTCATTTTCATAGGTGTGATCTGTCTTCTGGTCAGAGAGAAATGAACGCCTAGAGCCTGTTGTGACCGCGTTTTATGCTGTCTTAGGGCTGTTACAAATACACGAGGGAATGTGACGTGATAGTTTTCTTTTCACGATACATTTATCGCTGTGAACCAAGAAACGGTGGTATGTATATTTCAACTTTGTCCGGCAGTACACACAGGTAAAACATCCACTCACATCTTCCCCTTGAACATCAACGGGTAACAAGCCGAGACAGACAGTACATTGGAAGGACATCTTGAATCACACACACACAGATTCTCTCCCCCTATGGCGGGATAGTTATAGTTTAAAATGAAGCGCATGCGTCGTGTAGATATAGTTGGATGCATGCTCAGTTGAACACAGCCTTGTTTACTCTAGAAAGAAATCTCTGTGATGATTGGATGGGTTATCCACAAAAGATCGTTTAGCCGAATTTTGCCCTTCTGGAGATGGTCTGTTTTCGCCTTTGCGTTTTTTCATCATCTTGCTTCGCTTTGGAGATCTCTTAGTCTTTTGGCCTTCATGAGAGTTCTCGTCAACATTCGTTGGGGAAGTTATGGTGATGATACGGGAACCAGGTTGAGCTTTGCCTCCTTTCTGTTCCTCGCGTTGACGCTCAAAAAACTTCATAAACTTTTGGGGATCTGCAATATACGGTTTCCTCTCCATGATAAGTTGAGAACTGCGAACACCTAGTGATAACTGATCCGTTGTTGAACTATGCTGGAAATGAACTCAAAATAGATGTCACACACAATTTATATAGATCTCAGTTGACCTTGTCGTGCTTGTATAGATAATAGGGTTGGTATCTGCTCACCGTACGTCTCCCACTTGTATCACCACACTTTAAACACAGAAATATAGGTATTTTAGAAGGTTCTCGACCACATCCAAACCAATTTTCACAAGTGCTGCATTCACATGAACGGCTTTCAAGCCTCTCAACCATACCCTCAACTTGACAAGTAGGACAAGTACGTCTTTTTTCTCATAGTGTCCCTTGCGTTTTGATAGAGTTACTTTACACCTTCGAAGGTATACACCTTTCTGCCTCGATACATTTCAACCGTTTTCAGCTTCTTTCGAGTCATGGTATCAAACCCTTAATGTATTGGTATCAAACTCGACAGGAGACTTTGTACATTCCCCGCCTCTGGTCACGTGATATAGGACGTGGTGACATCATGTATGGAGAGGGCCATATACCCCGATATAGTGCATAGATCAAGTCGAATACACCTATTCTATATGAAAGCGAAGCGGTATATTGAAGGCGAAATGGAAGTGCCTAGACTAACTCATGAATGCTTTACAATTAATTCATACCGTCTCGCTTAAAGGTAAGCTACGTCAATAAAAAGCAGAACAGCTACCTGACGACAGTCCTTCACTGAATAAATGAAATACCTCTCGGAGTGGCAAACATACAGCCATGAATGAATGAAACTGGTCAAGCAAACATTAAATTGACAAGCCGAGATGTAGTTACTTGGTTAAAGGTCTCAACATGCTTGAGTTCTATGATGATAAAATAGGTTTTTGACGAGACATCCTTCATTCCACCTTATATCAGTACTAACTACCATATCTTTTTAAAGTTGACAACCTATCAAGGCAAAAACTCATATACCCAATATATATTTTAAATGACGTTAAGTATATTCCTATTTCGCTTTTAACTCGTTATGGAATGGTATTTTATGTATAACTATCAGTCAACTCAAAATCACTTCATATGAAGTTTGCATACCCGATCTTAAATATTACGCTAAGAAACGTACACTAATATCAAACTTAAAGGACTCGAACATTGTTATACTTCTGTAAGATTCGTGTAAATGAAATCACCCACTCACTCACTGTATGAAACATATTTTCGAGAATATTTCATCCGTCAATTTCGTGTACTATTTCACTGGTTCACTGAGAGATATAATAATAATACTAGAAAAGTAGAAAATAAACATTTGACCTATATAATATATGGATATTTAAGAGACGTTTCTTGGCCGACGCTGTAGCGATATAAATAAAGACCTTTTGTTCAAGCAGTAGGTCAGGACTTCTTTTGGCCAGCTCAATTTAAGCCTAGGTGTATATTCAGAAAACCATACGGTATTGTATAGCCAGGTCAAATCCTCACGCTTCGCTAGGTATACATAATGTATTCATATGTGTATTTTAATCAGAGAGGGGACGGGTGACACGTCATACCTACAAATAGTTTTTTGGCGCCAAACTATAAACTCGTTCGACTGGTCTTCATTACTTGATGGGTAGTGTTATAAAAGACCATTGTTCTCGTTAATGTTCATGGATAGGTTCAAAAGCATCCTTGCATTGTGTAGTCTAATGATTCCTCGACCTTTCTGACCCGTGACGTCATGCATACATTAGCCTATTAATGAGCTACGCTGCATACATTAACCTCCCTCCGGTTCTCCCTCCGGTTAAGGAGTATCGGCTCCCCCCTTCTTTACTACTAAGCCCCTGTGAGTTTCTGTTGGGGATCGGAAGTGTACCAGCGCATGTGTCCATGTCAACATTTATCTATTTCCCACTGTGCGTTTTTGTTGAGAGATCGAAGGAAATCTTCCATCATGGCATTATATAGCGACCTCTTCCACCGAGGAGGTCCAAGAGGAATTTGTTTATCATTTTCATTACCTTTCTATCTTTAAATTGCATGAAAAACGATTATTATTACTTAGGCCATTCAAATGTTTTTGTTGTTGACTAATCCAACTGTATTTTTATTTTGGCAAATCGATTGTATTGTCAGTTAGGTCAATCAAAGGTCTTTGCGTTTTTAGGTCAATCACAATGAAGTAAACTTAAATCAGTTCCCCCATTATATTGCTCAATAAAAACAACCATTTTTATCTAATGCGAACCAAAACGACAGCAAAGCCATAAATGTTTGAATCTAGTTGAAACTAATTACAGTAGGCCTATTAGGATATCATTTGCGAAATTGTAAATTAGAAACACAGAAGGTGCTGGATTATACTAGGACCCTGAACATTATGGTTTGGTTGGATAGTGGGCACTGACTCCTCGGGGCTAGATTATCGAAGTTATCTTAGTACTTACAGTACTTAGGAGATAAAACTATTGTGTTTGAAAATCAGAGACATGTTATACTGGATTGATAGCGAGTAAATTTAAAATTGAAACCGAACGACTGAGGTTTCAATTTTAAATGTACTCGCTATCAATCCAGTATAACATGTCTCTGATTTTCAAACATAGAACGTTTATCTCCATTCTACCGTGACCGTTTTACCATGGAACTCTTTTTGTCGGATGTTGACAAGTGCGTACTACGGCAGCTCGCGAGCTCCGAAGTACGTTCGAAAAATCCACTGTTGACAACAGCATCTCTTTTACTATTTACACAAATCTAATAAATGTTTCATTTATTACGGGAGTTTTAATTCTGTTTCTTCAACATTTACGTTAAAACAAATCAGGATTCGTTTTTCCTGAATACCGAATTTTTGGAATAACCCGCATTTAAGCAAATCATGCGACTTCAAAATGGCTACCGTTTGCCAGTCGCTGTTAATATCGAGCTTGAGGACTTGTATTTATTAAAATGAAGAGTTCCAGGTGAGGGTAATTGCCTCATTCGGGAAAGGAATGCACAATCTAGTTATCGACGTAGGTTTGCAGATGATATGACATGTATGTATTTCTTATTTTGCATCAAAACGTTACGCTCAGTTTTTAGAACCGTCCGACCATTGCGTCATTGACATTGCGTTTGCTCTCCTACTTAACTGCATTAAGTGTCGCTATTTGGATATTTCTTGATACTGACGAAGTTGGTCTTGCTAATCTATCATTTAATGTAGCTCTTAAACACGCTGCAGGAAAGATTGATTTGATAGTATCAGTTATTTTGATTCCACAAGTACACCCAGGGACCAAAAGTTCTACCCTGGCATTTTCCATAGACTTACAGGTTAAGTAACTGTTGCAAGAATAATTTTCATAATTAAAATGTATGTAAAATGGTTTAAAAATATATACTAGTATCAAAAGATTGGAAATCACTTCAGCTACATACACATAAGTTTCATGTTAGTTTCCGTTGAGTGTCAAGAAAAGTGTCTTCATATAAGCAAAGCATATACATCATACGTCAATACTATAACATGGCGGCCCATGGGACATTGGTACATGAACTTGTATATACGTTCTTCAGTCGGATGTCATTTGATGAGTGATCAACATAAAGAAGAACGAAATTACGGATGCACAGCTAAATTTTACAACAATTTGACTTAAACTTAAATTATGAAAAATATTCTTGCAAAGGTTAATTAACATGTGAGTCTATGGTAAAAGCTAGGGTGGGGAAGAACTTTTGACCCCATGCAAACTGTAGAACACACTTTAGAAACCGCCGTTTGTTCGGATAGATTGTGACGACACAAAGTAGATTGCGTCAATACGCGGTGAAGCGGCTCTAAAATCAGGGGTTCAATCCAGAATTGATCACGTTTGATTTTTCTGGAGAGTATCCAGCAATGTCATGGTAGAATAATCGTTACCATTGGATTACGAGAACTTCGAAAATCTAGACTCTAACAAGAGAAGGGAGAGAACTGCTCTAGTCAAACAGTACCCGCTCGCTCCGATGTCCGATGTTTTCATAACAGTATTGTGAATCAAACATTCATCTGATGTTATTGATAAAACCAAATTGTTTTTATCATTAATCGTATAATCAACATTTACAAATATATATATATGTTTATTCACGGACTTAAATTAGTTCCGTGGTTCATCTGCCCATTTTAACAACTCAAACTAAACAATAGTTTTAGATCTAGTTTCGAAGTGTATGACACTTTTAATCAGTTATGACAAAGCTATAATCCTTTGTAATCGATTTTGTACATTTCTTGATGGTTTTAAGTTTGTTCACATATTTCACTTTCTGTAAATTTCATTTTAAATAGCTACACTACTTCTTGTACACCTAGCTGCGTTGCTCATGTCGACAGAACCTTCAGTTATTTTTACAGAATGTTCATTAAATATTTTGAATGAATACTTTTCATATTCATCTTGATCCTCTTGCCTTACACAGAGATTTATAGTCGGAGGCGCCAGCATGTATAAAGGGATACAACTCTTGGAAGTATATCCCCTTTACTTGTTTGACAAGATGTCTGTGGATGTGTTATAATACTAGAAATTAGTTTCTCTGTTATCCTTTCATCGCTATCTTAGCAGATTAAGCAATATGTCCGTTAATTCATTATGTGATTTCATTAAAACAGTATGTGTTAATTATTGGAATACATTCACATCGTGTGTGTTCTCAATGGAGACAGAAATACAGGGACATGTATTGCCGAAAGCAAAGAACGATTTCGCCCCTGGCCTAATACTATGAAAGTAAAGGATATACGTAAGGAGGTTAACATACCATATCCGTTAGAAGTTATACTTCAAAATGTTGTCATCATAGTGTGGGCCTACTACAATATCCACATCAATATTAAAACTACATTTTCCTTTAAAGTTAGACATAACAGATAAACTTAGATATGGTATATACAAAGATTCTTCGATTGCATAATTATGCTTTCTCGTCATGTATTTCTAATGCTTCCCCGTCCTCTGCTTTCGACAGTACGTGACTATGTGGAGGGAACACTAACTCAATTGGAAACAACCATTGAATGTTCGTCATCGGCATCCTCAGTCTGATTAAAATCGACCCTGTTCCGAGGAATAAAATCCGCAAAATAGTTCATATCGGGATAGGAACTGGTTCTATAGATAGCTTGTCACTAGGATGGTTTTGTGAAGAAATCTCCGAACGATATGAGTTCGTATCCACCGTAAATGTACTATTTTGCAACTTTTGTTCCTCGGAAAACGGTATATTTTAATCAGACTGTCGGCATCCTTTCCTTCATGAATGAACGAATCGTCAAGAATTTTGTTTAAGACTTGTTGCAATTATTAAAAGAAAACAACATAATTTTTTGTTAATGTTATGTTCATGCATGAATTTGGTGCTATTTGTTTATGATGATACTTTTTATTATTCCAAAGTTGCTCCTCCGTGCATAAGAATCTGTCTGTTTAGGTTGACGTGCGCATGAATGATAGAGGTTGTTATAGCGTATAGGTATCCGTTTGAAATATTGTATCGTTAGTACATGTAGTTAAATATGGCTGTAGTTAAGTCAAGGAGCTTTGTACTTGACTCCGTTACAGCCTTATTTAACTACTATCGTTACAATATTCAAATTCAAACTTTTCATTTTGAAATCATGTATGCATTTATTCCATATATGTGTCTTCCTATATAATCATTATGACAAAATAAATGGCGAAAAACTAGATACATAGATTGTATAGCTATCTGCATGAATCTTTTATAAACTCATGGGCATTGATCTTCAAACATCTTGTACATTATGATTATCGTTTTCAGTGAAGGCGCCGAGGAGATAGAGAGTCACTCTATATGTAATCCTCAGACAATCTCTTCCTGGCCCCAGATTAGTTAGGATTGTTATAAGATTGATATTCACCCGGTCTGTCTGCGTTATCACCTGTTAAGATGATTCTTATATACAAGTTTGCATGGTTCTTTGTATCGTCGTTTCAGCAATAAACTTCTTACCTTTATGAGTTTTTATGTTATTAGTTGAATATAAGTAGATGCAAGTTCGTCAATAACCGGCTCGCTCACCTCGTTTGTGGACAACCGTGAGGGACGTTTTGTAGGTGTGAATTTTATTTGTAATAAACCGAGGTCATCAATAGACTATATGACGAAGCATGAAGCGTTCTTGCATCTGTTTCGTGCGATCTAGGAATGATCACAATCTGCAGATTGTTCGAACAATCTAGGAAAGTTTAACCATTCCAAGATTGTTTAAACAATCTGCAGACTGTCAGACATGACCATAAGGGTCGATTCCTAGATTGTGAAGGGTTATTTATATGTCGTCTACCGGTTACATGGGTCCACTCAGAGACAGAGGTACATGATTCCCAGGGTGTTACACTTGTGAAGATCGACCTTCTCCTGACGATGGGAAATCAAATCGTGCATCCATTAGGCATTGTGATATCCTATAGTTTTAATACATTTCACAGATAGCATAGTATTAAGACATGCATCACAGACTAAATGAAGATATCACAGAATTAAGACAGGGATCACAGAATAAAGGAAGGGATAACGGTATTATCAAAGAGATCACAGACTAAAGGAACATATCACACATTAATCATTACTGGCTGATTTAAGCTTTGCGGTATTTCCCTCGCTTTGTTGTGCCAAGATAGTGAATCGCTGCACCAGAAATGCATAGCGGGCCTGGATTTCCAAGCACAGATTTTTAAAGGAAATACTGCAAGGCCTAAATCAGCCAGTAATGGAGACTGGCAAGAGTTATGCCTTGCATTGGGAAGTTGATCACACTGTTAAGACAGGGATCGCAGAATAAAGGAAGATATATATCACAGTCAGTATTAAGACGGGTCACAGAATAAAGGAAGATATCATAGTATTTATACAGGGATGACATGAACAAGGAAGGTGTCACAGTATTAAGACAGGGGTGGCAGAATAAAGGACGATATCACAGTATTAATACAACAATTACAGAATAAAGGAAATCCAACTTTGCAACACGTTCAGATATTTCCATTACATGGAAAATGACTCTCAAGTATTACAAGTAGAATTATTGGAACTGTTCGCATGCAGCAAGACTCATATTCTAATAAACAACATTGAAACCAGCAATGAGATTCCAATGAGTGGAGAATTTACTTCAACCATTCACAACTTCTGTTAAGGATCACAAAACATCAATAGAAGCGCTCATAAAATCCCAAAAATCATCACTGACGAACACCAAATTTACTTTGTAATGTAAGAAGTGTTGGTGGATATTGCTGCTACGTTAAATAACCTTTATCGTGCTGACTGTCATGGACGAGAGTATTTGAACAACACTTCATGTGCATACTACCAAAGATCGATACACACAATGTAACTTCTTCAGTGGGTTATATCTTATATTGAATATTCATAATTTGGTAAGTGCAATTTCATTTCATTGCCTTTAGGTAGTCAACAGACTCGACAGTGAACAGAGGAAAATAGGGGAGATGATGACACCTTGTGACTAAACTCGAATGAAGGCGATATAAACTTATAGAGCTGACTATTGACTGGTGACAACGTGGGTAATAAATAGTTTCATTTTCAAAAGAAAAACAATATTAAAAGAAACAACAACAACAGTAACAAAACTTTCTCAAACACAGACCCTAACATTCGGAAACATCAAATATGGTGAGAAATGATACACAGAGTTAAATTCAGGCATTCCAAAATAAAGTTTTGACTAAATTTGTCTTAAAAAGTAAAAGACTTTTCCTTCGAATGGAACAACAAACTGTTTGTACATTGTTGGTGATTGTAACTTGAAGCAGGGTGCATGACGCAATGTACTCTTATTACATTGGTGAATGGTGCACTTTGTACTGCAGATAAACGTAAGGTAGAAATGAAGTCAACGAGGTCAACTTTAAAAATAGGTCGTCAAGTAGACTAGCTCAGATAAAAACTGTTTTACCATATGAGCGGCGTTTTATTACTCGTTACATCACACCCTGGAACCCTGTACTGCAGGGCTCCAGTGATAGTGATTTTGTACAGCGAGAGATGCAGTGATAGTGATCGAAGATTACGGACGTTAGTGCATGAAATGCATAGTTGATGAAAATTATCGGATTACATAAAGGCTTGTTCGTTGTTAATGTCATGTTGTATTGTAACTGAACCGTTAATAACATGATGTTACATGGTGAATGTAACGTGTGCGCAAGGTGAAGGACGAAATGTGAAGCTCGTTGCGCCCTGACTATAGATTCCCGTTCTGACTCACTTACAAATGTGAATTCTTACTAGTGATGAATACAGGTACAGAAAGTACACTGTACAGTAAGTCTCACTGCTGTACTTTGGTGACGTTTACTATCATTAGTACAAATAGGTTATCTGTTTATACACTTTCAAAACCAAAAAATACAGGTCATTACAAATGTCTTCATTTTATTCTTCGTAAGAGCGGAATTTGGCTGTACAAATATACAGAAACGCAATGTAACCACAACAATAGCATAAGAGTTTTCAAGTGTTCCAGTAATAAAGTACAAGAAGATTAAAGGAAGGTCGAAACGTGAAGCATTTGGCGTGCTGCCAGGGAAATGTGAAGGCATACAATAGGCAAGCGCAATAAAGGACAATGTCGTTCAGTTTCCACATGAAATAGGTTGTCAGATGAACAAGGATGTGAGGATGACTGTCAGTGACCCGAAACAAGTATCTTGATCATTTTCTAAAACGGGATACATTGTAGAATTGAGATAGGTATACAGTTTTATGTATGTAAACATGTAGAATACAAAACTCGGTCCCGGCAAGTACCATGATATGAAACTAGTGGCTGGCATGTTATTTATAACGAGTACCAATACCATTTAACGACTTTCATACAAAAATGTATTGAATCGGACCGAGTTTAGTATTACTGATTATAGCTCGCTGGTTTAATTCAAGCTTTATTGTCAAACGCCTTTCACTTGTAAGTAGGTCAACGACCATTTGCTGACATTGCTGAGTCGTTTAAACCCTTTTAACGCCAATCCGCACCACGCGATGTATTTACATATACAATGTGAAAGACATCTCGTAGATTTTTTAAAAACCTATATCTTTAAAGAGTTAATAATGATTAATGTTTACTCTTCTGTTACAAGAAACTTTTCACTTCAGTTGACATTTCGTTATTCATATTCAAGTAAAGTACCATCGCAAAACGTAAGGCGTATACATTCAAATTATTCATTAATTTATACCCATGTGTATGATAATAATCGTGCGGCATTCAATGAAAATTATGTTGTCCACCCATGTACGCGGAGACTCTTAGGTTAGGTCTCATACGGTCTACAGTCCCAATCTGCCTACATCCCACTCTGCCTGCACAGAATAGTGTAGGCAGTTTGGGAAATGATTTTTTACCCATATCATAATGGAACAACCTGTTTTCCAGTTACTGACATCACGACAGAGTCACACTCATACAGATAACGTTAACCTGTTTATTTAGTATTACAAATATTAAAATAATCATGTCAGAGTACCTAAATTCTTGCATCTACTAACCAGTTTACTAACATATTATCTGAAGTTATACAATTATACAGAAACAGTTAACATGTTAATTTAACATAACGAATAGTCAGAGAAGGATTAACTGAATCCCTGCATCTTCGCATATTCTAAATGTATATATCTATAATGAAATGTGATTATGAACCTTTAATGATAAAACTATTAAAATATATTAAATGCTGTTAACCCCTTTTTAAATAATGTCATAATCTTACATCATTGTATATACCTGTATGTTCTCTATATCACTTGTGTGTTTTTTAAGAATAAAATCTGTTCTGTTCTGTTCCGCACTAACATATTTTCTTTAGAAACAGTTAACCTGTTTATTTAGCATTGCATCTTAGCATCTAAGATAATGGAACTACTTAAATTATTGAGAAGATGATATCAACTCAGTTAATTTAGCTCAAGATAACTTAGGATGGGAACCAACATCATCCATCCCGCAATGGCAATTTGTACAGCGTGTTGAATACGTCACTTCACAAGCAGGAGGACAGCAATTATTCTATGCAGGATACCGCTATCGTTTGAATGTCAGAAGACACTTGATCAAATTTGCAATTTGAAACTAATTGACAAATATTTGAAAACATGTATGACATTGAAAGCATAACCATGCAAACATCGAGATATACTGTATATGTGTTTTATGTGTCAACAGTTTTGTGTGTCATTGAAATCATAACCATGCAAAGATTGAGATGTACTGTGTATATGCCAACAGTTTTGTACCTTTGTTATTGTTCCCCCCTGAGCTAGTGCAGATGAAATAAAGATATCTGGAACCGATAATTTGGTTGAGTTCATTTTTTAGTGGTAGAATAGGTCAGCATATAACCCTGACTTCCTGATCACTCGACCTTAACAGGTTGTTATAAGCTGTAGGCAGAATGGGACTGTAGGCAGTATGGGACGCTACCGGCTCTTACACCCTGTATCATCCACAACAGACATTGAGGGATTTCTTCATTCTGATGTCAAACATTTACACGTGTGGAGTTATCGATACCAATTGGGGATTTAGACTATAAGTTTGGTGGGTAATGTCTATGACTTAAAGGCGCTGTAGCACGTTTTTTCGCTCAAATAAGTCGATGAAATGTACTTGAAAAATAATGTCACCAATAGTAAAACACCCTTCTCTCTTCGAAAAGACAAGTTACAAATGAGTGTACATGGTTCCGTAAAGCCACGGGAATCGTTTTTGTCATTCGAAATAATAAAATGTGTTCACAATAAAATGGCCGCCATGCAATTTTTGCTTTATACGCAACACCGTTATTACCACTACGGATAATTGGTTTGTGTAATACGATGTTTTACCCTCTGAAGTAAATATAAATGACATAAACTATCATTATAAATGGGAAATTTGAAGAAAAAAAATTGCAAAAAACGTGCTACAGCGCCTTTAAATCTCATGTATATCATCATTGTGAATAGTCAGTGGGTTAAATTCGAACCTAACCCTTTTGAGAAATATACACAGATTGAAGTCACTGCTGTGAGTCTGTTGCAGAACCAGCTGATGACACACATCTCGTCAGACATTTCGTCACACAACTCGTCACACAACTCGTCGAACATCTCGTCATACATCTCGTTTATATCTCGTTTATATCTCGTCACACATCTCGTCACACATCGTCACACATCTCGTCACACTTCTCGTCACATATCTCGCCACACATCTCGTCATACACCTCGTCACATATCTCGCCACACATCTTGTCACAAATCTCGTCACAAATCTCGCCACACATCTCGTCACACATCTCGCCACACATCTCGTCACACAACTCGTCACACATATCTCGCCACACATCTCGTCACACACATCTTGTCACACATCTTGTCACACATCTTGTCACACAACTCGTCACACACATCTCTCCACACATATCGTCACACATCTCGCCACACAACTCGTCACACACATCTTGTCACACATCTCGTCACGCCCACCTGTTCTCCCCTTTCATGGTTCGCCATTATGGTAGGCACTTGAACTTTTTACTGAAACTGTCATGCATTATGTTTAGAAGTACATTTTGAAATTCGGTTTTTTTGTCTGAACAATTGTAAAAAAAAACTTCCCTTATGGACAATAGGCCTAGCTATAGGCACATTCCGTGTGTAGACACGGCGTCTAGCTGTCACGGTACAGAGGGGTATATGGTTACCTTTTAATTAGCCGAATTTATACCTGTTGCCTGCAATTAATGCACAATAGACGAGTGTTACAAATTCGTTAACGAGCTCAAAGAAGGTAAATGATACATGCAAGGGCAATCGAGACGATACCAACAACAATACAAGATTTTAATCCACGAGTGATACATGCAGATACAACTGGAACACAGTTACACCGGCCTTTCACAAAGCTACCCCAACTAAAGTTAACGTTCATTCTTTAACAGTGCACTAAGGCTACCTAACTGACATACGATGATCACCTTTGTGATTTGTAGGGAGTCTCATGTCCTCAAAATCCTACTAAACTGTTCATGTTTCTGAAAAACGCTGCTTTAAAAAAATATATAATTCAAAGACGAGATATAGAAGAGTTAATATGATAGCAACAATGTTTCATAGATTTAAAGGTGCTGTAGCACAATTTTCTTCCTGAAATACCCACTTTCCCATTTAGCAGCTGTTTAATGTGTTCACATTAAAATGGCCGCTCGAAGGTAGTTCAAGTGGTCTGACTGATGTAGCGATTCCTAATCACTCAAATTAGAGTTTCAAATGATATTTTAAAGGATAAGCACATTAAAATTGAAACTCTTAAAGCAATGTACGGATTGAAAATTAGAGTTTCAAATGATATTTTAAAGGATAAGCACATTAAAATTGAAACTCTTAAAGCAATGTACGGATTGAAACAACTAATTACTGAACCTACCAGGATCACGCCCAACTCAAGAACATTGATTGACTTTTTGCTTGTAACAGATGCTGATAGTGTGTTATGTTCGGGTGTTTCTGATCCTATCTGTTGTGATCATTGTTCTATTTTCGTTACCATTAAAGAACATATTCCAAACAATAGTACTTTTAAAAGGAAAATTTATAATTATACTATGATGGATAAAGACAATCTTATTGAAAGTGTATCCTTAGTTTCATGGCAAGACGTCTTGACATTTGACACAGTAGGTGAACCAGAAAAGTCGTTCTCAAAGTCTTTTAAAGATGTATGTGATAAGAACATTCCAAACAAAACTGTTACCGTTAGACCAAACGATCTCGTGTGGATATCTTCCGAAGTACGCAGTCTGAAACGAAAACGAAACCGTGCACAAAATCGCAAAAAAGACGGGATCGACCTTCCGATTGGGCAAATGTTCGTAAAATTCGAAATAAAACTATATCAGCTGTTCGTTCAGCAAAGACGCAATACATGTCTAACATCGACAGTAAAATAAACGACTCGTACGGTAGTAAGCTTTGGTTGCGCTTAGTGAAAAAATACCTAAAAGGTGCTCGTAATGATACGATATTTCCTCCTATCAAACATGGAGATTCAGTATTTGACAGTTTAGATGATAAAGTAACGATAATGAATGAATATTTTTGCACTCAGGCTACTGTAGAAAATCCTGATCGAGATCTACCAGAACTAAAGAAAATAACTAACCAGAGTTTATCAACCATACACCTGAGTTCCAATAAAGTTAAATATATTTTACTTTCTGTTGACGTAAATAAAGCAACTGGACATGATGGTATCGGAAATCGATTACTATAACTAATACCTCGTTAAATGCCTCAAAATTTCCAGATGTTTGGAAACTTGCATCAGTAATACCAATTCATAAGAAAGGTAATTTAAATGAATGCAACAACTATAGGTCTGTAGCACTGACTAGTTGCTTAGCCAAAGTATTCGAAAAATGTGTCTTTAAATATGTCTTCAATTTCCTAAGAGAAAATAACCTTTTAACAAATCTTCAATCTGGATTTATCCCTGGAGATTCATCCACTTACCAATTGACTTACCTTTATGATTTTATTGCTAAACACCTGGACAAAGGAAAGGAAATAAGAGCGGTTTTCTGTGACATAAGTAAAGCGTTCGATAAAGTATGGCACAGAGGAATCATTCAGAAATTGAAAGCGTACGGTGTTGATGGTCAACTCCTTTTATGGTTTAAAGATTACCTCGATGATAGAAAACAACGTGTTGTAATCAACGGTTACAGTTCTGAATTCAAACCAGTTACAGCCGGCGTCCCACAAGGCTCCGTTCTAGGGCCACTTCTGTTCTTAGTCTATATTAATGATATCATAGATGACATTGACAGTAACATACGGCTTTTTGCTGATGACACATCACTCTACGTAGTCATAAATGATCCAAATGTAGCAGCACAATGTTTAAACAACGATTTAGCAGTAATAACAGACTGGGCAAAAACATGGCAAGTTGAGTTTAATCCAAACAAGACGGCGTCTATCCAATTCACCCGTAAACTTACACAGAACACCAACCAATACTATCTATGGGTTACACCAATATAACCGAGGCGTCATCTCATAAACATTTAGGAATAATCCTCCAAAAAGATTGTATGTGGCACACTGAAATTGACAATATCATTAATAAAGTCAGTCCAATGATTAACTGCCTAAGAAGTTTTAAACAGGAAAATACTACAAACTATGTATAAATCCTTTATTTTACCAATATTTGATTACGCATGTCATATTTTGGATAACTGCACTAAGGAGCAAACACTCCTCTTGGAAAAATTAAACTTAGATGCAACCAGAACCATATGCGGGGCTGTTCGCGGCACAAGTCATCAAAAATTATATTCTGAAACAAACATGTCTTCATTACAAGAAAGGAGACGCCGTCAAAAATTATATCTCTTTTACAAAATGGTTAACAAATTAGTTCCAGACTACCTGTCAAGTTTAGTCCCAAATCATGTATCCTCTTCAAGTGCATACAGTCTGAGAAATAATACAGACCTACTTAATATCAAATGTAATACCAGTCTTTACTCAAAATCTTTTATTCCAGACACAGTTAATATATGGAATATTGTCCTCCAGATATAGTTAACGCTAGCACACTAGGAGAATTTAAAAATAAACTAAAACAACAAACAACAACTCAAATCTACTTCAATATTTCATATGGATCCAGATTCTGCCAGATAATTCATTCTCGTCTTCGGCTTGGATGTAGTGATTTAAATGGAGATAGATTCACCTGGGCCGTGTTCAAGATAGGTTTCAAAGTAATCGCTCAATTAGCCATTACTTTTTAAACCTCTCTTGAACGCGATTGCTCAATGTAGCGCTAGGTAGCAAGGTGAGCAAACTTAGAGTAATTTGCACTGTGTCGTTCAAGAGAGAAGAAGCGCTCATTGAGCGCTACATTGAGCGACCAGTTTCATAACTTCATCGAGGAGATTTTTGGAATATAAATAAGTATTGACTCATTTTGACATGTTTGTGTCGTGCCTTGCTGGCTTATACGTTACTTATATCCTAAAATCTATTATGCTGACATCAAACCACCTAGTTTTGTTTTTGGATTTTGTTACCATTAATATTAAGTGCCTTCAACGTTTGGGATTGTTTCATAAATCTACCATATACATATCTGTATATATTGATGTGTTGTTGTATTCTGTCCATGTGTACGTCACGTTTTATATGTAATTGCTTATATGTACGGGAGCGGCATTCAGATAAGCAAAGTTTGCTTGTCTGCAAATCCCGATTTCAAATCATTGTATTACTAATAAAAATATGTTTAAACCATTTATAATCAAGGCTCCACTATGTTGCTCCACAAAAGACGTTTGTTTGTCATCATTTTGTATTCAAACAAGAGTCCCCGTTTCTTATCTCTTTTCATGTTCTTCTCGTTTGTAAAATGTTAATTTATATACGATGTTCACACACTATGGGGATTAGAAACCAAGCCACGACAGCTCTTCAATTCTCAATATTTATTTATAACTGACACACATGTATCTTTATAATTGTGGCCTACCCAGAAGAAAGGTGCGAATAATGCGGGACAGCGGACGAGGTCGCGGACGAAATGTGAAGCATATACAGGAAATGTGAATCACGCATGCCATGGCCGCACTGAAGCATGCAAAGCAATTCGGGTGTTTCACTGAATTAAAAGGATTTTGTGCGGATTTCGAATTTATTAACATTTTATGTAGCTGTATAATTGTAAACAAGTAAACAGGAAGTAGTTTCTGATTTGACATTATATTTACATGTAGATTGGAACGTTTAAAACATCGTTGAAGGTCGAAGCAATCATGATATGCCCCAGCCATCCCGTCATATAATTCTGTCTTATTTGAGGTTTATCCTATAGAATTGAGAATATTAACAAATTTGAATTGTGTTCTATGGAATTGCTTAATAATAGTTTTTCGAATACATAAACAAGAGCTCAGTGCTGTAATGGGTAACTTTGTATTTTTTAACGTATAGCACCGTTTTAGTATTGAATTCTTCGCATTAGCACGAAAGCTCTTACAGGATATATTTGTATAATCCGCCATATTGTTACTAGGTTTCTATCTCAAGTCAAAACATAAACTTTTACTGTGTATTCTGTCTATGAGAAACTTACATATACATTTAGTCAAACGGTGTCTATGTATATTACGTCAATGACTTCAAATCAATGTACAAACTTAATGGACTCGCTTCGATGAATAAAAGGGGACATTATATTATTCATATTTGATCAATGTTCTAAGCTTCGCTGACATGATGACACGTGTTCAGGTGCAATCTCTCAATTCATGTCTGTTAAAGGGCCACCGAGTATGTAAGTGTTTCTAATACAAGTTTATCCAAGTTCAAAACATACTTATAAAATCAATCGAGAAAAAAGAAATATTTCATCTACAACAGTACATATGCGGATTTTGGTTTCAAAGGCACCTTCAATTAACGCGACTGAATAGAATCTGACGTTATTACACACATTTCCCTTTACTGCATTCTACGTAGTACACAAGATCAACAAATTTCCGGGTCATGCAGGCTTGTAAATTTCACAGTCGGCATAGCAACCAACGATTCTCTTCCCACAGAGGTTACTCCCTTCAGATTTACAATCCTCGGATCGGCAATCTGAATGGAATAACCTCTGAGGGAAGAGAATGAGCACCCCACGTGAAAGTGACTCTTCTCTGCAACTGTTTTCGTCCTGCAGCCAACCCTTTACCCATACATGTATTACTGAATGTGACGATAATTATATTACCATGTTCTAAATGTCCTGTGAATATAAAAAAAATATTGACAATTTATCTGTTAAATAATATGTTTATTGTGATTGTACCAGCAAACTATGGCCATTTATCTGTATACGTTTTCATTGATTATACAGTGCAAGCAAATACCTATTTTGTCAAACATAAAATATTGCTGTCGGATAAAGTCGAATTTGAATTAAGAAGTATACAATTTTATACAACAGGGTAGAATACGTTTACTTCTTTGTGTGTTCACATATGGAGTGGTGAATTAAAAAAAAAATTTGACAGGACGTTTGACATCTAAGTACAAATTGATGAAATACGGAAACAAATCTAATAAATTAAAGTACTTTCTTGGACTATTATTCGTCAACTCAATGTTACTTAATGACATCACGTTCCTATCGCTCAACTCAATGTTACTTAATGACATCACGTTCCTATCGCTCAACTCAATGTTACTTAATGACATCACGTTCCTATCGCTCAACTCAATGTTACTTAATGACATCACGTTCCTATCGCTCAACTCAATGTTACTTAATGACATCACGCTCCTATCGCTCAACTCAATGTTACTTAATGACATCACGTTCCTATCGCTCAACTCAATGTTACTTAATGACATCACGTTCCTATCGCTCAACTCAATGTTACTTAATGACATCACGTTCCTATCGCTCAACTCAATGTTACTTAATGACATCACGTTGCTATCGCTCAACTCAATGTTACTTAATGACATCACGTTGCTATCGCTCAACTCAATGTTACTTAATGACATCACGTTGCTATCGCTCAACTCAATGTTACTTAATGACATCACGCTCCTATCGCTCAAATCAATGTTACTTAATGACATCACGCTGCTATCGCTCAACTCAATGTTACTTAATGACATCACGCTGCTATCGCTCAACTCAATGTTACTTAATGACATCACGCTCCTATCGCTCAACTCAATGTTACTTAATGACATCACATTGCTATCGCTCAACTCAATGTTACTTAATGACATCACGCTCCTATCGCTCAACTCAATGTTACTTAATGACATCACGCTCCTATCGCTCAACTCAATGTTACTTAATGACATCACGCTCCTATCGCTCAACTCAATGTTACTTAATGACATCACGTTGCTATCGCTCAACTCAATGTTACTTAATGACATCACGTTGCTATCGCTCAACTCAATGTTACTTAATGACATCACGCTCCTATCGCTCAACTCAATGTTACTTAATGACATCACGTTGCTATCGCTCAACTCAATGTTACTTAATGACATCACGCTCCTATCGCTCAACTCGATGTTACTTAATGACATCACGCTCCTATCGCTCAACTCAATGTTACTTAATGACATCACGTTGCTATCGCTCAACTCAATGTTACTTAATGACATCACGTTGCTATCGCTCAACTCAATGTTACTTAATGACATCACGCTCCTATCGCTCAACTCAATGTTACTTAATGACATCACGTTGCTATCGCTCAACTCAATGTTACTTAATGACATCACGCTCCTATCGCTCAACTCAATGTTACTTAATGACATCACGTTGCTATCGCTTCAAATAAAGTAGATTCCAAAGGCGTGTTTTTCAGTCGAATGTATCACTAGTGGATTGTCTTGTATGTCTGTAGGTATACCGGGTAGTTTGTGAAAAGAAAACCCAAGGACATCCCATGTGAATTCTAGAGGTCATAAGAAAGGTCTTACTTACGTAAGGCGTTTGGGCGAACAGGAGAAGGAATGAATGGACACGAATGCTTGATAATTGAATTCAAAGAAGGATAATTTATAAAAAATTCCGAAGATTGAAAGGTGTGAAATAGGCAGTTCTATAACATTCCGAGAAAACTCTAAGACCTAAGCTGCTAACATTTCTTTTCAGATGTCAACTCCAGGTGAAGTACTTCATTATAATACACTCAGGATCTGGTTCAGGTGTAGTGACAAAAAGTATTGTTGACACCCCTATCGTCTCTCTTACTTACTTCAGCGAGAAGGTGAAGGCCACTGCAATGTGAAACACTGCTACGTGAAACATAGGAATCGTGAATAAAAAGCATATCACATGAGCAGCGAGGCATGCTGAGAACTAGTATGAGTTGACCTCGTTTAAGCTGGTTTATAACAGATATATTTATGAGTCCCTTTCTAACGTATGTTGAAGGGTTGACAACCCCGACGACCACCGGTAGGTTTGATGATGATGATGACGATGATGATGATGATGATGATGAGACAGTTTCAGGGCTACCTGATTGTGAGAGAATGTTCTGGGAGTGATAACACCCTTATGAATATAGATAGTGTCGTGTGCAAGCTGCTCCGTATATAAGCTACCCTACCCCAGTCAAGTACCACAGTGGTCGGATGCTTGGGAAAGTAAAGAACGAACGCAGAAATGGCGAAGACAGACTCGATCAGGAATTTTCAACGTTCTTACAGCGAGGACGATGGTTGTTCTTGCACGAGGCGACTCAAGAGTATCTTCGGCACAGAAGACTTAAGACGAGCCCGTATATTTCAAGAACTGGCAGCAGAGTTCCTGGGTTCGGCACTGCTTGTGATATTCGGGTGTGGTTCCGCCGTCACCCTGGAACCGAACCTGGCACCCACTGTGCCATCTATAGCTATAGCGTTCGGTCTGACCGTGGCGACCATCATCTGGACGCTAGGGCACGTGAGTGGGGCCCAGATCAACCCGTGTGTCTCCATCTCGCTCTGTCTCACCAGGAAAATAAGTCTGCTTAAATGCATATTTTACTGTGGAATCCAGTGTATTGGCGCTATAGTGGGGGCGTACATCTTGTACGGACTGACTCCCCCCGACAGACGGGGTATGCTGGGTATAACGCTGGTGTCAGACAGGATCACCCTGTGGCAGGGGGTAGGAGTGGAGATCCTCGCCACCTTCATGCTGGTGATGGCCATCTACGCCACCATCGATAACGGCATCACCGACCATCCTGGCTCCAAGGCTCTCAGTATTGGCTTTGTTGTCACCATGGATATACCCTGGGCGGTGAGTTCATTATAGTAACATAAACAGCAACTTCATTCTTCAATTAACAACTTGATCGAAATTTAGATTTTATTTATATCAAAACCAAGCTTCCATTTAGCATATCTTGACAAAGAACGTGTATTAAATAAAAAATAGTAAAGTATGACAATGCTTGATTCACATTTCAAGATGGCGATGTATCTGCTTCACATTTTGCACGTGACAACCTTGAGCTTATAGGGACCGTCGATACTAAGAGAATTTAATACCATAAACTTCTAACACTCAAAAAGGATAAATCATTACACTGGTTAAGTATGCCCTCAGGGTAGGAGAATGTCACAATCCGAGCTTTCAACGGTTAAAAGCTTCATTATGTTCAAACGTATGCTTCACTAAACACTAAAGGTAAACTACACTAGATATTCAAGTCACTAAATATAGACACTAATATAACCGTGTATATCTCTGTATGTTGATTGTGTCACTCGTATACTGTTTACACCTCTCCTCTGCCTCTCAACCGGGTATAAATTATAACATACACCTGTGTGAATAGGCTAATCATCTTGAGAGCTGGTTATGTAAACATTTTATGAATGCTTCGAATCATGCCACGTTTACATAGTTTGTTATTATTCACGCGGTTTATGGTCGTTCATTAACAGAAGCGAAATAGGATAATCTCTTCTTTGAGATGCTGAAAAATACACCTTTGTAACTCATTGAGTTCATAGTAGATAGGAATCATCTTCAACAGATTTCATATTATAATATGAGTATGTCTTAATGAAATAATAACTTCTGACACGAATTCGAAGCTATTTTGTTACGTAGTTCTTTAGACCTCACCTAAATCAAAAGTAGTTTACAAATATAGGGTTTCTTTGAAGACATTAAACATACCTGTAAAATAGGACTCCTTACTAAAAGTGTGACGATTTTAATTTCTAAAAGTGTATGATTTTACTCATAACATAGGTCTTTAGAATTCTGAATAGAATAGAGAACTTTAGCATTATGAGTGTATATTCATTATCACGCGTGTACTACCCAGATCCAGTACACTGGCGCCAGCATGAACCCTGCACGGAGTCTTGGACCAGTGGTTGCAATGGGAGTCTGGGACCATCACTGGGTGAGTTGAATCTTATCTGCTGTAAACAGGCCACTACAAACTAATCTCTTCTGCTTATAATTTCGGAAGCTTTCCTTTGTTACCAACTATTCATACATGTAGTTATACACAATAAAATATTCAATAGTGTGATGTTAATCATTCACTTGAATTGAATAATCAATATTTGTGTTAAGTACTTTACAATCATATAAATGGGTGGTGTGGCTCAGTCCATTGTCTTCCCAGTTCTCCTCTGTTAATCATTCTTTATTGTTTTATATAACAGATCCCTACCATTCCTCAAAATATAACCCTCAACTTCCCATTACTTGTTTCATAGGTGCACTTAGTAGTTCATCAATCAATGATGTTTCCATGGTCACCTTTTGTCCATATACCATTTTGCCGTAAGGTATTCACATGTATATCATATCATTTCGTCTTCTGTTCTATTCCCTTATGTAATATCAGATCTGGCATATTCGTTTATTAACTACAACACTCCATGTAACCAATGTGGCATGACATGGTCCCCGTTCTCAGTCCCACTCATTGTTACGATGGTACAACATACAGTGTCTCCAGGTGTTTTGATCAAAATCTTTTCTGTAAAATTTCCCACAATATTCCATATAAACTGGTTTCTTTATCTTTACAATTCATTGAAACAGTTCGTTTCATATAACATGGTTACATAAACATGATGAAGAAATAAATCTACATAGTTACAGAAGAAAACAGAATTCTCTGGATAACAATATCTTTATTGTGAACATACACGACGTTTCGGAGCGTATGCTTACTCCTTCATCAGTAGGAATCTGGAAGAAATCATCCAGAAAATCTTGTTGCTTTTTACATATTCAAACTTGCATATGATCTTTAGAGACTTACTCTACACGTTCTGAAAATCAGGCATTTATACATAGTTATGTTTAGGTGCCTGAAATAACGATTGGATAACACTGTAAGTAATATATTTCAGAAGAGATCGTGGACCTGACTGGTTACTCTCGAAACGCTAAGAGCACAGAACTTAAAGAAGTGATTTTTTCAATATAATATATCGTTTTTCACAGGTGTTCTGGGTGGGACCTATTATCGGCGCAGTAGGGGCTGGTTTTCTCTATGAAAGTCTGTTCGCCGTCAACGCGTCGGTCAAGAAGATGCGACGTTGCTTCTGTGACCCTGTCTACACCGACGTTGAGAATGCGACGGAGTTGTCGGAGATAGCGGTAGTGACGGAGAACAAGGCGGTCACCAGCGGCTTCTGTGATAGAGACACACATGTACACGCCCAGCTGTAGATTGCAGTATTATGGTTATTGCCAACTGAGATATATTTTTAGGATACATATTTCAAACCGACATGTTTAAAGTATATATGCACATTAGGAGAAACCAGAAATGAAGATTATGTATTTGAAGTTTATTTTAGAAGTTGAATTGTTCATTTCCTCAACGAGATGACTAGTGTGTCTATTGGATGTAGAGAGCAAGGGGACGCGGGAGGAGGATACGGGCGCGGGGGGCGCGGGAGGAGGATACGGGCAAGGGGGACGCGGGAGGAGGATACGGGCAAGGGGGACGCGGGAGGAAGATACGGGCAAGGGGGACGCGGCAGGAGGATACGGGCAAGGGGACGCGAGAGGAGGATACGGGCAAGGGGGACGCGGGAGGAGGATACGGTAAGGGGGACGCGGGAGGAGGATACGGGCAAGGGGGACGCGAGAGGAGGATACGGGCAAGGGGGACGCGGGAGGAGGATACGGGCAAGGGGGGCGCGGGAGGAAGATACGGGCAAGGGGGGCGCGGGAGGAGGATACGGGCAAGGGGGGCGCGGGAGGAGGATACGGGCAAGGGGGACGCGGGAGGAAGATACGGGCAAGGGGGACGCGGCAGGAGGATACGGGCAAGGGGACGCGGGAGGAGGATACGGGCAAGGGGGACGCGGAAGGAGGATACGGGCAAGGGGGGCGCGGGAGGAGGATACGGGCAAGGGGGGACGCGGGAGGAGGATACGGGCAAGGGGGACGCGGGAGGAGGATACGGGCAAGGGGGACGCGGGAGGAGGATACGGGCAAGGGGGACGCGGGAGGAGGATACGGGCAAGGGGACGCGAGAGGAGGATACGGTAAGGGGGGCGCGGGAGGAGGATACGGGCAAGGGGACGCGAGAGGAGGATACGGGCAAGGGGGACGCGGGAGGAGGATACGGGCGAGGGGGACGCGGGAGGAAGATACGGGCAAGGGGGACGCGGGAGGAGGATACGGGCAAGGGGACGCGAGAGGAGGATACGGTAAGGGAGACGCGGGAGGAGGATACGGGCAAGGGGGGCGCGGGAGGAGGATACGGGCAAGGGGACGCGGGAGGAGGATACGGACAAGGGGGACGCGGGAGGAGAATACGGGTTCACATAGTAATTCAAACCAAAGTTGGTTGGGCTACAACATCACCATATAAACTATAAAAATATGTATGACGTGTAAACGTCTTGGCTTATGTTGACAATAATAATAAGCATAATATAGCAGATGGCAATATACTGATAAACACTCAACCGCAAAAGAAACGTCACACAAAATGCAAGATAATTTAAGCCTCGGGTGATAAACGCGACTGAAACAAAGTTACATCTTGTCTTCAGAAGCCAGGTTAACTAAACTTGAATTTTCAAAAGATAATCTGTTCATTTTTCTGAGAAACACACGTTTAAATTAAATGCCAAATACTCTGACCAAAAACTATTTTGAAAAAGCGATTTCAGCAGCCCAAGTGTATTTGGACAGACATAATAATTAAAGTATCATGTACTCTAATGCATGACATTGTGAGTACTTCGATTCTTGATTAAACATGTTTCTATCGAATACATTCAAAATCTACCTTCTGCGACAGCAGTATTTTGTGTTTTTTACACTGTTAAACATATGGCGACGTTTCTTTTGTGGTTGAGTGTAGATACAATAATGATTAAGTTTATTTCATCCAAATTGATGATGACACTCGGACCAGTTTCCAACAAATGATATAATTTCAAGAAGCGATGACGTGTGCTTTCTATTTTTCAAACTTTAGTTATTTAAGTACTCATCATATGGAAACTAAACGTACATATGCATAATTATGATCTTATTTTAAAGTGAGATTTTCACAATTGTTTTTAGGAGATTAAGCACATCTTTTTTTTTTTCGGAGAAGCCAAATATGATTTCATGTCTTATCAACATTCAATGTGATATCTGATTTTATCCAAGCGAAACATATGCTTCTTGATTTCGGACAGTCATTATACAGTGAATAATGTTTTCTGGTGTAGTTTTACAAACTGAACATAAGTGATTAAAACCTTAGTTGTCCCGTGACACTGGATGCTAGAAGATCACTGACACGTAATTCAATCCTTACTTGACAATCCTGTCCGAATTACATTACCATTCATTCGTTCAGTTATTCTGAAACCGACCTAGCCAATGTATCACATCACCAGGGCTAAGCTAAGCTACAGCTATGAAATTGTTGATAAAAACCCCATTCATTTCAACATTATATAACTCATGACCATATCAATGCATGGACTTAAAATACTCCTCATTAATGAGCACAAACGAAAACCTTTGCAGTAGTAAAACTGTTCCTGTATGTACTTTGTTTACTGCCCAAATGACCTAGTGATTTGGGGTTGTTGCACAAAACAAGCTTAACACTAACCTTGACCTTAGTTATAAGGTAAACATTGCACTAAGATTACCTTATACTTGAAAATATGCTTACTTATTAATGACAATTCAAATATGTTGTTGATATTGACTAATAAAAGTAGAACTCAACACTATTATCCGGAGATGAGTAATATGCGTTCACCATAACATTTGTTAACATCTACTTGTTTTGTATAAAATATTCCAATAAAGGTGTTTTTTTTAAATAATAAATGTTCTGTCCTTTTTACTTCATTCCTTTCTTTGGAGGGAGCTATGTATTCGACAGTACAGTTGGCGCACTTTGACAACTATTTGCAGTAGGACAAACACACTAATTATAGCCATACAAGAGTTACTCCCATGCCCAAACTTCTGACGTCGGTAGCAACAGGGAGGGTTAGGGACTTAGAGTTCAGTCGGGAGTTTCTAATAACATGCATACATTATTGCTTAAGCTTGCGGAATAGAAAATATTGAAAGATAAGTGTTAGTTTTGAAAACATTACCCTCAATTCTGACAGTGAAACGCATTAGAGCTGTCACTGCCTGGATCCTGACGTTTTCAAGGCTCTCTCCTACAGTAGAATCCCTGAGACAGAGACCCTATGATCTGATGGTGGCGTTGCTCCTATCTCCGTGTGAAGATAACTTCACAGGTTCGTCAACAATGAGTTTTAAGGTTGTAGTGATGTTGCCTGCTGATTTAGATTGATTTTGTCCAGTTTTCAGAGCATACTAGTTCAGGATGGGTGTTTTCGTATGCGTATACCGCGTATGCAGGTTGTGGATGTCTCGACCAGATCATCAGCAACATCGAGGCCATCTACCTGATACAACATTGTGCACTTGACGCCATTTTGTCTGTTCCTTGTATCCAGTCACCATAAGGCATAATTTGTACGGAAGAATACACCGCATCCCACTTCAAGGGACTCTGACATGGTGTTTCCTATGGTGATAATGCATTCATTATTGTGGTGAAATTCTTGATGATATTACTTGAACGGGATATTGTAGGCTTGTAGTATTCTTCACAGCGTACCTCCGTCAATATAGCATGCTTTGTCCTAAATCAAGCAAGGGTGTGTCTTTACCATACAGAGACATATGTCTATGCACGGAGAGAATATGAGCGTTCAAGAAAAGTTATTCAATTGTACACGAGTATTGCTTGAAAAGACTATCGGAAAAGCTGGGGCGTTTGCAGAAACAATTGGACATTGAAGTTGAGTTTGTATGCACTGTGACTGCCTCCTAGGTTATACATTTACAACGTATGTGTACGTTTTGATAGATTATTCAATAGCTAGAGTAACATTTATCATTTGTAAAATTACTCATCAGTGTGTGCAATTGCGCGATATACGATATGTATAATTGTGTAAAAGTATGCATATGCAACGTTTCAAAGGATGTATAACGGTGTATTCGAACCAGGCTTTAGATAGTTATTTAAAGTAGTTTACATCTGTGTATCATCAAACTATTTTGCAATAATTATAAGGCAGCAGGGAATAATGAGATGTAAATAGTTTATATCACTGTTGTTTATGTCAATGTCAACAGAGAGAGGTTTCACATATTTAATGTTCTCACGTGTTAAATCGAAAACCGAATCATACTATTGAACATAAAGTAAACATTATTCTTTACCATATGCATTTTATTCATAGTTTCATAACAATCTTTTATTCAATAAGATAAGATTAATACCTTACAATTGAGTTATATCTTTGACAAAAGTCGATACAATCGTCATTCAAATCTCTTTGTTTGATGAATTTGAGAAATATCATTTTATTCTGAACTTGTAATTGATTAGTTCATGTCAGAGAATATATGTGTATGTGAGAGTGAGTGAATGATATATCATGTTTTTGTCTTTTAAAAAAACCAAAATCTTTAAAAAAAATAATTCATCCAGCAAAACCGCTATTATCATTACTAACTGTGTGTATTTGGCTAAACGTGTATCTATGTAATCTGATATCAAGAATAACACAGTATAAACATGAGAAAAGAATTAGAAAAGAGGTTAATTTTCTAATTGAACTGATGAATTATAATTCCCGCTCGATGGGACATGGACTCGCATGTCTTAACCGAACCATGTACATTCGTTTTAGAACACTTTATAATTCTCTTACGATTGTATTTCGCTTAAACTCCAGGTCTTCTGTGTATAAATTGTGTATAGTTTTACTAAGTCTGTATTTATAGCGCCTTGAGCGAGCATTGAATGCACGGATGTAGGCGCATATACAAATACCCACTATTATTATTATTTTATTCACAAGACAGGATTCTTACGGAGTCTTCCGGATTCCTCAGGATCCGCCAATTTTTGGGAGAATCCGGAAGAATCCGGCAAGCGGATTCCACCACTTTTTGTCCTGTGATTATTATTATTAATGATTGAATAGTATGATGTAGCCATTGGTACCACCTTTTTATATTTTTGTGAGAGCACTTTATTTCAGTACTACAGCTACAGCGCCTTTAATATTCAATATTTTGATTCGGTTATAATGATCATTAAGATTTCAGTGTAACATGTTAATTCATTGATTAATTAAAATCAATCATGCGATAACATACATATTTAACAGTGGAATAAACTATTTACATATCATTATTATTATATTATTACATGCTGCTTAATTTCACAAATGTTTGGTGATGCAAAAATGTGATAGAACACAATATGATATATGAAAATTTAATTAAAAGTAATGCACACATGTTTAAAATCTAACTAGGATCCGCGGACAATAAAATCTTAATTATTGAAGTAAATGATAATGATGTTCTATATGTTAATAGAAGCAAACTGCCACTGAGGTACAAGTTTGTGAGAAGTTAGTACAATGTTGATTTCTACACAGGTGATAAAGGACATGGTCTTTGAAGGGCATTTAGAAGTGGTATACATAAGAACAGGACGATTTTCTGGATAACAACTTCTTTAATGTGAAAATACACGACGTTTCGGAGTACATACTCACTCCTTCATCAGGTTGAATGTAAAGAAATAACAAAATATGCAGCATTTATATAGCAAACAAAACAATGGTGAGGAAACTCAATCAGGGAGATTAACATGCATGAGAATGGTATACAATGGAGATTTGCAATACAAACATGATGGGTGTGAAACATGAGAATGGTATACAATGAGGATTTGCAATACAAACATGAGGGGGGGGGGGGGGGGGGGGGGGGGGTGGTACAAGCAGTACTGGCAAGAAATTAGGTCAAAACACTTATCAGCAAAGCTAAAACTCTATCATGGAAAAACCTCTGCTACACAATGGATGTAAAACTAAATGCTAAACAAGTATGAAACAAGATAAATGCTTTCAGAGGAAAGAAATCTAAAATGCATATACCAAGCATTAATAACAGCAAAAACAAACAGGATAAAATGATAACTTATGTAAACAATTTGCAAAAGCAAGCTCTACCGACAATTCTACACCAGAATTTCAAGCTAAAGTTAACGCATACCACCATACCAAAAGGACAGTAATAAACAACACATCTGGTACAACAAACCATTTACAATGGCAGAACTCAATTGTATAATTAACAACAAAAAGGGAAAGGACTGGACAAACGAGCTATACCTTACTTAAACACTTACCACAAAACTGCAAAGTGGCACTATTCCATTTCTATAACAACATATGGGAAAAATGGGAACTACCAACACAATGGAAATAAAGTATTATTACACCCCTACACAAACAAGGCAAGGACAAGTATCATTAACATCTAATTGATGTAAAACACTAGAAGCAATGGTAACTAAAAGACCTCAACACTATCTGGAAACCAATGAATACAAATGTATATTAATCCCAACCAATCAGGTTATAGGAAATCCTATAACACTACGGACCACCTTGCACGATTACAACACTCAATAAGAAAAGCCCAACACAGAAGACAAGTAACAGTAGCAGTCTTCCTGGACTTTAGTAAAGCATTTGAAATGGTATGGAAAACGGGACTAATACATAAAGTCAAACACAACGGCATACAAGGCTCCATGCTCAACTTTATAAGTGACTTCATGACAGATAGAACATTCCGCCTCAAAGCAGAAGAACAAGTCTCAGGCATCTATAACTTGGAAAACGGAACACCACAAGGCAGTATAATATCACCAACACTATTCAATATAATGATAGACGACCTATTCGAAGGCACCACCAAACAAGTAAACACCTCACAATTGCAGACGATGGTGCACTATGGGCCAGTAATAAAACATACAAAATGATGAAAAAAAACAATACAACATGCTCTTGACAAAGTCAATAAATGGACTCAGCAATAGGGATTTCAACTATCAACCAGCAAAACGGTATATATAGTATTTCGCCCAAGCAGATACGCAGAACGTACCCACACTAAACTACACCCCGCAGATGTACCACTCCAAAGAGTAACTCACACTAAATTCCTAGGCATCATTTTTGATGAAAACCTAAGATGGAACAACCACATAGATGAACTAGTTCAAAGATGAAAAAAAGATTTAAACATATTAAATATTCTTTCCCATACTAGATGGGGAAGCAACAAAGAAACTTTATTAATACTATACAAATCCCTGATAAAATCAAAACTGCACTATAGTGCAGAAGCATGGTGCAACACCAATGCTACTAATATAAAAAAACAACTTAAAGTTATACAACATAAAGCCTATAAAGCCATAACAGGATGTTTACCAGGCACACCAATGGAACTAGTCCGACACGAACTAGGAGAACAGCCCCTAGAACAATAATGGAAGGACAACATAACCAACTATATTGTAAGATCACAACATAAGCCTTGCATTCAAGAAACTCAAGAATATCACATGGCAAATAACTAAAAGACTACCACCTCCTTTTGGGACAACAGCTCAAAAACACAGAGATAAACACAATATCGGAGAAAAGGAAATCACTACCAACCCATAGTCAGAACACATACCAAATCCACCAGATATACCGGATATCGAAGTTGACACCAATCTACTTCATCAAAATAGATAAAAAAAAACCCAACAAAAACCAACAGATCTAACCAATGTATTAGAATACATAGATCGCCACTACAACGAAAACGTTTACATCCAAATATTCACAGATGGATCCAAAAACAAGGCCAAGTAGGAGCAGGAATATAATTCACTCATATGGGTGACTCAGTAGTAGCTTTCAACCTACCAAACAATACTTCAATATTCACAGCCGAACTCACGGCAATACTCCAAACACTCAAGCTTAGCACCACCTATAAACATAGAAACATTGCAATATTCACTGATTCGCTGAGCTCACTACAAGCAATAGAAAACAAAACCGAAAAACCCGCCACGAACTCTTACATTAAATCTACAATCTGTACAATTATCTCAGTAACAAAAATAATAACATTAAATTTATATGGGTACCTTCTCACATAGGTTTAATAGCTAGGCAACGAAAGAGCCGACCTCGCAGCCAAAGCAGGTCTTAACCATCACCACAAAGTTAAACTACCATATACTAAAAAGGAGGTTAAAAGTATGATGAAAGCCACCAGCATAAATGAATACACTACCACCTTTCAAACAAATTGGAACAACTCCCAATACTAAAAAACACAAACAAAAAAACTGCTAAAATAACCAACTTTCACAAGGATAGGAAAGTAGATGTAACCATCACCAGACTCAGACTAAACAACGTACGTAACAGAGTATACCTACATAATATCCAGTAATAACTAATGCTAACACCCCACAAGAACTGTTAGCAAACCCTAAAAAATATGTACACTTATCTCTATATCTACTTCAAACCAAGTTATATAAACAATTATAGGTAAGCGAACCCTTGTCTCCCCATCCCGGAATCCTTACCATTTTTCACCTTACTAACCCTAATGGTAAGCCCACAAGACACCATCAACACCCACAGGTCAGCTCCCATAGCACCTATACCCCGGGGCGAGAAGTACTTTCTTCCAAACCGCACTGCTCTAGGTAGCCAACGAGAGCCAACCAATTATCACCTACACACCCAATCCAAATCCAAAATTAGGAATTAAAATGCGCACAGAACACCGACAGTAACACCAGTTATCAAAATATGAGTACCAATTATTATCAAAATATTAACAATATTAAACGGGAAAAGTCCTGGCTCTGACGGCTTCACTGCAGAATTTTATAAATTCTTTTGGAAGGATATGGGTGTTTTCTTATGGAAATCCATCCAATATGCTTTTGAAAAATTAAGTCTCTCACTATTTCAACGGCAGGGTATAATAACATGCTTCCCAAAAGAAGGGCGCGATAGACATTATTTAAAAAATTGGCGACCTATAAGTCTCTTGAATATAGACTATAAGATTGCTTCAAGCGCGATTGCGTACAGAATGAAACAAGTATTACCAGATATAATAAGTAAAACTCAAACAGGCTTCCTTAAAGGTAGATTCATTGGAGAAAACACGAGAATATTATATGATTTGTTAGATTATTGTGAATTGAATAAGATACCTGGCCTGACTTTGAAAAAGCTTTTGATACTATCGAATGGGACTTTATAGACAAAGCATTAGAATCATTCAACTTTGGTCCGTCTTTTAGAAAATGGGTAAAACTTTTCCAATCGGATATTTGTAGTGCTATCATTAATGCAGGTCATATATCAGATTATTTCAATCTTGGCAGAGGCTGTAGGCAAGGAGATCCGTTGTCGCCATATTTGTTTCTCGTGTGCGCCGAATTACTATCAAACGCAATTAAGCATAATAAAAACATAAAAGGCATTGATATAAATGGAGTAACCTATACAACATTTCAATATGCGGACGACGCAAATTTCACCCTTGATGGATCTGAAGCTAGTCTTGTTGAACTTATTTCAGTACTAAAGAAATTTGCAGTATGCTCGGGATTAAAAATTAATTGCGAAAAAACTAGAGCAATATGGATAGGCTCAAAGAAAGATTGCAGTGAACAACTCTGTCCACATATCCCTATGCAGTGGTCAAAAGAACCGTTCAAAATCCTTGGTATTATGTTTGATACAGATTTAAATAAGATGATCTCAATGAATTTTACTAAACAATTTGAAAAAGCAAGAAGAGCAATTTTCTCATGGGCAAAGAGATGTCTAACTCTCAGAGGCAAAATCACCATACTTAAGTCACAAATATTACCTTTATTCACACATCTCTTTATTTCTCTTCCAAGTCCAGACAAAGAATTCTTTAAAAAATTAAACTCTCTGTTTTATCAGTTTGTATGGTCTGGCAAAAGGGATAGAATAAAGAGAACAATGATTGTAAACGAATATGAAAATGGTGGACTGAAAATGATAAACGTTGAAATGTTTGACAGATACATGAAAATAACGTGGATCAAGCGACTTTTATCATCGGAAGGCATATGGCAATCATTAGTTAAAGAAATCCTTTGCCCATACGGATATACCACTATCTTCGATTTCCAAAGAAAACAATTGCAATGCATAAGTAAAGTATTAAAAAACAAATTCTGGCAAAATGTTATTTTTAGCTATAGCCTTATAGCGAATGCGCAAACAACAACTGCTAATGAATTCGTAAAACTCCCCATTTTAAATTTTTTAAAACTAAACGACTTTAAAGAATTTCGTAAATGGCATGACAGTGGTTTGAAATACATTCATGACATCTACATGGACACTGGAACTTTGATTGACTTTAACACGCGCTTAGAGAACAATATAAGCTTACTGGAACCTATTTGCTATATTTTAAACAAATAAAAGCTCTTCCAAAGGAATGGACAAACGTGTTGAAAAGAGGCCATTTTCGTAAAATCGATGAAGAGAATAGGAGTGAAATATTGAAGCGACTAATCTCGTCGAAAGACATTAAGTTCATTTATCACATTTTATGTGATAAGGATAGAGCTACATTAGACAAAATCTCAAATAAATGGTCATCAAAATTAGAAATGCTAATCACGACAGACTATATGTCAAAGTGTTTCCATAACATAAACAGGAGTTGTACTGATAATAAGACCCGAAATTTTCAATATAAAATTCTCCATCGCATTATGACAACACAAACTTTTCTTCAAAAGATAGGGATATCTGACAGTAGTTATTGCTTCTTTTGTGTCGAGGAAGCAGAAACTCTTGAACTCCTTTTCTATGACTGTAGGAAATCACAGAATTTGATAAAACAATTTCGAACATGGTTTGAAGAAAAAACAAAGACGAAATTGTCTATTTCAAAATCAACCTTCCTACTTGGAGACCCCAATCAAAGCATTCTGACAAATCATTTGTACTATATTCTCAAAATGTATATATACTCTTGTAAAAACAAAGAAACACATTTACATTTCTCAGGACTGCTAAAGCATATCAGACAAACATACGAAATTGAAAAATACATTTTCGGCCCAGTGAATACCACGCTACAAAACAAATGGTCAACGTTGAATAACACTTAAAACTGCTTAAAACACATAGCCCGCTGGCGTACTTCACAGCTTTCCACCCATTTTTTTATGTAATCGTGGCGGTCAACACTTTACGTAATTAAAAAAAAAAAAAAAAAAAAAAAAAAAAAAAAAAAAACAATATTATTATATTATAAAATATCAAATTCAAATTATAATCACAATTCCAAATCATTCAATATTCTCAATAAATAACAAAACTTTAATATAAATCTTCACTCCATTATCAACATAATGGGTTAGGCTTCAACCTAACCCTATAAATATTATACCAATAAACATATGTTTCACATACACTTAAACATTTCTTATTATCTCTTTGCAGGTACAACGCCATATCACAACGTGAGACATTAAATCACCCCCAAATAACAATACTTTTACTTATCTTATTTTATTATTTTTCATTTATTATATAATTATTCATTTCTTATTTATATTTACCCCTTATTCCAAATTCCAAATTTTACTTTACTTTATCCGTTGGCTATAATTTCCAGATTTTTACCTATTAGAAACTCTACTTGATTTAAATATTTTTTTGGGTTGTCCTTAATTTTATTCCAAATTTTACAAACCCCATATTTCAATAAATTAAACTAAGGCACCCGCGTCGGCGAAATCACTCAACGAGTGGAAGCAGACGTTAAACCCAATTCAACAACGTATTTCCTTACATTCCACCTGATGAAGGAGTGAGTATGTACTCCGAAACGTCGTGTATTTTCACATTAAAGAAGTTTCTTTGAGAGGCATTTTAGCTTCCGCACCTTGATTTCAGCTTGACAAAGACACAAGAATCTGTGTCGAAACGTTGCATATCATGAATAAAGAAGGTGTCATCCATATAATTTTCGCAATTCACATTAAAGAAGTTGTTATCCAGAAAATCTTCCTGTTCTGATAAAGGGCATGCTAAACGTGCTGAGCGTACAGTAGAACCAAAACTTAACTTAACCGAGGAGATGAGCGACGGATGAGGCAACAGCTAGGACTCGGACACAGAGGTGGTGAGCGCGGGGAGGCTGGGCTCTGGTCACTGGTCACAGCTGTGATATTGGAGACTGGAGGCCGACGAGCACCTGCGACTCATCGTATACTCTCATCTCTTCTCCTGAAGGCAGGTGCGATATACAGTCTCCTGTTCAGGTGTGCTGCCTGCAGATCTAAAGGTGTGACAGCAAGAGGACGCGCGGTGAGTATCTATATATGTTACCTTACCTACAAACAATGCGATATGTAAAGAGGTATAGGATGAAACTACACACATTTCAAGAATTGTCAAATTTGGTACTATTTTGTAGAAAATTGTGTCATGAATCTAATTAAGGCGTACAAACAGCAAGTCGCGAGCCTGTTTTTAAACAATTGATACCCTCCTTGGCATCTGGTGTTGAAAGCATTACATCAATACAAAGTTGTCTCCATTAAATGTAAAATAATTATGTTATTAATCAAGCCGTGTTTATTTAGATATATACTTATTTTAAGGAAATTAAGCAGAATAATTTCCAAAGAAATATGTAGTAACTCAAGCATTATATAATTTTAAGAATATTTTTTTTTCAAAATTCATTAAAGGCGCTGTAGCACGCCGTTCTTTCTGAAATAAAGTACATTCACCAAAATGTAAATAAGTGTTACCAATGGCGAAATAATACTCATGAATAACGAAATAAAAAACGAATGTACGTGGTTCCGTTAGGCCACGCGGGTTCATTTCCTGAACATTTCACATTTAAATTGCCGCTCAAAGGTATTTCAGATGATATTGTATCTTATTGATGTAGCGATATCTAAACACTCAGAGCGCACAGCATGCCATGAAGGAATAATCACCCTTCTTGCTGTCTGAATTTACCTCTCACTATGAAGAGTTCCACAAAAGTGTCGCTTTATACGTCGGACAATTTTGATAATGATTATGGTGCAAAAAAATTACTTAGATAAAAAATGACATCGATGAAGAAAAAGATTGTGATGAAGAAAATAACAAATGATGAAATTCAACTTCGAACTTAAAAGTTGATGAATAAATAACTTGATAAGAAGTACTGGTTTTGACGGGAAAGACTGGTTAGCTTATAAACATTGACATAGACATTGATGAAAAAGGACTTTAATGACGAAAATAACTTAATAAAATAATAACAGGCAGACAGAAGCTTTATTCTGTAATTTAGGCCATATGACCTACAATACAGTGTTGGTTTTTTGACATTGTACAGTCACGTGAAAATGTTTAACGTATACTCATGGTAAAAATGGTTGACACCTCCTAATTGTTATAGCAATGAAATGTTATATAAACAACGTAATGTGTCAGTTTCGATTATTTTTTTAGTAAAACATGTAACTACATGATGTATTTTTGTAAAAAGTGTCCTTGAGCATTTGCTATTTCTCCACTTGTACTTTAAAATACTAAAGAAAGGGAAATATCAGAAAAATTAAATTTAGTCAAAAGAGTTCATTCCTTGTGTCTTGAGATCTCGGCATCGGTACATTGTTACAGTGTTTGAGTGTTCTCATTTCGGCTATAATAAATAAGTGAAAGTTGCATTTGATAAAAGAATTCTACTGAATTCAAATATACCCAAATTCGTCCATGGAGTCTCATTCGCACACAAGCCATACATGGCAAGTATTTTATAGTTTACATCATGTGGTTGGGCCATTTACTTTTGAAATATCATAATATCGAACAATATTATTTGTCCATGCATTTAATTTACAGAAATCCATTTTCTGTTTTTGTCTGATTTTGGGTAAATTTGAATTCAGTAAAATACCTTTTCCAATGCATCTTTTACTTAATTATTATTACCGAAATGAGAACACTCAGTTGTTATTATATCTAACTAAGAACATTTCAAAAACTGGTCAAATACCCATAGTGACCTTTAAAATGATGTCAAGGTCACCCAAATCGACTGGTGTCTACATATTCCCCAAATGAAGACTTGTACCAAATTTGAAGACTTTAGGTGCAGCGTTTCATGAGGCATCGCTCTAACAAAATTATGAATAGTGGTCAAAGTCTCGTAGTAACCTTGAACATGAGGTCAAGGTCACCCAAATCGACTGGTGTCTGCGTGTTCCTCAAAATAAAGACTGGTACCAAATTTGAAGACTAGTTGCAGCGGTTCATGAGATATCAGCTAACATTTGGCAAAAAATCAAAGTCTCGTAGTGACGTTGAAAATAATGTCAAGGTCACCCAAATCGACTGGTGTCTACATATTCCCCAAATGAAGACTGGTACCAAATTTGAAGACTCTAGGTACAGCGGTTCATGAGGCATCGCGCTAACAACATTTGACAAACAATCAAAGTCGTGTGCTGACCTTGAAAACAATGTCCAACATGTGACAATAACAACTGTTGTGATGTCATGTATGTAGTGGTACTTCACTTCCTCTAGCAGATGCAGCTTCACGGGGAGTAATAAATTAAAGTTTATGTCATCATGGTAATGGCTGATAATTGTTATGATCATAAGAAATGAGGAAAGTATTCAAATATATATAAATACAAGCTGATTTGAATAATTGTAGTTGGACAAAAATATTATATTATCTTTAAAATTAGAATAGTGTTTTCATGTTATTGTTTTAAATGGTTGTCAAAACATCGAATAACAACTGTTGTTTTTAGATGAAACATTTAATGTGATGTTTCGGGGGTCTGTTGTGCCCTGAATTGTAATAAAAATCGCAAATTGTAATAACTAACGTGAATTGTAATAAAATTTGCCCTTCAACATAATTTATTTCTTAATATTTACATACCAAGTAAGGACCTGACTGTAAGAGTGATGTGTTGATTTGAGCAATTAATTACATTACATTATAGTAGAATTAACTACCAGGGTTGATGTTTGGGACGCTGTAAAATGTTCAGGGTTGTGGATATTTGTCCTGTGACCGCCTGGGTATGTGTACTCTATACACTTGTGGTGTTTTACAACCAATGAATCATACATGAGATCATAATATAGACATGGCTCTCTACTGCTTTCGTGCAAATGTAATCACATATTCCATTACCAACTACATATACAGATAAATCTTTATTTTAATACTAAGGCTACTAATGAAGTAATGCCGGAACATTGTGAGTGGCCAAATTGGGTATGTCATAACATGTAGTATATACTTGTGGAAAAACAGGAACTCTAAGAGTTGCCATCAGCCATTACAAGTAGAGAGAGTACTAGAGACATAATAACAACTTGAAGCCAGCTAGGATACAATTGACTTCCCTGCCATGCAGTGGTAACATTTTACATTGTGTTTGTAAAGCCCCAGTCACACTTACGTTAATTTACGTAGTTTAACCTAGTTCACTGAACGTAGCCACAAAACCTCTAACTTGATGGAACTTTGTGCATTTTTTCTTAACTACGTTAACGTTTCATTACAACATGGTTCACTACTTGTACCTAGTTAGGCGTGGTTTATCGTAGTTCAGCGTAATTATACTTACTTATAAGTAGTTAAAAGTTAAATCACAAACTACGTTTATCTCATGTCTATGTCTACATTTTGAATACGGATAACCAAGGTTAATTACGGATTACTAGGCTTAAGTACAGTTAACTACGTTAAGCTACGTTCCGCACCACTACGTTAACTAACGTAAGTGTGACTGGGGCATAAAGTATAACAAAGGGATGGTGTCATTATAGACACAATTAATCTAACGCACAGTGGTTTTAACACTTTTTATTTTTTATTGAATTACCTCTCTGTACTCGGTGAACTCGAGGCTGTTTCTCAAAGTGTAACCATAGTTATGACGGCGGAGATATTTCTCAATAGACGAATTTATTCCCCTAAGTGAATTTGTCTCGAAATCATATCCATCAGATTTTTTAGCCGAAATGGTGAACTTGCATAAGTAACTGTTCAAAAGTTCAGGAGGCAGGTCATGGATGGAACGTGTTTCACCAAGTGTAGTAAGAAACTGCCTTAGCAAGTTAATGTCCCTCAAAGTTTTCCGAGCTGTATTTTTTTCCTGCATAGCAATTAAAGCACCAATGTCCGAATCAGTCAAACCTTGGGTAACTTGTGATGTAGAGGCCATATTTGGTGTTGTTCCTGTCGATGTTGATGACGTCTGCTCAGCTCGTGTAGCTTTGAAGATAAATGCAGCAGGGAAAGTTGTATATTTATGCAGCTGAAGCATCGGTGAATACATGGTGTTGTTTTCATGAGCCAACTCCTAATACTATTTTGCAATAGTCGGGCGACTTATTACATGGTACCTGTTTCAAGCGGACAAACTCCAACATCCGGACTCACAATTGCATGAAATTTTCAAGGCTACTACAAAAATATATCTTTAGTCATTTCAGGTCACAATGAAGGCCGATAATGAACGAAAATAAAGGTTTCGATTTTTAACATGGGGAACATTTTCAAAATTGACATAGAAACTTGAAGCTTTTTTGGAAAGATAGGCTCACCCAGTAATAATACGAGCAAAACAGTCAATGATTACGACTTCGTAGGTCACGTCATTTTCTTGCTATTTTTATTTATTTGCTGTTTTGTTAATATAGAATGATTCATGTTACGTGACAGATCAACGTTGGTATGATTCTTTCATCAGACATGGAGCCGAAGGTCTAAGCAGGAGTCTTTAAGACCTTGAAGACCAAAGTAGCTATCTTAGTAATTACTCTCTCTAACATTCTGATCATTTGTGTGAAGCCAACAAACAACTACAAATGTATTCGTTCTTCCAATAGTGAATATCATTTAACTAAAGGTAATGATCCAATTCGTGTCGTATTCCAGGACTTAAAGGTACCCCGGATATGGAATCGAATTCAACTCTCCTTCCTTCAATTTTCACTGAATATCTAGCTATATGTTTTGCAAATTGTCACATTGAACGCATATTTCCCTGTTATTTGTGATTTGTTCTGATATGTTACATATGTATTTATCATTATAAGTGGTATGCTAGTGTTAGATCGAAATTTTAATCAGATGAGTTGAAATAGCTGATCAAAAAATGGCTGACCAATAGAATGTTCTAACAAACATGAACATAACTGAAACTCTGATGTTCATGTTGATGTTATGATTATGGTTTCACTTGTTATTTCAGATTAGAACATGGCGTCAGGAGACCAAGAGGAAGTCAATATATTTCTGTCTAAGAAAGGAAGCGAACAATTCGATCTCGAGGAAGAGGATAGCACACCAAAACGAGGCCAGTGGGACCGGAAGTGCGACTTTATCTTGTCGCTGATTGGCTACTCGGTGGGAGTGTCGAATCTCTGGAGATTTCCTTATCTGTGTCTTCGTAATGGAGGAGGTCTGTGTCTTTCATATATTGTTCTTGTTTTGATATCGTGAAACAAAGTTTACTCACAAATATATTGCTTTTCTCAGATGGTTTGGACAGGCCGAGAATCGAGTAACACGTTTATAACTATATACATAAGCTTTAGAAAATGTTGACGAAAAAGAAAAACATCACAATCTGAAATCTCTCTAAGCTTTCTTATGTTTTACGAATCCTGTAACGTAATGTTTCATTATGATGTTTTGGAGCACTTAAAAACTTATCTCCCCCCTCTACCACCAGGAAAGATCTGCTGAAGATTTATTTGGCAAACTATGAAGACAAGTCAGAAAGGTCTTCAGTTAACATAAGATCAAACGTGTCTCAATAAAGAAGGTGGCAGTACTCTACCATGCATTCTTTAATTACAATTACAATAGAAGAAAGTTTGGAAGCAGGGCCGCCTAGGAATGAACAGTTAGGAGGAGACTGATTGAGCTTGACAACAAAACAACTTTAAAGTTTTCATGTCGACTATATGAGAACAATTCCATCACAAATACATTGAGTATAAGAGGAAAATTATGGTGCATGTTTGACCCAGTTGATCACATAATGAATAGTAGAGTAGAATAGAGACATCAAATCAGATTATGTTATGGAACATTCAACTGTCTTCTTAAAATGCAAAATGCAAAGCGATCGCATTGATGCTATGCTCCAAATTACATGATATTTGCACTGAAATACACAAGTAGATAAAATTTCGGTATGCAGCTGTACACAGCTATGTTACCAGAAGACGCGTAGTAGTGTATATTACTCTTTACTGAATATTTACAAAAGATCATGGTCATAAAACACATGTTATACGTTTGTTTTCGTATTCAGGCTCACTTATCCTGATCCCGTTATTATTGCTCAACATTGTCTGACTGCAGGTGCGTTCTTGATCCCGTTCTTCATCTTCCTGCTCCTGACTGGTATCCCGCTGTTCTACCTGGAGGTGTGTGTGGGGCAGTTCGCCGGCACCAGTCCGCTCTTCGTCTGGAGACTCTGTCCACTATTTAAAGGTGAGTCCAGTCTGCATAAGTATCACACCATTCTGTGTAGAAGGGAGAATATATGTAACTAATACTGTTACACTTACACATTTCCTTACAAAACATTGGATAGAAATGAGAGAAAGATATAAATCAAGGTAGTATTTACCACACTTATAAACCGACAACATTCAGATTAATTTTGCTCATTAAGATTTTGGTAGTAACAAATATTCAGTGAAATTCAGTTACCTCCAGGCCTTAAAAACGAGCGACCACGGCCAAAGACTACTGAACTAGCAGTAAAGTTTTATCGATTTTAATGAGTGATCTAGTGTATTCACCTGAATGGATTTCAGTCAAATACACATGTGTTTTGGAGTGTCTGTAGACGCAAGACAGATGAGCAGTTTTATCAACTTTACTTTGCCCGGTATCAAAGATTTTTAATAATTAGTTTAAATCAAACTTTCTCTCGATCAGATTTTGGATGAATCAACATGAACTGCACTAGATCGATATGTTGGTGACTGGTGTCTGCATTGTTATATTGTATTGGTGGAAATTAAGGACTAGAAATCAAATTCGATCTATGACACTATAGTATTATAGCCAGAGCCAGTAGAGCCTGACATAGACTTATATCTAAGTGATATGGACACGCATGTGGAGTTTACCTGTAACCAACGAAATAAAATTATGAAAAACACCCACCCATACCGACTTCTAATCACCAGTTGATATCCCGCAGGCGCCTCATTTAGAAAGCAACTTCACGCCATCTTGAAAAGTTAAATTTTGCCCTAGACCATTGTATGAAAAATATGAAGCCCGATATGAACAATTTAAAAAAATACAGGCTGACAAAAATGATGCGATGACGCGATATTTTAAATTTTATTTACGACATTTTTTTCCTTCCTAATGAAGAAAGAAATTCAATTTTATACAAACTTCTCACCGGTTAAAAAACAAAATTTACACAATTATTTATATAGATAAAGCACAAACCCTCGTAAATATGTGTTTTATTCCATATGGTCAATAACCTCACCCCTACACTCTATCTAAACAGAAACGAGTTACAGTTTCAATGTTTTCTGAGACTAAAGAATCAGAGTTATCTGCCCCTTTCTTTTGTGAATACCTAGAAAAAAGACCAGGGCTCCGTTCCAAAACAGCGAGCGCTTATAATCGCTCATTGATTGCTCAAGGTAGCGCTCAATGTAGCGCTCAATGTAGCGCATTCTCTCCTGAACGACACGGTGCGATTCCTCGAAGTTTGCTCACCATGCTACGTAGCGCTATATTGAGCAATCGCGTTCAAGAGAGGTTTAAAAGTAATCGCTAATTGAGCGCTACATTGAGCCTGAGTTCTATCTTAGGTAATAGATATTGACATATCGTCTCATTGCCAGGTCTGGGATGGTGCTCCTGTATTGTATCCGGCATCACCAGTATCTACTACGTGGCGGTGATCGCCTGGATTCTCGTCTTCTTCGTGAACGCATTCTATCCCACCCTGCCCTGGTCTACCTGTGACAACTGGTGGAATACCGACACGTGCCTCGAACCCTCCTCATTCAACTACACCAACGCCTCTGTGACGTCACTCAATATGACGTCATTGTACGAAGGGAATAACTCAAGTTATTCTCTTGCAAATTCATCGAATGCTGACTCTAAAACGTCGGCCGAGGAATTTTGGCAGTAAGATACCTTTTTATTGGTTTATGTTAACCATTGTATGCAATAAGCTTGAGAAAAGCAGCCAAAAGTCGTATTTTGTCAATTTAATTGAAAAATTAAAGTAAAAACTCGATACGTTACCAGCCCGGAATGTACCACGTTCCGGGCGGGCTGACTTACCTTATTTCATATTTTTTGTACACATCCATCTGTGAAAACCATTTATAAAGGAGTCCCATTCATTGTTGAAATAAGGACACCTTTGTCAGAATAGTCCTGCCTTTTTATCCAGGGACACTATTGAAAACCTAACTTACTTCATGAAATATCATAAACGTATGATGAAACTGTCAAACTTCAAATTTAATTGTCAGAAATGTTACTTTTGAAAAAGGATAAAACTAACACGGTTTGACACATGGTTTGCAAGTATATTTACATTTTCTAAAATTGTTTAATGATAGATTTGATTAAAAAAAAATTCAAATTCCAAAGTTAAAAAAAGACGTAGAATCAGCTCAAATGAACATTGGCTTTATTAAATAAATACCTCAATTGAAATTCAAATTGATAGTACCGACTGTGAGATGGAACATTTAATTAACTGTTTGATAGGTATTATTAGAGAGTATTACTGATATTGAGAATGCTATGCATACATGTAGATAACTATTGTTGTCATTTTGTTTTTACTTATTGTTGAAGAGAACTATTCCCACATTTTACTGGCACTAGTACCATATATACCACCAACAAAGGCGGAATATATCTTATATTAATATCTCTTATATACTTTTATGTAAACATATTCATTTAAGGGGAAACCATGATACCGATGATATGGTAAGGTTGTGGACCCTGATAGGAAGGAAAAACCCGAGGATGCGAAGCATCCGAAGGTTTTTCCTGACTATCAGGGTCTACAACCTTACCATATCCGAGGTAGAATGGTTTCTCCATATTATCAACCGTTTTTAAGTGTAAACAGGCTTTTTAATTGTTATCGCGTTATATTGAGGATCCCGGGCGTTATATTGAGGGTACCTGGTTGATATCAGCCTGTTAACAGCCGCGCTATATGCGTTGCTTTTGTACCGTTGAATCTCATCTGCCCCGTTGGCGCAGTAGACTAAGGTGTTAGCTCAGTTACTACAGATAATATTGGATACGGATTCGAGACGCACATTCTGAAAAACATTTGCTGTTCATATTCTGTCGTAAATTTAAGAAATGTTTCAAAATTAGTCTAAGTTACTTTTTTCAGATCTTTACTTTCAAGCTGTCATCTTAGCAAATATATCAGGGTTTACAATCATTATAATTCCTTCTAACAGGGTTTACAACTGTCTTTGTAAACCCTCCTGGAGGGACTTACAATGTTGTAAGTCCCTCGTACCCGGTGATACGGTTTAGAAAGGTCGTTTCAAGTATCACGTCATATGGCTAGTAGGTTGATAATGATAGATATCAGACTTTCTTCCCCCCTCATCACGTTTCTGAACCAGCACACAACAACTGCCTTCGCCACACAATTCCATTTAAATCAGATCGACAGTTACACTGGTAGAGTTTGTGATCTGAACACTGCACCATAGGGGTCATGTCAGGTGACTTTCAACCTCACCTTCATTCCTGCCAATCAGCGATGAGGCTAGAAAGCTTCTGACCGACTTGAGTTGACATACGAAGCACCACATTCAATATCGTATCTTATATATCTGAATTGCTGAAATTATTAAAGGTGAAAGTTCACAGTGAAGGTCACCTGACATGACCCCTGCTGGCTAGTACTCAGATCGACGACCGAGGTACGAATGTTACGTCCGATCTGATTTGAATGAGATGGGGTGTCACATGCCATATCGACAGATACTACGTGTTGAGAAAGTCTGCAGGTCTAAATGACGTGGGTACTCTGCAACCCCACCTGGTGGCGTGTCTCTTCTTCTCTTGGTTCCTCGTCTTCCTCTGTCTCATCAAGGGGATCAAATCGCTCGGAAAGGTCAGAGGCCAAGGGTCATACCTTTTGCACTTACGCTATTGCTCTAAAGTTACTACCGTGCAGTACGCTATCGTAATTTTCGAACATATACACATCAGAAAAAGTGCAGATTGATGTAAATTCTAGATCGACTATGGATCGAGTACGAAGGATCCATGAAATTCTGAACGTATGCATGTACATTGTATATCCATTTTTCAGTGGGGTTTTGTCCAGTTTACAGATCATTACTCATCAAGTTATATAATTTCACGTTAGCTATTACCTTTATAGTTTTGCATGGACACATATTTTTCAATTTATTTTAACGTTTCATTAACGTATACATAAACCTAGTATACATATAAATATACATATAAGTATACATACACACACACATATATCTACGACCGATTTGTCCCCTCCAGGTGGTGTACGTGACGGCTCTTTTTCCGTACGTCCTCCTGACGGTTCTTCTCATCCGGGGTCTGATGCTGCCGGGCGCCATTGATGGAATCAAGTTCTATGTGTGGCCCGACTTCTCCAGGCTAGCCACCCTTAGTGTGAGTTCGTCGTATTTAATATATTGCATCACACTTTGGATGTTAAAATCACTACCATGTAATCTATTTGAACATGAGAACATGAAGATTTTCTGGATAACAACTTCTTTAATGTAAAAATACACGACGTTTCGGAGTACATACTCACTCCTTCATCAGGTGGAATGTAAGGAAATAACAAAATATGGTACATTTATATAGCAAACAATACAATGGTGAGGAAACTCAATCAGGGAGATTTAACATGCATGAGAATGGTATACAATGGGGATTTGTAATACAAACATGATGGAGGTGAAGCATGAGAATGATGGGGATTTGCAATCCAAACATGAGGGGGAGTAAGTAGATAAAAAGTGGCCTGTAGGCTTTATTGAAGATGTAAATAAACACACATGATGAAACGAGGGAGGCCAATTGGCATTATTGAAATTGTTAAACAAATAATAATTAAGTTGATTGGAAGAGAGGGCAATTGTTGATGTGGGTGGCTTTGAAGTTGTTGCATGGTGATTGCAGCTGATAGGTGACTTTGACGTTCTAAGTGTATACAGAATTCTCAAAATTGGTCTCTAGTTATCCAGCCTTCTATTCTTCAAACAACAATGTTTACCTTTAATATTTGTTTTAAATTGAGAACTACTTTTTGGTCAGACATACAGGTTATGTTTTTAGAGACAGGACTTATTTTTTCAAAATGCTTTTTCCATTGTCAGTGATGTTTTAACTAATTTCAGAGAATTTTAAAGTACAGGACCCTTATTCTCGAAACGTTCGTAGCCTTTAGAATTTTTAACTTTGATCGTAGCACATGTTTTAAGAATGGCCTTTAGAAGTTCGTAGGGCTACGAACGTTTCGAGAATAAGGGCCCGGAATGTATACACCAAATAAAGAGTGGTCATGTGATGTTTCTCAGCGAGAAAATCTGAACCTGAAGTACATTTAGAATGTTTAGACAATGCTGAGTTCTAAACTACCTAACCGGAACTGAGTGTTGGACAGTCTATTGAATGAGTCTTAGGATGAGAGAAAAGCAGGTTTTTTGCAAGAAAAATGAAGGAACCATAAAATCATCAGGTATGTAAGTTTAATGTTAAAGAGGCTATGCGGAGGAAAATGTAAAGATAAAAATATATATACAAACTGTTCCAGGTGTGGGTCGAGGCAGCAATACAGGTGTTTTTCTCCCTGGGCCCAGCCTGGGGCTCACTTATCACCATGGCCAGTTTCAACGACTTCCACAACAACTGTCTCAGGTAAGTGTTTGCATCACGTGGTACATTGCCGCACCCGCCTTTTGCAATTAGTTGGCTGTTAGAAATGGAATTTGGGGATTAAGAACTGAATTTAGAAAAAACTATCATTATTGGAAAGTTCACAGCTATATCCAGCACCCACAGTTCAAACTTTTCAAGGAATACATAAAAATATAGATATTAGACAATTAGCTAGAACTGTCAAAAACTAGCTGAGGTAGATTTTTTGTTCCAGTGCCAATTCCCAATAAAGGTCTGCAAGAGCTGTTTCCTATTGTTACTGCAAACGATTCGCCGAATCACCGTATACGATTATCAAGGCGTTATCATATAACCCGAAACATCCTTTTTTGCCTATTTTCCCCTGCGCGCTACCCATGATCTGAACATGCGCTTTACGTCTTACCTGTTTTGTAAAAGGTTCTAACAACAAAGCTTGACGAAAAGCTTGGCAAAATATCGTGCCTCGGTGACGTCATGAATAATACTTCATAATGACATCACATGTCTTCTATGAGGCCAATGTTTTAAACTGTTTGGTGTATTTGTTCAAGATCACGACGTCAGAAATAACGAGAGAACACTATATTCGTGGTCATATCAACATGTTTATAACTCCTGATCCCAAAGCCTCGTTCGGGAAAAACCAAGTTTTGGCACTATTGCCACTGACAAAGCGTAACATGAACGTCGTGTATTTTGTGATATTGATCGAGTTTTATCTTCAAGCTGCAAATAGTTAAAGTTACGCTCCATTTGGGACTGTTTGGTTGGTCAAAATTGCAACATTATCCAATACGAATAACCTGTTTTCATTAAAAGTTTAACAGTTCATAAGCTGCATGGATATCAATTGTTTTACAAGAGTAAGAAGATTTCCTCTTAACTACTGTTATATAATATAACAAAGATTTAACGTATTACATTAGTGTTATGGGAAAACATAATTTAGTTTAAGAATATACCAGTGGGATTACCTCTGTTCCCCGTATCTCTAGGGACACGATTATAGCTTCTCTGGCTGACGGCTTCACCAGCGTATTCAGCGGCTTCGTCATCTTCTCCGTGGTCGGCTTCATGGCCAGGGAGGCCAACGTCTCCGTCACGGAAGTAGCAGCAGAAGGTATGTCTTATCTTATATTCCGTATTTGCTCACGCAGGGGTGTTCAAACAGTTCATAAACCCCAATATCCAAACGTGGTGTAGGTTCCCTTTCCTATTATTATTATACCCCGGCTACGAAGTGGATACGAGGGTATGTAACGGTCAGCGTGACCGTACGTCCGGCCGGCCAATCACAATTTTTTTTACTATGATCTGCCTTTTGTAAATTTCATACCCTCATTTGCATACATTTTTTTTTATCTATTTATCGGAGTTGTATAGACTCTAGGTGCCCTGACAAAAAAAAGCTGAATATTGCATCCTAACATAGAGATGAAGGAGGTACTATAACGCCTTCTTGAGCACAGCACAGCCACAAACTCGGCATGGGATTCCCCGTGTTGACCGTAGGCTTAGCTCACACGATTAGCGCTATGAAGTAGTTGATCAGTAAGACCATCTTCCTTATGTGTTAATGTTTACACACTTGTGTCAGAATGCGATTTAATCATAACATCTACCGCTAAGCTTATTCTAATACTATAGTCTTCGAACTTATTGACAACACCTGTACACGTCAAAGCGCCGCTACAATTTGTGAATTCGTCTGTTATTCAGTTAGTTCCATTAATATTTGGTTAATTTCATTTCATTTCGATAGGTAATTCCAATAGTAATGGTTATTCACTTTCAACACAACTTTCTTTGTTTCTGTGATATCGACAACCATTCAATACGAGGTATATCCAAATTTAGTTTCATCTGGCGGTAAAGTTTTTGTGATGTTATGCATATTTGTATAAAGTAGATGACTCAAGTTTATTTACCTTATAACGTTACTATAGAAAGAATAGTCGACATGTCATTGGACATATGATACAATGCACGCACCTCTTGCAGGGGCTGATATTGTGAGTTAGCTGCCCCCACATTAACTAGCATGTGTAGTTCTTGTTTTGTTTTCAGTTTAAGAGACAGAGGATAACTTATATAACAATGATAATAATAAGTGTCCCTCTATGTCGGAGATTTAATATACAGGTAATCAAATCAAAGAGCAAGTGTTTGTAATGTTTATTTCTAATGATATCCGACACCACTCATACAGTACAGATTTGATGTACGAATGTCCGCTCAATGAATAATGAATAATTTCTGTAAACAACATTTGGACATGTGTATATGTGTACGTGTATACTGTCCGTCTAATGTCCAGGTCCAGGACTGGCCCTGGTCGCCTACCCGGAAGCCATCACCAAGCTGCCCCTCCCCCAACTGTGGGCCGTCCTCTTCTTTCTGATGCTCATAATGCTGGGTCTCGACACACAGGTACACTCCACATCCACTGAATATAGCCTTCAAACTAGCCTGTTGAGTTTTAAAAAACCCAACTATTGACATATTTAAAATGTTTAACCCCCGGCTGAAACCGTATTAACCGGGATTTATGTCGTGACGCAGGTCGTCCGTCCCGGAAAGAACACCTGTGTTCTGAAATCATCTCCTCCTACAGTTTTGATATTTTTTTCTGAAACTTAAGACATGCTCTGAACATACATCGGTGATACGCAGGTATCTTTGGTGGGCGAATCGGATAAATATATTGAGAGTTATGGACCTTGACTTAAAGCGTTTGAGACTTTCCTTTTTCAGACTGAGGGTTACATTTAGCTTGGGTATTACTTCTGATTGATGAATATGTATGTCTTTGAAACTTGATATGGTTTCCCTTTTTGGAGGATCATTGCACCTTGACCTTGATGAAAAACGCACCTTTTGGAACTTTAACCTTGACTTGTAATTCGCCAGGTGAGGTCTTTGAAATGACATATTTCATATGAGGTCATAATCTTTAGCTTAGTGACCTTGACCTTGATGTAGGAGGCATTTTCTGAAACATTTAGCCATCTTTCTGATTCATCAGTTATATGCTTTCGATAACTGACATGTTTATTCCATGTCATCCAGACTTAAAGTATTGTGACATTTAAACTACTTATTTAGAGGATAGTTTGATCACCAACAGAACAATCTCCGCTGTTTAACCTTTTTTTGTGATCTGGGGGTTCTCCTGTTTCGGGACAAACAAACGTATTTGCCACAACTTGCAAAGTCGTATGCTTCCAATTTAAATTATTAAGGTATGTGTTCTGCAATATGTATGTATTGTGTGGCTATGGTCTGATATCGGACATCATCTGTTCTAATTGTTTAGCGCTGTCCGTCTATGGTATCCAACTATCCAGTTTCATTGCACTAAGCGATCTTTGCCATAAGATCAGTCTCAGCCAATATTTAGAGTTTGGCTTACGGTTTATCATAGAGCTAAGTACGGTTACTGATTAGGTTCTTTAAGAAGGAAGTGCCTCTTGCTTATCAGTGTGAACTGTTATCCGCAATCACCAACCTGACAAGCTTACGACAATGTTCTGTTTCCAGTTCGGTATGTTCGAGAACCTGGTTGCTGGTATCGTAGACGCTTACCCTAACACTCTGAGACGACGTCGACTGTGGGTGACGGCAGGGGTGGCTGCTATCTGCTTCCTTCTTGGTTTGCCTCTCACTCTTAATGTGAGCGCATTCCTTTTGTTACTTTTGGAAGATTAAAGATAGCTCGCATGACGTCATACGTCATACATTTAGACACCATAGGAAACCCAATACAAAACGTAAAGTTGACAAAAAGAATTATAAAAAAACAGCTTAGTTATGAGTTTGAAATATCGGTTCGATAATATTATAATTACTCAACCGAGGTGAGGTCACTCATTAGATAACAATGAGTTGGTTACACACGTGTATGATAACATCTCGTGCAAACGCCACGCGGTGGGCACTGTGTTGACATTTACGTTGTATGTTATTGTTAACTATATCAATTAATTTCTAAAAAATGAAATACCATTTTAACAAAAAAGATGTTTGTTTTATGTTTGTAGGCGTTTCCTATTTATATACACACACCAATTAGCGATCTATTTTGTTTGAACTGACCCATACGCGGTTTTCCCGATCAGCTGGTTATTGTACTGATTATATTTTAGTAAAATATTGATACGTAGGGTTGAGTAATAAACTAAAAACTAAACTCATATAACATTTTTATGCAACGTGTGAAAAGAATTTGGTATAAGACTCGCTGCAAAAATTCGTTTTCACATCACCATTCGTTTAGTATTCTTTATGTAATTCATCATTGGTTGCAGGGCGGTATTTACATCTTCCAACTGATGGACTGGTTTACATCGGCATTCTGTCTCTTCGTCACGTCCTTCCTGGAGTGTATTGTAATAGGGTGGATATATGGTGAGTGTCAGTCACTGGAGTGTATTGTAATAGGGTGGATATATGGTGAGTGTCAGTCACTGGAGTGGATTGTAATAGGGTGGATATATGGTGAGTGTCAGTCACTGGAGTGTATTGTAATAGGGTGGATATATGGTGAGTGTTAGTCACTGGAGTGGATTTTAATAGGGTGGATATATTTGGAGTGTTAGTCACTAGAGTGGATTTTAATAGGGTGGATATATTTGGAGTGTTAGTCACTGGAGTGTATTGTAATCGGGTGGGTATATGGTGAGTGTTAGTCACTGGAGTGGATTGTAATCGGGTGGATATGGTGAGTGTTAGTCTCTATAAAGGCGATAAACACAGTCAAAATCAATTTTGTTCAAAACAAAGTAGATAAATAAATAAATAAAATAAATAAATAGGTGTGTATATTATGTCTGAGCATCATATCACCAAAACAGAGAGTTTTTCAAACAAGTTTTCATATTTGTAAAGCCGCATCATGTGTCTGTTGTAAGCTTGCAGTAATGTCAGACATCCACGGACATAGAGTGGGAACTGTCACACAGTGTTCCTAGGAACCTAACCTATTGGAAAACCCATTGCAATGAGTGAATTACATTTTAGAAAACTCGAAACTCTCTAAGTACGGATAAACTGGTTGACCAGTATTAATGTATGACACTTACGATTATCTTGGTGCTAGAGTTTAAAACATCTGGTTTAGTACGTTCACGAGATGACACAAAACAAGAAAGATTGCTTTAGACACAAAACGGGGAAATATTGAATCATCATTATGTCACAGCTGTTTCAAATGTCAAATTCAATACACAATTACATCAAACGTGTTTATCACTCAATACTAACCACTTTAAATATAACATGATGAGACTGTGTATCCCCCCAAGGTGTGGAGAGATTCGGCGATGATATAGAGCTGATGATGGGACGGAGACCCGGAGTACTGATGAAGTTCTGCTGGTGTGTTTCTACTCCTCTCATTATACTGGTAAGATGGGCTCGATGTATGGAACCTTTCCTCTTTTCTTTCAGCATTTTATTGAAATTAAAACGGTTAAGCCTAATATCATCGGGACTTTAGATGTTTATACTTCTTTACTGCATAAAAGTGTTTTGTTTATTTAATTCACGCTTTTAGGACAGTTTTTCAATTTCTTAATATATTTTTAGATGTATGCTTAAGTTCATTGATGCCTTGAGTTTTACATACAATATGACGAACCCATCATTTTGTTCTATTTGCAGTTTGTGATGATGGTGACAGTGACCTCCTACAAGATGCCAGTGTACGACGGGTACACCTACCCGGCTGCAGCGCGGGTTGTGGGCTTCATGTTCTCCATGCTACCCATCATACCCATCCCGGCCTTCATGGTGTGGGAACTCATACAGGGGAAGGGCACACTCTGGCAGGTGGGGAAACACTTGATAAGATTTTATAATTCGTTTTAACTATTTTTCGGTATAATTCATTTTGCATTTATGTATTATCTGACTTATACATCAAGGACAACCACAAAATATGCACATGGTTGAATTACATACAAGTCATACAAGTCATACATACATGTAGTTCAGTACTGTAAGATGTAAGTTGCATGGTTACTGTACGAGCAGTTCTCAAGCACGTCTTTTGCATATTATGTATTCTAAAATTTGTCATGTATTATTAAAGTTAATACAATATAGTATATTGTTACGTTAAAGGGTAAAACATCTCACTACACGACCCGATAAGCCGTATCCATAGGAAACTGTTATCCATATTGGAAAGAAATGGTGCGATGTATAAAGCGACAGTGATGTGTAACTATTCAGTGCGAGCGGTAGTTTTGTATGTCTCATGCCAATTGGCGAGTTCAGAGAGCAAGATGGTTGACCATTCCATCATTATACCATATTTCAAACTCTACTCTAAGTGTTTAAAGGTACATCCATTGTGTTTCATAAAAATTTATTTGGCTTTAATACGTTCCAACTCACGACATGTGCTGTCTACAATACAAATAAATTCATTCAGCTTGCATATTTATCCCCAATCGCCAAATATATCATAATTATTAGTTTCCAATTAAAATTGAGTAACATAATTATACGTGTGCAGAAACCGAAACTGCACGCCCCATTTGCATGCACAGTGGTTATGGGACCTATTAAACATTATCAACTCAAATTTGTCTTTTTGTCTGTTATAAATAAGAATCCAAAATAACGTTTGACTCATTGACGCGCGCCACACGCTGTGCATTGTCCGGTTTTCGATCAGAAATCATTACTTTTACCTTCATGTCGTCAATATGCTATGTCTACTATCATCAAAATGGTAGTTTTCGGTAACAGTCGGTACTTCTCGATAAAGTAATACCATGTATAGCGTTTGCAATATGTGACCCCCCAACAACACAATGGATGTACCTTTAAGTATAGGCTACATCAGTCTTCGAGCGGGCATTTTAATGTCAACACCTTGAAATGACCGATCGATGGGAAATGGATTCGCAAGGCTAAACCGAGGTAATGTTGAGATGACGAACATAGAAATACCAATGACGTAATGACGTACACTCTCATTCAGGCTCTGTGACAGGGAAACAGTTACTGTATGATATGTTTGCATTAGTTAAAACTTAGAAAACTTGTTTAAAAAGAAATGAAATGTTCTTTACTAATAATTATATTTACACAAACCTCAGTTATATTCATAACACTTTTATTTTCAGAGATTAAAAAGGAAACTCCGACCTGACGACAGGTGGCGTCCCTCGAAGAAGGAGTACCAGCCAAGCTACAAGGCACACAACCATCAGTTCAAGTTACCCTTCAAGTTCTCGTCGTGTCGGAAACGATATTAGTGTTACTTTGTACTCATTTAGCAGTTTTCATCTACAGACAACTGAGAAAATTGATTGTATAACAGTACACACAATGTAAACTGCCAGGCAAATGAACGTACTCATTTATGTTGATTTTATCATATGTAATATTTTCAATTGCCAATATATCAAGTTTTCGATGTCATAATCTAAATCTGAAGAGTACAGGTGTTTAGTCAGCAGTCAAAGAATACTTCAACATAATTTTTAAGTTTAAAAAAGTGAAATTTTAGATTCTAAATTTCTTGAATATTTTTTTGGATGAAATAAAAATATGTTCATCGACATAAAATAAATATTCTACGTGAAAATTAATAACTGTGCCTGATTCTGCACTCATTTACAACATTTTAAACATGGCAAGGGTCAAGTTGGTGTAAATTTCATTTCTTCATTCAACAAAGATATTTTAACTAAAATTTAACCACATACACCAATTAATTCATTCGAACTACTGCAGATAATTGTAGTGTGCCATAGTCAAATGCATCTGATTTATTTAAAAGATTGAACTAATGGAAACCAACAGAGGTGAGTACTTTATTTTGCCTGCCAGTTTAGGTAAAAACATATCCGCCCCTCTATAAACATTCGGCGGGATTGACACCGGCCACTTTGGATCAGTTTTGAAACATATCACCAATAGTGTGCCTATTTTACAAATATATTTGATGCCATGTGTTATTATCCACCTTCGATGGATTAATTTTGAAAAATGAAGAATTGATAGTAAGAGCAAATCCGCTGTCATTGTTTATGAACATGATAAGAAATATCAAATCACATGTACTGACAATTTAGATTCCCTGTGTGTTTATACTTTACATTACATCAATAAGAGCTAAATCACTATTAATGATAGTTCGACAATGGAAACTTCCCTGGATATACAACGAGCATAGCGAGCACTCATATTTGAATTCGATGAATATTAACGATCTTGACTTTTAGATATGTTTCCTTTTCTTGATTTGCTGACATATATAGACTTTCTTATCTGTGTTCAATTATACCTACATAGTTACATATGTATGGTATTATGTACCCGGCGTTCCATTACATGAGATCGTCCTACAGCACTATCGAACACTGAGTTTGACACATATCATAGTTGTACCAAGTATCATAAGAATTTCATATTTGAGGATTTCTTAATATCTGAACACAATGTTTTTATACCCGTCTGTATATTGTATGGTTTGTTAATAATCTTCTGTTACATAAGGTCTGGAACATGCCAAGAGTTAGCTTCTTGCTCTGTACATAACACTTATGTAACGTCAGTTTTTAAACTCACACACATTCATATTCATATGTAAATAAAACTTCAAATTTTATTTTCAAAATGCCTTAAAATGTTTTTTTATATATTAATTTAACTCTTAAACTTGTTTTGACAAATTGATGTGATATTAAGTTATCTTACTGCATGATAAGATGTGATATCAACTGGTACCTTACTGCATGATGAGTTGTTATATCAACTGGTACCTTACTGCATGATGAGTTGTGATATCAACTGGTACCTTACTGCATGATGAGTTGTGATATTAACTGGTATCTTACTGCATGATAAGATGTGATATCAACTGGTACCTTACTGCATTAAAGATATGTGATATAAACGTGTACTCTACTGGCTTGAAACAAGGTAAGAGTGAACACTATTATGGCCCATTTGGCGTCGCCACGCCTTCTCTCGCTTAATTAATAATACACAATTCTACTTGATTACATTGATCCTTACATATATTTAGATATTATAGATTATCCTGCTTCTCAGGAAAGAAAACACATAATATACTCCATGATACTCAGTGATACCTGTGTAAGACGAACATGTTAATAAATACTTGAAGCATTCGTAAAATGTCCTCATTTCTCGTCCTGCTCAGCAGTAAAACAACATGTCTTCATATACAATAACAAATAGAATGTAATGATCTGAAATAACTGAAATACAATTTTACGACTGTACTGTGTGTTCTTGTTGCTGCTAAATAACTACACTGACAAAATGTCCATTATAACATACCAAATTTAAAAGCTTGGTGTATAACAATATACGTAGGATATATGAAGATGGTTGACCTAGTCCATTTATACCTTCACGTGCAGCATAAAGAGCAGAGACGCCATTACATAGTATTTCTATCCGTAGTCTACTAGTGGATTTATTTTGAAAACATTATGTGTTTAATTGAATTGTTATATTAATTAATTGTTATATTAGTATAATAATGGATTCTACTTGAATGTATTTATACATATTAAAACGACTATACCGCGCCAGCAACTCAACATGGGAGTAATCACAATTGGGTTGTCATCTGATTTTATATCTATTTCATATGATAATACAAGAAAGTGCAAGGTGTAAATACTCCACAGTTCCGCGTATCTGTCGCACCAAGACGATTGCAAACAATTTGATATGGGGACATAACTTTATTTCAGATTATATCAGCAGGTAAGTGGAAACGGTAACTTACAAATGAAGAACTCTGGGATCAATTGCGGCAACAGGAAACACTGACAACAGACTTATTGATATTGTAACGCACTGAACACATGTACACATGACCAATTGTCGAATGGAAGTATATATGAAGCTAGCGTGGAAAGATGACACACTTTCCATATTGGTGTCACTATAGGAACCAACATGATTGATGTTTTATTACATACAAACAGGTTTCTCTTATGATTTATTAAATTCTCAAATGAATTATGAACCTGGAGACAAGGGATGTTATTACACAATACTTCCATAATTACTTGAAAAATGAACCAACCCAATCATACATACTGCATTATTCATAGTCGATTATATGTTATAAAAACAATATTATTTCCCGTAGTGTTAAATGTAATCCCTTAATCGGCATAACACGCAAACTAAAATTATTACATTTTACAAAAGTGGATGTACATGTGAGATCAACAAATAGTTTAACAAAACTTGATAACCAAGGGGTTGGTTGGTGGTTTGCAGTTGGCTATAGTGTAACGTTAATAAGTTAAACAGTTTCAGCTAATCCGCCAAATTACTTCCCCTCAATTAATTAATCAGATGTAATCAGTTCGTCGTAATAAATCTTACATCCATGCACTATCAGAATAAAATGTCTTTGAAATATTTTTTTTATGTTATTGAATGCAAAATTTCAAATTTCATTTGCTTATGTTTGGATTTGATCGCACTCATCAGATACCTAGCCCTGCTCAATGACATATAGACTGTGTGCATGTTTCAAAATGTTGATACTATAGTCAAGGAAAAGAGGAGTTTTAATTTACTCGATACTTCGTGATAACACCAGTTCAGTGTACCAGGCAGTTATCTGATGTATAACTATCACAGAAGGAAACAGCAGCTGATAAATTTCCTGTTCGATGTATGTGATAATGCTATTTCCATATTAACAGTGTAATCAATGTGTGTTGTATCTATGGCACATTTCAAATTGAGTGGTTGATTGTTAACCCTTAATGCGTCTTTGAACCTTATATAAAATGAAATACACCAAAGGAAATATAAAGAATTTTCAATATCGGTGATATTTAATTACATTGGAAACTATTTTAATTTGATTTAAAAAGCATAAGAGCTAGTCGAAACTCTTCACTTTAACTTCAACTTGCTGTAACTATCCTACACCAGCAGTTCAATACTGTATTATTACGTCGCTATGACGCTACACAGTCTGTTTTTAGACACTTGATTAGGCTATTCGATACAGACAGCTTGTCACACATTGGTGAACTCGCTTCTGCGCACGGTCAATGAGTTTGGGGTCAAGGCTGTCTGTTACGTTAATGTATATACTCGTACCCCTTCGTTTAGATGTTTAGTCTTGATTGGCCCCAGCTGTGAGTGCACCTCGCTCGTCGATCTGTTGCAGTTCTCTGGTGGTAAGTATCGAATCAAGCATTCATATCAAGCCCACTCCGAACGTGTCGTCTGCGGTTGTTGCTTAACGTGAACGTGTCGTCTGCGGTTGTTGCTTAACGTGAAGGTGTCGTCTGCTCTTCTTACATTATCTCAAATATCAGGTCATCTGTGTGATGTTTCAAGATTATAATCTCGTACGTTATTTTGCATCAAATTCAGGTGTAACAGAGACTCTGTAGGTATTCAATTACAATTGTGTTCAGAGATCGAACAGCATTGTTCACTCAAACCGAATTATGCCATTGTTCTTTGCATCTGTGTGAGTTTGCAGGTACACACTTGTATCGATATTGCTGAGTCTGTTCATTAAGATACTTAGACTGTATTTCGGACTCCTTTCTGTTTAAATGGCAATGCATCCATTCAGCTAGGATAGCTATATCGGTTTAGAAGAACATGTCTGGTCAAACGGAGTCACGGAGCATGCTTTATGTTTATTTAGTCGGCGATTCTCAATACACATGGACAGATTCCCACGTGATTCAATTTCAGGTATGTGGCTCTCAGCCTCTCTATATAGACTTGTCTTTTATTCATGAACCGAGACCTTTGCGCTCTGCTTGGTGCAGGTTTACTGACGGCGAGCAAGTCGTAATTACGTTATCGTGAAATCATAGATAAGCTTGGATGCTTTCGGTTTCTCAACGTGCATTCTAAGTTTGTATCAGTTACAACTAACACTGAAGAGGGCGTGGCAGTCAGGTAATAAGTAAAATAAGTATTGTATGAAGCCGTTTGTTGTTCAGTTTCAACGTGTGTATCAGTGTATTTTAATGAGACGAATGTCATCTGCTGTTCTTAATGTATAAGTATATGTAGGTAGGACTGCTCGTTCAACCGGAACGGTGACACATATTGGATTGAACCACGTGTTATAGGCAACATGACTCATGTATTTAATCGATATTGTATCATTGCACACAGAATACAATTTTACTGACATGTGCTCGCTATGTGTTCTATTTCCTGGTCTACACGACTGATGGTGGGAACGCTGCTGCTGTTACACTCATCACAGCTTCCCTGACCTTACAGCATGCATGGGGCCTACCTTATTGAAAGGAAAGGACAATGTCATGTTTAACTGTACATAGTGTGCCGAAGACGGGTTTCATGTTCTATTTCACTGTGAGATTTGCAATGAGAAAACTTTTTTATATATCTATGTTCCAAGTATGATATTTTTAATAATTTAAAAAAATTGGATAATGTGTTACTTTAACAGTGTGTTGATATCTTTTAGTAAAACTTCCTTTATTCTAATAAACTAGTACCCTTTTTGTGCTTTAGTTTCCAATTCTATTTGTATTTCTACGATTTGTGTATTATTGCTGTCTCGACTCATTAGTCAAATGGAGTTGCTCTGTTCTTCAAACTATGAGTATAGGTATCTAATATTATGTTGCAAGACGCGACGCCATAAGTAAACTATCAGTGCGCTATACGTATGTGCATTTTTGACCTCATCAAACATTTATGAGTACGTGACGCCATAAAGTATCCATGAACTACAGGTAGGATGTTTGACTCATATGTGTTACATGCTACAAGTGCACATATTTATACTTAACTATATGAAGCATTGCATATGCTTGAGCCAGTTAAAGAAATACGTACAAAATGTCCTCGCTTCTGATGCAACTTAGAATAAGTGATCTACATGTTGAAGTTTATCAAACACACGAGAACGTGTCCTGTTTAAGTGCTTGAAACATGCACGTATGGGTTATTTGTGTGTATGCTTGAAACAACTAACGATATATGTGCTGCATGTCTCCATGTTGAAACACGTATTATTCAAAACTTCACGTGTACATGTTTAATTCAAGTTTATCTATATAATTAAGCTACATGTGCGCGTGTTTAACATCTAAAAAGGCATGTCACTTTTAAAGTACACAATGCCAATTGCAAATATAAAATTTGAAAACATCGAAAATGGGAATGAGAAGATGTAACTTATATTTAGTTCAACGGTCACGTATATGGAAGTCATCTGATAATCATCCAATTTAAACCTCAAAATAAAACTCGAATATTGAACCTGATTAATTATTCTCATCATCAAAATAGGTTTTTTTTCATAACCGAAGTTGAAGAGAAACATTAAGTTCGTGTCTTCAAATTGAAATCACCTTACACTCGTTACAGCTCGTTCAACTCCTAATATTCGGTAGGTGTGCAGTTATTGCCCTGAAGCAACACCCAGTCTGTTAATTGCGCATAGGCATATGAATGCAATTTCATATGAGATACAAGTAAAAAAGTCTGTGTTATGAAATAAATGTCTGTTCGGAATCTGCAAGAGAACGCTTTTCTTGTACGTGCTAGAGGACGTCACCAAGAGGTCATGGGAAATAAGGCGACAGGGAAACACGACAACGTCTCGTCGTGTCGCTAACCCATGCGTAACATGTGCTCTGCTTTATATCCGCACTGGTACTAACCTGTCAATATCATTACAGCCAGCTGAATTCCAATATACAAAGGAATGAACTCGCGTCACCTCGATTATTCTGCATGGACCCTCCACCAATCTGTCAACAGCTCACTTGCCGTTTAAATTATTACTCCGCTTAGGGAATCACATTTTATTGAAAACGTTGTCCCAGATTTCTTCGACTAATTTCTTTAAAAAGTACTGTTTTTCTCACAAATATCGTAACTATGTAGACAAAAGCGATTTTTTTATCAATCTTAAGAAATATTTCTCAATATAATGGTCACGAACTAAACCATATTGCTAAAACGGCAATAACTATCACTGACTACTGAGTTAAGGAAAAATAAAAATGTAAAGTAACATAATAGGTATAATTCAAATATACATAAAATCGGCGCATTTTACTTGATCATTTCATCTAATCATGCCCACAACATCATTTGTATTGTATTGCAAGTCTTCTGCATGCCATAGAATAATAAAAAGGAAAGTAATTAACTGCGGATTCAATACAAGCCAAGCCTTCGGAAGGGCGTTTGGAAGTGGAATACATAAGAAAACAAGAATTTTCCTCGTATAAATTTTTACCATTTTACACCTGATGAAAGAGTAAGCATATACCCCGAAACACCGTGTATGTTAACAATCAAAAAGTTACTATCCAAAATAGCTCGTGTACCTAATATGCAATACATTCGAATGATCACCAAGGATATTTGCACAGATGGTTCAATATAATGTCAGCATACACACCACGGCAATAGTGTCAAGAATATAAGTTACGAAGTCTGTCCACGGCAAAAGTGTCAAGAAAATAAGTTACTAAGTCTGTCCACGGCAATAGTGTCAAGAATATAAGTTACTAAGTCTGTCCACGGCAATAGTGTCAAGAATATAAGTTACTAAGTCTGTCCACGGCAATAGTGTCAAGAATATAAGTTACTAAGTCTGTCCACGGCAATAGTGTCAAGAATATAAGTTACTAAGTCTGTCCACGGCAAAAGTGTCAAGAAAATAAGTTACTAAGTCTGTCCACGGCAATAGTGTCAAGAATATAAGTTACTAAGTCTGTCCACGGCAATAGTGTCAAGAATATAAGTTACTAAGTCTGTCCACGGCAATAGTGTCAAGAATATAAGTTCCAAGTCTGTCCACGGCAATAGTGTCAAGAATATAAGTTACTAAGTCTGTCCACGGCAATAGTGTCAAGAATATAAGTTACTAAGTCTGTCCACGGCAATAGTGTCAAGAATATAAGTTACTAAGTCTGTCCACGGCAAAAGTGTCAAGAATATAAGTTACTAAGTCTGTCCACGGCAATAGTGTCAAGAATATAAGTTACTAAGTCTGTCCACGGCAATAGTGTCAAGAATATAAGTTACTAAGTCTGTCCACGGCAATAGTGTCAAGAATATAAGTTACTAAGTCTGTCCACGGCAATAGTGTCAAGAATATAAGTTACTAAGTCTGTCCACGGCAATAGTCTCAAGAATATATAAGTTACTAAGTCTGTCCACGGCAATAGTGTCAAGAATATAAGTTACTAAGTCTGTCCACGGCAAAAGTGTCAAGAATATAAGTTACTAAGTCTGTCCACGGCAATAGTGTCAAGAATTTAAGTTATTAGTCCGCCCCGAGCCCCAAACTCATAAGGGCGATATTAAAATTACTACGTATACGTATTGAAAACAGTTTCTTTCGAGCTCATTGTCAGAATCTATTCAACTCTATCTATGCGACAAGGAACGATCTGCAAGTGACCTTAACATAGACTAGAGACACGCTATATCGAGTGTGCACTATGTAACCAATCGTTACACAAGCATCGCACCTACCAACCCCATTGCGCGAGGTCACGTGTTGAGCATCCTTACCTCGCTGATCATGTGCCATGTAAACTCGGTCCATACACTGGGATCTTTCTCTCATACCTATCATTCCATTCAATCTATTATTGCTCTCGTGGAGTCGTAGAAATGAAATTAATAAGACTCCTGCATAATGTGAGAACTACGGAAATTTCTTCTCTGTGAACCATTATGGCTCAATCATCAATTTCAGGATTCCAATTTGATTTTGGAAAGTTGGTTCAGAAAGAGTTTGCACTCAATTGGGGACATTTGTAACGATGATGGCTTTGTCAATTTCGACAATTTGAAACATGTCTTTAATTTAGATAAACAATTTTAGAATACAATAAAATGATTTTAAATATTCAAAAGACATGGAGGGACATCATCAAACAAATGAATATTAAATCCAAAAATCTTTCTATTAATGCATATAGTATAAGTCTACTTGTTGACACAAAAGGCTCTAGATTGTTCTATGATAAGCTGATAAAACAAGCAGAGAATGGCCAGTATGTTTTAAATAACAGAGTTTGTTACCTGTTGTTATTGACTGGAAGATGACCTTTACTAACTTTAGAAAATGTACAAAGGACTCAAAGCTTGTGAATTCTATTTATTCATAGAATTATTTACACTCAGCGTGAGCTCTGTAGGATAAAGTTAGTGGACGATATGACTTGTAGTTTTTGTAAGGTTGATGCTGAAGATACATTCCCTGTATGTATTGATAGTTACAAGCTTGAAGCAATGTTGAATCAGTATGTCCCCAAGGGCATTTCACTGACAAAGCAAGTAATATTATTTGGCCATCTTTGCACACAAATTCTGTTGAATCATATTATTCTCATAGCAAAGAAATTCATTCATATTCAAAGCAGTAAGCAAGAAATTAAATATTACCTTTGAAAAACTTGAAAGACATTTTCAACATTGAGAAATTTATTGCTAAGAAATCCAAAACTTTGAATTTCTTTTGTAGAAAATGGATGCCATTGATGCACATACTGGACACCCCTTAGAACAACTATATTGCTGATATTATATACCAGCTTATACTTTTGTATATAGGATTTTATGTACCAGAGTACTTCTACTTGTGTAAACATGCCAATGGATGAATAAAATATTTGGGAAAAAAACTAAGACAAATACAAAGCTTTTAATCCATTAGTCCTTACAGGGTTTGCACTAGTATCTCACTCAATCCTTCATCTTCGTCTGTCTACTTTTGTGACACTTTAAAAAAATTATTATCAGAAATATTGCACCCAAAAGCATAGTAGACAACTCCCGTCTCCCCGACCGCCCGAAACGGTTTTCTTCCAGTCGGACGGTGAAATTTCAAAAGCAGCCTGTCCGGTGGTGGGGTAGATATTTTAGTGTTTTACTGCATATTTTTCACAACAACAGGCAGAGTAATCTTTCGTTTGTAATTGTAAAACATTAAGTCCAAATTACGATAACCAGCGTAACTGAACGCTTTATATAAACTCTTTGCACTGCCTTTTATATAGTAGACAGCGAATGTAGCGTGCTTGTAAAATGAAAACATCTGTCGCAAAATACAAACATTTATCAACCTACCAGCCATATAACGTGATACTTGAAAAGACCTTTCTAAACCGTATCAGCCGGTACGAGGGACGTACAACCTTGTAATTCCCTCCATGAGGGTTAACACAGACAGTTGTAAACCCTGTTAGATGGAATTATAATGATTGTAAACCCTGATATATTTGTTAAGATGACGACTTGAAAGTAAAGATCTGAAGAAACTAACTTAGACTAATTTTGAAAAATTTCTTAAATTTACGACAGAATATGTACAGCAAATGTTTTGCAGAAAGTGCGTCTCGAACCCGTATCCACTATCACCTGCAGTTACTGACTCAGCGTATTTGACTGCTGAGCTACGGAGAGAGACACGAATTCACGGTACAAAAGAAATTCATATAGCGCAGCTGTAAACAGGCTTACATCACCGAGGGATCCTCAATATAACGCCAGGGATCCGCAAGATCCTCAATATAACGCGATAACAAGTAAAAAGCCTGTTTTACACTTAAAAACGGTTGATAATATGGATAACCCATTCTACCTCGGATATGGTAAGGTTGTAGACCCTGATAGTCAGGAAAAACCCTCGGAGGCTTCGCATCCTCGGGTTTTTCCTTCCTATCAGGGTCCAAAACCTTACCATATCCTCGGTATCATGTGTTATCCTTATATTAGTTCGTTTCAACATTCTAGATCGTAATACTAACTTACTCAAAGGCACTTTGCTGGATGCATTTTTGATCTTCTTTATTAACTTGACAAATTCATGAACAATTTATTAAAAAACAAAGTCATCGTTTCAAAGGCATATATGGGCAATGTTTGTAAAACTTTGTCGTGTTTGTGAATTAATTTAAGTAAATATGACGATACAAATAAATATGAGTTAAGTTAAAATGAGTGAAAATGGCTCGTCAATGTCAGGAAATAATTAATTGCGTCGACTACTGGTGAAATTAATGTGATCGGAAATTCGTATAATTGTCGACCAGAAGCCATGTCATGTTAACGAATAAAATGCGAAATACAACATTTTTTTCAAGAAGGACTGGTGATTTAACATGATGATATATGATCAAATGAAAATTCGGCTGACATTTAGTAAATTGGCCAGCTGTTGATTAGTGTAATTCGAGAAAAATATTCAACCAGATGTCTAACAAATTTTAACAACGATACTTGTAGTGAGTTCTACGTGACTGTTGAAAATCGGACAGGTAGGTTTTCTTCCGGACTGGTGATTTATTTCAGTTACCAGTCCGCTTGTCTGGCTTGGATTTTCGGAGTTTTCTGCGAATCATGCCCGATATGATTTACGATTTCAAACAATTTTGTACATTCAGATCCCTTTGTTTCTGTTGCATTACATATCGCTCTGTATCAAACCATTTAAAACAAACCCCTCTGTTATTTAACTTAGCATAAGCATTCAACACATGCCATAGTTCGCAAACCAGGTCAGGGTCTCCTCCATGAGGGGGTCCTTGTCTGTGATTATCGAACCAAAGCATGTTTATACTGGTTACTCCCCTGGCTGTACCAAGGAGCACACGAGCTGCTATAACAAATATACCATAGGGGATCTCTTCACCTCTTCGTCGGGATGTATTCAGCATTGAACATGCAATGCAACTCAGTCTTTAATGCTTGACAGATTTTGAATCTAATTTCTAGCTCAGTAATGAAAGGCTTTGCACAATACACCAAGTCTTATATGAGTCGAGGCGGATCGTTTAATGCATGAACCTTTTCAGAAAAATAATGTCATCGGCAGTACTGCCACGTGAAAGTTGGTCGACGCTTCGGTTATGCTCTCATGACCTGCAATGGCTAGGATATCGTATTGATTTGGGTAGCGTTGTTTGTTACACCTATTCAACAGTTCAGTAACTTAGTTGACTTAATTAAATCTTAGTTTCAATATTTGACACGAATGAAGAGCATGTGCCACACATTATTGGTTTTTACTTTCAGTTTGACTGTTTATTTAGAATTTAGTACGTTATGCAGCATGTATATATGCTGTTATTCATTATGCAGTGTGTAGAAGAAGTGAAACATGACACATTTACTGTATAACATGTCTCTCAGTGTAGCACGAGAATCTTGTATTGTATTTCTTACTGGCTTGTGTCCAATACACTCGACCTATAAATAGCTTCACGTCATGTTGAGGTGTTTGTGTTGATCATTTCACATCACGTCAAATAAACTCTGCGAAGTGTTTCTTATTTCAGCACTGTATGCATATACATGTACGTCATCACATATCGCTCTTTTATCGAGGTCTCTAACGATTCAATGTGGATTATATTGTGCATTTGTCATGAAATAGTCGTGAAAATGATTGTGGAATGCGCGTATAAAAATATTCATGACGTTTTTATAAATAGTAAATGACTCTCTAAGTCCTGTGATTATTCGATGGTTCCACGTAACGGCCTACTCTGTGTTGTCAAAGCATTTTTCCTTAGTGTGTCTATTTATCCGCTTACATCATATACAAAATTAAAGCTCATGTTGTCAGCTCATTGTTTGCTCATGCTTTGCTTATGAACTCACTAACCTCTTACTCACTCTTGTCATCACGTTCTCTTCTGTTCATTGCAGGTGAATCTTCAAGTCGTCCAGTCATATCTACACAATGGCAGACTCTGGCAGGTAATTAACGCTATGCTACCAATTTATATAGGAATCTCATTGAGGTTTTTCTAATGGACAAAATAGTTAGGGGACAATCGACATTTCTATTTTTATCTTTTTATTTATTGACACACTGGTATAGTATCCATCATACAATGATGATATCCCTAAAATATTTGTTTTTATTTAAGTAGTTAGCTTAAGAAGGTAAAGCTAATAATGACAATTGTCAATATGTCATCTTCTATTTCTTATTTTGTTAATTTCTTACGGGAAAATTTGTTTCTTATAACATTTATTATTTTCATTTATAAACCTCCACTGTGACGCCACTCTATTGTCTCAGCAGGGTTGGTCCTTCCCATGTTCCCTCTGCCGAGGGCTTTCTTTCGCGAACTAAACCTCTGGGTCGGTTTTGATCCTTAACTTAAGATATCACTACCACATGCGGCACGTGAGCTAACGCGTTAGCCTACTGCGCCACCGAGGCACATGCACGTAAACGGTATAAAAGCAACTTATACAGCGTTGATTTCAGGCTGTAAACAAGAATTTTATGGACAATTCCATTTACCGGGGATCCTCAATAGAACGCGATAACAAAGCGTCCTTTAAACTTATAAACGGATGATAATATGGAGAAACCATTCAACCTCGGATATGGTAAGGTTGTAGACCCTGATAGTCAGAGAAATCCCGAGGATCACGCTAAGGTTAATCTTCCTATCAGGGACTACAACAATACCTTATCCTCGGTATCATTGTTTTTCCTTATATTAATCTGTGAATACCGTATCCCCTGTCAGTTTCAATGGAAATCTGCAGTCCTAGTCTCCTTCTGATATCGTGTTATGTTCATAGCTACGAGTATATATATAAGCTGAATAGAATGCCGTTTATAAAACGTCGTCAATAGTAGCGTTAACTGGATAAGCTATTTCACCACACAAGGACCAAACGTTAAAACTACTGGAGAATCCCGGAGGTTCGAAATGCAATCTATATTAACGTCTTGCTTTATTCTGAGTACTTTTCAGTTTTGTTCCAGTCCGTGACGCGGCCGGATTTTTCGATAATGTACAACACGTACTGTACGTTCGAAGTGATGAACACTTTACTGCGTCGTTCTAAGGATTCTGGATCTTACCCTTCATATTCTTTCTCTTACTCTACTCACGGCATCCATTACAACATTCGAAACATTCGATAAAGAGTTCAACAAGATATCCATAACACATTGAGACACCTACCTGAATCTTACTGCTAATGTTGTTAAAGCTTTTACTTCTGGAGGAAGGGGTTGTTTACCAAAGGCAGATGTTTTTGTGTTGAATCAATTTAAATGTCCTCGTGTGTTGAAGACGCAGCGACCAGGGCAACCGGAACCGACGCCACTCGGACCCTGTCCTCAGTTACTGGCCGGATGATCTTCACCTCACCCCGGAAGAGAAGGACGCGTTCATGGCTTTCCTCTCAGAGATGAAAGCGGAACTGATGAGAAGAAACAAACATACCAGTACGTAACGAGATCACTGACCTGTTTAACTTGTGATTATTCAATATGTCAAATGAAGTAATTCATCATTATTTTAAAATTGTCTGTAAAATAAGCTCTACGGTTAAGATTATACGAACGTTAAGATTATACGAACGTGCTTGCCTCGGTCTAACTCCTCTTGGCTTGGCTATTCTTCGAACGATTGGCGTCCACGGGAAATTGAGGATACCAAATATCTCAGTGGCGGATCCAAGGGGGGGGGGGGGGGGGGGGTTCAGGGGGTCCGGACCCCCCCCTTTTCAAATCCATGTATAAGTTGGGATATACATTTACACCCCCCCCCCCCCCCCCCCCCCCCCACTGAGTGGAGAAAAATTGTTTTGGGACCCCCCCCCTTTCAAAAATCCTGGATCCGCCCCTGTATCTTATTGTAAACAATGTATATAAAAGTATCCAGACCACCTATACTAATAGACGATTGGTAAAGAGGGATGTGGATACTTTTATATACGTTGTTTACAGTAAGATATGTGGTATTCTTAATTTCCTGTGTGAGTGGCGTAGTGATGGATGTGTAACGGAGACAATCACAGCGAGCATTAGATTGTCAAAGGTTGAGATTCGTTTGAAAGGTGTATGAAACCATTTTTGTCAAACTAATAATTATTCTGTTTTGTTTTTACCTTGGTCCGTGAATAAATAAGCGAATAAATAAATGAATATCTCATTTGATTCCCGCTTTGATGTTTTTGGTGTGTATGATTGAACATACACCTTAGGTATAACTTGTTTAAATTCCAGTCATTCTCGATTGTGAAGCTCATTGCATGACTACATTTTTGTATCTTTGTTAACTAGAAAATAGTTTGTTAATGGTACGTATCACGTAGATGACTATTCTAAAGTCGAGATGTGTTAGTATTCTCTCACCTGCATCGTATCCTATTGCACACATACATAGTAAAGCAATAAAAGACACTCCTTGTTTGAAGGAGTGGAACCGGAAGTTCCAAAGCCGGAGCTTGGGAAGAAGCTGAAAGTGTCTGGTATCGACTTGCACGTGGATGAGAACATCAAGGTCCACCACACCGAGGAGTATCATTGCACCGAACCCCAAAAAGTCGACGATATAACGATACCCGCACAGCTGATTGTCCGAAGGGGTCAACAGTTCAAGATGACCATCAAGTTTGACCGCCCTTACAAAGCCCGGGTTAATGACGCCACTCTGATTTTTACACTAGGTAATGTTTTGTATAGTTCCCCCATGGCATTCTTCATTGCTCATAGGGGAACTTGTAGCACATCTGAGTGAGTGGAGATAATCTAAACGTGGTCCATAGGACTCCATAGAAATGTAAAAGAAGGCACGAGAACGATTGTTAGGGATGTTCACTGACACATAAAAAACAAACATTTTATAATGCTAGGATTCCAGTCTTGTTAGATGAAGCCTCTGTTAGAAAGTATAGTTTGAAAGAGTTTGTGTAACTACCATATAAGAAGAGTCGTTGATAATTTTGTGCATTCTACCTAACGCCCGTCTTCCCCTCCATCACATTCTTGTGATAAAGATATATTCAGTGAATTCAATGGTTTCATAATCTTGTACAGCTGTTTCCTAAACTCCTTGACCGGAATCTGCACCATCTCTGAACAAGGATGTAAATGTTTGAGTTTTCACGGGGCAAGTTTAAAATGGTAAAAAAGTCAATTTGAAAAGAGTTTGCAGATGCTGTTAAAGTACGACTATTTAATTATTTAAATATACGTTAAATACACGTTATCGTCAGTTGTAGTTCCAAGGTTTGTGTAATTATTGATCACGTCGTCACCACTCCTGTTGATAACCACCGGACTGATATTTTTCTCTAAAAGATGTCTTTGTTTTTGGAGAACAATCCAAATAATGTTAATGAAACCACTTGCAATTACTTCTGTTTATAAAAATATACTCTTTGTCAAAGAGTAGATGGCTATATAACCAGCAAACTGGAATTGAGAAATCCGTTTCGTTGAGGACTAACCCAATCATTAGTAAGTAAACTGATAGGTAAATGCGACAAGAGACCACCGTATGATTAAATGTAATGCTACATACTTACAACCTAAGAATGGGTATTCTTAACTGTGACTTGGAAACGCTTGTTTTCCCAAATCTCATTGGTTGAAAACATGATTCGATGGGAAAAGAATTCCAACACTTTGCGTTGAGGATTTAGTGTTTTTTTTCTATTCAGCAGTATATACAACTATATATGTACTCTATGAGTGTGAATGTTTATTTGCTTTATATAAAGCCTATCAATATTAAGTAAGAAATGAAGTTAATCTATTCCCAAAGAAATTGCTAAATTTTATAAAACAGAATAGAGTATTTGCCTTGCTTAAAAAATGAGGAAATAGCTTATAAAAATTCCAAATTCTAAATGATAATAATAAATTTATTATGTGCAATATATTTATATATATATGTGTGTGTGTGTGTGTGTGTGTATAAAATGTTCTTTCTTTATAATGCTGTGTCAAGCAAGGAAACAACTTCCAACGTTCATCTATAGTTTGAGTTCAATCCCTTCTTAGGAAGTGTAACTGGTGGACGAAAGAAGCTCACCCGAACGATGAAACTAATAGAGACGAAGCCGGACAAGGTGAAGAAGAACAAGTGGAGCGTCCACGTGGAGAAACAGGAGGAGACGTCGTTGACGGTGTCGGTCAATGTACCCGCTAAATGTGAAGTCGGCGAGTGGAAGCTCAGCGTTAAAACCATTGTGGACAGGGAAGGTGGCAAGGACCTAATCTGGCAGTATATGCATGCACACTCCGTCATTGTCCTGTTTAACCCATGGTGTCCTGGTAAGTCAACCACAAGACCTTGGGTAACATACGCTAGTTGTATCAACAGTAAGATAGACGTTAACACATGGTCCTAGCTGTCCAACCAAAGGTGTCCTGGTAAGTCAACCACAAGACCTTGTGTAACATACGCTAGTTGTATCAACAGTAAGAAAGACGTGAACACATGGTCCTAGCTGTCCAACCCCTGGTGTCCTGGTAAGTCAACCACAAGACCTTGGGTAACATACGCTAGTTGTATAAACAGTAAGATAGACGTTAACACATGGTCCTAGCTGTCCAACCCAAGGTGTCCTGGTAAGTCAACCACAATACCTTGGGTAACATACGCTAGTTGTATAAACAGTAAGATAGACGTTAACACATGGTCCTAGCTGTCCAACCCAAGGTGTCCTGGTAAGTCAACCACAAGACCTTGTGTAACATACGCTAGTTGTATAAACAGTAAGATAGACGTTAACACATGGTCCTAGCTGTCCAACCCCTGGTGTCCTGGTAAGTCAACCACAAGACCTTGTGTAACATACGCTAGTTGTATAAACAGTAAGATAGACGTTAACACATGGTCCTAGCTGTCCAACCCAAGGTGTCCTGGTAAGTCAACCACAAGACCTTGTGTAACATACGCTAGTTGTATAAACAGTAAGAAAGACGTGAACACATCGTTCTGTTCAACCCCTAGTGTCCTAGTAGGCCAACCACAATACCTTGGGTAACATACACAAGTTGTTTAAACAGTAAGAAAGACGCACCCGCATTGTCCTGTCCAACCCCTGGTGTCCTGGTAGGCCAACCACAAGACTTTGGGTAACATACGCCAGTTGTATAAACAGTATGACGTACACACAACTGCCATTTTGATGAAGTGTATTTGGAGTAAAAATAAAGCATTGTTTACATAGATTAGAAGAAAGCTATGTATATCAATATCAGGACCTGATTACATATATGCTGAACAAAGATGGCGTTTAATCAACCGTCAGATGAATTACCTGACAAACGAACAGTACGTAAAATTCACTATGAGTAAAATCATTGGTTAAACTATTTTATCAGTAAAATCAATGCTAACATTGACTGACTTTGCAACCTCGAGTAAAATAAACGCTGAGGTTTCTTAGGTAATAAATACATCTAAATATCTAAGAAGTTTCATATGACTTTGGCAGCACTCTCTCGTAAACATACATGATACGAAAACGATTCATCTGAGGGTTATTGGTTGGTCGAAAGGCTGCAGTGACGCTATTTTCAATCAGTAGAGCCCATTCACAATGTGATGTGTATCGATGGACTAGCTTTAGATCTGGGAAGTCTGTTGTCTGTCTGTCTGCAGATGATGGTGTATATGTGAAGGACCCGGACTGGCTGAAAGAAGCTGTACTAAACGAGCACGGCTGTGTGTATGTGGGCGGTGCCGAACATAACCATGCGAAGGATTGGTTTTTCGGACAGGTAATAGATCATCCACAAGATAAAGAGTGACCATCGGGAACATTTATTTGACATGACCCCGCAAATTATGAATAAATTCCCCTGCAAAATATTCGCTATGAGATATACTGTCCTCATATACTGGACAAAAGTATTAAGGGATATTTTTAAACTTTGAAATTATGAATAATGATGTATTTATTACTTGACATGCTGATGTAATATTGGTAATAATATATCTAATATCACTAACTTATTTTGTACAGTATAGAAAGATAGAGAAAAAAACCTGCAGTCTTATACAAATCTTGTACCAGGGTTAAACGTATACGCTCCGCTACACTTCATAACCTGGGTTACAACCCCAATCAAATTCTGGGAATTATCTTGAAATTACCCTTGAAAACAGTTGGTAAATCTACGTGTCCTAATGAAAACAGTTGGTAAATGTATGTGTTCTGATGAAAACAGTTGGTAAATATACGTGTCCTAATGAAAACAGTTGGTAAATGTATGTGCTCTGACGAAAACAGTTTGTAAATGTAAGTGTTCTAATGAAAACAGTGTAAATGTAAATGTTCTAATGAAAACAGTTTTTAAATGTATCTGTTCTGATGAAAACAGTTTGTAAATGTACGTGTTCTAATGAAAACAGTTTGTAAATTTATGTGTTCTGATGAAAACAGTTTGTAAATGTATATGGTGTAATCAAAACACTTAGTAAATGCATGTGTTCTAATGAAAACAGTTTGTAAATGTACATGTCCTAATGAAAACAGTTGGTACATGTCAATGTACGTGTTCTAATGAAAGCACTTGGTAAATATACGTCTCCTAATGAAACTAATTGGTACATGCAAATGTACGTTTTCTAATGAAAACAGTTGGTAAATATACGTATCTTAACGAAGTCCAATATGTTTCAGTTCAGGGACGGGATGGTTGATATCAGTCTCCATCTGCTGGGCAAGGCCTTCAAGAACAACAGCACTTCGCAGCTAGGCTACCCACAGAGGGTCGTCAGGGCACTCTCAGCCATTGTAAGCACTTTTCTCTTATGTCAAGCAGAAACCAAGGACTCTATATAGAATCTAATTAGAGAGTCCCCGCAGAAACCAAGGACTCTATATATAATCTAATTAGAAAGCCCCGCAGAAACCAAGGACTCTGTATAATATCTAATTAGAGAGTCCCCGCAGAAACCAAGAACTCTATATATAATCTAATTAGAGAGTCCCCGCAGAAACCAAGGACTCTATATAGAATCTAATTAGAGAGCCCCGCAGAAACCAATGACTCTATATAAAATCTAATTAGAGAGTCCCCGCAGAAACCAAGGACTCTATATAGAATCTAATTAGAGAGCCCCGCAGAAACCAAGGACTCTATATAGAATCTAATTAGAGAGCCCCGCAGAAACCAAGAACTCTAAATATTATTACTCGTCCGTGTAAGATACGGCAGTGTAATATTTATACGGCAATATTAAACTAGTGTAATACCGCCGCACATATGACGTCTAAATAGTTTGCGGTTATGACGTCACAATGGGAGTAACGTCGTCACAATGGCATCGGGCTTGCGGGAATCATAGTTTTGAGAGCCATGTCGGCTATTTTGCTGGATTATTGGTGGGCGAGTAATAAACAGAATACTAAACTCCCTTCTATTGAATACCATTTTTATTAAACTCGTGAATGATTTGATATTAAACTCGCTTTCGCTCGTTTTATACAAAATCATTAACTCGTTTAATAAAAATGGTATTAAATAGAAGGTCGTTTAGTATCCTCTATTAATCTAATTTGAGAGCCCCGCAGAAACCAAGGACTCTATATAGAATCTAATTAGAGAGTCCCGCAGAAACCAAGGACTCTATATAGAATCTAATTAGAGAGTCCTCGCAGAAACCAAGGACTTTATATAGAATCTCATTAGAGAGTCCCGCAGAAACCAAGGACTCTATATATAATCTAATTAGAGAGTCCCCGCAGAAACCAAGGACTCTATATAGAATCTAATTAGAGAGTCCCCGCAGAAACCAAGGACTCTATATATAATCTAATTAGAGAGCCCCGCAGAAACCAAGGACTCTATATAGAATCTAATTAGAGAGCCCCGCAGAAACCAAGGACTCTATATAGAATCTAATTAGAGAGTCCCCGCAGAAACCGAACAATGGTTGTCCATGACACAACGATTACAATTCCAATCTGTTTCAATCATTAACAGGTTTTTCCTTTAGAATTCGTCTTTATATTCGTATGAAGGGGATCGGCCAATACAAAAAGAATAGTAAATACAAAGTAAACGCCTGATAATGGTTTCTCATAATATCTGTGATAGAAAAAGAGGGTGTCTTAGATTATAACATATAACATTCACAGATCAATATAATAATGCAACTCGTCTTTGATTCTTTTACCATACACATGCAAAATACGTTGATGATACAAAACATTCTAGCCACCATGTCTCATGTATCTATAATTCTAAATACCCTCTATAATCCTTATACAAGATAGTCCTATTTTTGTGAGTTAGCAGTGTTTGATATTTGAAGGAATTAAAGGACATATATTATACAATACATAGTTTATTACATAAAGATTTGTGTTCATATGAAAAACTATATAAGGCCATTAAGTAATTCATACCATGTTCAGTTTAGATTTAGATGGTTTACTTGGGTGCCGGTCGAAAAAAAACGCTTTTCGAAGTATCCTAATTCACATTAATACAATTTTCAAATACAGTGGTTATATTTTCGATGAAATCTCACATACATTTATATTATAATCCGAAGTCTATGAGCTTTCATTTCTTTGGCAAAAGATCCAAATTGAAGTGAACATTTTCAATGAATTACTAAAACATAAAGTATATGTTTCATTTCCATACGCATGGTCATCGGCCACACGTGACACTATGTATGTAACTCAATTCACTTATATTCAGTTTGACATACTGTAAGCAACATACGACAGGAATGTGTAATTTAAATTTCAAAACGCCATGTCGGTCAATATCGTGTATCTGTCAGTTAGCACAATCACAGTACTTCATTGGTTTTCTGAATGGATACATATAAACTGCCAGTCAAGTCAGTCAGTCAAGAGCTTGTTAGACCAAAATCAAATACAAGTAAATTCATGAATCATTTACCTGTCCACATTAACTAGGCAGCAATCAATCTATAGTAATATTATCGTCCACTAGTACTTAATAGTACTTATAGAAAAATGCCTACCAATAATGTCCCTGTTTGTTGTCGTTTAGATAACACGTTACGTGTGTAGTAACAACATTTATCATATAATGGAGGGTGTTATCGATGCAATAAAACAATCTGATAAACTTGGTATCCAAATCTGATAAATATGCAAAACAGGTCAAAGGTCAAATACACGAACTACTTCATGCGAATTCTAAAACTGTTTACGTATCATTGAAAAGCGTAACCGGGAGTTTACCCGAGTATTTCCGCTTGAAAGAATGGATATTCGAAAACACGAAATCATCTGATATGGTACACTATGTGCATTTATAGTGTTAACAAAGTCAAGATAATTGTTGATTTGTTTTAAAAATCATTCAAAACTTCAGTGCGCTAACCAACAGCATCAGCAAGTAGCTGCAGTGTCCTGTGTACAAAATAATTTCTTGATATGTCACTACTGACGAGATGCTTATGAACTGATTGAAAATATCTCCATGAACAAGAAACCATGGACCAACTGTTGATTTTTTAAAGAATCGCGCACATGTGTTTTTAAAATTGTTTTAATTAAGAACTATTTTAGGCACTTCACAGCCGATGTCGTGACCATCACTTTGATGTACCGTCTGTGATATTACTCCGCTAAAACTAGGTCAATTCTCTTTCCACTTTTACTACAAAAACACGCTTATTTTAATAATGACATATATGATAAAGAGATTATTTACCTCGTGTGTTTCCGTATCATTAATATCATATATTTGGAATAAAAAATAATGTCTTGTGTATGTATATGTCGTTATATAAATAATTATTAAATTATTATTAGTAGTATCATGTTATATTATTAAGAAATTATTTATATTTTCCTTTGGTAATTATTTCATGTAACACTAACAAAACATAACCTAACCCTATTGCAGGTGAATTCTAACGACGACTACCAGGGATTCGGTGGGGTACTGCAAGGAAACTGGAGCGGAAACTACGGCGATGGGGTAAATCCGAGTAAATGGTCGGGCAGTGTCAGCATTCTGGAGAAATATGCCAAGGAAAAGAAACCTGTGAAGTATGGACAGTGCTGGGTTTTCTCTGGTGTACTCACCACAGGTTAGTCTAATATCCTGTAGCCAGTGAACTGCTAGGAGGTCACTGTATATCTGGTGTACTCACCACAGGTTAGTCTAATATCCTGTAGCCAGTGAACTGCTAGTAGGTCACTGTATATCTGGTGTACTCACCACGGGTTGGTCTAATATCCTGTAGCCAGTGCACTGCTAGGAGGTCACTGTATATCTGGTGTACTCACAACAGATTGGTATAATATCCTGTAGCCAGTGCACTGCTAGGAGGTCACTGTATATCTGGTGTACTCACCACAGGTTGGTCTAATATCCTGTAGCCAGTGCACTGTTAGGAGATCCCTGTATATCTGGTGTACTCACCACAGATTGGTCTAATATCCTGTAGCCAGTGCACTGCTGGGAGGTCACTGTATATCTGTTGTACTCACCACAGATTGGTCTAATATTCTGTAGCGAGTGCACTGCTGGGAGGTCGCTGTACATCTGGTGTACTCACCACATGTTGGTCTAATATCCTGTAGCCAGTGCACTGCTGGGAGGTCACTGTATATCTGGTGTACTCACCACAGGTTGGTCTAATATCCTGTAGCCAGTGCACTGCTAGGAGGTCACTGTACATCTAGTGTACTCACCACAGGTTGGTCTAATATCCTGTAGCCAGTGCACTGCTTTGAGGTCACTGTATATCTGGTGTACTCACCACAGATTGGTTAATATCCTGTAGCCAGTGCACTGCTTGGAGGTCACTGTACATCTGGTGTACTCACCACAGGTTGGTCTAATATCCTGTAGCCAGTGAACTGCTAGGAGGTCACTGTATATCTGGTGTACTCACCACAGGTTAGTCTAATATCCTGTAGCCAGTGAACTGCTAGTAGGTCACTGTATATCTGGTGTACTCACCACGGGTTGGTCTAATATCCTGTAGCCAGTGCACTGCTGGGAGGTCACTGTATATCTGGTGTACTCACCACAGGTTGGTCTAATATCCTGTAGCGAGTGCACTGTTAGGAGGTCACTGTATATCTGGTGTACTCACCACATGTTGGTCTAATATCCTGTAGCCAGTGCACTGCTGGGAGGTCACTGTATATCTGGTGTACTCACAACAGATTGGTATAATATCCTGTAGCCAGTGCACTGCTAGGAGGTCACTGTATATCTGGTGTACTCACCACAGGTTGGTCTAATATCCTGTAGCCAGTGCACTGCTAGGAGATCCCTGTATATCTGGTGTACTCACCACAGATTGGTCTAATATCCTGTAGCCAGTGCACTGCTGGGAGGTCACTGTATATCTGTTGTACTCACCACAGATTGGTCTAATATCCTGTAGCCAGTGCACTGCTGGGAGGTCACTGTATATCTGGTGAACTCACCACAGGTTGGTCTAATATCCTGTAGCCAGTTCACTGCTGGGAGGTCACTGTACATCTAGTGTACTCACCACAGGTTGGTCTAATATCCTGTAGCCAGTGCAGTGCTGGGAGGTCGATGTATATCTAGTGTACTCACCACAGGTTGGTCTAATATCCTGTAGCCAGTGCACTGCTTTGAGGTCACTGTATATCTGGTGTACTCACCACAGATTGGTTAATATCCTGTAGCCAGTGCACTGCTTGGAGGTCACTGTACATCTGGTGTACTCACCACAGGTTGGTCTAATATCCTGTAGCGAGTGCACTGCTAGGAGGTCACTGTATATCTGGTGTACTCACCACGGGTTAGTCTAATATCCTGTAGCCAGTGCAGTGCTGGGAGGTCACTGTACATCTGGTGTACTCACCACAGGTTGGTCTAATATCCTGTAGCGAGTGCACTGCTAGGAGGTCACTGTATATCTGGTGTACTCACCACAGGTTGGTCTAATATCCTGTAGCCAGTGCACTGCTGGGAGGTCGCTGTATATCTAGTGTACTCACCACGGGTTGGTCTAATATCCTGTAGCCGGTGCATTGCTGGGAGGTCACTGTATAGCTGGTGTACCCACCACAGGTTGGTCTAATATTCTGTAGCCAGTGCACTGCTAGGAGGTCACTGTATATCTGGTGTACTCTCCACAGGTTGGTCTAATATCCTGTAGCCAGAGCACTGCTAGGAGGTCACTGTACATCTAGTGTACTCACCACAGGTTGGTCTAATATCCTGTAGCCAGTGCACTGCTTTGAGGTCACTGTATATCTGGTGTACTCACCACAGATTGGTTAATATCCTGTAGCCAGTGCACTGCTGGGAGGTCACTGTACATCTGGTGTACTCACCACAGGTTGGTCTAATATCCTGTAGCGAGTGCACTGCTAGGAGGTCACTGTATATCTGGTGTACTCACCACGGGTTAGTCTAATATCCTGTAGCCAGTGCAGTGCTGGGATGTCACTGTACATCTGGTGTACTCACCACAGGTTGGTCTAATATCCTGTAGCGAGTGCACTGCTAGGAGGTCACTGTATATCTGGTGTACTCACCACAGGTTGGTCTAATATCCTGTAGCCAGTGCACTGCTGGGAGGTCGATGTATATCTAGTGTACTCACCACGGGTTGGTCTAATATCCTGTAGCCAGTGCACTGCTGGGAGGTCACTGTATAGCTGGTGTACCCACCACAGGTTGGTCTAATATTCTGTAGCCAGTGCACTGCTAGGAGGTCACTGTATATCTGGTGTACTCTCCACAGGTTGGTCTAATATCCTGTAGCCAGTGCACTGCTAGGAGGTCACTGTACATCTAGTGTACTCACCACAGGTTGGTCTAATATCCTGTAGCCAGTGCACTGCTTTGAGGTCACTGTATATCTGGTGTACTCACCACAGATTGGTTAATATCCTGTAGCCAGTGCACTGCTGGGAGGTCACTGTACATCTGGTGTACTCACCACAGGTTGGTCTAATATCCTGTAGCGAGTGCACTGCTAGGAGGTCACTGTATATCTGGTGTACTCACCACGGGTTAGTCTAATATCCTGTAGCCAGTGCAGTGCTGGGAGGTCACTGTACATCTGGTGTACTCACCACAGGTTAGTCTAATATCCTGTAGCGAGTGCACTGCTAGGAGGTCACTGTATATCTGGTGTACTCACCACAGGTTGGTCTAATATCCTGTAGCCAGTGCACTGCTGGGAGGTCGCTGTATATCTAGTGTACTCACCACGGGTTGGTCTAATATCCTGTAGCCAGTGCACTGCTGGGAGGTCACTGTATAGCTGGTGTTCCCACCACAGGTTGGTATAATATTCTGTAGCCAGTGCACTGCTAGGAGGTCACTGTATATCTGGTGTACTCACCACAGGTTGGTCTAATATCCTGTAGCCAGTGCACTGCTAGGAGGTCACTGTATATCTAGTGTACTCACCACAGGTTGGTCTAATATTCTGTAGCCAGTGCACTGCTTGGAGGTCGCTGTATATCTGGTGTACTCACCACAGGTTGGTCTAATATCCTGTCGCCAGTTCACTGCTAGGAGGTCACTGTATATCTGGTGTACTCACCACGGGTTGGTCTAATATCCTGTAGCGAGTGCACTGCTGGGAGGTCACTGTATATCTGGTGTACTCACCGAGGGTTGGTCTAATATTCTGTAGCGAGTGCACTGCTGGGAGGTCACTGTATATCTGGTGTACTCACCACGGGTTGGTCTAATATTCTGTAGCGAGTGCACTGCTAGGAGGTCGCTGTATATCTGGTGTACTCACCACAGGTTGGCCTAATATCCTGTAGCCAGTGCACTGCTGGGAGGTCGCTGTATATATGGTGTACTCACCACAGGTTGGTCTAATATCCTGTAGCCAGTGCACTGCTGGGAGGTCGCTGTAAATCTGATGTACTCACCACAGGTTGGTCTAATATTCTGTAGCCAGTGCACTGCTAGGAGGTCACTGTATATCTGGTGTACTCACCACGGGTTGGTCTAATATCCTGTAGCCAGTTCACTGCTGGGAGGTCACTGTATATCTGGTGTACTCACCACAGGTTGGTCTAATACCCTGTAGCCAGGGCACTGTTAGGAGGTCACTGTATATCTGGTGTACTCACCACGGGTTGGTCTAATATCCTCTAGCCCGTGCACTGCTGGGAGGTCGCTGTATATCTAGTGTACTCACCACAGGTTGGTCTAATATTCTGTAGCCAGTGCACTGCTTTGAGGTCACTGTATATCTGGTGTACTCACCACAGATTGGTTAATATCCTGTAGCCAGTGCACTGCTAGGAGGTCACTGTACATCTAGTGTACTCACCACAGGTTGGTCTAATATCCTGTAGCCAGTGCACTGCTTTGAGGTCACTGTATATCTGGTGTACTCACCACATATTGGTTAATATCCTGTAGCCAGTGCACTGCTGGGAGGTCACTGTACATCTGGTGTACTCACCACAGGTTGGTCTAATATCCTGTAGCGAGTGCACTGCTAGGAGGTCACTGTATATCTGGTGTACTCACCACGGGTTAGTCTAATATCCTGTAGCCAATGCAGTGCTGGGAGGTCACTGTACATCTGGTGTACTCACCACAGGTTGGTCTAATATCCTGTAGCGAGTGCACTGCTAGGAGGTCACTGTATATCTGGTGTACTCACCACAGGTTGGTCTAATATCCTGTAGCCAGTGCACTGCTGGGAGGTCGCTGTATATCTAGTGTACTCGCCACGGGTTGGTCTAATATCCTGTAGCCAGTGCACTGCTGGGAGGTCACTGTATAGCTGGTGTTCCCACCACAGGTTGGTATAATATTCTGTAGCCAGTGCACTGCTAGGAGGTCACTGTATATCTGGTGTACTCACCACAGGTTGGTCTAATATCCTGTAGCCAGTGCACTGCTAGGAGGTCACTGTATATCTAGTGTACTCACCACAGGTTGGTCTAATATTCTGTAGCCAGTGCACTGCTTGGAGGTCGCTGTATATCTGGTGTACTCACCACAGGTTGGTCTAATATCCTGTCGCCAGTTCACTGCTAGGAGGTCACTGTATATCTGGTGTACTCACCACGGGTTGGTCTAATATCCTGTAGCGAGTGCACTGCTGGGAGGTCACTGTATATCTGGTGTACTCACCACGGGTTGGTCTAATATTCTGTAACGAGTGCACTGCTGGGAGGTCACTGTATATCTGGTGTACTCACCACGGGTTGGTCTAATATTCTGTAGCGAGTGCACTGCTAGGAGGTCGCTGTATATCTGGTGTACTCACCACAGGTTGGCCTAATATCCTGTAGCCAGTGCACTGCTGGGAGGTCGCTGTATATATGGTGTACTCACCACAGGTTGGTCTAATATCCTGTAGCCAGTGCACTGCTGGGAGGTCACTGTATATCTAGTGTACTCACCACAGGTTGGTCTAATATTCTGTAGCCAGTGCACTGCTAGGAGGTCACTGTATATCTGGTGTACTCACCACGGGTTGGTCTAATATCCTGTAGCCAGTTCACTGCTGGGAGGTCACTGTATATCTGGTGTACTCATCACAGGTTGGTCTAATACCCTGTAGCCAGTGCACTGTTAGGAGGTCACTGTATATCTGGTGTACTCACCACATGTTGGTCTAATATCCTGTAGCCCGTGCACTGCTGGGAGGTCGCTGTATATCTAGTGTACTCACCACAGGTTGGTCTAATATTCTGTAGCGAGTGCACTGTTGGGAGGTCGCTGTATATCTGGTGTACTCACCACAGGTTGGTCTAATATCCTGTAGCCAGTGCACTGCTGGGAGGTCACTGTATATCTGATGAACTCACCACAGGTTGGTCTAATATCCTGTAGCCAGTGCACTGCTGGGAGGTCACTGTATATCTGGTGTACTCACCACATGTTGGTCTAATATCCTGTAGCCAGTTCACTGCTGGGAGGTCACTGTATATCTGGTGTACTCACCACAGGTTGGTCTAATATCCTGTAGCGAGTGCACTGCTAGGAGGTCACTGTATATCTGGTGTACTCACCACGGGTTGGTCTAATATTCTGTAGCGAGTGCACTGCTGGGAGGTCAGTGTATATCTGGTGTACTCACCACAGGTTGGTCTAATATCCTGTAGCCAGTGCACTGCTTTGAGGTCACTGTACATCTAGTGTACTCACCACAGGTTGGTCTAATATCCTGTAGCCAGTGCACTGCTTTGAGGTCACTGTATATCTGGTGTACTCACCACAGGTTGGTCTAATATCCTGTAGCGAGTGCACTGCTGGGAGGTCACTGTATATCTGGTGTACCCACCACAGGTTGGTCTAATATCCTGTAGCGAGTGCACTGCTGGGAGGTCGCTGTATATCTAGTGTACTCACCACAGGTTGGTCTAATATCCTGTAGCGAGTGCACTGCTGGGAGGTCACTGTATATCTAGTGTACCCACCACAGGTTGGTCTAATATCCTGTAGCGAGTGCACTGCTGGGAGGTCGCTGTATATCTGGTGTACTCACCAGAGGTTGGTCTAATATCCTGTAGCGAGTGCACTGCTAGTAGGTTACTGTATATCTGGTGTACCCACCACAGGTTGGTCTAATATCCTGTAGCGAGTGCACTGCTAGTAGGTCACTGTATATCTGGTGTACTCAACATGTTGGTCTAATATCCTGTAGCCAGTTCACTGCTGGGAGGTCACTGTATATCTGGTGTACTCACCACGGGTTGGTCTAATATCCTGTAGCCAGTTCACTGCTGGGAGGTCACTGCATATCTGGTGTACCCACCACAGGTTAGTCTAATATCCTGTAGCCAGTGCACTGCTGGGAGGTCACTGTATATCTGGTGTACTCACCACAGGTTGGTCTAATATCCTGTAGCCAGTGCACTGCTAGGAGGTCACTGTACATCTGGTGTACTCACCACAGGTTGGTCTAATATCCTGTAGCGAGTGCACTGCTGGGAGGTCACTGTATATCTGGTGTACTCACCACAGGTTGGTCTAATATCCTGTAGCCAGTGCACTGCTAGGAGGTCACTGTACATCTGGTGTACTCACCACATGTTGGTCTAATATCCTGTAGCCAGTGCACTGCTTTGAGGTCACTGTATACCTGGTGTACTCACCACGGGTTGGTCTAATATCCTGTAGCCAGTTCACTGCTGGGAGGTCACTGTATATCTGGTGTACTCACCACAGGTTGGTCTAATACCCTGTAGCCAGTGCACTGTTAGGAGGTCACTGTATATCTGGTGTACTCACCACATGTTGGTCTAATATCCTGTAGCCCGTGCACTGCTGGGAGGTCGCTGTATATCTAGTGTACTCACCACAGGTTGGTCTAATATCCTGTAGCCAGTGCACTGCTAGGAGATCCCTCTATATCTGGTGTACTCACCACAGATTGGTCTAATATCCTGTAGCCAGTGCACTGTTGGGAGGTCGCTGTATATCTGGTGTACTCACCACAGGTTGGTCTAATATCCTGTAGCCAGTGCACTGCTGGGAGGTCACTGTATATCTGATGAACTCACCACAGGTTGGTTTAATATCCTGTAGCCAGTCCACTGCTGGGAGGTCACTGTATATCTGGTGTACTCACCACATGTTGGTCTAATATCCTGTAGCCAGTTCACTGCTGGGAGGTCACTGTATATCTGGTGTACTCACCACAGGTTGGTCTAATATCCTGTAGCGAGTGCACTGCTAGGAGGTCGCTGTATATCTGGTGTACTCACCACAGGTTGGCCTAATATCCTGTAGCCAGTGCACTGCTGGGAGGTCGCTGTATATATGGTGTACTCACCACAGGTTGGTCTAATATCCTGTAGCCAGTGCACTGCTGGGAGGTCACTGTATATCTAGTGTACTCACCACAGGTTGGTCTAATATTCTGTAGCCAGTGCACTGCTAGGAGGTCACTGTATATCTGGTGTACTCACCACGGGTTGGTCTAATATCCTGTAGCCAGTTCACTGCTGGGAGGTCACTGTATATCTGGTGTACTCACCACAGGTTGGTCTAATACCCTGTAGCCAGTGCACTGTTAGGAGGTCACTGTATATCTGGTGTACTCACCACATGTTGGTCTAATATCCTGTAGCCCGTGCACTGCTGGGAGGTCGTTGTATATCTAGTGTACTCACCACAGGTTGGTCTAATATTCTGTAGCGAGTGCACTGTTGGGAGGTCGCTGTATATCTGGTGTACTCACCACAGGTTGGTCTAATATCCTGTAGCCAGTGCACTGCTGGGAGGTCACTGTATATCTGATGAACTCACCACAGGTTGGTCTACTATCCTGTAGCCAGTGCACTGTTAGGAGGTCGCTGTATATCTAGTGTACTCACCACAGGTTGGTCTAATATTCTGTAGCGAGTGCACTGTTGGGAGGTCACTGTATATCTGGTGTTCTCACCACAGGTTGGTCTAATATCCTGTAGCCAGTGCACTGCTGGGAGGTCACTGTATATCTAGTGTACTCACCACAGGTTGGTCTAATATTCTGTAGCCAGTGCACTGCTAGGAGGTCACTGTATATCTGGTGTACTCACCACGGGTTGGTCTAATATCCTGTAGCCAGTTCACTGCTGGGAGGTCACTGTATATCTGGTGTACTCACCACAGGTTGGTCTAATACCCTGTAGCCAGTGCACTGTTAGGAGGTCACTGTATATCTGGTGTACTCACCACATGTTGGTCTAATATCCTGTAGCCCGTGCACTGCTGGGAGGTCGTTGTATATCTAGTGTACTCACCACAGGTTGGTCTAATATTCTGTAGCGAGTGCACTGTTGGGAGGTCGCTGTATATCTGGTGTACTCACCACAGGTTGGTCTAATATCCTGTAGCCAGTGCACTGCTGGGAGGTCACTGTATATCTGATGAACTCACCACAGGTTGGTCTAATATCCTGTAGCCAGTGCACTGTTAGGAGGTCACTGTATAGCTGGTGTACTCACCACAGGTTGGTCTAATATCCTGTAGCGAGTGCACTGCTGGGAGGTCACTGTATATCTGATGAACTCACCACAGGTTGGTCTAATATCCTGTAGCCAGTGCACTGTTAGGAGGTCACTGTATAGCTGGTGTACTCACCACAGGTTGGTCTAATATCCTGTAGCGAGTGCACTGCTGGGAGGTCACTGTATATCTGGTGTACTCACCACGGGTTGGTCTAATATCCTGTAGCCAGTGCACTGCTTGGAGGTCGCTGTATATCTGGTGTACTCACCACATGTTGGTCTAATATCCTGTAGCCAGTTCACTGCTGGGAGGTCACTGTATATCTGGTGTACTCACCACAGGTTGGTCTAATATCCTGTAGCGAGTGCACTGCTAGGAGGTCACTGTATATCTGGTGTACTCACCACGGGTTGGTCTAATATTCTGTAGCGAGTGCACTGCTGGGAGGTCAGTGTATATCTGGTGTACTCACCACAGGTTGGTCTAATATCCTGTAGCCAGTGCACTGCTTTGAGGTCACTGTACATCTAGTGTACTCACCACAGGTTGGTCTAATATCCTGTAGCCAGTGCACTGCTTTGAGGTCAATGTATATCTGGTGTACTCACCACAGGTTGGTCTAATATCCTGTAGCGAGTGCACTGCTGGGAGGTCACTGTATATCTGGTGTACCCACCACAGGTTGGTCTAATATCCTGTAGCGAGTGCACTGCTGGGAGGTCGCTGTATATCTAGTGTACTCACCACAGGTTGGTCTAATATCCTGTAGCGAGTGCACTGCTGGGAGGTCACTGTATATCTGGTGTACTCACCACAGGTTGGTCTAATATCCTGTAGCGAGTGCACTGCTGGGAGGTCACTGTATATCTAGTGTACCCACCACAGGTTGGTCTAATATCCTGTAGCGAGTGCACTGCTGGGAGGTCGCTGTATATCTGGTGTACTCACCAGAGGTTGGTCTAATATCCTGTAGCGAGTGCACTGCTAGTAGGTCACTGTATATCTGGTGTACCCACCACAGGTTGGTCTAATATCCTGTAGCGAGTGCACTGCTAGTAGGTCACTGTATATCTGGTGTACTGAAAATGTTGGTCTAATATCCTGTAGCCAGTTCACTGCTGGGAGGTCACTGTATATCTGGTGTACTCACCACGGGTTGGTCTAATATCCTGTAGCCAGTTCACTGCTGGGAGGTCACTGTATATCTAGTGTACTCACCACAGGTTGGCCTAATATCCTGTAGCGAGTGCACTGCTGGGAGAACAATTTATATCTAGTGTACTCACCACAGGTTGGTCTAATATCCTGTAACCAGTGCACTGCTAGGAGGTCACTGTATATCTGGTGTACTCACCAGAGGTTGGTCTAATATCCTGTAGCGAGTGAACTGCTGGGAGGTCACTGTATATCTGGTGTACCCACCACAGGTTGGTCTAATATCCTGTAGCGAGTGCACTGCTGGGAGGTCGCTGTATATATGGTGTACTCACCAGAGGTTGGTCTAATATCCTGTAGCCAGTTCACTGCTAGTAGGTCACTGTATATCTGGTGTACTCACCACAGGTTGGTCTAATATTCTGTAGCGAGTGCACTGCTAGTAGGTCACTGTATATCTGGTGTACTCACCACAGGTTGGTCTAATATCCTGTAGCGAGTGCACTGCTGGGAGGTCACTGTATATCTAGTGTACCCACCACAGGTTGGTCTAATATCCTGTAGCGAGTGCACTGCTAGTAGGTCACTGTATATCTGGTGTACCCACCACAGGTTGGTCTAATATCCTGAAGCGAGTGCACTGCTAGTAGGTCACTGTATATCTGGTGTACTCACCACAGGTTGGTCTAATATCCTGTAGCGAGTGCACTGCTGGGAGGTCGCTGTATATATGGTGTACTCACCAGAGGTTGGTCTAATATCCTGTAGCGAGTGCACTGCTAGTAGGTCACTGTATATCTGGTGTACTCACCACAGGTTGGTCTAATATCCTGTAGCGAGTGCACTGCTGGGAGGTCACTGTATATCTAGTGTACCCACCACAGGTTGGTCTCATATCCTGTAGCGAGTGCACTGCTAGTAGGTCACTGTATATCTGGTGTACCCACCACAGGTTGGTCTAATATCCTGAAGCGAGTGCACTGCTAGTAGGTCACTGTATATCTGGTGTACTCACCACAGGTTGGTCTATTATCCTGTAGCGAGTGCACTGCTGGGAGGTCACTGTATATCTAGTGTACTCACCACAGGTTGGTCTAATATCCTGTAGCCAGTGCACTGCTAGGAGGTCACTGTATATCTAGTGTACTTACCACAGGTTTGTCTATTATCCTGTAGCGAGTGCACTGCTGGGAGGTCACTGTATATCTGGTGTACTCACCACAGATTGGTTAATATCCTGTAGCCAGTGCACTGCTGGGAGGTCACTGTATATCTGGTGTACTCACCAGAGGTTGGTCTAATATCCTGTAGCGAGTGCACTGCTGGGAGGTCACTGTATATCTAGTGTACCCACCACAGGTTGGTCTAATATCCTGGAGCCAGTGCACTGCTGGGAGGTCACTGTATATCTGGTGTACTCACCACAGGTTGGTCTAATATCCTGTAGCCAGTTCACTGCTGGGAGGTCACTGTATATCTGGTGTACTCACCACAGGTTGGTCTAATATCCTGTAGCGAGTGCACTGCTGGGAGGTCACTGTATATCTAGTGTACCCACCACAGGTTGGTCTAATATCCTGTAGCGAGTGCACTGCTGGGAGGTCAATGTATATCTAGTGTACTCACCACAGGTTGGTCTAATATCCTGTAGCCAGTGCACTGCTAGGAGGTCACTGTATATCTGGTGTACTCACCACAGGTTGGTCTAATATCCTGTAGCCAGTGCACTGCTGGGAGGTCACTGTATATCTGGTGTACTCACCACGGGTTGGTCTAATATCCTGTAGCCAGTGCACTGTTAAGAGGTCACTGTATAGCTGGTGTACCCACCACAGGTTGGTCTAATATCCTGTAGCCAGTTCACTGCTGGGAGGTCACTGTATATCTGGTGTACTCACCACGGGTTGGTCTAATATCCTGTAGCCAGTGCACTGCTAGGAGGTCACTGTACATCTAGTGTACTCACCACAGGTTGGTCTAATATCCTGTAGCCAGTTCACTGCTGGGAGGTCACTGTATATCTGGTGTACCCACCACAGGTTGGTCTAATATTCTGTAGCGAGTGCACTGCTGGGAGGTCGCTGTATATCTGGTGTACTCACCACAGGTTGGTCTAATATCCTGTAGCCAGTGCACTGCTGGGAGGTCGCTGTATATCTGGTGTACTCACCACAGGTTGGACTAATATCCTGTAGCCAGTGCACTGCTGGGAGGTCACTGTATATCTGGTGTACTCACCACGGGTTGGTCTAATATCCTGTAGCCAGTGCACTGCTAGGAGGTCACTGTATATCTGGTGTACTCACCACATGTTGGTTTAATATTCTGTAGCCAGTGCACCGCTGGGAGGTCACTGTATATCTGGTGAACTCACCACAGGTTGGTTTAATATTCTGTAGCCAGTGCACTGCTGGGAGGTCACTGTATATCTAGTGTACTCACCACAGGTTGGTCTAATATCCTGTAGCCAGTTCACTGCTGGGAGGTCACTGTATATCTGGTGTACTCACCACAGGTTGGTCTAATATCCTGTAGCCAGTGCACTGCTGGGAGGTCACTGTATATCTGGTGTACTCACCACAGGTTGGTCTAATATTCTGTAGCCAGTGCACTGCTGGGAGGTCACTGTATATCTGGTGTACTCACCACGGGTTGGTCTAATATCCTGTAGCCAGTGCACTGTTAGGAGGTCACTGTATAGCTGGTGTACCCACCACAGGTTGGTCTAATATCCTGTAGCATGTTCACTGCTGGGAGGTCACTGTATATCTGGTGTACTCACCACATGTTGGTCTAATATCCTGTAGCCAGTGCACTGCTAGGAGGTCACTGTACATCTAGTGTACTCACCACAGGTTGGTCTAATATCCTGTAGCCAGTTCACTGCTGGGAGGTCACTGTATATCTGGTGTACCCACCACAGGTTGGTCTAATATTCTGTAGCGAGTGCACTGCTGGGAGGTCGCTGTATATCTGGTGTACTCACCACAGGTTGGTCTAATATCCTGTAGCCAGTGCACTGCTGGGAGGTCACTGTATATCTAGTGTACTCACCACAGGTTGGTCTAATATCCTGTAGCCAGTGCACTGCTGGGAGGTCGCTGTATATCTGGTGTACTCACCACAGGTTTGACTAATATCCTGTAGCCAGTGCACTGCTGGGAGGTCACTGTATATCTGGTGTACTCACCACAGGTTGGTCTAATATCCTGTAGCCAGTTCACTGCTGGGAGGTCACTGTATATCTGGTGTACTCACCACAGGTTGGTCTAATATCCTGTAGCCAGTGCACTGCTGGGAGGTCGATGTATATCTAGTGTACTTACCACAGGTTGGTCTAATATCCCGTAGCGAGTGCACTGCTGGGAGGTAACTGTATATCTAGTGTACCCACCACAGGTTGGTCTAATATCCTGTAGCGAGTGCACTGCTGGGAGGTCACTGTATATCTAGTGTACTCACCACAGGTTGGTCTAATATCCTGTAGCCAGTGCACTGCTAGGAGGTCACTGTATATCTAGTGTACTCACCACAGGTTGGTCTATTATCCTGTAGCGAGTGCACTGCTGGGAGGTCACTGTATATCTGGTGTACTCACCACAGGTTGGTCTAATATCCTGTAGCGAGTGCACTGCTGGGAGGTCACTGTATATCTAGTGTACTCACCACAGGTTGGTCTAATATCCTGTAGCCAATGCACTGCTGGGAGGTCACTGTATATCTGGTGTACTCACCACGGGTTGGTCTAATATCCTGTAGCCAGTGCACTGTTAGGAGGTCACTGTATAGCTGGTGTACCCACCACAGGTTGGTCTATTATCCTGTAGCGAGTGCACTGCTGGGAGGTCACTGTATATCTGGTGTACTCACCACAGGTTGGTCTAATATCCTGTAGCCAGTGCACTGCTGGGAGGTCACTGTATATCTGGTGTACTCACCACAGATTGGTCTAATATCCTGTAGCCAGTGCACTGCTGGGAGGTCACTGTATATCTGGTGTACTCACCACGGGTTGGTCTATTATCCTGTAGCGAGTGCACTGCTGGGAGGTCACTGTATATCTGGTGTACTCACCACAGGTTGGTCTAATATCCTGTAGCCCGTGCACTGCTGGGAGGTCACTGTATATCTGGTGTACTCACCACGGGTTGGTCTATTATCATGTAGCGAGTGCACTGCTGGGAGGTCACTGTATATCTGGTGTACTCACCACAGGTTGGTCTAATATCCTGTAGCCAGTGCACTGCTGGGAGGTCACTGTATATCTGGTGTACTCACCACGGGTTGGTCTATTATCCTGTAGCGAGTGCACTGCTGGGAGGTCACTGTATATCTGGTGTACTCACCACAGGTTGGTCTAATATCCTGTAGCCAGTGCACTGCTGGGAGGTCACTGTATATCTGGTGTACTCACCACGGGTTGGTCTAATATCCTGTAGCCAGTGCACTGTTAGGAGGTCACTGTATAGCTGGTGTACCCACCACAGGTTGGTCTAATATCCTGTAGCCAGTTCACTGCTGGGAGGTCACTGTATATCTGGTGTACTCACCACATGTTGGTCTAATATCCTGTAGCGAGTGCACTGCTGGGAGGTCACTGTACATCTAGTGTACTCACCACAGGTTGGTCTAATATCCTGTAGCCAGTTCACTGCTGGGAGGTCACTGTATATCTGGTGTACTCACCACATGTTGGTCTAATATCCTGTAGCCAGTGCACTGCTAGGAGGTCACTGTACATCTAGTGTACTCACCACAGGTTGGTCTAATATCCTGTAGCCAGTTCACTGCTGGGAGGTCACTGTATATCTGGTGTACCCACCACAGGTTGGTCTAATATTCTGTAGCGAGTGCACTGCTGGGAGGTCGCTGTATATCTGGTGTACTCACCACAGGTTGGTCTAATATCCTGTAGCCAGTGCACTGCTGGGAGGTCACTGTATATCTAGTGTACTCACCACAGGTTGGTCTAATATCCTGTAGCCAGTGCACTGCTGGGAGGTCGCTGTATATCTGGTGTACTCACCACAGGTTGGTCTAATATCCTGTAGCCAGTGCACTGCTGGGAGGTCACTGTATATCTGGTGTACTCACCAGAGGTTGGTCTAATATTCTGTAGCGAGTGCACTGCTAGGAGGTCGCTGTATATCTGGTGTACTCACCACAGGTTGGTCTAATATCCTGTAGCCAGTGCACTGTTAGGAGGTCACTGTATAGCTGGTGTACTCACCACAGGTTGGTCTAATATCCTGTAGCCCGTGCACTGCTGGGAGGTAGCTGTATATCTAGTGTACTCACCACAGGTTGGTCTAATATTCTGTAGCCCGTGCACTGCTGGGAGGTCGCTGTATATCTAGTGTACCCACCACAGGTTGGTCTAATATCCTGTAGCCAGTGCACTGCTGGGAGGTCACTGTATATCTGGTGAACTCACCACAGGTTGGTCTAATATCCTGTAGCGAGTGCACTGCTAGGAGGTCGCTGTATATCTGGTGTACTCACCACAGGTTGGTCTAATATCCTGTAGCCAGTGCACTGCTAGGAGGTCGCTGTATATCTGGTGTACTCACCACAGGTTGGTCTAATATCCTGTAGCCAGTGCACTGCTTTGAGGTCACTGTATATCTGGTGTACTCACCACAGGTTGGTCTAATATCCTGTAGCGAGTGCACTGCTAGGAGGTCGCTGTATATCTGGTGTACTCACCACAGGTTGGTCTAATATCCTGTAGCCAGTGCACTGTTAGGAGGTCGCTGTATATCTAGTGTACTCACCACAGGTTGGTCTAATATCCTGTAGCCAGTGCACTGCTGGGAGGTCGCTGTACATCTCGTGTATTCACCACAGGTTGGTCTAATATCCTGTAGCCAGTGCACTGCTAGGAGGTCACTGTATATCTGGTGTACCCACCACAGGTTGGTCTAATATCCTGTAGCCAGTGCACTGCTAGGAGGTCACTGTATATCTGGTGTACTCACCACAGGTTGGTCTAATATCCTGTAGCCAGTGCACTGCTGGGAGGTCACTGTATATCTGGTGTACTCACCACAGGTTGGTCTAATATCCTGTAGCCAGTGCACTGCTAGGAGGTCACTGTATATCTGGTGTACCCACCACAGGTTGGTCTAATATCCTGTAGCCAGTGCACTGCTGGCAGGTCACTGTATATCTGGTGTACCCACCACAGGTTGGTCTAATATCCTGTAGCCAGTGCACTGCTAGGAGGTCACTGTATATCTGGTGTACTCACCACAGGTTGGTCTAATATCCTGTAGCCAGTGCACTGCTTTGAGGTCACTGTATATCTGGTGTACTCACCACAGGTTGGTCTAATATTCTGTAGCGAGTGCACTGCTGGGAGGTCGCTGTATATCTGGTGTACTCACCACAGGTTGGTCTAATATCCTGTAGCCAGTGCACTGCTGGGAGGTCGCTGTATATCTAGTGTACTCACCACAGGTTGGTCTAATATCCTGTAGCCAGTGCACTGCTGGGAGGTCGCTGTATATCTGGTGTACTCACCACAGGTTGGTCTAATATTCTGTAGCGAGTGCACTGCTGGGAGGTCAGTGTATATCTGGTGTACTCACCACAGGTTGGTCTAATATCCTGTAGCCAGTGCACTGTTAGGAGGTCACTGTATATCTGGTGTACTCACCACATGTTGGTCTAATATCCTGTAGCCCGTGAATTGCTATGAGGTCACTGTATATCTGGTGTACCCACCACAGGTTGGTCTAATATCCTGTAGCCAGTTCACTGTTAGGAGGTCACTGTATATCTGGTGTACTCACCACATGTTGGTCTAAAATCCTGTAGCCCGTGAATTGCTATGAGGTCACTGTATATCTGGTGTACCCACCACAGGTTGGTCTAATATCCTGTAGCCAGTTCACTGTTAGGAGGTCACTGTATATCTAGTGTACTCACCACAGATTGGTCTAATATCCTGTAGCCAGTGCACTGCTGGGAGGTCACTGTATATCTGGTGTACTCACCACAGGTTGGTCTAATATCCTGGAGCCAGTGCACTGCTGGGAGGTCACTGTATATCTGGTGTACCCACCACAGGTTGGTCTAATATCCTGTAGCCAGTTCACTGTTAGGAGGTCACTGTATATCTGGTGTACTCACCACATGTTGGTCTAATATCCTGTAGCCCGTGAATTGCTATGAGGTCACTGTATATCTGGTGTACCCACCACAGGTTGGTCTAATATCCTGTAGCCAGTTCACTGTTAGGAGGTCACTGTATATCTAGTGTACTCACCACAGATTGGTCTAATATCCTGTAGCCAGTGCACTGCTGGGAGGTCACTGTATATCTGGTGTACTCACCACAGGTTGGTCTAATATCCTGTAGCCAGTGCACTGCTGGGAGGTCACTGTATATCTGGTGTACCCACCACAGGTTGGTCTAATATCCTGTAGCCAGTTCACTGTTAGGAGGTCACTGTATATCTAGTGTACTCACCACAGATTGGTCTAATATCCTGTAGCCAGTGCACTGCTGGGAGGTCACTGTATATCTGGTGTACTCACCACAGGTTGGTCTAATATCCTGGAGCCAGTGCACTGCTGGGAGGTCACTGTATATCTGGTGTACTCACCACAGGTTGGTCTAATATTCTGTAGCCAGTTCACTGCTGGGAGGTCACTGTATATATGGTGTACTCACCACAGGTTGGTCTAATATCCTGTAGCCAGTGCACTGCTAGTAGGTCACTGTATATCTGGTGTACTCACCACGGGTTGGTCTAATATCCTGTAGCCAGTGCACTGTTAAGAGGTCACTGTATATCTGGTGTACCCACCACAGGTTGGTCTAATATCCTGTAGCCAGTGCACTGTTAAGAGGTCACTGTATATCTGGTGTACCCACCACAGGTTGGTCTAATATCCTGTAGCCAGTTCACTGCTGGGAGGTCACTGTATATCTGGTGTACTCACCACGGGTTGGTCTAATATCCTGTAGCCAGTGCACTGTTAAGAGGTCACTGTATATCTGGTGTACCCACCACAGGTTGGTCTAATATCCTGTAGCCAGTTCACTGCTGGGAGGTCACTGTATATCTGGTGTACTCACCACATGTTGGTCTAATATCCTGTAGCCAGTGCACTGCTAGGAGGTCACTGTATATCTGGTGTACTCACCACAGGTTGGTCTAATATCCTGTAGCCAGTGCACTGCTAGGAGGTCACTGTACATCTTGTGTACTCACCACGGGTTGGTCTAATATCCTGTAGCCAGTGCACTGCTAGGAGGTCACTGTATATCTGGTGTACTCACCACAGGTTGGTATAATATCCTGTAGCCAGTGCACTGCTGGGAGGTCACTGTATATCTGGTGTACTCACCACAGGTTGGTCTAATATCCTGTAGCCAGTGCACTGCTGGGAGGTCACTGTATATCTGGTGTACTCACCACGGGTTGGTCTAATATCCTGTAGCCAGTTCACTGCTGGGAGGTCACTGTATATCTGGTGTACTCACCACAGGTTGGTCTAATATCCTGTAGCCAGTGCACTGCTGGGAGGTCACTGTATATCTGGTGTACTCACCACAGGTTGGTCTAATATCCTGTAGCCAGTGCACTGCTTTGAGGTCACTGTATATCTGGTGTACTCACCACAGGTTGGTCTAATATCCTGTAGCCAGTGCACTGCTGGGAGGTCACTGTATATCTGGTGTACCCACCACAGGTTGGTCTAATATCCTGTAGCCAGTGCACTGCTTTGAGGTCACTGTATATCTGGTGTACTCACCACAGGTTGGTCTAATATTATGTAGCGAGTGCACTGCTGGGAGGTCGCTGTATATCTGGTGTACTCACCACAGGTTGGTCTAATATCCTGTAGCCAGTGCACTGCTGGGAGGTCGCTGTATATCTAGTGTACTCACCACAGGTTGGTCTAATATCCTGTAGCCAGTGCACTGCTGGGAGGTCACTGTATATCTGGTGTACTCACCACAGGTTGGTCTAATATCCTGTAGCCCGTGAATTGCTAGGAGGTCACTGTATATCTGGTGTACCCACCACAGGTTGGTCTAATATCCTGTAGCCAGTTCACTGCTGGGAGGTCACTGTATATCTGGTGTACTCACCACAGGTTGGTCTAATATCCTGTAGCCAGTGCACTGCTAGGAGGTCACTGTACATCTGGTGTACTCACCACATGTTGGTCTAATATCCTGTAGCCAGTGCACTGCTTTGAGGTCACTGTATACCTGGTGTACCCACCACAGGTTGGTCTAATATCCTGTAGCCAGTGCACTGCTATGAGGTCACTGTATATCCAGAAGGAAGTTAATTAATATTTATTTTTTAAATCATGAGGACTGAAATGTACATGATCCCCCAGTTCAATTGTTTGTAAAGTGCTTGGTATTTAATATATCACATCTACGTTATCATTTCGATCAAATGTTTGTAAAGTTGATATTGAATATCACATCATATCATGTCGCATATATTCACCATTCAATTTATCTCATTAAACTGTACCATTTCCCCATTCAGTATATCTCACTTAACTGTACCATTTCCCCATTCAGTATGTCGCACTAAACTGTACCATTTCCCTTTTCAGTCTGTCGAGCCCTGGGTATTCCGTGTCGAAGTGTGACGAACTTTGAGTCTGCGCATAACACGGACGAGCTTTACCTGAGCTGTGACGTCATCAACAGGAAGAACAGCAAGGGGGTCTGGGTCGAGGATACAGATGACTCGGTCTGGTACGTACACACAGAACACTGTTCCCTTGGGCAGGCTGAAGTTAGCAAGTTATTGGTCATCAGTATACATGAAGGCCGCATGCTTCCACTTAAAGATAGAGGCGACGATGAAATAAAATATTTTAGAATTCGCTTATTTCTTCAAAATAGCAAGTTTATTACGTTTTTTTTTATCCCAAAAGGAAAGAAAATCTGGGGGTCACCGTATGATTAAAAGAGTTATCGGAATTAATAGTAGTACCTCTGTCAGGAAATTGACCTATTTTGGACAGATTTCGTCTACTTAAATGAAGCGATTAAACTCCTTTCAGATACAATTTAACTACAAACACGAATACATAGCAATCTATATTTTGAAAATTAATGACACTGTTAAGGGAAACAAAATTAAATAAGCTCTTTTTACATTTTACTGACACACTTATTTTATATGTTACTAAAATTGTAATATAAATTAACAAACGAATTCAGAGATAATAATAGGGGTCACCGAACGTTTTTCATCACTCAAACGTCATTTATAAAATTACATACATAAACGTAAAAACCTGATGTCACGACAGTTTTGATCAATTCAAGTGTAACTTTGACTGCCTAACAAGTAATTATTATTGAATATAAGATCTATAAGAGTACTTGATTTAAGAACAACTATCAGTTGATCATACAAGGTGATTTATATTCATCACTTAATTGAGATATGTATGTAAATGTCAGAACACACATAGTAACATATTTACCGCGACAATAGGTGACGATAACGTCACGCGGCATGTCGTAAAATGACCGTTAAAATATAAATGTTTTCCGTTACTTTATTGATAAAACTAAGCTTGAACAAATTTTATACGTATTTTTTGAGAATTATTCATAACAATAAATCGTTGTCGCAAAACATTACCGTCAGTGAGATTGATTTCTTCGTCCCATCTCTCCTTAATATCAACTGATTGGGAGGCACATGGTTCCATATGATGGATAATCTCTAATAGTATCAACTGGTTGGGAGACACATGGTTCCACATGATGGATAATCTCTAATAGTATCAACTGGTTGGGAGGCACATGTTTCCATATGATTGATAATCTCTAATAGTATCAACTGGTTGGGAGGCACATGTTTCCTTATGATTGATAATCTCTAATAGTATCAACTGGTTGGGAGGCACATGGTTCCACGTGATGGATAATCTCTAATAGTATCAACTGGTTGGGAGGCACATGTTTCCTTATGATTGATAATCTCTAATAGTATCAACTGGTTGGGAGGCACATGGTTCCACGTGATGGATAATCTCTAATAGTATCAACTGGTTGGGAGACACATGGTTCCACATGATGGATAATCTCTAATAGTATCAACTGGTTGGGAGGCACATGTTTCCATATGATTGATAATCTCTAATAGTATCAACTGGTTGGTAGACACATGTTTCCATATGATGGATAATCTCTAATAGTATCAACTGGTTGGTAGACACATGTTTCCATATGATTGATAATCTCTAATAGTATCAACTGGTTGGGAGGCATATGTTTCCTTATGATTGATAATCTCTAATAATATCAACTGATTGGGAGGCACATGGTTCCATATGATGGATAATCTCTAATAGTATCAACTGGTTGGGAGACACATGGTTCCACATGATGGATAATCTCTAATAGTATCAACTGGCTGGTAGACACATGGTTCCACATGATGGATAATCTCTAATAGTATCAAATGGTTGGTAGACACTTGGTTCCACAAGGTGGATAATCTCTAATAGTATCAACTGGTTGGGAGACACATGGTTCCACATGATGGATAATCTCTAATAGTATCACCTGGTTGGGAGACAGATGGTTCCAAATGGTGGATAATCTCTAATAGTATCAATTGGTTGGGAGACACACGGTTCCACATGATTGATAATCTCTAATAGTATCAACTGGTTGGGAGGCACATGTTTCCTTATGATTGATAATCTCTAATAGTATCAATTGGTTGGGAGACACATGGTTCCACATGATGGATAATCTCTAATAGTATCAACTGGTTGGGAGGCACATGTTTCCATATGATTGATAATCTCTAATAGTATCAACTGGTTGGGAGGCACATGTTTCCTTATGATTGATAATCTCTAATAGTATCAACTGGTTGGGAGGCACATGGTTCCACATGATGGATAATCTCTAATAGTATCATCTGGTTGGGAGGCACATGTTTCCATATGATTGATAATCTCTAATAGTATCAACTGGTTGGGAGGCACATGTTTCCATATGATTGATAATCTCTAATAGTATCAACTGGTTGGGAGGCACATGTTTCCTTATGATTGATAATCTCTAATAGTATCAACTGATTGGGAGGCACATGGTTCCATATGATGGATAATCTCTAATAGTATCACCTGGTTAGGAGACACATGGTTCCACATGATGGATAATCTCTAATAGTATCAAATGGTTGGTAGACACATGGTTCCACATGATGGATAATCTCTAATAGTATCAAATGGTTGGTAGACACTTGGTTCCACATGGTGGATAATCTCTAATAGTATCAACTGGTTGGGAGACACATGGTTCCACATGATGGATAATCTCTAATAGTATCAACTGGTTGGGAGACACAGGGTTCCAAATGGTGGATAATCTCTAATAGTATCAATTGGTTGGGAGACACATGGTTCCACATGATGGATAATCTCTAATAGTATCAACTGGTTGGGAGGCACATGTTTCCATATTATTGATAATCTCTAATAGTATCAACTGGTTGGGAGGCACATGTTTCCTTATGATTGATAATCTCTAATAGTATCAATTGGTTGGGAGACACATTGTTCCACATGATGGATAATCTCTAATAGTATCAACTGGTTGGGAGGCACATGTTTCCTTATGATTGATAATCTCTAATAGTATCAACTGGTTGGGAGGCACATGGTTCCACGTGATGGATAATCTCTAATAGTATCAACTGGTTGGGAGACACATGGTTCCACATGATGGATAATCTCTAATAGTATCAACTGGTTGGGAGGCACATGTTTCCATATGATTGATAATCTCTAATAGTATCAACTGGTTGGTAGACACATGTTTCCATATGATGGATAATCTCTAATAGTATCAACTGGTTGGTAGACACATGTTTCCATATGATTGATAATCTCTAATAGTATCAACTGGTTGGGAGGCATATGTTTCCTTATGATTGATAATCTCTAATAATATCAACTGATTGGGAGGCACATGGTTCCATATGATGGATAATCTCTAATAGTATCAACTGGTTGGGAGACACATGGTTCCACATGATGGATAATCTCTAATAGTATCAACTGGCTGGTAGACACATGGTTCCACATGATGGATAATCTCTAATAGTATCAAATGGTTGGTAGACACTTGGTTCCACAAGGTGGATAATCTGTAATAGTATCAACTGGTTGGGAGACACATGGTTCCACATGATGGATAATCTCTAATAGTATCAACTGGTTGGGAGACAGATGGTTCCAAATGGTGGATAATCTCTAATAGTATCAATTGGTTGGGAGACACACGGTTCCACATGATTGATAATCTCTAATAGTATCAACTGGTTGGGAGGCACATGTTTCCTTATGATTGATAATCTCTAATAGTATCAATTGGTTGGGAGACACATGGTTCCACATGATGGATAATCTCTAATAGTATCAACTGGTTGGGAGGCACATGTTTCCATATGATTGATAATCTCTAATAGTATCAACTGGTTGGGAGGCACATGTTTCCTTATGATTGATAATCTCTAATAGTATCAACTGGTTGGGAGGCACATGGTTCCACGTGATGGATAATCTCTAATAGTATCATCTGGTTGGGAGGCACATGTTTCCATATGATTGATAATCTCTAATAGTATCAACTGGTTGGGAGGCACATGTTTCCATATGATTGATAATCTCTAATAGTATCAACTGGTTGGGAGGCCCATGTTTCCTTATGATTGATAATCTCTAATAGTATCAACTGATTGGGAGGCACATGGTTCCATATGATGGATAATCTCTAATAGTATCACCTGGTTAGGAGACACATGGTTCCACATGATGGATAATCTCTAATAGTATCAAATGGTTGGTAGACACATGGTTCCACATGATGGATAATCTCTAATAGTATCAAATGGTTGGTAGACACTTGGTTCCACATGGTGGATAATCTCTAATAGTATCAACTGGTTGGGAGACACATGGTTCCACATGATGGATAATCTCTAATAGTATCAACTGGTTGGGAGACACAGGGTTCCAAATGGTGGATAATCTCTAATAGTATCAATTGGTTGGGAGACACATGGTTCCACATGATGGATAATCTCTAATAGTATCAACTGGTTGGGAGGCACATGTTTCCATATTATTGATAATCTCTAATAGTATCAACTGGTTGGGAGGCACATGTTTCCTTATGATTGATAATCTCTAATAGTATCAATTGGTTGGGAGACACATTGTTCCACATGATGGATAATCTCTAATAGTATCAACTGGTTGGGAGGCACATGTTTCCATATGATTGATAATCTCTAATAGTATCAACTGGTTGGGAGGCACATGTTTCCTTATGATTGATAATCTCTAATAGTATCAACTGGTTGGGAGGCACATGGTTCCACGTGATGGATAATCTCTAATAGTATCAACTGGTTGGGAGGCACATGTTTCCTTATGATTGATAATCTCTAATAGTATCATCTGGTTGGGAGGCACATGGTTCCACATGATTGATAATCTGTAATAGTATCAACTGGTTGGGAGACACATGGTTCCACATGATGGATAATCTCTAATAGTATCAACTGGTTGGTAGACACATGGTTCCACATGGTGGATAATCTCTAATAGTATCAACTGGTTGGTAGACACATGGTTCCACATGGTGGATAATCTCTAATAGTATCAACTGGTTGGGAGACACATGGTTCCACATGATGGATATCTCTAATAGTATCAACTGGTTGGGAGACACATGGTTCCAAATGGTGGATAATCGCTAATAGTATCAACTGGTTGGGAGACACATGGTTCCACATGATGGATAATCTCTAATAGTATCAAATGGTTGGTAGACACATGGTTCCACATGATGGATAATCTCTAATAGTATCAACTGGCTGGTAGACACATGGTTACACATGATGGATAATCTCTAATAGTATCAAATGGTTGGTAGACACTTGGTTCCACAAGGTGGATAATCTCTAATAGTATCAACTGGTTGGGAGACACATGGTTCCACATGATGGATAATCTCTAATAGTATCAACTGGTTGGGAGACAGATGGTTCCAAATGGTGGATAATCTCTAATAGTATCAATTGGTTGGGAGACACACGGTTCCACATGATTGATAATCTCTAATAGTATCAACTGGTTGGGAGGCACATGTTTCCTTATGATTGATAATCTCTAATAGTATCAATTGGTTGGGAGACACATGGTTCCACATGATGGATAATCTCTAATAGTATCAACTGGTTGGGAGGCACATGTTTCCATATGATTGATAATCTCTAATAGTATCAACTGGTTGGGAGGCACATGTTTCCTTATGATTGATAATCTCTAATAGTATCAACTGGTTGGGAGGCACATGGTTCCACATGATGGATAATCTCTAATAGTATCATCTGGTTGGGAGGCACATGTTTCCATATGATTGATAATCTCTAATAGTATCAACTGGTTGGGAGGCACATGTTTCCATATGATTGATAATCTCTAATAGTATCAACTGGTTGGGAGGCCCATGTTTCCTTATGATTGATAATCTCTAATAGTATCAACTGATTGGGAGGCACATGGTTCCATATGATGGATAATCTCTAATAGTATCACCTGGTTAGGAGACACATGGTTCCACATGATGGATAATCTCTATTAGTATCAAATGGTTGGTAGACACATGGTTCCACATGATGGATAATCTCTAATAGTATCAAATGGTTGGTAGACACTTGGTTCCACATGGTGGATAATCTCTAATAGTATCAACTGGTTGGGAGACACATGGTTCCACATGATGGATAATCTCTAATAGTATCAACTGGTTGGGAGACACAGGGTTCCAAATGGTGGATAATCTCTAATAGTATCAATTGGTTGGGAGACACATGGTTCCACATGATGGATAATCTCTAATAGTATCAACTGGTTGGGAGGCACATGTTTCCATATTATTGATAATCTCTAATAGTATCAACTGGTTGGGAGGCACATGTTTCCTTATGATTGATAATCTCTAATAGTATCAATTGGTTGGGAGACACATTGTTCCACATGATGGATAATCTCTAATAGTATCAACTGGTTGGGAGGCACATGTTTCCATATGATTGATAATCTCTAATAGTATCAACTGGTTGGGAGGCACATGTTTCCTTATGATTGATAATCTCTAATAGTATCAACTGGTTGGGAGGCACATGGTTCCACGTGATGGATAATCTCTAATAGTATCAACTGGTTGGGAGGCACATGTTTCCTTATGATTGATAATCTCTAATAGTATCATCTGGTTGGGAGGCACATGGTTTTACATGATTGATAATCTGTAATAGTATCAACTGGTTGGGAGACACATGGTTCCACATGATGGATAATCTCTAATAGTATCAACTGGTTGGTAGACACATGGTTCCACATGGTGGATAATCTCTAAAAGTATCAACTGGTTGGTAGACACATGGTTCCACATGGTGGATAATCTCTAATAGTATCAACTGGTTGGGAGACACATGGTTCCACATGATGGATAATCTCTAATAGTATCAAATGGTTGGGAGACACATGGTTCCACATGATGGATAATCTCTAATAGTATCAACTGGTTTGGAGACACATGGTTCCACATGATGGATACTCTCTAATGGTATCAACTGGTTCGGAGGCACATGGTTCCACATGATGGATAATCTCTAATAGTATCAACTGGTTGGGAGGCACAGGGTTCCATCTGAAGGACCTTTTCAAATTTATTTACAATAGGGGATATACGGAAACACTTTTTTCTGCGTACTCTGATTCGAAGAAGGCAATCAATTAAGTCAATTAAGAAATTAAGTCCCAATAGAAAGTATTTTCTTCTCAGTGACCTTTATTCTCTTCCATACACATTTAGATGAACGTTTTAGTAATACGAGTTTAGCAACTTTGTAGTGGTCAGTTCATTTTCTGAAGGTATTCATATGATTCCTTAGTTTATAGCATATGCATGACATGTACAATATATAGCTCTATCTTCTTATAGCTTCTTACATAGTATAAGCCACAGAAACAATACATACTTACTATCAAGGAATATAACCTTTATCAGTTAATAGCTGCAAGAAAACAAAGTTTGCTATTTTAACCTTCTAACATTTCAGGAACTTCCACGTGTGGAACGAAGTGTGGATGGCTCGGCCCGACCTCAACCCCCAGGACAAGCATCAGTACGGAGGGTGGCAGGCAATCGATGCTACACCCCAGGAGACAAGTGACGGTACGCCCAAGCCCCTCCCCCTCTCCCTTGTCAGGTGGCTAATGATCTCATAGTCTTTGAATGGCATTTAGTAGTGGCAATGAGAACAGGAAGATTTTCTGGTTAACAACTGCTTTCAATGTGAAATACACACAACTTCTTTAACCTGTGGAGGATCAGACCACTATTAATAGTTTGATGTGATTAAATTTATAAGTTTAATGTGGAGGATCAGTCCACTATTAATAGAATTGATGTGGTTAAATTTATAAGTTTAATGTGGAGGATATGTCCACTATTAATAGTTTGATGTGATTAATTTATAAGTTTAATGTGGAGGATCAGTCCACTATTAATAGTTTGATGTGATTAAAATTATAAGTTTAATGTGGAGGATGAGTCCACTATTAATAGTTTGATGTGATTACATTTATAAGCTTAAGGTGGAGGATCAGTCCACTATTAATAGAATTGATGTGAAAAATGACTTCTATTTCTCATGGCGGAAGATATCCTAGTTTACAAATCGGCATTGTATATATAACCTTGAGAACTAAACAGCCTGAAATATAGTATATTTGTCATCTTAATTAAAGAAACACTCGTGAGGTCACCATTTCGAACATTGATGAGGGTAGGTCACTAACATTACCTAGTCTTATGTTAAAGATGGGAGATACTTACATCAAGCCACGTAAATGTTACTCTGTGGATGGTTACAAGATGTCGGGCAGATCTTGATGACTACGCTGCTTCAAGAATGTTTACATTCTGCTGTTTGTTACCCTAACCCTAATTCCCAAGTCACTATCACCTATACACCTTTACTATAGGAGTCTTCCGGTGTGGCCCGTCCCCTCTGAAGGCCATCAAGGAGGGTGAGCTGAATGTCGGCAGTGACACAGCCTTCATATTTGCCGAATGCAACGGGGATAAGGTCGAATGGCTTCTACATCCCAAGACAGAAAAGTGGTATCAGATGTCTAGGGTAAACGATGCGTACGTTTTAGTTCATTCTTATTGACTGACACCACCCCCCCCCCCCCCCCCCCCCCCGACTACAGATCTATTAATCTCATGTAACAATGAAAGCGATCCAGTCCTGTTATAAACAGTGTTTCTCTCTAAATATGGATTTAATAGTGAACATCCTCTTACAAAGAGCGGGCTCGAGTCGACTGTTTTATTGTAATCAAAGTGAGATAACATTAAGTGAAATGAAAGTCAGTATTATAAAAAGGTCATTTTCAAAAGCTAAGCTATGTAAGAACATACTACCAGATGGTTCATGGTTCAAAATACAACTTTAAATGAGGATGAACAAGGCGAATTGCTATGCAATATTTAAAATAATATAATAATATAATATTTGTTAATATTATAAAGAATCGGCAAAAACATGAGTACCCACGAACCAACTGGGAAGCCACTTAAGAATGGCTACAAGGACAAAGAGGTTCTGATTGTCACTGACCTGTACAAATACCCTGAAGGTAAGTGCATGGAGGTTACTGATGATGTTCATTCTCTATTCTCCATCAAATCGATGGTTGCACACACTTTATGTTTCCATAAACACAGCAAAAAAATGTTGCACCCCTAAGCTTTTTAACCATGAAACATTATCGGTAAAGAAGGTAGACAATGTAGCAGAAAAGGCAACTGTATGAAATAACAGAAGCATTTTCTATCAGTTTAACACAGCAAATGTCATTCTGATTACGTTTAACTACTTTGTGATATTTGCATTCATAAAATTAGGCTATTTTGGTATTCAGGAAACAAGTATAGTAACATTGAAAAATGAAAGTCAATAGTTGTTGTTGTAATTTGAGTAATTTTGGTTCTTGCTGTTTTTGGTATTGTTGTAATCTGTTGTTGACTGCAGGCAGCAAAAAGGAAAGAGAGATTGTGAGAAAGGCAGAGAAAATCTTTCGCAGTTCTGGCAGTGATGATGAAGATGATGATTATACCCCGCCTCCAGCTGTGGTAGGTTGACAGGCTGTTGATGGATGAACAGATGGTTCAGAACATAAATGGATGAAAAGGGGTAACGATGGATAGAATGGGTTTTAAATTAAAGTAGGGTGGTTTTTTTGCACTGTAGCAGGATTTTCTTACTGAAATGAAAAATAATTTGTTTTAATAAGTTTTACCGATATTACCAAATTTACTAAATGGTATTTCCGAATCAACAAAAAAAGTTCTAAAACAAGTGTACATGGTTCGGTTTAGCCATGTCAGTCCATTTCCCATCGAGCGGCCATTTCAATGTGTTCACATATTTTTGAATAAATTAGTCATCGAATAAGCAATTGTTACGTCTGAGGTGGTAAAGCCATTCAATTTATCTAAACATTCCCAGAGCACCGCATGTCAGTTTACAGTTGCTTCCAAGTGTATATTTCGCCACTAATGGGTGCGATACTGCCGATGCGGCGTTATACAATGAGTAACTGACTCACTCCAAGTCCAAATCTGTTTTTAAGGATTTGGAGACGAAGTTAGATATCCCCAGCGATTGTCCTGTAGGAAAGAGCGTGCCCATTAAGCTGACCGCGGAGAACAAGGGGAGAAAGGCCAAGACTGTCATTCTCTCTGTGGATATTGAGAGTGTAGACTACAGGAACAAAAACCCGCAACCCGTTGCTTCGAAGAAAAGTGGCCGCATCACGCTCAATCCCCTTGACAGTAAGTTGTGCGAGACGACATTTTACCATGTTTCAAAATTAATATTTGACAGCTGGAGACGTAGAAGAAGATCATGCTGAACATACTGTTGATTGAAGAAGATATATTCTCTGCTGGATTAAGCAAAACATGCGATATTTGAGTTGACCAAATAGTAAATTGTTATTTCTGAATCACATCATCATTTCTGCGAAAAGGCATTTTTATATTTGCAATATCAAGAATACAATTCCCAATTTGACTTTGTACATAAAAACTCTAAAACAAATATTGCTTGTGGAAAATCATATATCAATGAAATAGAAAAATTCAATAAAAAATGGGGCCCTCTCCTCCCAGGACTAACTTGACCTTAAACTGTAATCCTTTCTACCTAGTCTACCTGGTACCTTTAGTACTTAATATCTGCATACGACAGGTACACATTACTCATACCTGTTCATCTTATATTTATATTTTACATCATGACTTTGTATGCAGATTTTGTACATGTAATCTTTGGAACCAATAAAAGATAGTAAATTGTTAGAATGAGCTGTGGCAAAGCCATTTATTTGTTTATCTGTGTATCCCCCAATAAATGAAAAAATGAATATTCAAATAAAAACACATTCTCTTCCCTCAGAGGTTAATCCCTACAGATTTCCGGTCCTAACCTCTGTTCTTTTTCGCTTGAAATCGAGAGAGCAATATCCCCAAGCGGAGGAAAGTGGAACTTCATACTCTATCACTGCTTCTTAACCAATGAAAACTCATCTTTCAGCGGCCATGTCGACCGAGTGACTACAAACATCTAGGCATTTGACTCTAACGGGATTTGCAAATGTCTTTCGAATATGTCTGATGTAAATAACACAAATGAAACATTTTGGTATTTGTCTTTGATTTGGTCTTCTTTATTTATAAGCATGTTTTTGATAAATAGTTAACACAAAATCAAATAACATACGAGGGCGTTAAATAAAGATTTCCCCTGATAGACTTCTACTGTACTGAAAGAAACGAAACTTGGTACGGTTATAAGGCATCCCACAGTGTGACACATTTCTCCCATCGCTTGATGCAGCATTCTCAGGCCTTTTTGTAAAAGGCATCAGATCTTTGTCAAAAGCCATGACTTGACCTCATTAATGAGGGTTTCATTATCAGGGAAACGAGTGCGTTTCAAAAATGACTTCATTTTTGGGAAGAGGAAGAAATCAAATGGTGCAAGGTCAGGAGAATACGGTTGGTAAGGAAGTATTTCACAGCCGCAGGTCTACGCTTCCGTCTGAGCTACACGTGAGTTGTGGACAGGAGCATGGTCCTGAAGCAGGCGGACACCTTTAGTGAGCATACCACGCCTCTCGGTTTTGATAGCTTTTCGCAATTTTTGCAGCAAACTAGCGTTGTATGTCCCACTAAATCCATCATATCTGTCATCCCATGTGAAAGACCTTGGCGTCTTTATTGGTTCTGTCCATAACTCTCCATAACTTTTTTTCATCTCATCAAAAGTCTCCTTTGGTGTTCTACCCTTCAAGAATAAAAACCTGATAACCGCTATGTACTCAACAGCCTCCATTTTTACACCTTACTCTACCCCAAGACCTGTGCTGACAGAAAGAATGAATATTATAAAAGTATGAGACATCACTTGACCTATGGAGACATGCTACATATCACATTTCTACTTCTTCCGTTAAAGAGAAGTTGGTCAGAGGCAGTCAGGGAGAGCCTTTATTGAACGCCCCTCGTATTTTGAGGAAAACATATCAAACGAAAAAACGTTTATCTTACGTTTATTTTATCATGATGACGTGTCATTGGCAAGTGTCACTTTTACAACGGCATCGCTAATTGCACAACTAGATTCAATTACAACTAATCAGGACACTCTCTTTCTGCCTTACAAGCGAAAAAGAACAGAGGTTATGAACGGAAATCTGAGAAGAGTAACCTCTGTGGGAAGAGAATGATAAAAAAAGCATTTTAACATAAACATAGTGTCAGTGGCTCTGTAGCTCACTAGGTGTAAATAGTCATATGATAACTAATCTACCTTTTATAATTCACATTGGCCAACGTACCTACTATCAGCTTTTATAAAAGCTGTAGTTTTTTTTAAATAGAAAAACGAAACTAGGTTTCAAGGTCGTAGCCAGAGAATCTATAAAACACTCTTTAAAGACGATTTCAGTTTTAGCTTTTTAGAAAAAGACAAAAATTGGTTTAAGGATGTGACCCATAAGGGCCACATGGCCACTATATCTACTAAACAATATAAGATTGGCATTATCTAAGATGTACGTACACATGTTTTTAGCTTTCTAGACCTTTTGATAAAATTAGGTTTTTTAGATTGCAATTCTGCAATTGAAGATCCCCGTAGTACAAGATGTCTGTGAATAAAAGCCAGATGAGCTAAAAGTATATTTTCTTGACAGAGAAGGACATTACCTTTGAGTTGGACGTTGACAGTACCCTGAAGTTCCCCGAGAACGGCTTCACGTTCAATGCGTTGGGTGTTATGGAGGTGGAGGATCTGGACGGCTTCCCCTACAAGGCGACTAAAAAGATCTTCATGGAGCCGCCCAACATTGACATCACGGTTAGTTTAGAACTAGAGGTTATGCGAGATCGTAGCCAGTGTTGAGTTTCTTCTTCCCCAACTCTAGTAGAGAATGTATATAACACTATATGTTCATAACATGACTGTGTAAATTAAGTTATGCTTAATTGAGAATAATGAATTATGGTAATATGGTGTGAACCTGTATATAAAGTTGGTTTTATCGTCGAATTACAACAAAAAGTACCAGAGTTGCCATGTAAAAGCGATGGGTACACATGTGTGCAGCGAAAAAAATTAACAAAATGGATTTTCTGAAATGACATTTCTCTTCAAATAGTGCTTTAATTAATTTTGATTCTCGTTAAAGTAAAATTTGCAGCATGAAATAGGTGACCGCGAGTCCTCAGTCAGACAGTCAGTCTTTGTTTGACAACATCTAACACTGCCTTGGTGTGACCAATCTAACGAGTCTTCGTGTATCTAGCCCCTGTCACCTTGTCACTATCATCTAATGACCTAGAAATACATACCATTTAGGTAATAAACAAATGTCAGATCTATCGTTGATAGATAATGTTATGACATTTCAATTCGTTCAAAAAAGACGCAATGCGTTATTTTAGTCAGTATATATACACTAAATCGCGTATACATGTAGCAGTAGGGCCTACTGTGTATGCAGGCGCTTTTTGTCTCGTTAAGAACACGTCACTAAGACTGACAAACACTGCTGTTAACGTATTAACGTGCTTCTTGGAAGTATTCTTGATGAGACTGCAGATTTAGCAAGAGATCGGTACCAAACCTAGAACACCGTACACTGAGTTTTACAATTTAAATGATCCAATGATGGTATTCATAATGCGAACGACTTTTATAAACCTCTAGTGATGTCGCTAAATTGTTCATGGGGGCGCTCCTCGTATTACCGTCTGTTTCACAAGGCCGCGATAAGTAATGTCCCTCAGCATGATTCGGATATGTCCGGTACGTGAGATATTACTTTTTGTAATGTCCATCTTTACAACCTTCAGGCAATGACCGCAAGGAAACATCTTTACTTATATACCTTACGGATGTGTTACCGCCATTTCATTTTAGTCTTTATCCCCATGGATTTTTTTATATTTTTATGAGAGGGCTTTGTATGCCCAGCCAGTCTGATTAAAATCGACGGTTTTCCGTGGAATAAAAATTGCAAAAATAAAAATTGCAAAATAGTGCATATACCGGGATACGAACTCGTGGCGAGGAATCTACAGAACCTGTTCGTATCCCGGTAGATGCAAACTTTTGCAAATTTTATTCCTCGGAACAAGGTCGATTTTAATCAGACTGTATGCCCAGCTAATACCCTGATGCGAGTGCCTTATTCACGCTTACAAGGCCCTCCAGGAAGGGATATTATTTAGAAGGCACTATACCAATGCTGCAGAATTCCGTGTGGCATTCAACAACGCTGCAGCAAAATGCCATAGCGTTCTTTAATGCTGCAGCAAAATGCCATGGCAAACCTATTTTTAATGTTAGATGTAGTTTCAAAATATGAAGTATGAGTAGCGACATATTTTTAAAAATGGAAATTTGGTTCACTTCCAGGGGTTCCGATTATGAATATGATTATAACAGAATACATTGATGATGGTGAATTGTTACATTGTGCTCATCAATCAATCAATCAATCCAAGTACTTCTATAGCGCTAATATCCGGCATAAAGCACCTCTCAAAAGCGCTCAGCTGAGTCTGGCAAACAGTAAAACATCTCAACAGAATGCTTTTTGATGGAGGTGTGTCTTCAGTTGTTTCTTGAATTTTTCTTCCTCAACCTGCATTCGAATATCTACTGGAAGTTGCTCATGACATATAATGAAAGATAATGTAAAAATCACTCAGCCATTATTGTTACATTTTCGCACTTGAACATGCGAAAAATGAAACAAAATAAATTTGGTAAATTTTTCTGACATCATTTTAAAATTTCCATTTTGTTACTTTTCCGCCATTGTTACAATTTTGATTGCAACACAGTTATACCCATAAGACAAACAGGACACTTCTCTTGTTTCACTAATTAAATGGGTAATAACAGTTTTTATAATATGACGAACAATGAAATACTGGGATTTATCAGTGAAATAAACTAGCTACCAAGCTACAGTGTAAATAACGTATATTTTCACTGTCAACGGTGACAGTGTCAACTTGATGTCAGAAAACAATGGTCTGACGTAGAGAATGGGCTTATGACGTGACGTTGTTATTGTGGTGACGGGGTGTTCCTAGCGGCGGCTCAACATGAAAACGAACCTTTTCTGGCGTAATTACAAGGATAACATCATATAATAAATAGAGGATATCTGTATTTTATTGACCAATAACATGACATTGTTTATCTCATCGGTAGAAAGTTTATATTTTCTCGAGTGGCGCAGTTTATGTTATCCTATGTTAGCCTAAATTACTGAATAAATATGTCTGTCTATCTGTCTTCTGTCTGCCTGTTATCCTATTAAATCAACACCATTTAATTGTGTGTGTCTAGGGCCCCGAGACGTGTAAGCTTGGTGAAACTATTGAAGTTGTGCTCAAGTTGACGAACCCGCTTAAGAAGCCTCTCACCAACTGCAAGCTCTCATTTGAAGGCAGCCTGGACCCTGCAGATGGATCAAAGGAAATGACAATTGGGTAAGGTTCAAACTCTTTCTGCGTCATTCCAAATTATTACACTGTTTATCTGTCACAATGTCTTTTTCAGCCGCGGGTAGTTGCATATATTTTATTTATATGAAGATGGTTTTCCAAATGTAGAGGTGTTTCTTTGCTTGGATCCAGGTATTGCCCAAAGGTTGAAACACGGGTACTGTTAGTCCTGTCCAATGAATGGGAGCTTTTAATACAGTCTAGTTCTTTATTCAGCAAGTCTAGATAAACTGAATACACGCAATTATTAAAACGTATATAATGATAAGAATGAAAGTACAAAATATACAGTAATTATAAACATTCCATAGATTAGATTTTGGTCTAGGATACTGTGGGTGTGACGCTTTGACCACGTCATGAAGTACAATACACGTTACCCTTTAGACGACAGGGATCGGGGTGGTTTCATGCACATACTTCATCTCCTGTTTGAAAACTGTAGATTTAATGACGTAGAAGAATAAGTTTGTTCACCTTCTTACAACTCGATGCCCCAAGCTGTTTCCCGAACTTATTTAAATGAGTGAAATCGATGATGACTCACCTGATGTCGTCATTTCTGAAATGTAAGTTTTGCAGTTATATGTACATGATTATCAAGAGTATTCCATGATATTGATTTAATCACGTTCCAGGACTATCCCGGCCAATGGGACATGGAGCCAGAAACTGAAGCTGCGGCCGACAGAGACTCCTCGAGGGATTATCTGGAGGTCGGTGTACCTCACGCTAAGCACCGAGGAACTGGGGGCACTGAACGGTCACCACTACCTCACCCTCAACAAGAACTAGATCCAGTGAACCCCTCCGCCTGGCGATCAGTTAGTCTACCAGTCCTGATCAACAAGAACTAGATCCAGTGAACTCCTCCCCTTGCGATCAGTTAGTCGACCAGTCCTGATCAACGAGAACTAGATGTTGGATATTCTCGGGTCGGCAAGGCGCCATCATGATGGAGGGCTACTATAGATGGGTGGACGCCACGTCTGCTCAAACGTACCCGCAGCAAGGATATGGCTGAACTTCTCTCTTATTTGTAGCCGCATAATATTTGTTCATGATACCCTACTTACTTTATTGATATGAGTATATATACAACACAACACTAACAGCTGCACACAATCTTGGTATATTTATTGGAATGTGCACAATTTATTAACAGAGCAAGTCTACTGTGTGAATTGTGATTTTGTCTCCTCATTTAAACTCAAATTCTGAAACACCGAATTTCTCTACATGCCCTCGTTGATATTACTTGATGATTAATGCATATCTTTCTCTGAAAGAAATTGATTATATTTTAGATAAATAGAAGGTTTTTTCTACTCCATTTGCCAAATGAGAAGTACTGTCGATAAATCCTAAATGAATCTAGCAGAGCAGTACACTAATATGTAGGAGATATGATACACAAGTAGTAGATTTGTTTTAGCTCATTAATACCCTAACAGTTAAAAAAAAGAGATGAGATAGAAATGATATTCGGCAAAAACATGAAATAGTCTATTTATTATATAACTTTAATCTGTATAAAAACAAATAAAACGTGACTATTGAAAGGTTAGAACGGTCTTGTCATAGGCCTAATCCTAACAACTCCCCGCTAGTTCACGGTACATGCAGTGAGAAAATAATTCGACTGAAATAAGTCGATATAAAACAGGATGTTTTACAAAAATAATTATCTTGTAAATGTTTTTAAGACCAATTTAAGACCAATAATATTTTACGGTACCATCGTAAGTGAAGATGCCTAAAACATTGAAGAACGCAAGTTTTGTCGTTATTTCAAACGCGAAGTGATACAGCGAGTGACGTTCGTTATTGTGTGTCACATACCTCTCGCCTCACCAAGTTTTTCACGAATAAAAGAACTATTCACCGTCAGACGTGGAAAGCAAGGGAGATAATCACTTTACTAAGGGAGATAATTTCATTTCAAAGGAAGACAATCATGAAAAGTAATTCACTGTAGTGAAAATATGAGTTATATTTTCACTGCAGTGATAATATGACTTTCTACTGCTTATGTGCAAATATGGATTATATTTTCATTGTATAATCATATATTTCATTGCTAGTAATATAATAAATTGTTGTTGTAATCAGTGTATTATCTTGATTCAGGAAATATTGCCTTTTCAATATTAATTGTGTATTTACATTTGAAGTCTCTATTGTTTGGTGAAGCCTTATTTCGTTTTGAAACGACTGAAGATGCTCAACTTTACAGATACATGCCATCCTTTTACACATTGTTAGCTTTGTTGTTACAATTTATTTGGTATTCGTGTGTTCTGTTGGAAATAAATCGGTGTTCCCTAGTTCCAAGTATTATTCATCTTTCATATATACACCGGACACGTAAACAATAATTATTTTCGTCTTCTGGTTGGTCTAAAAAAATATTATTTCGGCAGAAAAGCCCAATGATTAAACACCCAATGTGCAACTTAATGTGCGGTAGAGTAAACTCTAATTTACAAATTCTCATATAATTTAAAAGCAAAAATGTAACAGGAATATGACCAGTGGGTACATAGGAAACAACATTACAAACAATGTTACATTTAGAATTTACCAATGAGGTTTCCACTCACATAATAACGTGACTAAACTATAGTATACTCTACAGATCATTCCTATTTGCCAAGCACATGGCACAAAATTAGACGGAAGGACCTGGCAAGGCCGATACCAACCCCTTTCGTCCTGTGAAGTTGTCTGTGCACAAGCTACCTACTAAAGGTTCTGAGGGAGAAAAAGGAACAAATGTTTCTGTGTTCCTGTTCCCTTTATTAGAAGCCATATGTGCATTTTTTCATTCTCATCTGCCAAGCAGTCATTTCACACACATTGAACGAGTTCAGCTTTAATTCTCGGTCTTTCGTCCTGAGGCGAATATCAGGGTGTTATAAGATTAAATCAACTTCAGAAGGATATCCACATATATGCAAGAATGTTCATCTAAGGTTATCATTAAACTGCATTTCTTAATCTGATGTATACGACACGTAATGTTTTTGTTAAGTTTTATTTCGCTGAATACATGCCAAAAAACACATGTGCTGATTTCAGTTAAAACAATTTCACTTCACTTCCATTTCGATCCCTAATCGCCAAATACATAATACTTACTTTCAGTTTCATGATAATTAGTTTCAGTCAAGTGACAGTGCAGAAACTGAAACTACGCATTCCATACACATGCAAAGAAGCTCTATGACCTATTAAACAATACCAAGCGAAATCCGTCTTTCTGTCTGTAGATACGTTCCTAAATTTAATTCTAAAACTAATTCTTATTACAAATTACGCTCACGGCAGTACAAATGTGTACATGAATGTAGTTTTATTTAAAAGATTAAATAAGACAGAGTTTCGGCACATATGAAATTTGAGGCTAAACCTGGTCTGAGGAAATGTCAGATTTTGATAATTGAAGGGGTGCATTCAAGAAGGGCACATGTGTTATGTTAAATACATAGAACATGTGCCCTTCTTGAATGCACCCCTTCAATTGTTTTGAACCATATCATTCATGAGGGAATAATCGAACATACTGTTTTGGCAATGGTTAAAGAAGAGCATCCAGACCATTTGGAATTAAGGAGAATTTAACTCCAAATTAAAAGAAAAAGAGAAGAGAAATGCAATTGAGTCACAAAGATCGTACATCACTACCTTCTCATTAGCATCGTCACTACAGAGTCGACTGGTATTAAAACGATAATTTGTGGCAATAATCACTACTTTTCGATAAAATAACTTGATTTATAACGTTAAGAAAATTTGTCTTCAACAAAACACTTTGGGTGTGTCTTTGCGACTTCAACAACAATATGTATGTCCCTTAGTGATTTCAGCAACACTATTGATGTCTCTTAATAATTTCAACAACACTATGGATGTCTCTTTGTGACTTCAACAACACTATGGATGTCTCTTTGTGACTTCAACAACACTATGGATGTCTCTTAGTGACTTCAACAACACTATGGATGTCTTTTAGTAACTTCAACAAAACACTGGATGTCTCTTTGTGACTTCAACAAAATACTAGATGTCTCTTAGTGACTTCAACAAAATACTAGATGTATCTTAGTGACTTCAACAAAATACTAGATGTCTCTATGTGACTTCGACAACACACTGGATGCATGTAAGTGATGTACGGATGTAAAACCATGTTTAGACGGCGAGCGTTTGCATATGAGTAAATCGTTGCATATAAATCTTTTACTACCGTAAGCAGATTTTGCACTACCCTAAGCAAAGTTGCACCTAGCCAAGGCCAGGATCAAATGTTTACTGTCGTCAGTAATTATATGGTATGTTCACTATTGTAGTAAAAGTTCGTCGTATAGAGACATAGTGACTTCACACAGGTTAAGAAAATATATTAGAGCATTTTAGAAAATCTTAATATTTTTTTTTCAAATTCTTTACACAGGATAATTTCCTTCCTGCATGCGATGACCTTCGAAATCCATCTGACTATCCGATTGTCATTATAATTAGGGAGATATAGTCAAACCAATGTTGACAGGTATACGATAATGTCATTTATTTAGTTTACATCTAATAAATATTAATTGGCAATTTTTATGAATTCTCTATTCATATATATTAAAAAAGTTGTAGGCCAATTTGCTTAGGAAGAAATTAAACACGTATGACCGCATAGTAAATTTACTTTTACTCACATGTGTACATATATTACTACCATAAGCAATATTGCATATGTGAAACGTTCGCCGTATAAACAGGGCATAAGCAGGAGTATTACAGGATACTGAACAACACAACAGAAACACTTACATTGCACTTTTACTTGGATTATTTGATATGAGGTGGAGCGTTGAATTATTATGATATACTAGATATCTTCTAGCCGAAGCACTCTTTCTAACAGAACTATCAATTGAAATATAATATATATAAAAATTTATAATAATTTATGTGTGTTTCACACACTGTGTCAAGAACTTTTCAAGGTAGATAGGTCTTCGTCATAAATAAGTTACTTTGAAATATTTCTTATTTTAATACAGATGTGAGTGTTCTTTTCTTGAAATCTCAATTCCAAGACGAAAACATAAACTGAGGTACAAAATAAACTTTACACCCTATTTCACCCATACCGTACAAATAACAAAACAAATTGATATGATAGAACCGGGATATTATTTAATGTTCAATGTTGACTGATTCGGCAAACAATCATACTCGTTATTTTTCAACATGCAGAGTTGGAGTCACTGAAAGGACCAAGGGGTATACATCATTTTACACCAACATGACCCCTACCATGTGTATAATGTTGTATATGTGAGGGGAATAAGGCACATTTATTGATTTTCACTTAGCAGATGTCTTATATGTCGATGAACAGTTGTGTTTTATCAAAAAATAATTTTGGAAGAATTTGTGAATTTAAAATTTCATTTTTTAAAACACATAGAAGTATTCCTTGGCTGATGACTAAACGCCTGCACTTTTCAGTTTTAGAGTACAACTTCGAAAACATAAGATATTTGTTATTGAAAATCAAACATATCATACAACCAACTGAGGTGTAAACTTTCTTTTGTACCTCAGTTTATAAATTACAATAAATTCAGAAAATTAAACGATATGCTCTCTGCTTATTGGACTACACACGATGTGACCGGGTAACTTACCCACCTCATAATACTAAGAAGGTTACAAATGATAATCTTTAAGAGAACTATTATATCTAAAATAAACTTTTTAACACAAGCTTGCCCTTAGGTGGAAACACACACACACACGTAAAATGATGGCATATTCTAAAACATTCGCCAAATGGACAAAATCTCGATTCTGTTAACGTTGACATATGAACATTTCCCCAATATTCTTCATATTTTCTTTTTAAATAATTTTCAAAATGATGGAGCATGTTGAAACAATGTTCGTGAAATGTAAACATATAACACCATGTATCAAGTGTAAGGCAAAATCGAAATTAAGGACCTATGTTTTAGTTTTACAAAGTTCAATCATGGGATAGCACTCAATTTGATGGCATAATTATATATACTACGTTCATCCAAACACAGTATACACAACTTAAAATACTACTCAGTTGTGAGTCAATCGCATATGAAATTCATTATTCTTCTCCACACATAAGCAGTGTCAGTAATGCATTCGATGAAGAACATAAATAGTCTCTCCTCCCATTTGAGCAAGTATTTAAATATCATCAAATACAACAAGAGCAACAAAATCGGGTGAGAGATATACGAAACATTTTCACGTCAAAATTTGCTAGATACTCTTCGAAACATATACCGGATTTCCATTGGTTGTAAAATGAACATTTAGTTGATAGGAGTAGAGATTCCGACCATGATTGTAAATACATATCTTTCATTCTTTGTGTAAATGATAGGATAAAATTAGCATAGCATGTAATTGTCTGATCCAAACAAACATATCCATAACCTGTTTTGTGCAACAGTTCTCTAGTATCAGTCACCCAATTTTTTTTCCCATTTTGGTCATACACTTACTTATACGGTACCATCATTTCATAACATTTTTTCGAAAATCTATGGCATGGCATATTTAATAACTTTATCCAATACTTTATCGCATTAATTAATGAATATGTGAATACCGGGAATCTACCTAATTCTCCATAAACCATAGTATTACATGTACTTGGTTTTACACCAATATACCTTTTGCATGCATATAGACGAACTCGTTCAATGCTTTCATACTGCCTTAATCCCCATATTTCAGATCCATACGGGAGTATTGGACATATCTTAGTATCAAATATTCTAAAGAAAGTGTTAAAAGACATTTCATCCAAAGATCTCATTTCAAGGCTTATACTGACGCTTCGAATGTTTAGATTCTGCAGTTATTATATTTTTTATGTGCCTCTGTTAAATCTCCAATAGGTGAACAACAGCATAAAACATTAGTCATGTTGTTCATTTATATTCAAGGGATTGTGAAGAAAATTTCCAAATTTAAAAAAAACTTACCCTTTCTGTCTATGTGACAATTGCACCGCTGACCTGTAGATCAGATGATCAGTTTAAATATAATTACTGTACACATGAACAGATGATGATCATTTGTCAGTGTAGTTACAGAAATTGAATCCGAACAAAATCGAAATTACATGATAATTGACCTGATATACACAAGTAGGTGAACTTTTTGCTGTATGAGACAAGAAATAAGGACAGGAATATATGGCTGACAAAAGATATGATAAAATGACACCATTGAAATATCCTACTGCCGGCGGAACCCTCTTTAAGATGACCCGAGTTCTAGAACAGTGCAATGCAAACAGACACCGCACGATATATATAAAGCCTGCACGTTACATGCCGGAGTCAGTGTAGCGAGCCAATAAACGAGCTATTCAATAACATCAGTCTGTATGGTTTGTTGGAGGCAGCTCGATCAGGGCTCTGAACATGTATTTCTGTCGGCTTGCAGATCAGTATTGACGTACGTAGACTTGCAGTGGGTCGCAGTTCCATCCTTGAAGTGGAGATTCCAGTCAGCTGGTGAGCTCCTCCATCATTAGGTGGGTCCATCTGAAGTCGATAATTAATATAACCTTGCCACGTAATGTCTCTGTTAACGATTTGACAGACACGGTTAGTTGTGTGTTGTTTGACAGACACGGTTAGTTGTGTGTTGTTTGACAGACACGGTTAGTTGTGTGTTGTTTGACAGACACGGTTAGTTGTGTGTTGTTTGAAACAGAAACTAGTGTGAACTTTAATCCATTTGTTTTATTACTTCTGGCAGTGTTAGTGACGCTCGATACATGTTGTCGTTCAACTGTACGTATTTACCAGATTTAATTCGTTCCCATATAGAACCGATCATGATGCATGCTTCTGTGAACACGGTCGTCTCAGTTACCTGTTGTCCTCTGGTTACAAAACAAACGAACAGAGTAAGGTCTTCTAAATCGTGCCTTATAGTTAACACAACAATCTCCCTATCCTATAGAACCAGATTCATATCACAAGGAAAGTAAATTTGCTTTATTTTATTTCAAGCAGACGTCTTCTGTCCTCGTTTTGCCCTAAACTGGAGTAGGGTGTCCTCAATAACCGCTCGACCGTGACCCCACTGAGTTCATTAGTTGACTCATTTACGCCATACAACGCAGGTCTAGAGTAATGTTGGTCAATGCAATTTGAATAATTACCTTCATACATATGATTTTAGGAAGGAACTAGACTTATCAAAGGCCCTACACACGGTTCAGGTTTGATGTAGGCCGTGTGTTTGTTTGTTGTGACGTCACCATGTTGTTGTCGAGGTTGACTGTACGTTGACAAAATTAGAAATAGAAAATTGTTGGTCTTGTCTTTTTTCATGGGTATCAACTTTGACCCAACTCCTTGATGTTTTAAGGAATTATAACGCTTGACTGGTTCATCTACCAGAAACAAAAGGGCTGGGTAGCTGGGAAGACCACGACATATTCACAGTGAGATTGACACTGTCGTGTACATGTTTTCAAGCTCCATTTCCTCATCGTGTGTTAACCCTGTTAACTGACTGGGCGTGTCAGTAGGCTGAACCGTCAGAAGGGTTAACATGAACTTGCACGCAGAAGAATATTGTATTTACGTGTCACATGCGGTACATAAATAATAATGACTTATAAAACATGGTTATAAAAAACAGCACCCAGCCCTAAGGCTTACGAGACACGATTTTCATTAAAATATATCAAATTCACACAATAAATACACCACCCGCTTAAAATAATTAATTGTATATGTTTTACGTGAGGAAATGTAACATATGGGGTTGGGATTAAGAGAGCACGACCCTGCATGTGTTCAAATGGGTGTCGAGTTTGAATTTTTTGGACATTGAATTTTGACAGTTGAAAATTATTTCGATTTGAGTCGAGCGAAACACGTTGCTAACCTTTGCTCACTTCGTTCGCACATAGGGAAAACTGGTCGTTCATCTCTGTTATATTTGCGCAACATATTTGCACTTAACTTCACCTGTGCTTGGAGTAATCTTGATTTTTAGCGATTTAATCGGCGAAATTCCGCGGAGCCGACATACACACGATGTCTTCACAAGTCAAGGGCGGGTAACTCTAACTCTTTATGCAACAGCTATATATTAAGTTCTCCACATGCATATGCAAATTTGAAAGGGATACTACATCCGGGCAACAGGAGCCAGACAGACATGCTTATGCAAGAGAAGATTCACGAATCTGAAATAGCTTAACCATGTTAACTGTACGCCCCTAGTATGTTAACAATGCACAGCGAGTCACAGGAATTATAAATAATAAAAGGATTTGAAAGCGTACAAGTATTATTGAACAAACGATTGATTGATCTAATAAAATGTCAAGTTTACAAACAATTATTTAACGATATGTATGTATATATTTGAAAAAAACCCTTTACATAATTTAGTGTAATGATTCAGCAGTGACAGAAGAGAAGAAGTTTAGAAGTTTAGACTACTCTACAATGGTAACTAAATGATTACTCTATACTGATAGATAACATTTAATATAGAATACTTTAAAAGTACTTTATCGTTATTTTGTATGTTATGAATAAATGTAAATATCGGTTTATATTGAGTTTATTTCGACCACCTGCTGTCAATCAAACGTTTTTTTTTTACTGCGAACAGCATTTTATCATATAATGATACAAGCAAAGCATCTAGCAGATACAAACATGTAATTAATGCATGGATTGATGTCGATAAATGTAACATGTGTTTCGATACAAGGGGACTGTATTACCACGGTCCATATAGTGTGACGCATCACACAATCATTCGTACAGCATAGTCAATTTCCATATGCATCGAGATAATTGTCATTCAAAGTATCTCGTGACTGTAGGAGGGACATTGTACATAGCACATACTTGTTTACCACTAGGTCATTCAGAACGGCTAGCGATCTAACCGACTGCTTTTGGCAAGTCGTAGCATTATTTTGTATGTTATGACCAAGTATATGTACATTTAGTTATCTAAATTTAACCATGTGTAAAGTTACATGGATATATTATATATATTGTACACCCCTACACATTTAATTCTAAACATGAACAGTGCGTTTTAGTTTTATTTGATGTAATTTATGTGTTACCTTTAATCACACTTGTACTGTGTTAGCAACCTCGTAAATATTCGAAAGATTATATATCATGATGAAGATTACGCAGTAGCTTAGATTTTATTGACGCTTCTTGCGAACTTGTATGGAAGGAGAGGAAGACGGATGCTGTGTATCTTAACAACTTCGTTACCTGCATATCCGTTATAACTACCCACCAATATTCATTTGGATGTATCTTATAACTACAAAAAATTAATTGTTAATTAAGTTGGTTCATTTTCGTTGTTGAAGGAACTGTTTCTAATCGCTGCGATTCGCCTGCCGTCATTAACATTACGACCGCTGTGCTATCACAGGACAAAAAGTGGTGGAATCCGCTTGCCGGATCCTTCAGGATTCGCCAATATTTGGGAGAATCCGGCAAGCGGACTCCATCATTCTGGTCCTGTGTATTGGTCTCGTGGCTACATATATGAAATAAACTCCACAGAGTAAACATATACTCCGAAACATCGTGTTCTAGTAACTAACACAAATATTGTTATCCAGAAAATAAACTGAGGTACAAAAGAAACTTTACACCTTATTGTTTCACCCCTACAGTAAAAAATAACAAAACAAATTGATATGATATAACCGGGATATTATTTAATGTTCAATGTTGACTGATTCGGGAAACACTCCTACTCGTTTTTTTCAAACATGCAGAGTTGAGTCACTGAAAGGACCAAGGGGTATAAACATCATTTTTACACCAAGATGACCCCTACCAAGTGTTGTAAATGTGTGGAGAATGAGGCACATGATTTTTCACTTAGCAGATCTCTTATATCGATGAACAGCTGTGTTTTATCAAAATTAATTTTGGAAGAATTTGTGAATTTAAAATTCCCCCCTCCGCCAAACAAAAATTAACACCACATGGAGTTATTCCTTGGCCGATGACTGAACGCCTGTACTTTTCAGTTTTAGAGTACGACTTCGAAAACATAATATATATGTAATTGAAAATCAAACATATGATAACTCAACTGAGATGTAAACTTTCTTTTGTACCTCAGTTTAATTCTTCTGTATTCTACTTCTAAAATGTCGTCCAAAGACTTGAAATAACTCTTCTGTATAAAGTCCTTTGTGATCCACTTTTGTACACACTTTATGTACAACTCTAAACCTGCAGTGTATTTTAGTTTTAGGCCTATACGATGCTTCTTATATGTATAAACTTTAATTAAACGAGATGTTAGCTTAAACTAATAAAGATATTTCTTTAATAACGGAAATATGCTTGTACATTCCCCCATTTCTGTTGCAGATAATCAGTGATGTATACTAGATTTGCAACCAACATGTCTGCGAACGGACCGCCGCGGTAAGTAAACCATGAAATAGAGCATATCTGCTAACAGTATTAAAGCACACATACTAGATTATAAGAATACCTTTCAGAAATGCAAATTTTAACAAATACTTTTACATAAACTGGTCCCGAGATATAAGAAATAACAAAATTAGAAAGCATACAGTTTTAAAAAGGACATCATTTCCATATTCATTATCAATAAATAAAAAAAAACCCACTGTTTTGATGAATGTATTAAAAGTCACACGTGTTGTCACAGGCGAAGAATGGAGGGCGACTTCTTCCGACCGGAAACCAACAGACGAAACTCTGACCCCTGTCCGTGCTACTCTTATGGCCGCCACCGACCAACCCCGGAGGATAGAGACTTTTTCATGGACTTCTTCTGGGACACAGAGACACGCCCACCGCCAAGTAGGTAGACGTAAAATACCTCAATAGAAGAAAATTTTGTTTCGATTTTTCCAACGATACTCTTCGACAAAATATCTGTCATTATGACGTGACGTCATGACCAATGTCACTGTCACACTGACTATGGTACGCAGTGATAACACAAGTAGAATTTGCAACACAAAATTTATTGATACAAACAAAGAAAAAAAATAGTTACAAAAGAAAACACGAAGACGCGAGGGGTTTCAATTTGATGTCATAGGTGCTGGTACCAAGCTGAAACGAGAACACATTGTCTGCTAGCTGGTGCCCAAGTGCCATGCAGAACGTCAGAGTGCACCGGTGATAACACTTAACACTCACTCAGGGGTTCTTATATTTCATACGAGAAAGGGAAAACTACCAATGTGTCGTGGTGAGTTGACGTCATTGACACTTTCGGACGTTGAGCTCTACATGCGGTGATGGCGGATGGCAGCCTAAGCTTAAATAGGTTATCTGATGATATCATTATTCTAAAAAGAACTAACCACAATATCGGTACTAAAGCGTTTTTTCTGTTAAAAATACCCAAGAAAACGCGCTTCAAAGCTTCTAATTTTAAAATAATTCCGGAAGGGTATCCGCCCCTGCCATGCAATCCGATTTTACGACACTCATGCTTGAATATGGGTATATCCCTCGCTCTAGCTCGAAAGATACCAATATTCCGGCGTAAACATGGCTAGACACGAACCCTGATTTACTATCCTCTTTACATAAATTGTGTTCTTCGCCGTCAGGACCACAGCCACCAGCACCAAAACCGGATCCGGAAGTGCCAAAGGAGGAGTTGAAGAAGAAACTGCACGTGAAGGCACTCAACATGCACATCTCGGAGAACACAAGTAATCACCACACGAACGACTACGACTGCACGGAGGTCAGGGTGAAAAAGGGGGAAAAGGTGCCAGCGGAGCTGGTTATCAGGAGAGGGCAGGAGTTCAAGTTTACCATCGAGTTTGATCGACCATTTGTTGGAAGGGAACACGATATTACTCTGCTCTTCAAACTAGGTATTGTATTTACTTATGTTCGTGTCTTGGTTAAGTTTTAACAGTGTTCAGAAGATGCATAATGTTTCATTCAAAAAGAAAAAAAACACACGCCCACATTTCATAAGTGATAATTTTGAATTGATGAATTCTATTTGTAATGGCTACGTCAAGTTCGTGTCTGGATAGTGTAACGCCATTATGAGTTAAGGTTCAGAACTTATATGTCGGATATCCATTGGTAAAAACCGATCACATGCCACAGATATCAATTTAAAGGTCACGTTGGTCAAATGCCGCAGATATCAATTTATAGGTCGGGTTGGTCACATGCCGCAGATATCAATTTATAGGTCACGTTGGTCAAATGTCACAGATATCAATTTATAGGTCATAACACGTGTTTTTAACATAAACGTTGAAAATGACAGAAGGGGTTTTCCAACGTAGGATGACAGCACGATGTCACGTGACTAAATACTCCCCAAAAGGAATAGTTACATGTAGTCTGTGAGTCCTAAATGTTCATCCTGGATCATTGTGAGGTAACATTGTATCCTTAATACATTGAACGGATAAGGCATGAAAAAGTTCATTCTCCGTTCTCATTTGATATAACTCGGAGGCGTGATGAATCTCCTTACATTCTACTTAGACCTCATTGTCTGTGTGGCAAGCATTCATAAAGTGTCCTGTTCATTATCCCTATCAGAACTCTTTCGTTTAGAAATAATGAATAAACTAGTTTGAACAAAATTGTTTTAATTAATAATAAAGTTTAATTGATCTAAATATTGAAATTGACACATTGTGAACATTTGTTGCAAAATACCGAGATGGCAGCTAACAATCTCCGAACATATACTGTACTGTATGTGATACGCGAGAATAACGTGCTGGGATGGTGCAGTCTGAACTGTATCCACCCGTAAAAGCCAAATTTGAGAAATATGGTCTGCCTCGAAAGCAACATTTCATGAAGAGTCCCCATTGCCTTGAAAGCCGTAATTAATTACTGACTGATTACCGTTTCTCAAATAAGCGTCACCCCACTGATCGTGTTGAAGCCTGCCGAGATGTTTACTTTGTATTGAGATTGTAATCCAAAATTGTTCACAGTTAACCATGGCTAACGCTCAACATATATGTTCTTTCGTGAAACCGATAGACCGCCTCTTGTTGATAAAATCAAATAGGAAAGTGTAATTCTACGAGAGAGCATTATATCATATCTCATTGACTAATATATGTTATTTCGTGAAACCGATAGATCGCCACTTGTTGATAAAATCAAACAGGAAAGTGTAATTCTACGAGAGAGCATTACATCAGATATCATTGACTAATTCATTTTATTTGACTCGGAATGGGTGAGAGGAAAGTCTGCTACTACCATAGTTTCCTCGTTGCATCACGATATGTAAGGATAGTTTAACCCTGAGGGCCTATCGTCGGCCTTCTCGTCGGACGGGGCCTCGCGGACAAGCTGTCCTTATATTTCATGATACAACTCGGAAACTATGGTAGGAACTTTCACATATCAAACTCGATGATAAGATAACTTATGATATATATTGTTGTACAAGCATGTTAATACCTGACCAGATTGTCAAACTATCAGGTCAAATAAAACTAGTTTTCAATGCAAATTCTATATCAAAATGGGAAATATAGTTTAATATTTCAAAGGCACGTATGTATATTCCACAGGTGCCAGACGCTAAATATACACTCACGTGTACGTACACCTACCTACATATAACATATAAAGAAGGTAAAACACTGTCCGTCATCTTGAATCATGCCATAGGACCGAAAATGTAGTCTTCGAATATTACCAAGCGTTTTGAGCCCGCAAACCAGTTTAACTATTTCCGGCCCTATGGCAGGATTCAAAATGGCAGACAGTGTTCCCATATAGGTAGGTAGGTTTATATATTTAGGGTATGGCGCCTATGATATATTACATTGAATGATTGGAAATGACTTCGTATAATTGAAGCGGTCATAAAATACACAAAGTAAGCTGACATTCCTTGTATTGAAGGCGTTGAAGGCTTGGAAGGTAGACGAACTCTGAAAGAGACTGTCCCGGTTGAGGAAAAAGAACCAACAGTTAAAAAGTTTAAGAAATGGAGGGCTTACCTCAAGGAGAAGAAGGGCAACTGTGTCACTCTGTGCGTGTACATCCCTCCCGACGCGCCGGTCGGCGAATGGCAGCTTAGGGTTGATACCGTGGTGGACGTGAAAGACGGAAAGGATATTGTGTTTACTTACAAGCACACTGAGGAGATCCCAGTGCTCTTCAACCCCTGGTGTAAAAGTGAGTTTCTTTCTGTTTGTAATAATCATACCTTGTAACGGATACTTTAATAATCATTGATACAAGAACATAGGCATGGCACTATGTATTGTGCTGTTGTTTTGATCAACATGTTTTAAATTGATTTGACACCATTGATTCAACCAGTACCAACATAACACAACCTCTGAAACCATGATCCAACCACCCACAGCATGATTCAACCGCTCACAACATACTTCAATCCCCCACATACTAATTCAACCTCCCACAAAATGATACAACCTCTCACAGTATTAAAAACTCCAAAGGCATGATTCAACCTCACAAATATTGATTCAATCTCCAACATAATGTTTCAACCTCTTACATCATAGGACAACCTCTCACAACGCGATTTATCACCCACATCATGATTCATCCTCCTAAAGTATGATTCGACCTCCCTGAACCCTCACAACATGAGTTAACCTCCCTGAACTCTCACAACATGATTCAACCTCCCTGAACTCTCACAACATGATTCAACCTCCCTGAAATCTCACAACATGATTCAACCTCCCTGAACTCTCACAACATGATTCAACTTCCCTGAAATCTCACAACATGATTGAACATCCCTGAACTTTCACAACATGATTCAACTTCCCTGAACTCTCACAACATGATTCAACTTCCCTGAGCTCTCACAACATGATTCAACCTCCCTGAACTCTCACAACATGATTCAACCTCCCTGAACTCTCACAACATGATTCAACCTCCCTGAACTCTCACAACATGATTCAACCTCCCTGAACTCTCACAACATGATTCAACCTCCCTGAACTCTCACAACATGATTCAACTTCCCTGAAATCTCACAACATGATTGAACATCCCTGAACGTTCACAACATGATTCAACTTCCCTGAACTCTCACAACATGATTCAACTTCCCTGAGCTCTCACAACATGATTCAACCTCCCTGAACTCTCACAACATGACTCAACCTCCCTGAACTCTCACAACATGATTCAACCTCCCTGAACTCTCACAACATGATTCAACCTCCCTGAACTCTCACAAAATGATTCAACCTCCCTGAACTCTCACAACATAATTCAACCTCCCTGAACTCTCACAACATGATTCAACCTCCCTGAACTATCACAACATGATTCAACCTCCCTGAACTCTCACAACATGATTCAACCTCCCTGAACTCTCACAACATGATTCAACCTCCCTGAACTCTCACAACATGATTCAACCTCTCTCAACTCTTACAACATGATTCAACCTCCCTGAACTCTCACAACATGATTCAACCTCCCTGAACTCTCACAACTTGATTCAACCTCCCTGAACTCTCACAACATGATTCAACCTCCCTGAACTCTCACAACATGATTCAACCTCCCTGAACTCTCACAACATGATTCAACCTCCCTGAACTCTCACAACATGATTCAACCTCCCTGAACTCTCACAACATGATTCAACCTCCCTGAACTCTCACAACATGATTCAACCTCCCTGAACTCTCACAACATGATTCAACCTCCCTGAACTCTCACAACATGATTCAACCTCCCTGAACTCTCACAACATGATTCAACCTCCCTGAACTCTCACAACATGATTCAACCTCCCTGAAATCTCACAACATGATTCAACCTCCCTGAACTCTCACAACATGATTCAACTTCCCTGAAATCTCACAACATGATTGAACATCCCTGAACTTTCACAACATGATTCAACTTCCCTGAACTCTCACAACATGATTCAACTTCCCTGAGCTCTCACAACATGATTCAACCTCCCTGAACTCTCACAACATGATTCAACCTCCCTGAACTCTCACAACATGATTCAACCTCCCTGAACTCTCACAACATGATTCAACCTCCCTGAACTCTCACAACATGATTCAACCTCCCTGAACTCTCACAACATGATTCAACCTCCCTGAACTCTCACAACATGATTCAACCTCCCTGAAATCTCACAACATGATTCAACCTCCCTGAACTCTCACAACATGATTCAACTTCCCTGAAATCTCACAACATGATTGAACATCCCTGAACTTTCACAACATGATTCAACTTCCCTGAACTCTCACAACATGATTCAACTTCCCTGAGCTCTCACAACATGATTCAACCTCCCTGAACTCTCACAACATGATTCAACCTCCCTGAACTCTCACAACATGATTCAACCTCCCTGAACTCTCACAAAATGATTCAACCTCCCTGAACTCTCACAACATGATTCAACCTCCCTGAACTCTCACAACATGATTCAACCTCCCTGAACTCTCACAACATGATTCAACCTCCCTGAACTCTCACAACATGATTCAACCTCCCTGAACTCAACACCATGATTCAACCTCCCTGAAATCTCACAACATGATTCAACCTCCCTGAACTCTCACAACATGATTTAACTTCCCTGAACTCTCACAACATGATTCAACTTCCCTGAACTCTCACAACATGATTCAACTTCCCTGAACTCTCACAACATGATTTAACTTCCCTGAACTCTCACAACAAGATTCAACCTCCCTGAACTCTCACAACATGATTCAACCTCCCTGAACTCTCACAACATGATTCAACCTCCCTGAACTCTCACAAAATGATTCAACCTCCCTGAACTCTCACAAAATGATTCAACCTCCCTGAACTCTCACAACATGATTCAACCTCCCTGAACTCTCACACCATGATTCAACCTCCCTGAACTATCACAACATGATTCAACCTCCCTGAACTCTCACAACATGATTCAACCTCCCTGAACTCTCACAACATGAGTCAACCTCCCTGAACTCTCACAACATGATTCAACCTCCCTGAACTCTCACAACATGATTCAACCTCCCTGAACTCTCACAACATGATTCAACCTCCCTGAACTCTCACAACATGATTCAACCTCCCTGAACTCTCACAACATGATTCAACCTCCCTGAACTCTCACAAAATGATTCAACCTCCCTGAACTCTCACAACATGATTCAACCTCCCTGAACTCTCACAACATGATTCAACCTCCCTGAACTCTCACAACATGATTCAACCTCCCTGAACTCTCACAACATGATTCAACCTCCCTGAACTCAACACCATGATTCAACCTCCCTGAAATCTCACAACATGATTCAACCTCCCTGAACTCTCACAACATGATTCAACTTCCCTGAACTCTCACAACATGATTCAACTTCCCTGAACTCTCACAACATGATTCAACCTCCCTGAACTCTCACAACATGATTCAACCTCCCTGAACTCTCACAACATGATTCAACCTCCCTGAACTCTCACAACATGATTCGACCTCCCTGAACTCTCACAACATGATTCAACCTCCCTGAACTCTCACAACATGATTCAACCTCCCTGAACTCTCACAACATGATTCAACCTCCCTGAACTCTCACAACATGATTCAACCTCCCTGAACTCTAACAACATGATTCAACCTCCCTGAACTCTCACAACATGATTCAACCTCCCTGAACTCTCACAACATGATTCAACCTCCCTGAACTCTCACAACATGATTCAACCTCCCTGAACTCTCACAACATGATTCAACCTCCCTGAACTCTCACAACATGATTTAACCCACATGATGTTTCAACCTCTGACACCACGATTCAAGCTCTCACAACACGATAATATTCCACAAATCACATCATGATTAAACCTCACACCACAATTCAACTTCCCACGGCATGATTTCACGTCTCACACCATAATTAAACTTCCCAAAGCATGATTTTATCTCTCACAACATAATTCAACCTTCCACAAAATGATTCAACTTCCCATATCATGATTTTACTTCTCACACCATGATTCAACATCTCACATACTGTATTGCAGAGGACGTGGTCTACATGGAGGACCAACAATGGCTGGGCGAGGCTGTGCTCAACGACAACGGTATCATCTACATCGGCAGTTCCGATCACATCGGCTTCAATAAGTGGTTCTTTGGACAGGTGAGGATCAATATTTATCAACCTTCTTGCCATATAATGTGATGCTTGCAACGACTTTTCTAAACCGTATCACCGGTTTCGAGGAGGGTTTACACAGAAATTTGTAAACCTTGTCAGGAGGAATTACAATTACTGTAAACCCTGAAAAATAGTGTGTAAGAAATGTGAAAGCAAACATCCGAAGAAACAATCTTTAAAATTGTATTTCATTACCTCATTGGAAAGAAGGAAACCAGTCAAAATCAAAAGGGACAGTTTGAAAAAAAGATTGACAGGGATGGATGATTGAGGATTGTTGACATTGTTACTTTCTGTGATGAATCTCATCTTAGAATAAAGAGTAAAAAACAAAATACTGATAATCCTTGTAAAATTCCCTTTGAAACCATTTTTAGCTCATAAGGCATGAAGGGCCCGATGAGCTTATGGCATGGCTTGGCGTCTGTCCGTCCGTAAAAGTTTCGCTTTTCGACTTCTTCTCCAGAACCATTGACTCTAGAGAGCTGAAATATTATGTACAGACTCCTTGGTTGAAGAGGATTCTAAATGTAGATTTGGTGATCCTGTGACCCACATTTGGGGTCATGACCTAAGTAGCTATTTCCATCTTCTCCCCCAGAACCAATGACTCTAGAGAGGTGAACATTTATGTAAAGACTTCATGGCTGAATAGGATTCTAAATTGTTGATTAGGTGACCTTGTAAATAAGGGGCACAGGGGTCATGACCTAAAAAGCTATTTTCATCTTCTTCTCCAGTCCCAAAAGCTCTACAAAGATGAATGATATGTACAGACTCTTTGGCCAATGGGAATTCTAAATTGTAGATTTGGTGACCTCCTGACCCCAAATATGGATAACAGTCTAAAAACCTGTTGTAAGAGCTTTGAATTCCTGAGATTTTATGTGCACTTGTTTAAGTTTTGAGAAGTAATCCCTAATAAAAGAGTCATCTCAACTTTGCAGTTAATATTATTCAATAGTAATGTGAAATATATGTCGACTCAATTTTTTAAGGAGAAAAATTCCAAATAACATTTGCTCTCACTTCTGAAGTTTTTTTTAGTAAAGAATAACAACATGCATCTTCAAGTTTACAAATGTGAAATATGCATGCTTTATTTATGCCCAATTAATGATAACAGTGATAATTGGTTGTGACCATGTCAGTTCTGATACCAATTTTCTTGGTACAACATATCATTTTATGCACTAGATCACATTTGTACAGTGAAACATGCATATACATCGGGGTAGTAGCTTCAAAATAGGAAAGACTTTACAAAATATGTTATAAAATATTTTAACAGTGCCTGAAGTCAGTAAAAAAACAAAATCAGAAGTCTATTATTTGCTATATTTTAATTAACTGCTGAAGGAAGTTGTGTGTTCTCCGTATACATCTTCCTAAAGATCGGCTTGTCAAGGCTATGTAAAAACTAAATGAAATACAAATGTATTTGATTTAATAATCATAGTTGTTTTTAGTTAACACTAGTGACCTTCACCAATAACAGATTGGACAAGGGCAGTAACAGAACGCAAAATCTACACTGTATTTGCATGACAATTACATAAATAATTTCTCAAATATTTCTTGATAACTTGATGACATCACGAAATGCTCTTTATATATGCATAATGTGTTTATAGATAGATATGTGGGTATGTGGGTAACAGAAATGACATTTCTGGTAACGGTATTGACATTAATAAAAAATGTTGTATTTGGTCCTAAGAATATCACTGCAGCTATCTGTTTGCAACTATTTTTTGGCATTAAACACTTGCGTATTCATTTAATCTTTTCCATTTAGCACGGAAATATAACAAATAGTGGTAACAGTTTTGACATTGGTCCGCCAGGACTGTTATATTTGTATAAAATGGTAACAGGCTCATTAAATATTGCATATGATATCAGAATTTGGAAAAGCTATGCGATAGGACAGTGTGCAATATGCTACATGAACATGCAATTTGTTTTAATGATTATCATGAAGAAAAAGGATAAACACCTGGGTATAGTTATGAAAAATATTTGGTAACACTTTTGACATTTATGTCAAAACTGTTACCCCATATATTTTATCATCCAATATGCTCATTGCTTTACAAAACTTTACTTAGAAATACATTAGAACAATTGCGTCAATGTCAAGTAGAGGATCATACGTTCATTAACAAGAATTAAGCCTTTGTTAGAATAAAAAGCAGTGTGATGTCAGAACTATTACCAGCTACGTCCAATCTGTTACTGATTTTCAATATATCTATATACAATGGTAATGTTTGAAATTAGTTTTGTTAACAGTTGATTAGAAAAAGAACTTTTACTTGCTTAGAACCACAGCACAGCAAGTTTATTTTAGGACAATTATGTGCTACAATATAAAAAAATATCAAAAATGTTACTTTATTTATGTCAAAAGTGTTACCAAAATAATTATCATCAAATATACTCATTGTTTTACCGAATATCAAGGAAATATGTTTGTATGGGAAAATTATGAAGAATTTGTTTGAAAAGTTTGAGTAAAAACCAGTGATTGTCAGAACTCTTTAACGCTTATGTCCAATCTGTTACCAGTTTGAACAGCAACAGAACTGACGGTAACAGTTTTGACTATTTCCCATTTATCAGTTCTGAAACAATGATTGCTCCCGATTTTAACCATAACAACGACTCACATGTCTGATGCCTTAATTTGCTTTTAGTTGGAATTACTACTGTTTTGATAAGTAGCTGTTACACGTGTTTTATTCATTAATTGTAACAGATTTGACTACAACATTTACAGACAACGTATCCAACCAAACTGAAGTTGATTTTCTCAATTAAACTTCTAACAGTGCAGTCAAGCTGCAATTCAATAACAAGGCAGGTACATGGAGGCCCGTGACACGTAGTTATATCATTGTTGGCATCAAGGGAGCAATCATTTTTTGCATATGATTCATCACGGTAACAGAACTGACATAAAAACTTTGGGACAGACGAAAATGTGAATTAAACAATTTAAAATTTCATGTTTGGTGATTATGTTCCAGTTGGCCTGTGGTATGTCTATAAACTTGTGTGAAAACGTTAGAAACTGTGAATTTTCATTTCATTTATCATTTCAATCATGCTACAAAATGTCATTTTGGACTTTGAGACAGGCTCGTTTTTCGTGCTTTAAAATGCTACAAAACCTTTATTTATGAAAATATTCTTGATAAAATGATTGTTGTGAGTAGAAGACATGTGTCGAGTTTTGACAAACTAAAAGAGTAATAATATTTAGAATTTTTCAGAAACTAGCCTGGGCATGAAATTTTACTCTTATTTTGAAAATGACTCATCTACATTATGGACATCAATGTGAAATGAGAACTATTGTATAGCCTATGAACTGAATATTGTGACAGGCCGCAAAGGAACAAATTGAAGAGATTAAACACAACTTTCATGAGAAATGTGAACTGAATATGACTGGTGATGAAATGATAAGGCTATTTGAAGTAGCTACATGAGATTTTGATACCACATCTTATTCTCCAATACAGAAAAATAAATAAGTGTGGGGAAAACAACATTTGAAATATATAATTCACTGACTGTGAGTCAAGGGTCTGCATGTTGTGAAAACGCATTGTGTTGACCTGGGTAGTGACCACTCCCTGGTGGAGAGTTAGCTTAACTCGTTAGGGCTCATACAGAAGTTAAGGTTACTTCAAACTTCTGTGTTGTGTTGCAGTTTTACACTCAGATGCTCAAGAGAATTTATTCATAAAATATCAACATTTTATTAAATATTGAAAAGAAGCCCATGAGAAACACAATTTGGGGTTCCTTTTCAATATGTAATAAATGTTGATATTTCCAGAATAAAAATAAGAACTAAAATAATAACATGCACAGGTCTACAATATCTGTAATGAATGGGTTGATGTGTAACCAATTTTGATAATACATTTTAAAGTTGATGACTTGGCAATGCCTTATTATGTGATATCTTAATCTTTTCCTTAGAGATAATGAATGGCATAATTCCTGATGAGCTTCAGAGCCAATGGCTCTATTTTAAAATTTGGTGCAAATGTTGATAACCCTTACTGGAGGGATATTTTGGAAGAAATACTGTATCAAAATCTATGTGAATTCTGAAAATATTGTTGAAATCCTATCCCAACCACTGTGGTTGAATCATAACATAACAAACATCCAAATCTCTACATTAAAAACTGGGCAAGTAAAGGGATACCAACAGTTAAGGACATTTCCCCTTTAATGATTTGAACGCAACTTATGGCAAAAAGGTACTTAAATTATTTACATGTTTTAAATGCAATACCTGATTGTTGGTAATATACCATTAGTCAATCTAGATATATTCCTATGATTGACTTACACATATCCCATTGTCATTTGAATTTATTGAAATCCTCTATAGGATCTAGAATATTTTATGACATATTGATTTCCAATGGAGATGTATCCAAAGTATGTCTTAAATTGCAAGTCTCTTTTGTGGATGTGAACTTTAACTGGAATAAGATTTTCATGATTTACAGAAATAGCTTGAAGGGTGTCAAACTACTTGAATTTCAATACAAGTTTTTACATGGTATTGTCTATATTAAAAAGAATTATTCAAAATGAAACTGGTTGACAACTTAGCTTGCTATTTCTGTAATGAGTTGAATGAAATATCTGTCATTTTGATTGGGAATGTAGAGACATACAAACTGTTTGGCATGATCTTTAATTTTGGTTAAATGATACATTACAGAATTGAAATAACAAAATACCTTGTTTGGTTTGGAACAATTGATAAAGAGAGACTATTGAATCATATTATCTGCCAAAAAATGTATTAAATTTTGTGGTTTTTGACAATACGTTCCAAAGCTAGAAAGGTATTTGTTAGTTTTAAAAGAAATATTCAATGTGGAAAAATTAATTGCAACTAAAATTAATAAACTTCAATTTTTAATAACAAATGGCCTTCTATATTTTAGTATACATACGGTCAGATACTTCACCAGTTATCTAGGATTTTGATTATATCTAGAAGAAACTAAGAGCCCGGTTATGCGATACCATTATTGTTAGAAGAGTTAATACAGTGTGTTTGAAACTATTTCCTTCACGAGGATGTAATAAAGTTATGGATTTTCTTTAGTACCCGTTCATTTTAATCGAGCAGAAAAAAGGAAACTAAGATGTCCACGATGTAAGTGCTATTGTGACGGCGGTACTATACTGTGAGGTCATGGTCCTCGATATTTCACCGTGCAATTATTCATTATCTCTTCTTTATTTCATTTACATTATTTAATATGTACAGACAATTATAATCCTTCTTTACCCTTTTCTGTTACATTATCGTAAACTTCTCTAACATTATAGTACGCTTCTTTAACATTATAGTACGCTTCTCTAACATTATAGTACGCTTCTCTAACATTATAGTACGCTTCTCTAACATTATAGTTCGCTTCTCTAACATTATAGTACGCTTCTCTAACATTATAGTTCGCTTCTCTAACATTATAGTACGCTTCTCTAACATTATAGTACGCTTCTCTAACATTATAGTAAGCTTCTTTAACATTATAGTACGCTTCTCTAACATTATAGTTCGCTTCTTGAACATTATAGTAAGCTTCTTGAACAGTATAGTACCCTTCTAAGGCTTCTCTGTATATATTAACAGGTTCAGATACTCCTCATTCAGTCCCTATTAAAATGCATTCCGTAATGTTTCACTAATGATAAGTTCTCTTCACCGTTGCCATCTGTTTTTAGAAACCGTATAGTGATTGTGCTATTGACGTTGATTATTTGATTTGATTACAATTACATTTCTAGTTCGAGTGCGGCATTCTCGAGGTGAGTCTCCATCTGCTGAGGAAAGCCTACGACTTCGAGGCCACCCCACTCATGGGGAACGCCGTCAGCGTGGTCCGGGCGCTCTCCGCCATTGTGAGTCATGCGGGGATTTAGTTAATTAATTCGTGTGATTGAGAAAGTTGGCATGATTAAGTTTTGTTAGAAATATAGTATCATTGGTAGACGTTTTGGTTCATCGATGTTCGTGTTCATGTTCCGTACTAATTAGGAGATAAACCTACTGTGTTTGAATCATAGACATGTTATACTGGATTGATGGCGAGTAAATTTAGAATTGAAACCGAACGCGTAGCATTAACTGCATTAAGTGCCAAGTTTGTCTTGCCAACCAATCATTTAATGTAGCTCTCAAACACGCTACAGGAAAGATTTATCTGATTAGTATCAGTTGTTTTGATGTCCACAAGTAGAGCACACTTCATAATCGGCCGTTTGTTCGGATAGATTGTGACGTCTCAAGGTAGATGCGTCCGTACGCGGTGAAGCGGCTCTAAAATCAGAGGAGGTTCAATCCAGAATTGATCACGTTTGATTTTTCTGGAGAACAAATCAGAATTGAGTATCCAGCAATGTCATGGTAGAATGAATAATGATGTTTCTCCAAATGAATCTAACAAAGATGGTGGATTTCTGAGCGGCAACTGCCAAGGAAAGTGATTTTATCTGTCACAGGACCGTTTACAACACAATCAAAATGTACATAGATCTGCAATGTACAGTTCAGTTTGAGTACACTGGATAGATATAATGATACGATACATGATGAATACTATTATTCTTTACTGTAATGACAAACAATTTAATTGTCTTTGTCCATATGCTTGGTATAACTATTTACAAAGATTTCTAAAAAGGGTTTCATGGTTCGTAGTTAATAAACAATTCAATTTGTGGTTATAAGGTTACTTATAATTTATCGATTGTAAATATTTGTATCTAATGAAAGTGTAAATACATTACATACATTTGTATTACAAACAGATACAGAGTTGTACTCGTCTTCTAAGCCTAAATTGCAAAATGGACATTGTTACATTGATATTTTGATATTTGCCCCCTTCAATATACTTTAATGTTAATCCGCGTCGACATTAAATCTGTATCTTACGAAACTTTCTGTAAACAATACATTTATACACACAATGTCGTAGTATTGGCTTATCAACTATTTTGAAAACGATATTCGGATCTATAATGTTTTTTTAGATGTGGTTACTTCGATTAAAGACCTTTTATATGATGGCCGAGAGGGGCCATTTGATTTGACTGTTCAACACGAAATCGCGAAATCGCGAAATCGCGAAATCGCGAAAAAGTCAAAATGAGCGTGCGTGTTGCATTTTATTGGGCATTGCCGTCTTACAAAAACATTGAAGACCCGTCAGGCTCGTATTTAAAAGATTTACTCGAATTATAAATGTGACATAGAGGAAAGTCCGATTTTGAAAGATGATATAGACATTTCGAATAATGTTCATTTGGTTGAGAACATGATCCTGGCGAGTTACCTCATAACATAAAGTATATAAAGTATATCAAAATATACAGAAGAATATAAAGGATATGAAGTATATAAAGTAGGCCTATATAAGACTTAGTATATTAAGTATATAAAAAGTAAATGACAGACCTTGATTTACCTAACTCCCTTTCCGTGTTGTAGGTAAACTCAAACGACGACTCAGGAGTGCTGAGTGGCAGCTGGAGCGGTAACTACACAGGAGGTACAGACCCGTCGGACTGGGTGGGCAGCGTGAACATACTTAAAGAATACGCTAAAAATCGGGCTCCCGTCAGATACGGACAATGCTGGGTTTTCTCGGGAGTACTCACCACAGGTGCGTATTTTAAACGACAAATACAGATGCGTGCCTTATACAGATGACTATCGTACACGGCGAAAACAGATGCGTGCTTTATATGACATATACATATGCCTAACTTACACGTCAAATGCAGATGCGTGCCTTAAATGGCATATACAAATGCCTATCTTACACGTCAAATACAGATGCCTATCTTACACGCCAAATACAGATGCGTGCCTTATATGGCATATGCAGATGCCTATCTTACACGTCAAATACAGATGCGTTCTTATGTGGCATATACGGATGACTATCGTACACGGCGATTACAGATGCGTGTCTTATGTGGCATATACAGATGCCTATCTTACACGTCAAATACAGATGCGTGCCTTGGAATATACAGATGACTATCGTACACAGCGAAAACAGATGCATGTCGGATATACCAAATACAGATGCATGTCGTACATACCAAATACAGATGCCTATCGTACATACCAAACACAGATGCCTATCATACATACCAAACACAGATGCCTATCGTACATACCAAATACAGATGCATGTCGTATATACCAAATACAGATGCCTATCGTACATACCAAACACAGATGCCTATCATACATACCAAACACAGATGCCTATCGTACATATCAAATACAGATGTATGTCGTACATACCAAATGCAGATGCAAATCGTACATATCAAATACAGATGCCTATCTTACATATCAAATACAGATGCCTATCAAACATATCAAATACAGATGCATGTCGCATATACCAAATACAGATGCCTATTATACATATCAAATACAGATGCATGTCGTACATACCAAATGCAGATGCAAATCGTACATATCAAATACAGATGCCTATCGTACATATCAAATACTGATGCCTATCAAACATATCAAATACAGATGCATGTCGTATATACCAAATACAGATGCCTATTATACATATCAAATACAGATGCACGTCGTACATATCAAATACAGATGCATGTCGTACATACCAAATACAGATGCCTATTATACATATCAAATACAGATGCCTATCAAACATATCAAATACAGATGCATGTCGTATATACCAAATAAGATGCCTATTATACATATCAAATACAGATGCATGTCGTACATACCAAATACAGATGCCTATTATACATATCAAATACAGATGCACGTCGTACATACCAAATACAGATGCATGTCGTACATACCAAACACAGATGCCTATCGTACATACCAAATGCAGATGCCTATCTTTAGGTCAAACACAGATGCGTGCCTTGGAATATACAGATGACTATCGTACACAGCGAAAACAGATGCATGTCGGATATACCAAATACAGATGCATGTCGTACATACCAAACACAGATGCCTATCGTACATACAAAACATAGATGCCTATCATACATACCAAACACAGATGCCTATCGTACATATCAAATACAGATGTATGTCGTACATACCAAATGCAGATGCAAATCGTACATATCAAATACAGATGCCTATCGTACATATCAAATACAGATGCCTATCAAACATATCAAATACAGATGCATTTCGCATATACCAAATACAGATGCCTATTATACATATCAAATACAGATGCATGTCGTACATACCAAATGCAGATGCAAATCGTACATATCAAATACAGATGCCTATCGTACATATCAAATACAGATGCCTATCAAACTTTTCAAATACAAATGCATGTCGTATATACCAAAGACAGATGCCTATTATACATATCAAATACAGATGCACGTCGTACATATCAAATACAGATGCATGTCGTACATACCAAATACAGATGCCTATTATACATATCAAATACAGATGCCTATCAAACATATCAAATACAGATGCATGTCGTATATACCAAATAAGATGCCTATTATACATATCAAATACAGATGCATGTTGTACATATCAAATACAGATGCCTATTATACATATCAAATACAGATGCCTATTATACATATTAAATACAGATGCATGTCGTACATACCAAATGCAGATGCAAATCGTACATATCAAATACAGATGCCTATCGTACATATCAAATACAGATGCCTATCGTACATATCAAATACATATGCCTATCAAACATATCAAATACAGATGCATTTTGCATATACCAAATACAGATGCCTATTATACATATCAAATACAGATGCATGTCGTACATACCAAATGCAGATGCAAATCGTACATATCAAATACAGATGCCTATCGTACATATCAAATACTGATGCCTATCAAACTTTTCAAATACAAATGCATGTCGTATATACCAAAGACAGATGCCTATTATACATATCAAATACAGATGCACGTCGTACATATCAAATACAGATGCATGTCGTACATACCAAATACAGATGCCTATTATACATATCAAATACAGATGCCTATCAAACATATCAAATACAGATGCATGTCGTATATACCAAATAAGATGCCTATTATACATATCAAATACAGATGCATGTTGTACATATCAAATACAGATGCCTATTATACATATCAAATACAGATGCCTATTATACATATTAAATACAGATGCATGTCGTACATACCAAATGCAGATGCAAATCGTACATATCAAATACAGATGCCTATCGTACATATCAAATACAGATTCCTATCAAAAATATCAAATACAGATGCATGTCGTATATACCAAATACAGATGCCTATCGTACATATCAAACACAGATGCCTATCATACATACCAAACACAGATGCCTATCGTACATATCAAATACAGATGTATGTCGTACATACCAAATGCAGATGCAAAACGTACATATCAAATACAGATGCCTATCGTACATATTAAATACAGATGTCTATCAAACATATCAAATACAGATGCATGTCGCATATACCAAATACAGATGCCTATTATACATATCAAATACAGATGCATGTCGTACATACCAAATGCAGATGCAAATCGTACATATCAAATACAGATGCCTATCGTACATATCAAATACTGATGCCTATCAAACTTTTCAAATACAATTGCATGTCGTATATACCAAATACAGATGCCTATTATACATTTCAAATACAGATGCATGTCGTATATACCAAATAAGATGCCTATTATACATATCAAATACAGATGCATGTTGTACATATCAAATACAGATGCCTATTATACATTTCAAATACAGATGCACGTCGTACATATCAAATACAGATGCATGTCGTACATACCAAATACAGATGCCTATTATTCATATCAAATACAGATGCCTATCAAACATATCAAATACAGATGCATGTCGTATATACCAAATACAGATGCCTATTATACATATCAAATACAGATGCCTATCAAACATATCAAATACAGATGCATGTCGTATATACCAAATAAGATGCCTATTATACATATCAAATTCAGATGCATGTCGTACATACCAAATACAGATGCCTATCAAACATATCAAATACAGATGCAGGTCGTACATATCAAATACAGATGCCTATTATACATATCAAATACAGATGCAGGTCGTACATACCAAATACAGATGCTTTTTCGCTCCTTAGACTCTTTTGTACAGTCACTTAGGCCAATGATAATTATGAATTTTGGTTTTCGCGCCTCTGGTTCCTCTAAGAAGGGTCCACGATCTAGATAAGATTTTCATACACTGCTCCAGAAGCAACATGTCTAGAAGGCTGAGATATTGTGTGCATACTCCTTAGATAATATGGATGATAAATTGCATTTTCGACTCTGTGGTAGCCAAAAAGGATCTCAGGAGCCACACGGTCAAACAAGGTTATGTCTTCTTTTCTAGAACCAAGGGCGGTAGAAAGCTGGACTGGACATATTGCATGGCCAATTGATATTTTGATTGCATATACATGTTTACCGAGTCTTAGCTGCCCGTGTCATTGTCACTGAGGAGAGAAAGACACTTTGCCTATTATTTATGATTATGTCACACTCATTAACAACATCAACTTTGGTGCAAAGGTATTACTCTTGTCAATAACTGGTTGATTAAAGCTTTGCAGTATTTCCCTCGCTATTCCGTGCGAAAATAGTGGACCGTATCAGAAACTGTTACAGGAACTGACCATGCAGGGTCAACACCGTACCAGAAAGTGACATGCTGATTTCCCATCAACTTAGCATGCAGGGTCAACACCGTACCAGAAAGTGACATGCTGATTTCCCATCAACTTAACATGCAGGGTCAACACCGTACCAGAAAGTGACATGCTGATTTCCCATCAACTTAACATGCAGGGTCAACACCGTACCAGAAAGTGACATGCTCATTTCCCATCAACTTAACATACAGGGTCAACATCGTACCAGAAAGTGACATGCTGATTTCCCATCAACTTAACATGCAGGGTCAACACCGTACCAGAAAGTGACATGCTGATTTCCCATCAACTTAACATGCAGGGTCAACACCGTACCAGAAAGTGACATGCTCATTTCCCATCAACTTAACATGCAGGGTCAACATCGTACCAGAAAGTGACATGCTCATTTCCCATCAACTTAACATGCAGGGTCAACATCGTACCAGAAAGTGACATGCTCATTTCCCATCAACTTAACATGCAGGGTCAACATCGTACCAGAAAGTGACATGCTCATTTCCCATCAACTGACCATGCAGGGTCAACACCGTACCAGAAAGTGACATGCTCATTTCCCATCAACTTAACATGCAGGGTCAACACCGTACCAGAAAGTGACATGCTCATTTCCCATCAACTTAACATGCAGGGTCAACATCGTACCAGAAAGTGACATGCTCATTTCCCATCAACTGACCATGCAGGGTCAACATCGTACCAGAAAGTGACATGCTCATTTCCCATCAACTTACCATGCAGGGTCAACATCGTACCAGAAAGTGACATGCTCATTTCCCATCAACTTAACATGCAGGGTCAACATCGTACCAGAAAGTGACATGCTCATTTCCCATCAACTGACCATGCAGGGTCAACATCGTACCAGAAAGTGACATGCTCATTTCCCATCAACTTAGCATGCAGGGTCAACATCGTACCAGAAAGTGACATGCTCATTTCCCATCAACTTAACATGCAGGGTCAACATCGTACCAGAAAGTGACATGCTCATTTCCCATCAACTTAGCATGCAGGGTCAACATCGTACCAGAAAGTGACATGCTCATTTCCCATCAACTTAACATGCAGGGTCAACATCGTACCAGAAAGTGACATGCTCATTTCCCATCAACTTAACATACAGGGTCAACATCGTACCAGAAAGTGACATATGCTGATTTCCCATCAACTTAACATGCAGGGTCAACACCGTACCAGAAAGTGACATGCTCATTTCCCATCAACTAACCATGCAGGGTCAACATCGTACCAGAAAGTGACATGCTCATTTCCCATCAACTGACCATGCAGGGTCAACATCGTACCAGAAAGTGACATGCTCATTTCCCATCAACTTAGCATGCAGGGTCAACATCGTACCAGAAAGTGACATGCTCATTTCCCATCAACTTAGCATGCAGGGTCAACATCGTACCAGAAAGTGACATGCTCATTTCCCATCAACTTAACATGCAGGGTCAACATCGTACCAGAAAGTGACATGCTCATTTCCCATCAACTTAGCATGCAGGGTCAACACCGTACCAGAAAGTGACATGCTCATTTCCCATCAACTTAACATACAGGGTCAACATCGTACCAGAAAGTGACATATGCTGATTTCCCATCAACTTAACATGCAGGGTCAACATCGTACCAGAAAGTGACATGCTCATTTCCCATCAACTTAACATGCAGGGTCAACATCGTACCAGAAAGTGACATGCTCATTTCCCATCAACTTAGCATGCAGGGTCAACATCGTACCAGAAAGTGACATGCTCATTTCCCATCAACTTAACATGCAGGGTCAACATCGTACCAGAAAGTGACATATGCTGATTTCCCATCAACTTAACATGCAGGGTCAACACCGTACCAGAAAGTGACATATGCTGATTTCCCATCAACTTAACATGCAGGGTCAACACCGTACCAGAAAGTGACATGCTCATTTCCCATCAACTAACCATGCAGGGTCAACATCGTACCAGAAAGTGACATGCTCATTTCCCATCAACTTAACATACAGGGTCAACATCGTACCAGAAAGTGACATATGCTGATTTCCCATCAACTTAACATGCAGGGTCAACACCGTACCAGAAAGTGACATATGCTGATTTCCCATCAACTTAACATGCAGGGTCAACACCGTACCAGAAAGTGACATGCTCATTTCCCATCAACTAACCATGCAGGGTCAACATCGTACCAGAAAGTGACATGCTCATTTCCCATCAACTGACCATGCAGGGTCAACATCGTACCAGAAAGTGACATGCTCATTTCCCATCAACTTAGCATGCAGGGTCAACATCGTACCAGAAAGTGACATGCTCATTTCCCATCAACTTAACATGCAGGGTCAACATCGTACCAGAAAGTGACATGCTCATTTCCCATCAACTTAGCATGCAGGGTCAACACCGTACCAGAAAGTGACATGCTCATTTCCCATCAACTTAACATACAGGGTCAACATCGTACCAGAAAGTGACATATGCTGATTTCCCATCAACTTAACATGCAGGGTCAACATCGTACCAGAAAGTGACATGCTCATTTCCCATCAACTTAACATGCAGGGTCAACACCGTACCAGAAAGTGACATGCTCATTTCCCATCAACTTAGCATGCAGGGTCAACACCGTACCAGAAAGTGACATGCTCATTTCCCATCAACTTAACATGCAGGGTCAACACCGTACCAGAAAGTGACATATGCTGATTTCCCATTAACTTAACATACAGGGTCAACACCGTACCAGAAAGTGACATGCTCATTTCCCATCAACTTAACATACAGGGTCAACATCGTACCAGAAAGTGACATATGCTGATTTCCCATTAACTTAGCATGCAGGGTCAACACCGTACCAGAAAGTGACATGCTCATTTCCCACCAACTTAGCATGCAGGGTCAACACTACCGGTTTACATACCAACTCTGCAGGATGGTGTATTTTCACTGTAGTAGATTTTTTTAAAGATTCAAACAGTGGGGAAACATTTATCGATTGATTGATTGATTTGCTTATTCGTCTAGTGATTATAAAAGCACATTATAATGGTGGATGTTTCAGTTGTCATCCGAACGAGAAAAATGAGCTTATGACACTGTATGTAACGCTATTTCACCGTGCACGTAATGTTAGCCTCTATACACCCCGGCTTGTACTCCCAAATGAACCGACTCGTAACTTGCGTATCAGTTGGACGTACACAGTGTGAGGTAAATACATGTACATAGAGTGCTGTGTCCTTGTACTTCAGTGTGTCGAGCTCTGGGTATTCCGTGTCGAAGTGTGACGAACTTCGAGTCTTCGCACAACAGCGACCAGAATCACCTGAGCTGTGACGTAATCAACAGGAAGGACAGCGAGGGAAATTGGTATGAAGTGCGTACCGATTCTGTCTGGTAAGAGAAGGTTCAATTTTTTCAAACAGTACATCAAGCTGGTTACAAATACCTTAATATATTTGCACTCTAAACAACATAATAATATCATCTTCAAACATCTATGTCCTGAAAATAATAAATCGCAAGACATTTATACGCATTTTTACCCCATTTCCGGTCTCGTTGCTATGGTTTCTTTTGTTACAAGTGTAGTTGTATAAGCCGATACACCTACACTTTTTCTGATATACCTATACTTTTTCTGATATACCTACACTTTTTTTCTAATATACCTACACTTTTTAACAACTGAGAAACAATGTAGTCAATTTTCTAAATTATAAGTGATGACACTTTATAAAATGTCAGATTATAAATGAACATATAAGGAACCTGGGATCGAACCCGTGTCCTGTTGCTTTCTGGCCGAACGACCTAACCATTACACCACGAAGCCAGTTGAAACTCTGAACATTTTTTCCCCGTGGGGCCTCGTAAGGGCCCCACGGGGAAAAGTGTAGGGTATCATTCGATACACTCGGAAAAGTATGGGTATATCTCTCACTTACACCTTGTACAACTTTTAACGTATCCATGTTCGTACAATGTATGACAACACGTGTGTGTACACGTTTATCGTCCCTCGCGAGTTTTTAAAAGTAGTGAAGATGAAATGAGCAATGCAACTGTTAATCTTGCAGGAACTTTCATGTGTGGAATGAGGTGTGGATGAGTAGGCCCGACCTGATGGTGCATGGGAAAGATTATGGAGGCTGGCAGCTCATTGATGCCACACCACAGGAGCTAAGTAACGGTATGGACAGCTCCATAGGAAGGGACAAGCTTCCTTAAACACGTTAGTGTCGAGGGGAGAGCTCACTACTTTGTCTACCCCTTGGAATATGGTGAAGAGTTCGAGTGTTCAGACATGCCATTTACTGTAACAAAGTTAGGCATATTTTACTGTTAAGACATTACATGTTCTGTAACATATGTAACCTTCCAGACATATACTGGTGTTAAAACAGTATGTATACTGCAACATGTTACCATTCAAGGCATATATCAGTGTTAAGACATAACCTGTACTTAAGATGTTTGCCCTTCCAGGCATATCCCAGCGTTTAGATATTATAAACTCATCGGCAAAAGAAACTTATCACCTCAGATCAGTTGATTGTATCATATGTATGATTTTTAATTGCAAATATCTCAAGTTTTCGAAATGATAATCTAAAACTGAAAAGTACAGGTGTTTAGTCAGCAGTCAAAAAATACTTCAACATATCTGTTTTATTTTAAAATAAATTCGAAACTTCTTCAAAACTTATTTTTGATGATACACAATTGTCCATTGACATATAAGACATATACATATGTGAAAATTGATAAATGTGCCTGATTCTGCACACATTTACAACATTTTAAACATGGTAGGGATCATGTTGGTGGAAATTTCATTTCTTACCCCTGTCTTCATTAAACAATGCATTTTTAACTAAAATGTAACCTAAGTCACCAATCAATTCATCCAAACTACTGCAGATAAGTATTATTGTATCTTGTCACAGTCAAATGCATCTGATTTCTCTTAAATATTGCATTAATCAAAACCAACTGAGGTGATAAGTTTCTTTGGCCGATGAGTTTTTATACTGCCACGTGTTTATCGTTCAAGGAATATTCCAGTGTTAAAACATTACATGTACTACACCATATTTACCATTCCAGACATATTCCAGTGTTAAGACATTACATCTACTTAAGATATTTATCCTTCTTGGCATATTCCAGTGTTAAGACATTAAATACACTGCAACGTGTTTACCATTCTAGGCATATTCCAGTGTTAAGCCATTACATGTACTACAACTATTTACCCTTCCAGGTATATTCCAGTGTTAAGCCATTACATTTACTACAACATATTTACCTTTCCAGGTATATTCCAGTGTTAAGCCATTACATGTACTACAACATATTTACCCTTCCAGGTATATTCCAGTGTTAAGCCATTACATGTACTACAACATATTTACCCTTCCAGGTATATTCCAGTGTTAAGCCATTTCATGTACTACAACATATTTACCTTTCCAGGCATATTCCAGTGTTAAGCCATTACATGTCCTACAACTATTCGACCTTCCAGGCATATTCCAGTGTTAAGACATTAAATACACTGCAACATATTTACCCTTCCAGGCATATTCCAGTGTTAAGCCATTACATGTACTACAACATATTGGCCCTTCCAGGTATATTCCAGTGTAAAGCCATTACATGTACTACAACATATTTACCCTTCCAGGTATATTCCAGTGTTAAGCCATTACATGTACTACAACATATTTACCTTTCCAGGCATATTCCAGTGTTAACGCCATTACATGTACTACAACTATTTACCCTTCAAGGTATATTCCAGTGTTTAGCCATTACATGTACTACAACTATTTACCCTTCCAGGCATATTCCAGTGTTAAGCCATTACATGTCCTACAACTATTCAGCCTTCCAGGTATATTCCAGTGTTAAGCCATTACATGTACTACAACATATTTACCCTTCCAGGCATATTCCAGTGTTAAGCCATTACATGTACTACAACATATTTACCCTTCCAGGTATATTCCAGTGTTAAGCCATTACATGTACTACAACATATTTACCCTTCCAGGTATATTCCAGTGTTAAGCCATTACATGTACTACAACATATTTACCTTTCCAGGCATATTCCAGTGTTAACGCCATTACATGTACTACAACATATTTACCCTTCCAGGTATATTCCAGTGTTAAGACATTAAATACACTGCAACGTGTTTACCTTTCAAGGTATATTCCAGTGTTAAGCCATTACATGTACTACAACATATTTACCCTTCCAGGTATATTCCAGTGTTAAGCCATTACATGTACTACAACATATTTACCCTTCCAGGTATATTCCAGTGTTAAGACATTAAATACACTGCAACGTGTTTACCTTTCAAGGTATATTCCAGTGTTAAGCCATTACATGTACTACAACATATTTACCCTTCCAGGTATATTCCAGTGTTAAGCCATTACATGTACTACAACATATTTACCTTTCCAGGCATATTCCAGTGTTAAGCCATTTCATGTACTACAACATATTTACCTTTCCAGGCATATTCCAGTGTTAAGCCATTACATGTCCTACAACTATTCGACCTTCCAGGCATATTCCAGTGTTAAGACATTAAATACACTGCAACATATTTACCCTTCCAGGCATATTCCAGTGTTAAGCCATTACATGTACTACAACATATTGGCCCTTCAAGGTATATTCCAGTGTAAAGCCATTACATGTACTACAACATATTTACCCTTCCAGGTATATTCCAGTGTTAAGCCATTACATGTACTACAACTATTTACCCTTCCAGGTATATTCCAGTGTTAAGCCATTACATGTACTACAACATATTTACCTTTCCAGGTATATTCCAGTGTTAAGCCATTACATGTACTACAACATATTTACCCTTCCAGGTATATTCCAGTGTAAAGCCATTACATGTACTACAACATATTTACCCTTCCAAGTATATTCCAGTGTTAAGCCATTACATGTTCTACAACATATTTACCTTTCCAGGCATTTTCAAGTGTTAAGCCAGTACATGTACTACAACATATTTACCCTTCCAGGTATATTCCAGTGTTAAGCCATTACATGTACTACAACATATTTACCCTTCCAGGCATATTCCAGTGTTAAGCCATTACATGTACTACAACATATTTACCTTTCCAGGCATATTCCAATGTTAAGCCATTACATGTACTACAACATATTTACCCTTCCAGGCATATTCAGGTGTTAAGCCATTACATGTACCACAACATATTTACCCTTCCAGGTATATTCCAGTGTAAAGCCATTACATGTACTACAACATATTTACCCTTCCAGGTATATTCCAGTGTTAAGCCATTACATGTACTACAACATATTTACCTTTCCAGGCATATTCCAGTGTTAAGCCATTACATGTACTACAACATATTTACCCTTCCAGGCATATTCCAATGTTAAGCCAGTACATGTACTACAACATATTTACCCTTCCAGGTATATTCCAGTGTTAAGCCATTTCATGTACTACAACATATTTACCTTTCCAGGCATATTCAAGTGTTAAGCCAGTACATGTACTACAACATATTTACCCTTCCAGGCATATTCCAGTGTTAAGCCATTACATGTACTACAACATATTTACCTTTCCAGGCATATTCCAGTGTGAACGCCATTACATGTACTACAACATATTTACCCTTCAAGGTATATTCCAGTGTTTAGCCATTACATGTACTACAACAATTTACCCTTCCAGGCATATTCCAGTGTTAAGACATTAAATACACTGCAACATATTTACCCTTCCAGGCATATTCCAGTGTTAAGCCAGTACATGTACTACAACATATTTACCCTTCCAGGTATATTCCAGTGTAAAGCCATTACATGTACTACAACAAATTTACCCTTCCAGGTATATTCCAGTGTTAAGCCATTACATGTACTACAACATATTTACCTTTCCAGGCATATTCCAGTGTGAACGCCATTACATGTACTACAACATATTTACCCTTCAAGGTATATTCCAGTGTTTAGCCATTACATGTACTACAACAATTTACCCTTCCAGGCATATTCCAGTGTTAAGCCATTACATGTACTACAACATATTTACCCTTCCAGGCATATTCCAGTGTTAAGCCATTACATGTCCTACAACTATTCAGCCTTCCAGGCATATTCCAGTGTTAAACCATTACATGTACTACAACTATTTACCATTCCAGGTATATTCCAGTGTTAAGCCATTACATGTACTACAACATATTTACCTTTCCAGGTATATTCCAGTGTTAAGCCATTACATGTACTACAACATATTTACCCTTCCAGGTATATTCCAGTGTTAAGCCATTACATGTACTACAACATATTTACCCTTCCAGGTATATTCCAGTGTTAAGCCATTACATGTACTACAACATATTTACCCTTCCAGGTATATTCCAGTGTTAAGCCATTACATGTACTACACCATATTTATCTTTCCAGGCATATTCCAGTGTTAAGCCATTACATGTACTACAACATATTTACCCTTCCAGGTATATTCCAGTGTTAAGCCATTACATGGACTACAACTATTTACCCTTCCAGGTATATTCCAGTGTTAAGCCATTACATGTACTACAACATATTTACCTTTCCAGGTATATTCCAGTGTTAAGCCATTACATGTACTACAACATATTTACCCTTCCAGGTATATTCCAGTGTAAAGCCATTACATGTACTACAATATATTTACCCTTCCTGGTATATTCCAGTGTTAAGCCATTACATGTACTACAACATATTTACCTTTCCAGGCATATTCCAGTGTTAAGCCAGTACATGTACTAAAACATATTTACCCTTCCAGGTATATTCCAGTGTTAAGCCATTACATGTACTACAACTATTTACCCTTCCAGGCATATTCCAGTGTTAAGCCATTACACGCCTACAACTATTCAGCCTTCCAGGCATATTCCAGTGTTAAGCCATTACATGTACTACAAATATTTACCCTTCCAGGTATATTCCAGTGTTAAGCCATTACATGTACTACAACATATTTACCTTTCCAGGTATATTCCAGTGTTAAGCCATTACATGTACTACAACATATTTACCCTTCCAGGTATATTCCAGTGTTAAGCCATTACATGTACTACAACATATTTACCCTTCCAGGTATATATATTGCAGTGTTAAGCCATTACATGTACTACAACATATTTACCCTTCCAGGTATATTCCAGTGTTAAGCCATTACATGTACTACAACATATTTACCTTTCCAGGCATATTCCAGTGTTAAGCCATTACATGTACTACAACATATTTACCCTTCCAGGTATATTCCAGTGTTAAGCCATTACATGTACTACAACATATTTACCCTTCCAGGTATATTCCAGTGTAAAGCAATTACATGTACTACAACTATTTACCCTTCCAGGTATATTCCAGTGTTAAGCCATTACATGTACTACAACATATTTACCTTTCCAGGCATATTCCAGTGTTAAGCCATTACATGTACTACAACATATTTACCTTTCCAGGTATATTCCAGTGTTAAGCCATTACATGTACTACAACTATTTACCCTTCCAGGCATATTCCAGTGTTAAGCCATTACATGTACTACAACATATTTACCCTTCCAGGTATATTCCAGTGTTAAGCCATTACATGTACTACAACATATTTACCTTTCCAGGCATATTCCAGTGTTAAGCCATTACATGTACTACAACATATTTACCCTTCCAGGTATATTCCAGTGTTTAGCCATTACATGTACTACAACTATTTACCCTTCCAGGCATATTCCAGTGTTAAGCCATTACATGTCCTACAACTATTCAGCCTTCCAGGCATATTCCAGTGTTAAGCCATTACATGTACTACAACATATTTACCCTTCCAGGCATATTCCAATGTTAAGCCAGTACATGTACTACAACATATTTACCCTTCCAGGTATATTCCAGTGTTAAGCCATTACATGTACTACAACATATTTACCCTTCCAGGCATATTCCAGTGTTAAGCCATTACATGTACTACAACATATTTACCTTTCCAGGCATATTCCAGTGTTAAGCCATTACATGTACTACAACATATTTACCCTTCCAGGTCTATTCCAGTGTTAAGCCATTACATGTACTACAACTATTTACCCTTCCAGGTATATTCCAGTGTTAAGCCATTACATGTACTACAACTATTTACCCTTCCAGACATATTCCAGTGTTAAGCCATAACATGTACCACAACTATTTACCCTTCCAGACATATTCCAGTGTTAAGCCATTACATGTACTTCAACTATTTACCCTTCCAGGCATATTCCAGTGCGGTCCGTGTCCGCTGAAAGCCATCAAAGAAGGTGATATCTCAGTTGGGTATGACACTGCGTTTGCCTTCGCCGAAGTGAATGGGGACAAAATCGAGTGGACCGAGCATCCTAAGACCAAAGTCTTATACCAGATGGACAGAGAGAAAGCTTCGTACGTAATTTATTGAGTTTCAGCATAAATTGTGTAGACTCGGTTTCAAATCCCGATGGAGACACCAATTTGTGTTACCTGGGTTATACTGTGTCTGGCCACATTGCACTCGGTCAACCCAGTTGTTTGAATCGGTACCGTAACATGGGGCGTACGGACCTAAATGGTCATGTGGAGGCTTAGTAGCGGTACAGATAGTACAATTCCTTCAGGTTTTGTTGTCATATTCCACCAATGGTTCTTACTTCATATTCAACTAAAGTTATTGCTGTCATATTCTACCAATGGGTCTTACTGTCATATTTCACTAATGGTTCTTGCTGTCATATTCAGCTACTTGTTCTTGCTGTCATATTCAACTAAAGTTATTGCTGTCATATTCAACGCAGGGATCTTGCTGTCATATTCAACTAAAGTTATTGCTGTCATATTCAACTAAAGTTATTGCTGTCATATTCCACCAATGGTTCTTACTGTCATATTCAACTAAAGTTCTTGCCGTCATATTCAACGCATGCTTCTTGCTGTCATATTCCACTAATGAGTTTTGTTGTCATATTCCACCAATGGATTTAGTTGTGATATTTCAATAATATTTTAATAACGTCTTGTTGTCATATTTAACTAATTGTTCTTGCTGTCATATTAAACTAAAGTTCTTGCTGTCATATTCTACCAATGGTATTTTCTGTCATATTCAACTAAAGTTATTGCTGTCATATTCAACTAAGTTCTTGCTGTCATATTCCACCAATGGTTCTTGCTGTCATATTCAACTAAAATTCTTACTGTCATGTTCAACGCATGGTTCTTACTGTCATATTCCACTAATGAGTTTTGTTGTCATATTCCACCAATGGATTTAGTTGTGATATTTCAATAATATTTTAATAACGTCTCCGATCATATATCCCAGCAAAGTTTTCCGTCATGCCCCATGGCCAGAAACGTTTCTCATCAGATGTCCCTGTAATGGTTCTCATCATATATCTATGTAACTTTTCTCGTCATATATCCGTAACGTTTCTCGTCATATATCTATGTAACTTTGCTCGTCATATATCACAGAAACCTTTCTCGTCACATATACCAATAACGTTTCGCATTATATCCCAGTGACGTTTCTCGTTACATATAGCAGTTATGTTTTATCGTCACAGGGTATGGTATTGCTGAAAATATTACCAAGTCAAAAGCTTCGTCCTCTGACAGCTACCTACATTAGCTACATATACATTTATTAATCTACAATTATGTGTAGATAGCTGAAAGATGACGAAGTTTTTTTTAAATTTTGGACGTATTACTTTCAGCAATACCAGCCAGTAAGGTTTCTCGTCATACTCCAGTAACGTTTCTCGTCATACTCCAGTAACGTTTCTTGTTATACTCCAGTAACGTTTCTTGTTATACTCCAGTCACGTTTCTCGTCATACTCCAGAAACGTTTCTCGTCATACTCCAGTAACGTTTCTCGTCATACTCCAGTAACGTTTCTTGTTATACTCCAGTAACGTTTCTCGTCATACTCCAGTAACGTTTCTCGTCATACTCCAGTAACGTTTCTCGTCATACTCCAGTAACGTTTCTCGTCATACTCCAGTAAGGTTTCTTGTTATACTCCAGTAACGTTTCTTGTCATATTCCAGTAACGTTTCTCGTCATACTCCAGTAACGTTTCTCGTCATACTCCAGTAACTTTTCTCGTCATACTCCAGTAACGTTTCTTGTCATATTCCAGTAACGTTTCTTGTCATATTCCAGTATCTCTTCTCGTCATATATCCCAGTAACGTTTCTCGTCATACTCCAGTAACGTTTCTCGTCATACTCCAGTAACATTTCTTGTCATATTCCAGTAACGTTTCTTGTCATATTCCAGTATCTCTTCTCGTCATATATCCCAGTAACGTTTCTCGTCATACTCCAGTAACGTTTCTCGTCATACTCCAGTAACGTTTCTCGTAATACTCCAGTAACGTTTCTCGTCATACTCCAGTAACGTTTCTTGTCATATTCCAGTAACGTTTCTTGTCATATTCCAGTATCTCTTCTCGTCATATATCCCAGTAACGTTTCTCGTCCTATTCCAGTATCGGGCTACACATCAGCACCCACAGCGCGACAGGCGAGGATGTGAAGGACCCGGAGATGGAACGTTATGACCTGACCAATCAATACAAGTACGAGGAAGGTACGTGTTGATTTAATCTAAATATCCTATGTACTGTTTGGTTCTAATGTCAGTGTCGATGAATCAACATCAATCTCGACCGATTAAGCCCTTTTCCCAGGATTTGAACTCAAGTGCAAGTATAAGGAAGGTTTATATCTAAGTATATTCATTTTGTAAGTCCTGAATTCGTTTCAACCACATTTTCCAATTCATATTGAAGGCCATTTTGAGCGCAAAACTTTTAAATAAATTCACATTAAATCAGAAAGTGTAAATATAGCATGTCAACTAAATTTAAACTGACTATATAATTATACTTTTGAAAATATACATTTTCTTTCAAAACGAGGGCTCCATTGAGTCGAAGGCATGAGAGAGCGCCTCTGTGGTTTAATCTAAAAATGGCGTGTCTTTCAAGATCAATACTTCCTAAAGAAATAGTTTGGTTGAATAAATATTTGTTTTTTTTACGTCAGCAAAAAAAGTTTCGGATAGATGATAAAAAAGCACGTGCGGTTACCTAGGGTAGAAAAGTTGAAAAAGCGATATCTGTTCTTAACAATGATAAAAGAATTGTCGTTGTTGCTGAATCGTCACTGTAATCATCATTTAACATAGAGTGATGTTATAAGAAAACACTCATATACTTCACGATCAGGAAGCCAGGAAGAGCGCGAAGTTGTAAGGAAAGCAGAACGTCTCTTCCGCTGTGCTAACTATGATGACGACGATGACGAAGAAGAAGAACCACCTCAAGTTGTGGTAAATTTCTATGATAAAACTGTATATGAAGATGTAATAAGGTGCAAGGAGTGCGCTCATGGTGCTTACATGACATCACTAAAGTTGACACTTTAAACCACTTTGTACACGGACACTATGTTGTGTCTGTGCATGTAATATCTTAAAGGGGCTGTAGCACGCCATTCTTACAGAAATAAAGTGCTCTCGCAAAAAGGTAAAACAGTGTTACCAATAGCTAAATAATACGCCTGAATCAATAATAAGAGTTCTAAAATGAATGTACATGATTCGGATAAGCCTTGCGAGTCAATCTCCCATCGATAGGCTATTTTAGGTGTTCACATTAAAATGATCGCTCGAAGGTAGTTCAAGAGATCTGACTGGTGTAACGATACATAAACACTTTTTAAATATGGTACAATGATGGAATGGTAAACCATCTTGTTCTCAAAATCGCATGAGACCTACACATATATCAATCTACAAATCACCCCGAATCACTTTATACGTGGCACCATTTTCTTTCAATAGGGATAACTGTTTACTATGGACAGGGCTAATCGGGTCGTGTAATTAGATGTAGGCCAAATACATGATCCCTCATCTACAACATAAGCCAATATATAGAAGATTGCAACATTGGAAATGTCCCATGCAAAGATAGTTACAATTGAATATTGTTTTACAACAAAGGATTTGGCGATGAAGATTGATAAACCAGAAAGAGTACAAGTTGGTGAGACTATACCGCTGGCTGCTACAGTTGTGAACAACGGCGATGTGGGCAGTACTATCAACATGTTCATGGAGGTTCTGTATGTCGACTACAGACGTCGTGTCAAGGGCACCGCCTTTACCAAGAAAACACCCGACCAACTCCTCAAGCCAAAAGAGAGTAGGTTGTCTTGTCTCTATATTGTCTTGCTTCTATTGTATCTTCCATGGCATGGTAATGCAGTTTTGAACTTGTGAGGAGGAATTATAATTATAAACGTTCTTTTCTATGTGTATATGGTTTACGTTATGGTGAACATAGATGTTGAAGGTAACATTGTTATATTTGGGGCCACATTATCTACACATTGATGTAGTGTTCAAGGGGAGTCACTTGCGGGGAGTATCAGACATTTACATGAATCCTTCACGCTTTGAAAAATAAATAGGTTTCACTTCGCCTCAGTTTACCTGAAAAGGACAGATAATGCACGAGATGTTCCTATATTTGGAATCAGAATGTCACGATTAAGGTCTCACCAAGGTTATTGAAGTATCATTAATTAACTGGGAATGATTTATAAATTCGATAGATAATTTCTGACTTGCTTCTCTTATTTCACCTACCGAAGGCGTTAATAAAGCATGTGATTGTTGTGCCCCAAGTTTGAATTCAAATCTTATGATTTAACATTACATATCATGTTGATATCCTTATGTTAGTAGTAGTATGTCTGGCATTGAAATTAGTTCATTTCCCCAGTTTGTAAACATTTGGCCTGAAAGATCCGATGGGCGCATCGCATGGCATAGCGTTCGTTCGTCTATCCTTTTTCGACTTCTTCTCAAGAACCAGTGACACTGGAGAGCTGAAATTTTATGTACATCCTCCTTAGCCAACGGGAAATTGAAACTATACATTGGTGACCCTATGGCCCAAATATGGTTCACAAGGGCCACGACCTAAACTTCTCTTGTCATCTTCTTCTCTATTTTGTAAAGTACTTGAAATTTGTTAACTCTGATAATTACCTTTTGAATTTTGTTTGATAGTTTATTGTTTAAAAACTGGTGAGCTACAGAGCCAACGGCCTATTAATCGGTAAGAGTCGTGATGGATATGAAGAGTTGAAGAACCAAAATATTTCACTTTGTTTAAGACAGTAGCTTAGCTAATCAAACAAGCTATAAATATAAAGATACTCATATTATTACCTCACATTCTCAATTCATCCCAGAAACCGAGATAAAACACGAAATGGATTTAGCAAGTGTTTTGAAGCACCCCGAGTTCGGACTCATCTACAAGATTAACGTGGTGATGGAACTCAAGGATGTGGACCTCTCAAAGAAGAAATCGTTCGTGCTGAGAGTCGACAAACCCAAACTGGAGACCGAGGTCAGTTTAAGATCATATTATAAATACTCCGTACACTCAGGGACCTTATATAGATGTATATAATGTCCCTGGTAGAAATGATCATGTAACGAGCAGAAGAGACTAGTCCCTGTATATAATGTCCCTGGTACAATTGAAAGGGATCATCACAGATCACACTATCAGTCATCCTCGTTCAACACAGCATTTGTATACCAGATGTTTCTACAGTCCCCTGATTACCTTCGCAGCCTTTGTCTTGCATCACTGGAGTCTATTTAATTATCACTTTATATATAGCAATTATTAGCAGTCGGAGCTGCTATCAGTTTTTGTGCAGTTTCCGTCGTCGCCGCCGCCGGTGCGTTTTGTTTTCGCTATAACGTTTTTAAGGTTAAGAACGTTTTAAAACTCATATACATAACTTCTTACTTAAACATGCATTTGCGAATATGCTTTATTTCAACATTTTGAATCATTACATTACATGAAATAAATAAAAAGTGATCATAGATTGTGTGACCTTGAAGGTCAAGGTCACAATATATGGTCATGGTCACCGGTTCTGAAATCATTTAAATCATTTTTCTCCAAGAGGGTTTTAAGATCTTTTAAATATAGCTTCCCTCTTATACACCTTTGCAAATTATTTTGACCTGTTCTTTTCAAGGTCAAGGTCATGAGTACTGAAATCACTAAAATAAATCTTGTAAACACTGTAACTTGAACAGTTTCTGTACGTTTAGGATCTTATTTGGTATATATCAGCTACGGAGAAAGACTAAGATTTGAAAAGGTTTTCGGTAAAATCCAACAAAGGTCAAGGTCACAGTGAGGTCACAATTTAAGCATGCTTTGGCGAATACACTTTATATTAACTTTTAACACTTTGAATCAATACATGATTGTTATACACAATGAAAAGTGATCATCGATTGTGTGACCTTGAAAGTCAAATGTCAAGGTCACGAGATATTGGTTAAGGCCATGTTAACCCTTTCATAAAATTTTGAAATCAGAAATAGGTTTTATGAACAAACTTGTTTAAAGTGACCCCAGTGATGATTCAACTTGTTAATAATAACTTCAGTGACAAAAAAACAATTGTTAAAATATTTGCCCAATTTATTGTGGCTGTAGAGAAGGCGGAAGGTAAAGACGAGACCGTCAGTTTCGGGGCTGCTCTGCTTTTGTGGTGTCCAGCAAACGCTAATCTGGTTTTGTCAGTCGTTAAAATGTCGTTTTGATGGTCGCCTAGCTATCGGCCTCCTCATCCCGGCACTGCAAATTCTGCTCGATTTAAAGTGAGGTTATGCTCTTCTTAATCTTACAACTGAGGATGTGCAGGAAACAAAGATATCCTTCCTCCTTTTATGTTCGTTAGGACAGGAAAATTATGTTCTGTGGGACGGGGTATGTTCGTTGGGACAGGGAGCATGTTTGTTAAGACAGGAGAGTATATTTGTTAGGACAGGGTGTATGTTCGTTAGGACAGGAAGGTAGCTCGTTAAGACAGGAAAATTATGTTCTGTGGGACGGGGTATGTTCGTTGGGACAGGATGGTATGTTCGTTACGACATTAGGGTATGTTCGTTGGGACAGGAGGGTATGTTCGTTGGGACAGGAGGGTATGTTCGTTAATACAGGAGGGTATGTTCGTTAAGACAGGAGAGTATGTTCGTTAAGACAGGAGGGTATGTTCGTTAGAGCAGGAAGGTATGTTCGTTAAGACAGGAGGGTATGTTCGTTAAGACAGGAGGTTATGTTCGTTAAGACAGGAGGGTATGTTCGTTAAGACAGGAGGGTATGTTCGTTATAGCAGGAAGGCATGTTCGTTAAGACAGGAGAGTATGTTCGTTAAGACAGGAGGGTATGTTCGTTGGGACAGGAAGGTATGTTCGTTAGAGCAGGAAGGCATGTTCGTTAAGACAGGAGAGTATATATATGTTCGTTAAGACAGGAGGGTATGTTCGTTAAGACAGGAGGATATGTTCGTTAAGACAGGAGGGTATGTTCGTTAGAGCAGGAAGGCATGTTCGTTAAGACAGGAGAGTATATATATGTTCGTTAAGACAGGAGGGTATGTTCGTTAAGACAGGAGGGTATGTTCGTTAAGACAGGAGGGTATGTTCGTTAAGAAAGGAGGGTATGTTCGTTAAGGCAAGAAGGTATGTTCGTTGGGACAGGAGGGTATGTTCGTTGGGACAGGAGGGTATGTTCGTTAGGCCAGTAGGGTATGTTCGTTAAGACAGGAGGGTATGTTCGTTAGAGCAGGAAGGCATGTTCGTTAAGACAGGAGAGTATGTTCGTTACGACAGGAGGGTATGTTCGTTAAGACAGGAGGGTATGTTCGTTAAGACAGGAGGGTATGTTCGTTAGAGCAGGAAGGCATGTTCGTTACGACAGGAGGGTATGTTCGTTGGGACAGGAGGGTATGTTCGTTGGGACAGGAGGGTATGTTCGTTAAGACAGGAGGGTATGTTCGTTGGGACAGGAGGGTATGTTCGTTGGGACAGGAGGGTATGTTCGTTAGGAATGGACAGTTTCTCTTACAAATTTAGAGAAGACCTGGTGCCAGCACTGAATAACAGTAAACAATCCACGCTTACAGCTAAGCAGGCATGACTTCCAGACTTTCAGAATATTGTTTAACGGTGCTCAATGAATGACGGATTCACCATTTATGACATTTAAATTATACTGCACTGATCTTGGGTAATAATGCTTCCGGGTTTAAAGAATCTTTCGTGCATCAATGCACTAAAAATGATTGAAATTCGTGCTCTTAAAGGTACATCCATTGTGTTATTGTTGGTCAGATATGCCAAACGTTATAAATGGTGTTAATCTTTCGAAAAGTACTGACTGTTGCCGAAAATTGCCATTTTGATTATAGTCGACTTAATATACCGATGATATAAAGGAAAATATATCAATTCCTGATCACAAATCGGACAATGCACCGCGTGTGGCGCTCGTCCATTAGTCTAACGTAATTTTGGAAATGTATTTACACCAGACAAACACACAACTTTGGGTTGATAATGTATAATAGGTCATGTAACTGCTGTACATGTAAATGGGACGTGTAGTTTTGGTTGCTGCACAAAATGATGCTGCTCATAAGAAACTAATTGGGGATTCGGGATGAATATGCAAATTGAGTGAAATTATTTTAACTGAAATCAGCATATATCCCATGTTGGCACGTATTTCAACCAAATAAACATTTTAAAACACAAGGGATGAGTCTGTAAAGTTCGTAACGAGCTTTACTTATCCAATTTTGCAGGGAAAACAAATTTGCAACTTTCGAATTTATGTTTATAAGGATTACATAACGACTGAACCCTTCTTGAAAAGTCAACAATATCGTTCAAAGAATATGTTTGGGATTGAAAATATAATGAATTTATCATTTTATAATTATGCGACTTGCAATTGTCATGTTGAAGACCTTATGACTGCAGGACACAGGTAAGTTTACTTTTAGCACATATTCAAAATACGGGTTCGTGTCGTTCAGGGCCCGCAAAGGTGTGCACTAGGGGAATCCATTGATGTGACCGTGAAGATGACCAACCCTCTTGACACCCCTCTGTCAGATTGTGTTCTGAAGATGGATGGTGGGCTCAAATTAACTAACGACAAAAAGGAAATAAAAATAGGGTAAGTTGAAGTATAATTTAGTTCACTAGATGAGTGACGGGTCGAGACATGTTGAAGGGAAGTACTCCATGCGATACGTAGTCCTACTTGCCTGATCTACTGCCCGCAATACGTAGTCCTACTTGCCTGATCTAATCCACGCAATACGTAGTCCTACTTGCCTGATCTACTCCACGCAATACGTAGTCCTACTTGTCTGATCTACTCCACGCAATACGTAGTCCTACTTGCCTGATCTACTCCACAATACGTAGTCCTACTTGCCTGATCTACTCCACGCAATACGTAGTCTTACTGTTTGCAACTTGTCTGATCTACTCCACGCAATACGTAGTCCTACTTGCCTGATCTACTCCACGCAATACGTAGTCCTACTTGCCTGATCTACTCCACAATACGTAGTCCTTCTTGCCTGATCTACTCCACGCAATACGTAGTCTTACTGTTTGCAACTTGTCTGATCTACTCCACGCAATACGTAGTCCTACTCGCCTGATCTACTCCACGCAATACGTAGTCCTACTTGCCTGATCTACTCCCCGCAATACGTAGTCCTACTTGCCTGATCTACTCCACGCAATACGTAGTCCTACTTGCCTGATCTACTCCACGCAATACGTAGTTCTACTTGCCTGATCTACTCCACAATACGTAGTCCTACTTGCCTGATCTACTCCACGCAATACGTAGTCCTACTTGCCTTATCTACTCCACAATACGTAGTCCTACTTGCCTGATCTACTCCACGCAATACGTAGTCCTACTTGCCTGATCTACTCCACGCAATACGTAGTCCTACTTGCCTTATCTACTCCACAATACGTAGTCCTACTTGCCTGATCTACTCCACGCAATACGTAGTCCTACTTGCCTGATCTACTCCACGCAATACGTAGTCCTACTTGTCTTATCTGCTCCACGCAATACGTAGTCCCACTGTTTGCAACTTGCCTGATCTACTCCACGCAATACGTAATCCTACTGTTTGCAACTTGCCTGATCTACTCCACGCAATACGTAGTCCTTCTGTTTGCAACTTGCCTGATCTACTCCACAATACGTAGTCCTACTATTTGCAACTTGCCTGATCTGCTCCACAATACGTAGCCCTACTGTTTGCAGATTGCCTGATCTACTCCACAATACGTAGTCCTACTATTTGCAACTTGCCTGATCTGCTCCACAATACGTAGTCCTACTGTTTGCAACCTTCCTCATCTACTCCACGCAATACGTAGTCCTACTATTTGCAACTTGCCTGATCTGCTCCACAATACGTAGTCCTACTATTTGCAACTTGCCTGATTTACTCCACGCAATACGTAGTCCTACTATTTGCAACTTGCCTGATCTACTCCACAATACGTAGTCCTACTATTTGCAACTTGCCTGATCTACTCCACGCAATACGTAGTCCTACTATTTGCAACTTGCCTGATCTGCTCCACAATACGTAGTCCTACTGTTTGCAACTTGCCTGATCTGCTCCACAATACGTAGTCCTACTGTTTGCAACTTGCCTGATCTGCTCCACAATACGTAGTCCTACTGTTTGCAACTTGCCTCATCTACTCCACAATACGTAGTCCTACCATTTGCAACTTGCCTGATCTGCTCCCGGAAATATCGCTTTATGAACATGTTTGCTGTATGAAACTGCTAGGTCAAGAAATTAACGTTAAGAAAAGTGCTACATTATTATTCTTTTTAATTCATAGACTTAATTTCGTCTAAATCTCAACATCTAAAGCTTCTTCAAGAACACCGTCGCATGTGCCCCCTAAACGAATACAGCTAACATTTCCAAACACAAGTGTAACCAGCTCAAATTGATATACAGTCACGCATTTAGAGTTACTGGCGGTCGTACAGGTCCGACGTCCGTTGTTATTTTAACTTTGTATTTTGTTATTTGTAATTTTATAATTGTATTCGCTCTTGTACCACAAACGTGGAAAAAATAAAAATGATTGAAAATGATTGAATGAATGAATTAATGAATTAGTGTCAGGGAGTCAGTTTGACCATCCTGGTTCTCGGGCCTTCGTTCTAGATACTCTTCTCTCGCCCCAGACATGGACAGCTCAATGGCTGCCTCCATGGAGCGAAACAAAATGGCGGACGAGATTGGTTTTTACTATAGAAATATCTCTGTACACATACTTCCAGTCGGTGTCCACCAATTTTCTGTGTGCGAAATCTAACATACGGATGCATAGATGTAATTCGCTATGTTTAATGTAAACGACGCCCATTTGCAAGCGCAGAATGATTTTTTAAAACCTCGAGGTGGAGTGAAGAATGTAGGGCCTACTCACAATGTAAACAAATACCCCCATCGTAATTCGGCGCTGCACAGACGATTGACAGCATTTCTGTATATTACTTGTATGTAGAATGCACATCCCCAAACGTCATAGACGACGATTGCAATATTCGTTAAAGTATTTCTTCAAAATTTGCATCGATTTTATCACCGACACTGTGATCGACAAATGCTTTCAAAACGGGCCCTTCGGATTTCGCGCACTCTCATAATATTAATTGTCTTCAAAATAAGCTTTTGATATGAGCTTTTAATTATCATAATAGTTGAATGCTTCAATGATATTGACAATATGGATTATTGGATTGGATAGTTTGGTAGATGTTATGCTTGTTGGGTCTTTATTGGATTTCAAATCCTTTTTTACTCATTTAATAATAATAAAAAAGAAATCAGGAACGTTACTGCAAGGTCTCGCAAGAGAACAGACCCCCTTTTTGTGGTGATTGCATACACCAAAATGAACAACAGGATTTCAAAATTGACACCTTCAGCGGCCCACCAACTGGAACCGCTGAAGGTGAATTTAGATAGACTAAAATTTAGTCTATGGAATTTTTTCTTCATCCTTTGGTTGTATATTTTTAATACTTACAGTTTATCTAGACTTGCTGAATGAAACTCTGGACTGTTTTAAAGGCTCTATTTTTTTAAAGTCATGGGGCAGGACTATATTTGAGTTCTTGTGCATAATAACATATAGAATCAATTGAAAAGAAAAAAATATTGCAGTGATTATTCACTCATGAATAAAATAAATACCGGTATTGTAGATTTACTAGTTACATCCGATAATGACAATATAATGTATCAACAATTGAAAAACAACATATGATAATAACCGTGCAAGACGTGTGGGGATGTGCAATCTACATACAAGTAATATACAGAAATGCTGTCAATCGCCTGTGCAGTGCCGATTTACGATGGGGGTATTTGTTTACATTGTGAGTACATACATGCTTCACTCCACCTCGAGGTTTTAAAAAAATCATTCTGCGTTTGCAAATTGGTGTCGTTTACATTAAAAATAGCGAAAGCATCTATGCATCCGTATGTTAGATTTCGCACATAGAAACATGAATGACGCCGACTGGAAGTATGTTTACATAGATATTTTAGTAAAAACCCATCTCGTCCGCCATTTTGTTTCGCTCCATGGAGGCAGCCATTGAGCAGTCCATGTCTGGGGCGAGAGAAGAGTATGGAGAACGAAGGCCCGGGAACCAGAATGACCAGGGTTGGGTTTGACATGCATGCTCTAAGCATCCTCGGTTACCGGAGAGTAACGGAGCATATATAAAACCCTGGGTAACCGAGGATGGCTCTAAGGTGAAATGTTGAACCTCGCAGTATGCAGGTAATGTGGGTCGTATCTAAGAAGGACCTTACTACAGGGCTCTGTTCCATAACATCCATAACAGCGAGCGCTTAATAATCGCTCATTGAGCGCTACATTAAACCTCTCTTGAACGCGATTTCTCAATGTAGCGCTACGTAGCAAGGCGAGCAAACTTCGAGGAATTTGCACTGTATCGTTCAAGAGAGAGTGAGCGCTATTTGAGCGCTACTTGAGCGCTACATTAAGCGATCAATGAGCGATTTAAGCGCTCGCTGTTATTGAACCCAGATCTATTATATATGCTTATTCTTGTTTCATGTGGATTGTGTGTACGAGACTATGTTTACCAACACCAACATAAGTATAACCGATGATGTGTAGAGGGTTGGAGTAACTTTCCGTCTACAATGTGCTATTTGTGTCAACTTGAGGTCATACTTGAAAGCATTTGGCTCTCCATAAAGTTCTTGAAGGGTTTAATTTATCATTAAAAAAATAATTCTGTTGGGCAGGTTTACATTACTTTTGTATACATACAGCTATACGTAACATGTCATAGTACAGCAATACTTATAGAAAATGGAGAAGCGCCTGTAAAATATATTCATAGTCGGCGGTTCATTGTAATTGGCACATTGATCTCATTGATTATTACTGGGATTAAATCTTTAGCATGGCATGAAGGCTAATTTGTATTTAAATGCAGTGATGGTTGTCCAATATAAGTACATCCTTGACAATAATAACGAGGCATTCAGTTGAACGTTTATTCTGTGGTATTATGGATTATTTAATGTAATCGTTTGCTAATGTAAGTATGTCTGATGCTTACAAGCTAGCTGAGCTTTTACAAAAAAATATCAAGATCAGAAGTAAGAACATCATAGATAAGATAATTCACCAAATTTAAATTTTATCATGTTTACAATTCATGACAACACGCTAGATACGCTCCGGTTTATTTTCACATTAAGAGAAGATGTCTGGGCCATGTTCTATAAGCGTTTAAAAGTAATCTCACAATGAGCGATTACTTCTAAATCTCTCTTGAACGCAATTGCTCAAAGTAGCGCTACGTAGCAAAGCGAGCAAACCTCAAGGCATCGCACCGTGTCGTTAAGGAGAGAATGGGCGCTCGATGAGCGATTATAAGCGCTCACTGTTATGGAACAGAGTCAAGTTTCTATCGGTATCATTTGCATAAAATCTCTTCTCAGGGATCGACCCAGGAGTTTAGTTTGTGAGTTGCGAACAGCTGTCTGAAGCTGCAACTGCTTCTAGTGCAAATTGCTCTTTTTATAAAATTAACTTGAAATTCTAAAAGTCCTTCGACGTTTACATAAACTATTAATGTTTATATTCGTAGAACCATCAAACCCAAGGAAACATGGTCGATGAAAGTGACATTGATGCCTAACAACTCCCCAAAGTACCGCCCCTTCCGCTGCTGCGAGTTGGTCCTGTCGACTAAGGAGATCGGGAAAATGTATGGGACACACAACATCCGCATCAAGCAGAAACAGCAGCCGTCGTGATTGGCTGTAAACTACAGAGGTGGGCATTTCAAATTTGCCGTATTAGGAGTCCTGTCTCAGTACATAGCTGACAGACATGCATAGTATTTTAAGAAATGTCATTAGTTTTGAAGTTTATTTCAACATTAACACTTTAGAATAACAGTTTCTCTCTCGATGTGAGCAGTATCCCTGGCAAATACTTGTTTCAGATTTGATTTGTTCAACATCTCGATGATCATTGACCCGGTACAGGTGTATGTGTGGGTGTAAGCCTCCAGGTCCACATATAAACTCAGAACTATAATGAAATTCTTTCTTTTCTTTTGTATTCCACTTCTAAATACTATTTAAAGACTGAACTTAAATCCTAACTGGAATACAATGTATACACGAGAATGGAAATGAATCAGCTGATGTATGTAATAAGATAGGACTTTGAATTTCATCCGATATCCTGCCATTGAGTATCTGTAGGAGAAAGGAAATCCTTGATTCTAAACTTTCGAAATTTTATTTCAATGAATGTGGAAAAAATACACTGACGCACAAAATAAAATGTATGGTTCAGTTGTATTTATCGTATATATATAACTTTTCAAAGTCAAATATCTCGAGTTTTCGACGTCGTATTCAAAAACGGACTAGTCTGTGAAACTATTCCAAAAAATTAAATCAGTCAAAGAATACCTCTACGCGGTTTGAATTTTTAAAAATTAAAATTTAAAATTTAAATTTTGAATTTCCCCTAACTTAATTTTGATACAACACAACTTTTCATCGACATATAACACATACTCTGTGTGAAAATCAATTAATGTGCTTCGTCCTGCACACATTTACAACATTTTGCACATGGTAGGGGTCATGTTGGTGTAAATTTGATTTCTTAGCCCTGTCTACTTTGAATAATTATATTTTAGTTAACAGATTAAACAGTCACCAATTAAGTCATTCAAACTACTGCCGAAAGGTGTTATTGTATCGTGCCATAATCAAATGCACCTCATTTCTTTAAAATATCGAATTAATCGAAAACAAGTGAGTGTTATTCTTTCTTTTGCCCGTCAGTTTAATTATTTTGATGATTATCCATGTGTAGAGGACTAATCTATCAACCTCATTTATTTCATAAGTGTTCATCTTCCTTTAATATTTAATACTCTTTTATAAGTAAATATATATTTTTCACAGTATTGTCCATATCTATAGTTACTATACTACTTATTGGCTTTCATAATGATTTTAGCTGACCGCGCCTTCCACTACTATATTAGATTTGGATGTGACGGAACTTCTACATGTGTATACATATATGAAGAGTTATTTTCATTTTGATATTTGCATGTTTATATTTCAAGCATTTCTTTGTTTTACCCTTTGTGAACATTATCTACGTAGTTTATCTTAATACAATGTTATATTCAACTGCTCAAATGTTGACTATTTTCTTAGATATATATGTACACCTCGTTATGCTTTTTTTTTATGAATTTCCTCTTGCTATTGAAATAAATATATTTTGCAGCAATTTTGTTTATTTGAGTTTTGAAAGTTTGACATTATGTGAGCTATCAAAAGATAAAGTGCCAAGCATGTTGTCTGCTTGAAGATCTTGAGTTTGGTTTAATGATTCCAGGCCGTCGGTGTTATAATAGTTGGTCTCACATCCTCAGGACAGTATTTAATCAAAGAGCAAGTTTTTCCATTGTGGCAGAACCTCGATTTTGTTATGTTTATTTCATTTAAATTCAACAGCAATTCAAGGCCCAGGTATTGTGTTAAAGAAAAGCAAATTAAATGAAGATCAAAAGTTAAAAATTAATAAATCGGACTTCGTTATGAACCAGTTTTTGTACAAGATACAATCCTTAAACATCTCCATCTCCGTTTGTTTCAGAAACATGAACAGAAACAAAGTTTTAAAAGTCAAAGTATTAACAATTTGTCTTCAAGACCTAAATAATAACAAACTTGGTAGGGAGTTATGTTACAAAATGAGAAATTGCTTACGCCAATTAATACAACATAATGGTTATATTTTCCTACAAAAGTCATCTATTAGTTTCCATATGAAATGAGAAAACGGAGATGATCTGAAACGTTTATTCCGTTACGCAATCTTTCTTTCCATTTTCCCCTAATCATGATTGATTGGTTGTGCTGAAATTAGAAGCAACTCTTTTCATCAATTCATCATTCACCTAAAGCTTTATGGAAATCAGGGTATGGTTCTGGCCAATGGTCCTTGTATTCACATTCACATGGCAGGTCCTTCTTGCCCAGTTGGTAGAGCAACTGACTCTTATCTGCAGCTGGTTGTCCGGGTTCGAATCCCGGTCCCCTCACCATCACTTCACAGGACGGATCCTGGATTGTCTTATAGAGGGGTTGAATCCCTTCTTTCAAAAGTGACAACCAAATAAAAAACTACGTCACAGGTTCCATGTTATCATTTTACATATTAAGTAAGCCACACGGATTGATACTTATTCATACACCGGTTAAAATCACAGGAATAGAGTGCGTACACGCTACACACACAGTAGTTATTCGTAGAATACCACCATTATATTAAATATTGAAATGGAACCTATGAGAAATGGGTTTCTCCGAAAACAGTTACTCCTTTTCAATGTTTAAGAAAGAGATTTTTTTCGAATAAATACATTCTGCAGAGTCTAAGTGTTAGACGGGCGAACGTCCTTAGTCATGATTCTTAGTAGGATCTAGGAATCTTTAGTGTACAGCTGCATACCGAAAATGTTTCACCAACATCACATATAAAGACAATAAATCATCATTTATCCATGATTATTACTCAACTGTGGTGAGATCACTCATTAGATAACAATGACCTGGTTACACATATGTGTGATACCACCGCGTGCTGCCGTAACGTCATAATCGGCGCGTGACGTCATAGTCGTTTTTGGTTGACGTCAAAATGTTAGCCTCGCGACTGCAATAGCAGGTGACCTATTTGCAAGTGAGCGTGACTAACAACGATTTTCTTGCAATTCAGCGCTACTTTCATCACTGAGTGATAAATAAATTACTAAACTCGGTCCCGTTTGATAACATGTTTATGAAACTCGTGAATGGCATCGGTATTTAACTCGTTTTCGCTCGTTAAATTACCAAACCATCCACTCGTTTCATAAACACGTTATCAAACGGGACGTCGTTTAGTATTCTATATGTAAAATAAGCATTTTCAAACGTATCCTTTTATCGCCACGTAAGTGATGCATCTTTATGCATTTTGGCATAATGAAATAGGCAGAATAGGTCAAATTTTGACAATTTCAGTAATTTTCGAATAAACGTTTTCATATTGAATGAGGACAATTTCATCACAAATACATTAAATGAGTATAAGAGGATAACACTGATGTATATGTTTGACCCAGTTGATCACTTACTGAATAATTCACAGGAGAAAATAAATCTGTCAAAATGACCCCTGGTCACTTCAAAGAGCTGCCAAAACTGTAACTGTTTACTATGAATCGTCAAATAAGATAATGTTATCGAGCACTCAACTGTCTTCTTATAACGCAAACATGCTAAGTGATAGGTCTAGTTTTTGTGTTGATGCGATGCTTCAAAGAAATGCCAATTTACATGATATTTGCACCATTACTATTAATGTTAAACTTGTGAAAGATGTCTTATCAAACCAAACTGGTTTAATGAAAACGATATAATACAGAAGGTCGTTTAGTAACCTCTGTGTATCAATCTTGTACTAGTCCAGGGTTATTGTTTTCCTTCTGTAACGATGTATTATGTGATAGGAAAGCAAATTTATTCATTGAAGTGAGTCTGTCGCCTGTAGTTATCTATGCAATTATTTGTGTGATCAGCGATCGCTTTGATATTCAGATTAATCCCAAACTATCGTTATATTTTACCACAATGATGATAAATTCATAGAGACGATGAAAATAAGCTATGCTATCACGCGATTTCATTAACACGGATATCAATCATAAGCTTGGTAATACCAAAGAGGTCAACGCACTAGCATACACGAGTAATGCCCGATTTAACAGAAATATTACAACAAAGATAATTTCCGTCTTCTGTTTCCAAAACGAAAGATATAACAAATAAATGTTATTTTCATAACAATTTCTATAAAGACTTCAATACATTATTTTGGTTTTGTTTTACACTTAAGTTCAGTTTTGTTTCCAAATTAGGTTTTAAGGTTTAAGCGTACATATATTTCATCTAATCGGAAGCCACATCTGCAGGTAAATGTACTAACATATTCACTCAAGTGATCTTTCCTGTCAACTTTTACCATGGTGATAATACAACAAAATACAGTCGCAAGAGACAATAACATTATTCCGCCAAAATCATTGTCAGCAATATCCGTAACTTGTGTCTTAAAGGTGCATTGGGTGGCAGAATTTTATTTTTCAAATTTGAAAATTTACAAGGTGCAAAAACGTCAATATGGCGCCGTAACCGTTAGATTTACGTCTTCGACACGATTGTAACTTTTGATGGCATTGAGATTGCGCATCTGTTGAAGCTGGTTTCAAGTCTGTAAGTGCATTTTGAAATATCGTTTGGAGTTTTTATTTATTTATTTATTTATTTATTTATTTATTTATTTATTTATTTATTTATTTATTTATTTATTTATTTATTTATTTATTTATTTATTTATTTATTTATTTATTTATTTATTTATTTATTTATTTATTTATTTATTTATTTATTTATTTATTTTTCAAGATGATTTTGTTCTGACTCCTTTTCTTCGTTGATCCCTGTTCACTGTCATGTATTGTTATTATGTATCTTCTAAAAAAGTCAAGTCTCTATGTGGATTTTAAAAGCCTTATTTTTTAGATCATTTTGTGACCTTTCTCACGACCTGAAATGACTGTTCACAATCAATTTTACTATTGATTCCTTAGTGTTTCCCCCAGGTTGAAAAAAGGGCAGGGTAACTACATTGAGAAAAGGGCACTTTTTCACCCAATAGGGCACGTATATAAATATAAAATGTACTCAATTTCAAGAACCAAGTACAAGCAGGCAATTTCCTAATCTAGCTCTGAGAATAAATACTTTGCAAACACTTGTCTTTACCGTGGTCACCTCCTAAGTCATTACAAAAGTGAAAGTTTCAATGTCTGAAAATAAAACAGTTTCTTTAAACTTTTATAATGACAATGTTGTCGATTGGCAAATATAACTAATATTCACTTTGCACATAGGTGATTTGATTTTTTCCTTGAATGATTAGAATAATTGTCATAAAAACATCAGATTTATTTTACCTAATAAAGAAAACAATGAATTCAAATGCTACGCAATTACAATGAGATTATCAACCCATATTACACCTGCAGACATCAGTCGCCAGTAATCCCCCTATTGTTCTTGTCTCAAGCTTAAGCATGTGGTCAGCAGGTGTATCCTGTTGAAAGAGGGATGCAACAGACACGTTCTTGTTATGTTGTATTCCTTTCTTTTTTGTATTTCACAGATGATAATTTCACACATATAAGTGTGATCATTTGTGAAAACATAATAACAACTTTATAAGGTGCTAGAAATGTAACGTAAGTTGTGATAAAGACCGATACGAAAGTTGTTGACTACGAAAAAGGCAGAGTGGTCAGTAAAAAGGACAGAGACAGGGCAGGGCGTATGTTGAAAAGGGCAGGGCGCTGCGCCCTGCTAAAACTACCTAGGGGAAACACTATTCCTTTACACTAAACTTTAGTCTAGTGCTCTTGAAAAAAACATGCAATTGTCTGACCAAGATTTTGTGATATTCGCCTTTAAAGTTTGTAAAATGTTCAAAGTCACCATACTTTGGACGGTTATTGTGAAAAAAGTATGAGGTGGCCAGTAGAAATTAACTTCAAAATAAAATAACCTAGACATATATGATAACAAGACAATTTTTGCAGAAAACTGTTCACATGTATCTATTTATCGTGTACATAAAACCCAAGAAAAATCAAGAATGGGGAAATATATTTTTTCACAGATAGGATTTCGCTCAAAAAAAACAAAACAAACTTGTTATTCCCCAATGCTTAAGCTGAATAAAAATCCAACTCTCAGATCTCAGATGCAAATATCTTCAGAATGGTGTTTCCTCAAAAGTGCATAGGGTCGGGAAATTTGAAAAAGTTGTTAAAAAGTCAATATGGCGTCGCAACCACGTGATCTACGAATTCGATTTTATTTACTTTTTTACTCGTATTGTTAGGGCGCATCATTCTACGCGAACTGAGATATACATACTGGAAGGAATTCATATCATATTTACACACTAGTTGAATTAGGTGATTTTCAAGTGTAAAGACACATGTTTTAACTCGAATAACCGGACAACAGTATCGACAATGTCTGGTTCATCGTGGCCTCCCGGAAATCTTTAAAATTCTAATTTCTCCACAGATATACATGTTACTAAAGTATGTACTAAATCAAACCAGTTCGAATTAAAAGCTATTATGCGCGATCTGAGAGATACATCCTGAAAAAAACTCATACGATATTTACACTGTAGTCGATTTAGATGCACCAAGTCACAAGTCAAGCTCAGAAAGCGGCTCCAAATCCCACATTTTCAGTGAAGCTAAACTGTGACGTCAGTAATACGGCTCGAAACATCGAAGTTTTCCTTAAGTGAAATTGGTGGTTTTGGATCCGCTTTTGGAGATTTTTTCCATGTCTCAGTTGAAACCGTGGGGCCTTCTGTTTCCCAATAACCTTTCAAAGTATGGTGACTTTGAACATGTGAACAAGTTGGATATGATGAAGATTTTATTGAAGCGTCATGTGCAAGAGTTGCTTCCCCTTGACCACCCTACGATGCTGATGTGAGCAGGCAAACTGACACCAATACCTCATCAGAGAGACACAATATCACCCTAACTAGAAAAAGGGCCATTAGCACAATAATTTATATGACTAATGAGTTTTAAACATAAGTTCATCAAATTTGACTTTCATTTTGATGTGTGAACAGGAAATTCACACTTTCGTTTTGGCTTACATTGTGTTGTTGCGGGTCAGGCCTGCTAAACGTTATAGATGGTGCTATATTGTATCGAGAAGTACTGAATGTTGCCGTAAATGACCAATTTGAAGACAGTTGACCTAGTATAGTGACGATATATATGTAAAAGTAGTTCTGGTCGAAAACCGGACACTGCATCACGATTAACGCACATCTATCAGCCAAAGAAAAAGACAAATCTAGGTTGAATATGCTTGAAAGATCTGTGCATGTAAATCGGACTGTAGTTTCGGTTCTTCGAATATTTTATATGATTCACATTGAGTGTAATGCACACAGACATTGGTATGCAATTTGTTATCTTTACATAATAGAGAATTATTAAGGAACGTAGCACGATTCAACGAATTAACACTTCATTCATTCATAAACAAGATTTTACTATTTCATAGTAAGCTACTTCCATATAAGGCAAGATGTTTTTTTCCTGTCCTCTCGCCTCCACCATCCATACATTACGCATCTGACAATTCATTATCAAACTCATCAAGAAACTACCCTCGCTTTAAGCCTTTCTTTCTCACAGTATACCTACTGTAACCATTGAATGCGTATTCTAAAAGCAGCAAAGGGATTAAATCGTATTCTACCTGACAAATAATCCAGATGATCCCTTCTCAAAGTAGTTCTGAAACAACCACTTTCGGTCTATGTATTTACGTAAGTACACGCTCACACCATTGTCTATAGTCACACAATTGTTCGATTTTAACATGGTAACTTTGGGTCTCAATACTCCAAGAGATATGCTGAACACTTGAAACTTGTTTTGAAAAAAATACGCAACAACATAGGACAGATGTCTTAATTAAAACAATTGAAACTGCTGAATCCGTTTAAAGTGGCTTGCGACTATATTTGCTAATTAATTTCACTAATTTTTGTTAATGATTTCAATTAGTTTCTTTCAGAGATTTTCAATTATCCTTGTAAGATAAGAATACAAAGTGCATATGACAAAACCGCACAGGAACTGTCCGGAACTGAAGTGTATTATTTATCCGTAGGATATTACTCGGCGTCCTACCTGCAAGTGAGCGAAATGTCAGCGAGTTTCGTGCAGTTAAACTTGATCTATATCAGCGTTTAATGAATAGAATACTACAGGTAATCTCAATGAACAGATGTTCCATTTTCTACAAATTATTCAGTGACCAAAATGGTTTACTTAAGCAAAACCATTTGAATATCCATGTACAAGGAATTTGCGTTATTTAGAAATATGAATATAAAACATTAGATTATAACGTACAGAATAATTTAACTGTCTGTTTCGTTTTTAAAATTTTCAGTTTGAATAATTCACAGAGAGAAGGGATAGTATATGTTGGGTTGTCCTATTTCAATTAATGAAATAAATATTCTTACGTAAGCGTATGCAGATTAACCCCAGTAAAACATAATGTATCAACATTTTCCTTTCAACTTTGAAATATTAATTCATCACTTACTCTAAATAAAATACCTCTTCTTGCTAAAAGGTTAATGTTACACAAACTACAAATATGGCAAGACAGGTAAGGTGACTATAGATGCACATTGTAACAATACCATAAGTTATAAGCAGGCTCAGGTTGTTTGAGCTGTATGACGGATCATCTGACCACCTCACTAAGTCTACATCCTTTGTAGTCTTGACAACCACATGTTTGGCTTTTGGAAATGAGTCATTTATTTGCCTGCCGATTTGTTGATTGAGAAACCTTTGGACATATCAACCAGTTATTATAACAGTTGATGTTGATTGCACCAATTGTGTAATTAAATTGGGGAGACTGGCTTTGTTGGGTTTAGCTTTAGGGTGTATGTCGTAATGACTGAATTCGGAAACAATACGCCTTCGATTGTGATTCATTATTTTTGTTTCAAAATGTGCAGTCTGTGCTCCAGTTGAGAAAGCTGGGAAGCTATAGGGTTTCTACTGATGCAAATACATGTAACATACGTTGAAATATCTGTGGTGTGCTTGATTGAACGTGTACGATAATATGAGAGTGTAAATCGTTCGTTAAAGATGCTGCATTATAATTTTGAAATTTGCGTATTGACCAAGTCGCAGGCCTGCAGTCTGATGTATTGGCACGAGACGCAAGGTCTCTGCGCGTGCTCAGAATCGGATTCGCCCATTGTTTCTACATTTGCTTCCCTGACCATGCTAAGAATCGTACTGGCGCATTTTTTCTCGAATTTGCCCTGTTTCACTACATTGAGTCCCCATTCCGTATGGTGATACCACAGTGTCAGAAGCATCGTCACATTCATACATGTACCTTATTTTCATTACACTAGCACTGTCGGCTTTCCCTTGATTTAACTGAGCGAAACATAAACAGAACACTGAAATCCCTTTCATGCAATACCAGTTTTTATAATTAAGTATCACACTCGCTTATGCTTATTTCACATCACATCACATCAGAAACTCGTTTAATAAAATGATATAATGAAGGGGTATGTTAATTTAGCATCGTTTTGAAATTAATTAAGCAAAACCATATTTCTTAACAGAAAAATCGTTCCGATTTGAGAGAAGACAATGTGTCAGGAAAACAGTGAGTGATTTTAGGTAGAACAATCATACAGCAATGTTGAAACGAAAGGTCACTCAAATAACGGTTCACTGTGTTTGCATAACAGCTTTTACAATATTTGGGTATTTTGGTGTCAAAATCCCAGTTCCATTATAAGCAATAAGTCAATAGTTGTTGCTGAAATGTGATTCAATTTCAATTGAAGTGATGACACTTTACTAACTGACTTTTTAACACAATTTACTCGTTAAAGCAGTATGCACCTTTAACTTCACAAATTCATGAAACTGTCAATTTCAATAAACTTGTCTTAATGAACAAACACGATCACTACTTACTGTATTGGTTTATCTAAAGCGAGAAAAAGTGTTTAATAAACAGATTGAACTCAAATAATCTCAAATGTATTCACAAATCATATGGTTGAAGGTTTTTCTCTCAATTATACATGTAGATGAAAAGTGGACTGGAAGTTTAATGTCCGTCTAGCTTCTCATGATCATCATGCAGGATAAAAGATGTTTTGGTGTGTGAATGTCAACTTGGTATAAACAAAATGTTGTTTACAATAAGTCAATTCTAAAGTTTCTCTCCAAGGACAATCGGTTTATTAGGGTAACAATTCAGTAGCATCATATTTGCCCTCACATTTAATTTTTATTATTTTTATTTCAATGAACGAGTCGCTAAATAACCAATAGTTATATCTGGGGAATGAAATCATTGATTTTATCCTAACAATCCCAGAGCACCACATTTCAGTTTACAAAAAAGGCTGTTGTTTAAATAATTTCCAAGTGTAAATATCATGCTTTTGATGATTCATAACAGTTGTGAGCTGTTCTTACTTTTGTCTTGTTATTTGATACATTTTAATACAATATTTTACATAATGGATAAACGTTACTTTTATTGCCATTAAATAACGTTGTATGGGCAACTTATTCAAAACATGAACTCTTTCTGTAACGCAAGACCGATTCAACTGTGTGGGCGAGACGTTTCTCTTAGAGATAGTGAGAGTTTATCACACAGTGACGTAAACAGACATCCATATGGTCCCTAGTGGTTTTAAATAAGCATAAGCTGATATTTGAAATATGTTGTCTGTTACCTTTGAATAAGTATGATAAATTCAATTTTGACATTGTAACTGTCGCATGAATGGTTTGGTTATGCAGATGGTTCAGTATGAAGGGTTGGGTTATGCAGATGGTTCAGTATGAATGGTCTGATTATGCAGATGGTTCAGTATGAATGGTCTTATTATGCAGATGGTTCAATATGAATGGTTTGGTTATGCAGCTGGTTCAGTGTGAAGGTTTTGGTTATGCAGATGGTTCAGTATGAATGGTCTGATTATGCAGATGGTTCAGTATGAATGGTCTTATTATGCAGAAGGTTCAGTATGAATGGTCTGATTGTGCAGATGGTTCAGTATGAATGGTTCGGTTATGCAGCTGGTTCAGTACGAAGGGTTGGGTTATGCAGCTGGTTCTGTATGAAGGGTTGGGTTATGCAGATGGTTTAGTATGAATGGTCTGATTATGCAGATGGTTCAGTATGAAGGGTTGGGTTATGCAGCTGGTTCAGTATGAATGGTCTGATTATGCAGCTGGTTCAGTGTGAAGGGTTGGGTTATGCAGCTGGTTCAGTGTGAAGGGTTGGGTTATGCAGCTGGTTCAGTGTGAAGGTTTTGGTTATGCAGCTGGTTCAGTGTGAAGGGTTGGGTTATGCTGAAGGCAGCATGTTGGTATCGGTTTCACTGAGTGATGTGGTGAACGTGTCCAGTAAAATTTCAGTGTGTGGAAAAGGAATACCATCTTCATTCAGGCGGGAACCATCAAGTAGTGAAAGAGAGAAGAGTTCTTACTTGAATCCGTAACAGAAGTAACACTTCATGAGTGTGATACAACTATCCGACTCAATGAACGATTCAAGGGTCGGAATACCTTGAAAACTTATAACTAAACCACAGAGGCAGACAAACAGACAGGTCGTGGACAAAGTATGTAAAAGATATTATGTTGTCATTGTACAATTTAAAATTTCGGACAAGAAGTCAAAACCAGCCACCTAAAGGCGCGGAGAATATAACATAACATCAGCTGTAATATGATGCGAATTTCTGATGCAATTATGTATTCAATAACATATATTTTAATTGAATGACATTTTTATATTGCTCCATAGAGATAAAATAATAGTTCTGACAAATGGGCAAATGATGTCTGTCGAATGAAAGAACGTACGCGTGTATCATTAAATGTAGTTGTTAAAATGAGGTAACAAATTTGTAATATTTGTAAACATAACGCAACACTGTCAAGTGTGTCATCATGTCTAAGCAAGGTCGATCATCAACGAACACTTGGCAAGAATCAATCCATTGATCCAAAATATAACATTCTTCGTTAGATAATGGACCATTTGCAACCTTGGGTTGCTCTTTCCTCATTATCTTCCAATGTTTTACGATTGATAATGCGTTAAGCGATAGAATTTTGCGTTAATCGCTGATAAGGGTGAATTAATTGCAACATCAAAATTAGGGTTCCGGACGAAATATGCACGAATATTCCAATACAATAAACTGCTAAATGGGAATTTAGTATAGCGAATATTATATATCATTGAACTTAATAGAAAAATGTATACCATGATGTCAATGTGAACAGAATCTCTTCTCACAGAGGAATTTCCTCTTAGTCCTCCATCCTAATCTATCTTGCATATAGGCCATATTTCACGATTCTCGCAGTATCCCCTGCCGATGAAAGTTGACAACACTGTATTTACGTCCTTATTTTTATCCAATAAAACATAATTTTACATCTGCGACCGACTATCGTCTTGGAAACAATATGTGCGCATGGCACAAAAGAAGAAATGCCAGTCAGTTAGGGGATACTCAGCTTGAAAAAAAAACCGCTATTGATTCCTGAATTTACTTTTGATGCAGTCAATCAGGATTCCCCATTTCTAGTCGAGACAATGATTCATATGCAACAGCTTTAAGGAAAGGAGAATTGAGTGGAGTAACCTCTGAAAAGAATGATGTGAATATACATTGAATTACCGTCACGTTTGTCCTACTCAAAGAGGTAAAACTATTGTCAAAATCGAGAACAGTGATTGGCAATAATCCTTATTTACATAGTAATGCAGATATCTTAATATAAGAAGCACTCTGTGTATTCAAATAATTAGTTATCTTTACTATTCATCGTTTTAAAGTTACCTTATTTTACCTATCTGTCTGTTTCATTGTTTTAGTGCTTTTACTTACTTTTGTAGTTATTGGGGAAGGGATTATCTAATTTGTGTCAATTACAAAATCCGGCATTCATAGATGAATAACATATGTTTCAAGTAACCAAACGAAAGATCAATAATAGTTGATAATGTTATCTATTACCCATATGGTTGAACATAACCGAGTTCATATTATTGATATGAGCACATTTCACGTATGCCTAATAACCATTGTTTCACTGCGAGTATTTTGTCGTCTGGGACTTCCTTAATCGATTGTTCGTGACGTCACTGTGGCTTGGTGTCACATGAAAAGTGGGCGGTTTCCGGACTATTTTCAAGCTAATACAATTGATTAGAAATGGGTAATAAATAAATCATTACACTCGATACAAAACTCGTGAAATTTGTGTTTAACCATCGTTCTCGCTCGGGCAATTCACACTCGTTTCGTAACAAAGTACTAATTCTCGAGCTTTGGCACTTCGTTCGTTCGTTTCTTTGAACAACTAACCAACGTTCAGAAAAAATGTAACTACACGGGAACATACAGGATTGAAGGATAAATACTAACACCCCACGTGGTTAATAATGATTAGTATTCATATGATACAGTATATATATGTTTTTTGAGTTTGTATTCATCCAATCATTAACTGGATAGCCAACATTGTTTCATAATGTGGGCCCTGAGTCTTCTGATGATGACCATGATGGTTGTTTCATCGTCAACTCCAATTTCTTATCTATCCAATGTACTAAGTGCTTTAAAATATGATACTTGAATTGTCTACGAAATTAGCAACAACATTTTGTCAAAGCTTGATAAATACATCAATGCCACATGAAAGAAACTTTTATTCTGAATAAATGTCATTAATGTAATTTGGCTAAAAGCTGCCATCATGACAAATGTCAGTGCTATGAAATAAATGACACTGTCTAGTAAATCAGAGAGCACCAATCCATATCATGTTGCATTTTCATTGAGTTATGGAGTAAAGAACTACATGCCATTTAGAGTCATCAAATGTAGCATGTTCATATTTGGCATCACACTATCTGCAATAGTACAAACTAGTGTACGTTTTCTCTTCGCGACGGGCACACATTGCCAACACTGACTGTACTAATAGTTTATCCATTCTGCCACACTGACCTCGAACTGTTTATTGTTCACCTTGAACTTCATGTCCTTATCCTAATGTAGCTCACAATATATTAGCAACAACATATCTTCAGACGATACAAGGGCACTGCAATTGTTATTAGGAAGAGAAAATGTGTTATGAATCTGATGCCAACTTCTAGAGTGCCCCTCTCACGGTGTTAATAGGACAACTGGAAACGTTGGAGAAACTTGTTTGAGGATTTACTTGAATATCCTATTTTCACACCGTACAATATTACGTTATTCGTTTTCCCCAACGAATCATTGAAGACCATTACATTGCCTTGGAAACATTTCACTTAAATTGTATATATTTTATACTAAAAGGTTAACAGACGTTAGTAACTTAGTTTTAGCTATATCTTTTAGCTTGTTTACCAATCCAATCCTTCTAGAAAAATTTAAACCATATCACCTTGTAAATTTTCTATTCTAGTGCCATCAGTCAGTGCCATATAGCTCCTGCAGACGCCTTTGTCATTTCTTCTCGGTTTATTTGTTCTAAATGTACGAAATATAGATGGATATTTATTTTTTCATTCACCTTTTTCATAGAAAAGTGTCTTCTATTTACACATCTCATTACAGTTTTCATATTATTTTTTCAGCTTTGGGATGATATGTCGATCACTCAAATAAAAGGTATATCGTTTAACATCAATGTGGTTTTCCATGTGTTGTAATGCCGTACGTAAATCGTTTACACCGTAAGATCACCTGAGGGAGTGGTTCACTTTGATGGTTTAATGTGAGCTTACTGTTGACATGGTTACTGTCTTTGATGTGGTTACGTCAGAGCTTGTTTGATACCTCGTCGGCTGATGATCACCCTCCTCAACCCCTTGTCTCTTTTCTGTGTTGACGATCTGTTGTACATCAACCTCCTCAACCTCTTGTCTCTTATCTGTGCTGATGATCAGTTGTACATCACCCTCCTCAACCCCTTGTCTCTTCTCTTTGCTGATGATCAGTTGTACATCAACCTCCTCAACCTCTTGTCTCTTCTCTGTGCTGATGATCAGTTGTACATCAACCTCCTCAACCTCTTGTCTCTTCTCTGTGCTGATGATCAGTTGTACATCAACCTCCTCAACCTCTTGTCTCTTCTCTGTGCTGATGATCAGTTGTACATCAACCTCCTCAACCTCTTGTCTCTTCTCTGTGCTGATGATCAGTTGTACATCAACCTCCTCAACCTCTTGTCTCTTCTCTGTGCTGATGATCAGTTGTACATCAACCTCCTCAACCCCTTGTCTCTTCTCTGTGCTGATGATCAGTTGTACATCACCCTCCTCAACCCCTTGTCTCTTCTCTGTGCTGATGATCAGTTGTACATCACCCTCCTCAACCCCTTGTCTCTTCTCTGTTCTGATGATCAGTTGTACATCAACCTCCTCAACCCCTTGTCTCTTCTCTGTTCTGATGATCAGTTGTACATCAACCTCCACAACCCCTTGTCTCTTCTCTGTGCTGATGATCAGTTGTACATCAACCTCCTCAACCCCTTGTCTCTTCTCTGTGCTGATGATCAGTTGTACATCACCCTCCTCAACCCCTTGTCTCTTCTCTGTGCTGATGATCAGTTGTACATCAACCTCCTCAACCTCTTGTCTCTTCTCTGTGCTGATGATCAGTTGTACATCACCCTCCTCAACCCCTTGTCTCTTCTCTGTGCTGATGATCAGTTGTACATCAACCTCCTCAACCCCTTGTCTCTTCTCTGTGCTGATGATCAGTTGTACATCAACCTCCTCAACCTCTTGTCTCTTCTCTGTGCTGATGATCAGTTGTACATCAACCTCCTCAACCCCTTGTCTCTTCTCTGTGCGGATGATCAGTTGTACATCAACCTCCTCAACCCCTTCTCTCTTCTCTGTGCTGATGATCAGTTGTACATCAACCTCCTCAACCCCTTGTCTGTTCTTTATTTTCGATTCCAATGTTCGTTCTATTTTTAACCTACATTTCTAGATAATTTGAGATGAAGCCATAGGAATCGAAATTTCAAAATGCGTATTAGGTGTTTCGGAGAAGGGAACATTATCAAAGGGACAGATTTAGAACACCCTCTGTTATCATGGTTAATAGTATTAAAGTTTGTGAATATATGATTTGATATGGGGATCTCTAAGATACATTTTTTCCAACTACTGAAATTACGACATGGAGATGGATGTAATTTTGTAAATTATCAACCATGAGATAAACCAATGGCCTAACATTACAAAACGTCAGTGGTAGACACCGCTGATATACTACATGTGACAGATCACTCTTGATCAAACTTGATGCATAGATCTTTTTGTTATTCTCCCATCTAAATCAATCTCGAATAGTATAGATGGCATTAGTTTTGTACCGAAGATTGCTAATAGCTGTATTGCTTACAGAATTACATGCACCCATCTGTGTGATTCACGTTTACCCTCATGAAGCTTATTAGAAGTATAGATATGTCATTTATTTGCCAATTACACCTGGATATAATTCCGCATTCAACCTCATAAATATTAGTGAACACATTGAATAAAGGACCACTAACCGCTTCCATTAGGTTTAGAAATACGTGGCATTTAGACAGTGAATAATTGGATCACGCCATGTAGAAAAGTACAAATGTCTTGAGTATCTCCCGGGATTCGAACCCACATCCCCAGAGTCAGGCTCCCACCGTCAGTACTGACTGTACAGCTTCATCATTTTGCCACGATGACTCGGCCGAGCTTACTTGATAAGATGATATATTGACTTGATTCTGAAAGTTTGCTTGTTTGGATAAGTGAACACAGATCTCTCAACACACCCCTTAATACAATAGCAACAGGTTTAAGGTTTTCAATTCATTCACCACATTTTCCCATGAGTGTGAGAAAGGGTGATCATGAGAAAACAATATCTGGTAGTAAATAAATACATACTGTCGCAGAATACGTGCCTGTTCAACTGTAAATCGTTTTGTTTCAATGATTGCGATTATTTGAAACTGATGACAGCTGGATATCAATGGAACGCTATAATTCACGGAAATGTGACGAGAAAATAAAACGAGTAAATTGCTTCAGGACAGTCGGTGCATTCGATATAATACGATGATGTTATATAGCTTGGCGTGTCAAATGACTTTTTACTGCATCGTATACCATCATGCAAACTACAGTGGCTTCATGAAGGGTTTCTGTGTAAGAGTATGATATGTAAAAGAAAGAAAAACCATATGAAACAAATTCAGGAAGTCAAATAGAAAACTGATTGCAAAAACAACATTTTACAGATAATCACTAACGGCACTCAAGTATCCTTTATTGACATATTGCCAAACCTCGGAAAACCTTTTTAACTATCACAACTGTTGTCTAACAATACTCTGAGGATATTCAGCCATTGACATGTGTTCACGAAACCTATTTTCACAAGTACCGTTTGTGGTATGCAGTAGCCCTCATGGTTCCTAGTTATTGTAGTGATTGGCAATAGATGTGATGTTTGCTGAAGTTTGCTGAATCTCCAATATTTTGAAATACTAATGCAAAAATACAAATACAAACATAAAAATACAAAAATACAAAAATACAAATACAAACCAAGTGAAGCATTTTCTGCACAACACCATATTTTTCAGTGCACACAATCCCTTTCTAATATGCATGCCTGTTGACACGTGGTACTCCACGTGTTTTCACAAATTGTGAGACAAATTGTTTGATTCCCTACCCCCTTGCAATAGAATATTCTGATAGAATTTAATAAATTGAAATGAAAACCATGTCTATGTGAAATATCATGAAGGTTCATTGATATTGACATCATTCGATTCTTTGACATGTAATGCCTCCAACTCCAGATCTCTATCTACCAGTTTAACAATACTGGTATAGATTAATATCTTTATTTGTTTGCAACATGGAAACTTTTCTGTAAACAATCTACGGATATAATCATTTGTATCATTTAAAACTATGAATCATATTATCAGGGCATTTTTTGTACCAACTATTGATATATGTGTAGTAATAACAGGTGACAGAAACCTAACATCAATGACAGCCTTCTTGGGTTATAATGTTATTGATTTAGCCATGCTTTTAGTCCAGAACATAATACTACGTGATGAGAATGATTGACAATGTACACAGATGTGATTATATTCTGTCAATCTTCCACAAGTTGTCTTCTCTACAGCCTGAAGAGAACCAACAATGAAGACATGACAAGTTAGCTTACACGAACGTCGTCTACTTGGCAGAATAGAGACCTCATCTTACCTCCTTGGGTATAACTCCTCTGAATGCCCTTCAAGAGTAGCTATAGGTTTAGTTACCTGTCTCAAGGTATAACCAGCTACACTTGCATTCAACGTTATGTTGAAATGTGTCACGTGGTCCTTTGCAAGGTCAGTTGACCTCTATCAGTGACGTTCAGCAACATAGGAATCAGTCCGGATGGGTGGGTCACCAACTTCAGTTGGTGGATAAATTGGCAGCTTTGAGGATGATAATAATGTTATTGAAGTGTTAAGATCAATAAACTAGGTGATATGATTATAAGCGCTATACGAGTTAAATTTATGTATTCACATTAGGCAACGTGTTCAAACAAGTCTTCAGAAGGTCACAAAAAAATCTTATGTATGAATGCCATTCAATGATATTTTTATAGATTCTGTAACTTGTATAACTGTTATTACATATCAAAGGACCGACACGTACGTGCATATAAAGTAACGTTAATATCGTAGCATTGATATCAAGCCTATCAGTTGTCCAATGACGTCATTGAATACCAGTATTCATAGATCATTATGGATCCAACTCAACTCCCTTGCTATATTATATTCATCTGAGGTCCAGTCTCCTCCCACAGGATTCACCACCCACGCTAGTCTGATGACCCAATTTGTCTAGGCTGCTTTCAATATTTAACAAAATGGTGATATTTTCAGAACAAATATTTATTTCAGTCTAAGTGTCAGACTATGTACCCACGCGTGTTCAGGTGCTCAGCTCCACTAGCCCGTACCATGGGCCTACTTCTGTTATGAATCATTCGATATTTGGTAACATAACATGTTTATTATCTTATCCTAGTTTTGGGGTATACTATATTTCTCATGGAACCTGTTGGCAATACAATAATGCGAAAGCATGTAAAAATAGTATGCATCAAATAAACTACATTCAATTACCATTATATTATTATATTGCAGTTTCAAGGGATAAATAAAATTAGTATAGTTTCAAGAAAAAGAAAAACATTTGCAATTCCAGCTTTTGAAAGAGGAATAAAACAATTAGTTTTATTAGTATTCTGTCGGTATAAAAGTTGATAAACATGGAACCCGTTGAACAGGTTACTTTAATTCAAAAGAATAGTCCAATGTCCTGATCATTATCAGTTTTCCTATACCTGTTATCAGTTATCATTTTAAATCATTATTACATGTAGAAAGTTATCTATCATTATCTCTATCTCCCTATTTTAAATCCCTTTTAGAAAAATTCAGGTGCAGTAATTTTGGGTTAGGTATAGAAAAAGGAAGATACAACAATGTACCAATAGCTGACAGTAGCTGTAAAGTCGACAATATTAGCTGCTTTGAAGATGAAATAAACATTCTTTTTTATTGTTAACTGTATGAAAATGCTAGAAAAGTTTATTGTTCCATTGTTGTACAATACATCAAATACACAGAATGTAATATACATTCTTAGCAGTAAATATAAAGGTATTATCATGAATGTTGTTAATTTTCAACTAGATAGAGCTGCAATTTTAAATTCATAAACCTGTATTGAGCGCTTGTTTCAAATTTGTAATGTAATTGTATTTTGGGTCTTTATACTTGATTAAATGTCCGTATGTCTGTTCGCAATATTGATTGTGTTGATGTCTTGATATAATTTAGCTTTCAGATTTCTGTCAAAGCTCTTTACCTCGATTTGTACTTGTCAATAGCTTAAAGCAAGTTCTTAAATGATATTTCTAATCTGTGATGAAATAATATTAGCTGAAAAGCAGAAAATTACAAGGTGAGAACAGGGTTAATCAAATCCCTTGACTAAATATGTTGTGACTCTGCAAGGAGTGTTTCGGATTCGATTCGGAGAGATTTACAAGAATAATATAACATAGAGACTTGCACAAATATGCCTTGCACCAGCGATACTCTAAAGGAGTATAGAAAGTCCCTGCTTGCACCAATCAAACGATCAGTACAATATTTAAAAAACAAAACAACAACACAATATTTGTTCCGCTTTCATGTTTAAATCACGTAGACAAAGGTCACCTGTCACACTGCTAGATCACCACGACTTATATACAGAGGAGCACAGTCAAATGCGTTTGTATATAATACACAATTAAACAATTAATACATTGACAAATGAACTGTAGTGTTACCTTTTCAAGTGTATTTCATTTGTATCAGGAGTACAAATGTACGTGAAACAGTGATAAACCATGTTGCCAATTTTTGAAAATATAAACAGTTATTTTATTTTCTGGGGTTTTTTTCACGACGATATAAAAAAAAAAGTATTTAGAAGTTATAAAGAACGACATAGATAATGAGAAGAAAGTGACATACAATTGTTAGAGGATGGACGCTGCATTATGTCAATGTCTAAATGAAACCCCTGTATCGTAACACGATGTCCAGTACGACGTTACAAACTAAATCATTTTCCATAGGTAGTTTGAGAACAATTTCGTTGCTGCAGTTACCTAAATATTTATATGCAATATAGACGTGATGCACATTAGCATATGCAACAAAAGATACATTTTCTCCCCACAAAGGTTACTCCCTTCAGATTTCCAATCATAACCTCTATTCCATATCGCTTGAAATCGAGGACTCCAACAAAATTTCCTTGCGAGGGAAATTGGAACCTCATACTGTATCCCTGATTTTTAACCAATGAAAACTAATCTTTCTGCGGCCATGGCGACCGAGAGACTTCAAAGATCTAGGGTCTTGCTCATTATCATTTGTCCTTCGAATATGTCTGATGTAAATAACACAAATGAACTATTTTGGGTATTTGTCTCGGATTAGGTCTACTTATTTATATGCATATTTATGATCAATAGTTTTCACAAAATGGAATGGCATATTTCGAGGAAAACACATTAAACGAGAAAAAGTTTATCTTACGTTTATTTCATCATTATTACGTGTCATTGGCAAATGTCACTATTACAACGGCGTCGCTGATTGCACAACTAGATTCAATTGCAACCAGTCAGGACACTCCATTTCTGCCCTTGATTTCAAGAGATGTAGAACAGAGGTCAGGATCGGAAATCTGAAGGGAGAAGCCTCTGTGGGAAGAGAATGCAAAATATATTACAACTCGTAAATTGATACATACAGCTTAACAAACAACTAAACTTGATGGAAAATATTTGAAATGCAAAAATAATAACTGATATTATATAAACCAATTTAATGAAAATTGGTATTTAATTTTTAAAATACACATTTTCCAAAAGTAAGGAGTACAAAATAAAGTTACCTTTCCTGAATGAATAGTGTACTTGTCCTTGGACTGACCATGATGAAGCCATTGTGAGGACTGATTCATTCTAAAAACCACTTAGTCTTTATAGGCAATGTAATGTATTAGTGCTCAATATTTCTGAATAAATTTAACAATTAACAATTTAATGTATTCAGTGCTCGCAGAGCCGATGATGACGTCAATGTCCCTAACATTTGCATATGAAAATGAGAAATGTCAATGTTTCTTAATGTTGTGTTTAAAAGAATGTTTCCCAAATTTGTTGACAATTCATTTGAAATAAATTCATTTTAAGGCATTCTTTCAAGACTCAAGCATTTGACTTGCTCTAAGATAGACAGAAAAGGAGACATTATTAAAAGGGAACGCAGTTTTCAACTCAAAATGAAAGTTCCAGGTAAAGCATTGTCAATCATGCATAGTTCATGACACCACGGCCGTTCTGCTGCTATTTGTTGATTAAATCAACCGTGAAATGTGTAGAGCTATTTGATTCCATCAATACAACATTGATGAGGTGTGTAAGGATCTGTCTCAACTGAGTAGTCTGATAAATCATTAGAGAAGAACTTTTGTACATGTGCTATAAGTTGATATTCATCAATCATATAATTGAATTCAATGACTTGAGATTCCATGAATAGGACGGTACGTAAGGATCTGTTTGAACTTAGGAGTCTAAATGAATGATAAATCATGACGGAAGAGCTTTTGCACATGAAATAGAGCATGTTTGAAAAGATCCCCAATGCAATACGAGTGTAAATCAATAATCCTGAAATATAGCAAATACCTAAATAAGGAAAAATATGAATCCCTGTAATTTATATTTCCAATGGGAGGATTACAAACTTCACCTGATGTACTCACTTTGAGTGATCTTTAAAGCCTCTATCCTTCAAAGGCGACATTCTGAAACCATGTGCTTCCATGCATAACGTTTTCCCGGAGAGAGGCTAAAAGAAGGTTTGAGGGTGGTAAGACATAAATTACAAATATCAGTTTTCATTTAAGGAAGGTACCGCTAAAAGAGCAAAGATAGACTGAAACTTTGCCTATTTGTTTCGGAGAAGAACTTGTTTTGGGAATAATCACGTCTATATTTGATTGAGGGGGCAATACCAAATGTGCTTAATGTGATCCTACTGATACAAGGTTTCTCCAATGAACATTTCAACTTTGGGAGAACAGTGGTTCAGAAAAAGGAATCTGACGACAGGTGACGGGCATAAGTCAACGGACAACAACAACGGACGACGGGTGACACACTTTGGACAACGTTGGAAGCTGACGTTGGAACATGTACTCAACGTGTTCATCTATTACAACATCTGTTGAACATTTTGAGTGGTTGGAATGTTTTGAAACTGTTTTAAAAGTGAAAATGTGCTGAAACAAGGTAACATAAATACGGGCCATCTTATAATGTAGGTACAAGATGTAGAATATACAGAATCGTATTATGAAACGCATGGCCATTCACATTAATAAATCAATGTCACATGAAACAAATTCTCATTCTTTATTAATCATATCTATGGAATGATGTTAGAAGCAACTGACACTATGACAAATGCTTGCTCTCTGATCTCTGTTAACAGATGACACTGATCAGTGGATCTGTGACTATGTCCATTCATCATTTTGTGTATGAATTGCAAATCTACAACTGTGCTGTATCCAATTAATAATATAACCCATAGTTATAATTTCATCATACATATATTTTTTTCAGAACAATATGATCCACCTGTATGGCCATTGTCCTATGTGTTCTTTCCCAATAAACATGTGTAATGTTTTACAATAAAACAGCTCAGTATAAAACCCAATATACTTAAATATATATATATATATATATATATATATATATATATATATGTGTGTGTGTGTGTGTGTGTGTGTGTGTGTGTGTGTGTGTGTGTGTGTGTGTAATGCTTTGAAATATGGGTTGTTCCACACAGTTCTCGAAGACATTGGGTTCCAGTGGTTGAATTGACAGTTGTCATATGGGTCGGTATATTAGTTTCATATGTATTCAGACGGGACTATTTACCATCAGAACATTAGAGTCAATCACCTAACTCTTCTTTACTTAAAGGGACACTGCATCAAGGATAAAAATGAGTCCCATCTTTATCTCACTAAGCTGATTAGAGTGTCTGCTAACGAGTTACGCTTCATTTCACTGTCTACATGCAGCACTTTCTATTACCAACTACCTCAATCGTCTGAAATTTAATGTCTGTGATTTGTTAGCAGACATGTTAATCAGCATATGTAGATACACATGATCTCATTTTTTTTGTCGACGCGGTGTCCCTTTAAGCAAATCATACAACTGAATCAGACTGAATTCTCCTACCTTTTTCTTGTCCATTGTCAGTTTATTCACTTTAATGTATCACGATCCTGCATATCACCCCCATATAAACATAAACATACCATATCCAGTTTGTCAAATTTTGAATCTTGTGACGTGTATCAATCAAATGGTTCAATAATAATGATGTAAACGGACACACTCAGGAACTGTTGTCGAATCGAAATCTGAAGGAAAATTAATTTTCGTACGAAAAGTTAATCTTTTATCAGTACAAGGCAGATGAATGGCACAGTCTTAGGTAATGTTTCTTATAGGTAACAGAGCAACTCGGTTTGACTTTGATGGATGGACCTGCTCTTTGAATCACGCATTTAAAACACATCATTCAAGAGCCACAACTGTGGTATCACATCACATCCCAGTTGGTTTATGCCTCTGCTAACTATTCCGAGACCAATTCCATGCAGACCTGATTAAAATCCACCCACAAGAAAGTGGGAGACAGTGATAGATTGGGAGACTATACTAGATTTTGACACTCTCTGTCGCGATCATGTGGGCGGTTTTGCACTGTTAGGAAACTAACACTTATTTTACATATCTCAATCCATTAAAGAGCCATCAAGGATGTTAGTGTTTCAAATAAAAACATTTTTTTGGGAAATATACTTATAACGTCAATCCCCAGAGAAATCTTTTATCTACAACATGACATGTGATAAATAATTATCATATCACGACAATGTAATGAAATCTGGTTTCAAAGAGAAGTACATATTCAAGTAGCGCGCTAAGGGTATCTGACGTCATATAAACAGAAGCATCTTTCGTAAAACGTACTACACAAACAGCACGCGCTTCCGAAGGCTCGTCTCTAGCGCAAGTCGCCATAACAACCCATGTGCTGCACGCTGCACGTGTTTTTCTTGCAAATTACCATTGTCACTCATTACTGAATGTGACGATTGCTTTATAAACAATGTTTCTAAATATCCTGAGAATATACACTTTATTGCCTGTTTAATGTACTTTTTATTGAGATATGACCAGCAAATTATGACAAATTTTTACTCTCATTCATTCAAGCAAAATACCTTGTTGGGTAAAAAAAAAATTTCAATTTCTGTAGCAAATACAAAATTTAAATTAAATGGTAAATAAAGAACCGCCAAACATTATATATTTCAATTTCTTTCATTGATCATAAACTTTGTTATTCTTTCTGTCTTTGTATACCGTGTGTGACTTAGACCATGATGCTTTGCGGTTGAAAATAATGGACTGGATCTATATTTAGACTGGAAAACACCTTTACTAATTAGCGCAATTTCTCGGCTTATTTTGAGTCGAACAAATTTGGGAAAAATTATGTGAATATATTTCACGGAGACAGATTTTTCTTCATCAACATACTTGATGGCTCATTAATGCTCAAAAAAAGACTGTCTCTAATTTTTAAAATTAATTAATCCAAATGTGTGAATGGGATGGGATTCTAAAAGGACGATTTTTAGAGGCCGTGTTTTTCAGAAATATGAACAAATAATGTTTCAAAGATTATAAATTAAGTTGAGAGGCAGTTTTGGCTTTTAGAGACATGGCGTAACTATGTTTCAGCCGTGTCCATTACTCGTTGATTAAAACATATTGCTTTGTTGTACCTATACTTTCTTTTGCCCGCGAGTGTATGTTTGTTTATTCTTCTTCTCATTGTTCGAGGAACTGAATTCTTCTAATGCTATTCTATTGATACAGAAATTTAATAGAGACATTCGAAGTGCAGAGAATATTGATGACTTTATGTTATTTTTTTATGAACACAATATATCAGAGAACAAACATATATGTTATAAGAGTGAGGAAAGGATTATAAGATACGTATTACAAAACAATGCCAGAAAAGGTGACCTCGGAAAATATTGTTTTATGTGTGATGCCAGAATCGTGCCTTGCCAAATGATATTCATGAAGGAGTGAACAAAACTAGCTAACAAATTTTAAACATAAGATAATTGAAGGTTATCGTGAAATCATAGAGATAGTCACATCAGTGACATTAGAGGGAGAATAATAACTATTAAATGTGATTCCACTACCAACAGCAATATTACATCCACCAATACTGACCACCTGATTCTTCAACCTCCATATTCCTGACTGACCTTTTGATCATAAGACCAAGTTTTCAAAGTAACCCTTGCTTGAGGTTCACAGTTTCCTGGCTCAAGGTTATATCTGGACTTGTTATGATATTGGGGGTTTGATTAAGGTAACAATCACCAACGTGTATTAGAAAGTATGTTACAGGCGCTGTCAAGGCTGACATAAATTATTCCTTCAATTACATACAACCTTTACCGGATCCATCGGTATCGAATACGTTCTTGTCTGGAAATAATTCCTTGTACCGAGCGTAATTTGTTTTGATCAACACAATGTTGTACCTCATTTGAAGTTTATTTTGATAAACACAGTGTTATACCTCGCGTGTAAGTGTTTGTTTATAAACACAATGTTATACCTGATATGTATTTTTTTGTTTATAAACACAATGTTATACCTGGTATGTATTTTTTTGTTTATAAACACAATGTTATACCTGATATGTATTTTTGGTTTATAAACACAATGTTATACCTGGTATGTATTTTTTTGTTTATAAACACAATGTTATACCTGATATGTATTTTTGGTTTATAAACACAATGTTATACCTGGTATGTATTTTTTTGTTTATAAACACAATGTTATACCTGGTATGTATTTTTTTGTTTATAAACACAATGTTATACCTGGTATGTATTTTTTGTTTATAAACACAATGTTATACCTGGTATGTATTTTTTGTTTATAAACACAATGTTATACCTGGTATGTATTTTTTCGATAAATACAATGTTATACTTAATGAGTAGGTTGTTTGGATAAGACACAGTATTATACCCCACGTAAATATACTGCTGTCCAAATGAAAGTTGAAAACGTCTTCGAAATAACCCTGAAGAAAAAACTACGCCATTCAGTATAAAAAGCACTTTTTATTTCGCAAGAAAAATATTTTAAAATTCTTCAGACATTTCTTCCTCATTACAATACATCGTAACAACTCGGTATGGTTATATGGCACAGTCTGATATGGTAAAACATATAAATGTTTTGACAAGCTGGAACAACAACAAAATCACAAATTGAATGTATTTTTGAAACAACATTATGTTGGTTTCACCAGCTAGAGTTGATATCGAGTATGTCCTCCTATGGAATCAAGGAATGCCTGGGCACGACGACACATCGACGTTGTCAAGCGTCGAACGACGTTAAGGGTTTATCTTTTTCCATTCTCGCTGTAGATAATCTCGGCTTATATCGTGAGTGATTTTTGCTGTGCTCTGAACGTGTCTTATCAATTACTTATATGCTTTGTGCATTCGGGGATTCTCGACTTGGAAGCACGTTCTTCATTCTTACTGTTTTTCGACAATGTTGATTGACTAATTTGCCTTTTGTCGGTTGTTTTCGTTTTGGGGATGACACAAATATGTAAATGTGTTCATTTTTAATATATAGAAAATACCCAATTTTCAATAAAGCAGTTTTTTGTGATCGTGATTGTGATCCCCCAAGTAAAAGTAAAAAAGTCATTTCAAGCAATGAGCTAGGTCCTGTTCTCATATTTCCATTTATACTTTTCGTAAACGGATTGATAATTAATTATATTACTTATTTTTATCTTTAATGCTTGTGGATACAACTTATTAATACCATTTAGAGATTGTGGATGGATCAAGACAGTAGTTGTTGACTTTTTCCTGTAAAGTCGAATTGTTAAATGCACATAAATTTAAATGGGAAATTGATTGATTCCCGTTACATGAACCAAAACAATCATTCTACCCACAAGATCGTTTATAAATACATGTAATTGAAGGCGAAGTATACATTGATGTAAAGACACGATAACTATGGTCAGCGTTGACATTACTGACTCCTACGTGAACATCACTTCCTTTTTTTATTCTTTCCGCCGAAAGGTGTTTTAAAAATAAGAAAATATCGTTCTAGCATTCCAATTTTAGAACTAGTACAACTGGTTTATCAAATAAATAGCAGTGTTTAGTTTAATTAGCGCGCTGATTAATTAATGTTGGAATTTGAAGAATAAATATCCATTATTCAGTAGAAAACAACAATTTATGAACGTAAATTTGTTTTACATTCTCTACATATTCTTATGTTATACTACACCTAGGAGCCAGAGAAACGATACCAAATTGTCAACGTAGAACAAACACAAAGTATTTCTATCTTATAAAGTCGACTTTGAATGTCTTTGATGAGGATATATCTCGTAAATAGACATGCACAACTTCATCCATGTGGGTAAAGTACCTACTACTCTATGTCTATTCAAACACACGTGGGCTGCTGAAATTTCTACTTTTATCAAAATATTTTAAACGTAATATTTGATATTTAAATTAAAAGTTGTGGAACATGAAAATTATGCCAGTACAAGATATAATTTCCCTTTTTTACTTTAACTGGATGACAGATGTCATAAAACGAGCCAGAAAAAACATTTACTCTCCTATCTCGCCTGGTAAAGGAGGTTTTAAAACGGCGATTTTTAAAAGCCGCTCATTACAGAAAAACATGAAAAGGTAATGTTTCAAAAATTAAGTTTACTTGGCATTAAGAGATATGGTGTAACTATGTTCAATCGTATCTATCCCACGGGAATTAAAATATCTTGTAGTTTTGTTGGTATCCTTTCTTTCCCCACGTTGTATAAATAACATGATATCTTACACTGATACAACTACCCTACTGTCGAAAGCGAAAATTGAATGTGTAATTCATCAAATTTCATTTCTTATTCAATTCATTTTAACTTGTTACTGAATCACTCAATTTTATATGCCATGATCGGAATATCGTAATAATAGTATGTGTTTGATTAAACGTCATTATTTATACTCACCGTTGATAACTCACCGTAGCCATTGAGTCTCCCTCAATGAAACACACGACCAAAAATATTACAGTTAAAATCGATAGAGTTACCTCCCTATACCCTTGGTCCCCGCTAGGTGGCTTATCCCCAGTGACGTCACTTCTTTCTCCTGGACGCAGCTCTCAGACTCGCAGGAGGGGAGGTTGGGGGGTATAAAGACCGGTGACTTATCAACGGTGTGTATAAATAATGACGTTAAATAAAAAACGTACTATTATTTACATACTCTAGTTGATAACTCACCGTAGCCAGCATACCACTGAAGGAGGAGGGCTGGGAGAAACCCGAGAGCAGAGGAGGTAACTCGATTAGCGGACCTTAAGTCACAGTGTTAAGAGCTTACAACAACCCTAAGGGTTCCACTAGATACCCCCGCCCCTGAGGGGTCGACGGTCCAGACCATAGGGGTCGCCAATTAACTACTAATAAGACAACACAACAACGAAGAAAAGTGCGATGCGAAGTTTATGTAACGCACTTAGAGATGGGGACGAACCCCTTATCGTGACGAATGGAAACCTCTAGCGGAGTTCTCTGAGGAGGTACGGTGCTGGGCGAACATCTGAGGCCCTAGCCTCGCCAAGCCTTCCAGATCTTCGGTTGAAACGTCTCGTAGGTAATGGTTAGCGAACACCATACCGGACTTCCAGAAACAGCCCGCCATGATGTCCGCTACGAGTATATTACTATGGAGGACCATAGTCGCCAATACCGCTCTAATCTCGTGAGGATTAGAGCGAGCAGGAGGAGGGAGGTTCGCCGCCTTGTAGGCGTCCAGGACTGCCGATCTGAGATACACCCCCAACTGCCTCTTGTCGATCTCCTTGACACTCGTTTGAGAGTGAGGCAGGAAGAGCCTGCGCCTACCCTGACGTAGAGTTCGGGTGCGCTCCGTATAAATGCGTAGTGCCCGCACCGGACAGAGGAGACGGTTCTCCTCGTCCGAGGGGTCTAAAGTGGATGATATAGCCAGTATGGTGAAGGTCCTGCCGCGCTCGTCTGCAGCCTGGTTCTTGCAGATGAAGTCCGGCGCTAGGCCAAGCGTCCCTCACCTCGTAAACGGAGCAAGTCAGCTTGCAGCGCGTGCAGCTTCGATATCCTAGCAGCCGATGCCATGGCTACCAGGAAAGCCCTCTTCACGGAGAGACGCACGATGGTCGCCTCCGAGAGAGGCTCGTAGTAGTTCGACTTGAGGTGGTTCATCACCACCGCCAAGTCCCATTCCGGAGACCTCGACTTCTATCGTCTGGCGGAAGGTCTTAAGATCCTGCCTGCTAGAGGCCACGTTTGTTGCCCAAAGGATTTTGATATATTGACACGTCACTGACGTTTGACCCTTTGACATACATACGACATAAGTGTGTGACAAAGTTCTGTGATTCATTAAAAATCGAATTAAAAATCTTGAACGTATTTTCAATCACAAAATTGCCTGCATGTGCGTGTTTGACGCCTTAAAAAAATGTTACCTATTCGATTCAAAGGGTTGCAATACTTCAGTAAGTGCATGTCAAATGCATAAATTTTACATCATTATGTTCAGAATATCGTCACCTAGCTTATTAAAAAATTTAGACATTGAATATAATCTTGTTAGAAAATAATGACAAATTTGCGAAAATATCGGCAAATGATTACTTTTTGTAAAATCCAGGAAATAAATACAGAATTTCACTAACACTTTTTTTTATCTCACAATCTTCCAAAAATAGATAAACAAGTATCTGTGCATTGTTTGTCAATTCTTGTTTCCAAATATAGCAATATATTCAACGTGTTGCCTGTATCAATTTTTAGAAATGATCGTCGATCTAACCATAGAGTGTTATTAATCGTTAAAATTAAACAAATTGACACTAAATACGATGTAGTTTTATAAAAATCACTAAAACACTAAAAAATGAGGTTGTAATAATTATATCATCAGTTCGTAGAGTCAGTGTTCTTGACCCGATAAATTTGCATAAGTCACTGCAGTCCCCGGATGTAACGATGTTTTTATGATTAAAATCACTGTGAGTAAATTTGAATTTTGATTATAAATTATACATATATGAAAAAATAAATGTCATATCCTACCATTATCACAAATTATGATCATGTATGAATTTACATTCGAAGTACGAAATGTGTTTGACATGACATGGACCAACTTTCCGACCTGCAATTTCACAAATTGAAATGGAGCCGTGAAACAGTAGCAACCCTAACCCTATCTCGTTAAAAAGTAAATTACGAATTAACAAGTCTCGTCTTTGTGAAATAATTGTATGAAAACACTTGCCAAATGATTCATGATCATTATTTTAAAGTTTTCATTTAGAATTTGAAAGAAATTTCAAACGAAATCATAGATAGACACGTCAGTTCGAATTCATTGCAAATGGATGCCACCTGTGTCGTCTCGGCTTCGTCACACAATATTTTGGTCTGATTGTCCGATCCAAATTGTCTTTGTCAGGTGGAGGGAGAACTGAAAGGCGCGACACGTCAGGATCCCCTGGGGGTGCCTCCGTAGGTTCGCCCCTTACCTCCTCGCTGATGTTGTTCCGTTTCCGACTCGGGCCGGCCTGGAAGTCGCGAGACTTGTCCGGTCGACCCCCCTGGCGAAAGGAACCGCCACCTGTCTTGCCACCCCGCAGAGAAGTTGATGTACTGTACTTCTTCTTTTTAGGAGTGACGCCTACGACGCTCCGACGTCAGCGGGTTCATCAACTCCTGCTGTTGCCCCTCCTGTCGCTGACGGAGGGCATCGCCGATTTGACCACCGAAAAGGGTGGAGGCGGATCTAGGAACATTCCTCAACCGTGTCCGGATCACGGCAGGTAAGTCCGTGAGGGACACGAACCTGTCCAGCCTGACGTTGGTGAGACCCGCCGAGATGCGCGTGGTCCGCCAGCACAAACTGCGGCATGAGGCGTCTGCGAGCTGTGGACGTGATGGTGGCCTCAAAGTCCTTCGCCGCGCTGGCAAACAACCGATGGGGACGAAACATATCACGGGTGACGCGGAAAGTCTCCAGTCACACTCACTTGTCGTACAAAGGCGAGTCCTCGACCCCTTGGAGAGAGGAGCCTGACCACTCCGCGATCGCTTTCATTCGTTCCAAGAAGTCCTGTGTCGTATCGTCCACTTTAACGTTCGCCGACAGAGGGATGATCAGAGGTAGGGTGGGGTTGATGAAGTCCGACCCTACGTCCCGCTGCCCTGTCAAAGCGGGTGACGATGGAAGTGATGACACCATATCTTTGACGGAGCCCAGGATGGACTCCATCAGGCCTTTGGCGTCGAAGGCGGGAGAGGAAGAGCGGCTGTCCTTCTCTTCTCCTTCTTAGAGTGACCCGACTTGGAACAACGGTGCTCCTTCTCCTCCCGCACGCTAGGCGGGTCTTGATGAGGTGTCAGACTCCATGGCGTCCTCGTCAATCACCAGTTCCGACGGCAAACGAATAGGAGAGGAGCCGGGAGAACCAGACGCTGTCCGCCCACCCTTCCGCGAATAGCGTGACTCTTGCACTGATCTTCTGAGGGCCGCACCCTACGGCTTGTGCAGCGCCAGTGACAGTTGCAAGCACTCCGAGCAGCGATTCTCCTCCGTACAAGCTGTACGGCACAGGCGAAGCGTGAGGGTCGTACAGCGACGACTTCTTGATACCGCACTGACCGCGAAACCCCGAGTAAGGCGAAGCCATCCTAACACTGAGAAAGTACGCCCGCACACGCATGCACCAAATGACGTCGTCAGCAGAAGACACAAGTCAACAACCACTAGTACAGGTGAAGTCGAAGACAACACCTGACGCCCGTAAGGCAGAAGAAAAAAAAAGACTAAGTCCCAGTCGTACTTGACATACAACGCTCCGTCCGACGGAGGGTGGAGGCCACTAACAAGTAGCGTCAAGCACGAGATGGCGTCGTCTCGAGGAGGCGTCGTTTCGAAACGCTCCTATAGGAGGCCTAAAACCAAGTGTCGTCTCGAAACGATCCGTGCGCCTGCCGAACTATCCGACGACGGAGGCCAACCCTTCCAGGCGTAGTTACGAGACGTCGTCGGGGGAAAGGCGAGACTAGTGGACAGACGACGGAGCGTCTAAGCGACTTCAGTCAACAAAGTGAGAAGCGCTGTCCTAGATAGCTACAGTGGAGATGCACACTGTAGAAGGCAACCAAAAATCCTCTCTTCAAACCCAGCAGGGAAAGAAGAACATCAAATGCACATCAAAAACACTCAAAAGAGAACTAGAGAACCCCGGTTGAGGGTATTTAATCAAATATCGCAAAACTCTGAGAGCTAGCAAAATGGACGTCCGATCTTGCTCGCGAAAAAGAAAGAAGTGACGTCACTGGGGATAAGCCACCTAGCGGGGACCAAGGGTATAGGGAGATAACTCTATTCATTTTAAGTATGTTTTTTTTGGTGGAGTGTTTAATTGAGAGAGATTCAATGGCTACGGTGAGTTATCAACTAGAGTATGTAAATAATAGTAAATAGTACAAATAGAGCATCTTATACATTACACACCAAATATTTCTTCAAACGATGTTGATAGGCGAGTATATATAAGTATATATTTCGAAAAAAATTATGTATTGTTTTCTCCTTTCTGAAACCATGAATTTTCAAACCCCCTGTTGAAAAAGCTATCGAAATGTGTTTTTGTGTGTAATTACACATGACTTTGATCATGTCTATAATTCACAACATGTACACAAACCATTAACTAGAAAGCAATGCGAAAGAAGTAACGAATCACTCACAGTCGCCGTGCATAACGACATTATTTGCAAAATGGAAACCTGCTGTGAATGTTTACACCACATTGAAGTTTAATTTTAGCGGTTGCTTGAGTTAAATAGAGTACCAGATTACCAGAGACGCTTCTCTGCAAATATGTAAAATTAAAATTGATGGATATTGCTTTCGATTTCTATCTTTCAAGTCTACCACAAACATGTAATGAATCACAATTTTGACATTTTCCTTTTCAAAAGATTACATAAAAAATTGCTTGTTAAAGAGATTAATTGCAATGATTAAAAGAAGGTCAACATGCAAATTGCAATGGATGCCAACGGATCAGGTGTCACGTACAGTTAAGTTGTAACATCACAAAACATTCGTTTACATGTTACATATTAACTTATTCTGAAAATCTGTGTTATGATTTATTTTTACAGATATAGCAACTACATTCTCACGTTGGACCGACATTTTCTACAAAACTTTTACCATGTATGTTGTCCTTTGTAATAGGAAAACAACCCTCTACAAAGAGCAAAACGGTTAACGCGAGAAACAAGCTGACACAAGTAAACAAGTTCTCTGCCAAGATAAAGAACACAAACACTTTATGTGGCCTTCTTCTGTGTTTGTGCAACTTTATTTAAGATATTCTCTTCAAGCAGTTGATTATTTACACATTGTGTTTGTGCAACTATATCTATGATATTCTCTTCAAACAGATGATTATTTACACTGTGTGGAAGATGTTAATAGACTGATCCTCGGCCAGCTCGTACAGCCGAGTTGTCTCTCCCTGATTCATGTCTGCAATCAATCATCTCTCAGGAATGTTGATTTAAAATACTTTTATTACATGGTTTCCTGGTCGAGCATCTTTCTTCTGTATTATCCTATTTAATATCTGATATGTTATTTGATATTTTGATATTTTGATATTTGATATTTGATATTTGATATTTGATATTTGATATTTTGATATTTTGATATTTTGATATTTGATATTTGATATTTGATATTTGATATTTGATATTTGATATTTGATATTTGATATTTGATATTTGATATTTTGATATTTGATATTGGATATTTTTTATAGCTGATATTTGATATTTGATAGCTAAATGTTTCTGCTTCGACAATATGTTACATACGACGTCACCTGTAATAATGTAACTATAGTTTACTTTGTTTATTAGCTACTCTCATATACTGTATACTGTATTCTGATTATACATGGGCCAATGGCCTACAAAACCGAAATAAAATGAATTGAATTGACGTCTGTGAAACCTAAACGTATTGAAGGACATAATGCATGAGTCAAGTACATTTCCAGCTCCAACTTGCACCGACACCATACTAAAGTGGCTGGCATGTAGCAAACATAGAACATGACACATAATGATGAATGAATTTATGAACTGATATGAAATCCTTCATTATCTTAGAACACTATGCATATACCGGATGGCAGATTTAAATAGGTCTACATTCGTTTACAATATATTAAACCCCCCCCCCCCCCCCCCCCCCCCCCCCCCCCCCCCCCCCCCAGTTGTCAACTAACTACATCCCGGAAGACTATAAGAAGCAACGTAATTTGTATCATCATATATGAGAACTTAATCCTTGAAACCTTTAAAATGAACAGTTGCGGAAGTTTGTAATGCTTATTAGGACATTCCAAATGTGAAGAGAGTGGGTGATCAGTTATTATATAAGTCCAACCGAATATAAATAAGCAGGGTCACGTAAACACAATATTGCAAATTAGTAGACGAATTTGTATCATTAATCGTATATTCTTTTCTCAATGGCGACACTCAGTAACGATCAAATGATATTATTCTGTACATGACAAGTTAGTTACACCTTTTGACACATTGTGAATTTATTGCCATGTGCGGAAACAGCAAAGTCAGGAAATGAATCTCAATTTTGCAAATGCGATGCCGTAATGGCAAGCGTATTGTTGAGTTAATTTTTTCATCTCGGTCTCCGATATCACAAAAAAAACACCTTTAACTCGTCTATTCAATGTTATTGTCATTTCGCGCACCGATGTCAATGATTGGCGTAATCTATATTATCAACGTGTGTCGATGGCGACACAAAATGGCAATCAAGTGATAAGTATTCAACACACGCTGCAAACGGTTTTACAAAATCAATTTATACAATTGCTTTTTATGTATCGTAAGTCTTCAAAACGATACAAAATCACAATAAACACAAATTGATCGTAAATATTTATGGGGATGCATGTTTGCACTTTGCAAGATCGGTTCCTCAAATTCATTCAGCTGCCCGTCTACTGAACAATCTCATTTGCTAGCAAATAAGCCTAGAGAGCGAATCAATGATATGATTTTAATGAGATTGGTCTCCTGAACTACATTTACTCTCGCATAGTGTTATAACGCTCTGAGTCACATGCCATTCTCACACATTTCAGATTGTCTTATAAAGAATCGAATTATAATGTAAAGTTTTGATGAAAAGAATTATGATTTTTAATTCCTTTTTTATGTATGAATGATGAAAATTATATTGTAGATAAAGCCACTCCACAACCTGTTCACGCTCCTACCCGCATATAATGTTGTCAACATCATTTTAACTCCTCCTCAGCTCACTGGGCAATGTACAACCAAACATACACATATATACGTGTCTCGTTCATCGTCTTCCATATTGTCGTCATCTAATATACAATATCCAGCTGAAACATTAGCCAGTCATGAACGGATCAACTTTCACATGATAAACGACACCCGTTGGTGATGAAGATTACACATTTACATCATGGAATTAATTCATATTACATCACATATATGAGAATAACATAAGTTTTATATACAGGGTTATTTACAGCAATCGTGGACATGAAGTGTATTACTCATTGTAACATTTAAGAAAATAAGGTTTAAGGTCATGCACATACAGTGAAAATCGTAACAAAATATTTTCCCATAACATTGTATCTATTGAGAAGTAAAAGCTGTTTTCTGCTCCAAAGAGAAATGATAACATATCTTGGTCATCTTGCATTTCAAATAATACATAAGTTCCAACATCAAGGTTATCAATTAAATATGTACAAAAGTCATTCCTTTGCTGGAGTAACTATTCACAGTGAAGTAATATATGGAAGTCATAGTCAAACGTTCGTTTTTTGCAGAGAGTACACTCACTTGATATTTTACCTCTTGAGGATATTTTGACACAAAATTGTAAGGAAGATTTATAATTTGGGTATTTGTATGCCAGTTGCCAGAGAATATGGTAAGAGAGTGAAGTATGAGTTGATGCGTAAAATATCATGTTTGAGCGATATAAAGTTTGTGATCGCCACATATTTTCTTCATAACTATGTACAGTACTAGTTACAATTCTTCTCCAAACATGTTTTGGAGGAAATATGCCTTGAGCAATATATTTGTCAACATAGTTGTTTAGATTATACTTTGTTGATATTAATAGAAGATCATCACATATGCTGTTTGATTTAACTGAAGATGTAATAGCGCCACAAAATATATGTTTTACAAAGTTGTTACAATCGATATTACATAGTCGCCCGAGGAAGAGAAGTTTAGATTTATCGATGTAACCAATAAGTGACCATAATCCCAAATTTGCAATAGTTGACGTGCGATTGTTACTTCTGACTCAACGTATTTGCATGTGACTCTTATATTTATTGTCAATTTCAGTTCATATAAATATTTGTAAAATTCCAAAAGTAAATAATATTCGATAGAAATTTAAACTCATAGTTGCCATTATTATGTCAGGTTAAGAATATTACATATGCTGGTATTAACGTAGTATTGTCATATTGAATCACACTATCTGCAATATTATAAATTATTGGACTTTTTCGGCACATATTCTTTATGTGATGCATACCCATACCTAAGGATCAGGCAACACTTTGGCTATGACTATGACACATTCTACCTGATGAAGGAGTGAGCATATACTCCGAAACGTCGTGTATTTTCACATTAAAGAAGTTGTTATCCAGACAATCTTCCTGTTCTTATGTATACCACTTCTAAATGCCCTTCAAAGAGCACGACTATTTCAACGATTGCATGGTTTCTTTGGTCGGGACTTTACACAAGTAATGGATGGCAGTTGTTCACAATTGAGATAAGAACTTGCTCCTGATTTCCACAAATGCAATGGATCTAAATACTCCATCAGACAAACAGTAGTATTGTAGTATCTAGAACCAAGAATTTGAAAGAAGAAATGTCAACTATCCTCTTTTTAGTTACGTCAACTGATACACGAAACTAAGTTTAACCTAATGGTTCAAGATACATACATGCTTTTATCATCCCAGGCTTGGATAATTTAAATATTGAGACAGTACGAGCAGTTTAATTCATTATTCTCTTATTGTCCAGCCTGGTAGAATAACTATTTATTTTAAAGGCGACGATATATGTTCCCCGTTATAGTATGGATACAAAGTTAAACATTTTGTTAAGCTGTATATATTGAATGTTTAATATTTCTTGTTCAGCATGACGACGATATATATATACAACTATCAATACTTATATTAGGTGGATCTAATGTGTAGTGTGTCACATTTCCTTATCTCTAGCTGTGATAGAGAATGTTTTCCAAGCAATTAGTGTCACCCCACTACTAATTTAAGTCGTTCTATTTTACAAAGTGCAGCCGCTCATGTTTCCTTATCTGGTACAGTGACGATGACTTATTCTATCACGTTTCAGAAGGACAAGGGGCCATTATCAAGACTTGAAATATTGGCACCAGGCGTCACTGCTCCTGTCTCTTAGCAGAGAGATGCTCAAGTGCTCCTGACATCAACTGCAGCACACTTCCGCCTCGACTTCAACTCCCTGCAGCGTCTGGTGGCTACCATGCTTCGATCAGTGACTACAGTGCAGGAGCACGCTCCTAACAGCGTTTCTCTCTACCAGCTTGAACCGAGTATCCGCTCAACAGGTGATTTCTTCTTATCGTGGCACTTCAGTGCAGCTGTATGGAGCTTCGATTGATTTTCCTGATTTCTACACGCATGCGCGTGGGATAGAGCAGACGACACAAAGTTCCAAGAATTTTCGAAAGTAGCTGGCGATAAATTTCTCTTATCTACCTGGGAAAATATTTGACAAATTATTTGAAGATTTCACCCGACAGGACTGAGTGAAGAAGAGCTTTTGATTAATACCGACCAATTGAAGATCTTGAAATTCTTGAAAGTGACTAATTGGACACAATAAGCGGCATCACGACAGCCGATGGGCGGCACGCACTGAGATTCAACAGGTAATTACATGCATGTTTCTCCATTATCAGCCTTCGTGACCATATAATCAGTCAATATCCATGACACTTTGAACTAATTCAACTTATTTTCAAATCGGTAGAGATAATTATCGAAAGCACGATTCAAATCAGAAAATCACTCAACTCAAATAGAACTTTTATATAAAGTCGGCTAGAAAAATGTATTTTAAATTCAAGAATATAAACGGTAGTTTTAAAACGATCCCACGTCATTATCTTTCCAGATTTGTAAAAGGAAGAAAACAGTCCCGATGATTTACGTGCCAAGAAGGAAACCGAGGGCCTGCTTCAAACATATGTTACCTTAGGAGGAGAGACTTGACTATGATAAACACACCGAGATGGGGTATACACACATCTCAGAAACAGGTCAGCTTGGTCTCCGAGTCGGTCACAGTTGTGGAATAAAGGATGTTTACCACCAACGTCCATCTCCATCAAAGAATTTCCTACCTCCTCATCAGAAACCCGCGGGGCGAAAGCGTTCCAATTAACCCATTAATGATGGGCAAACATAGGAAATAGAAATGTTTGGATCTTTCTCTTTATTTGAAACACGAAGCCGCGTAACGAAGCCCACCTGTTGTAGGATCAGCACAGCAGCTGGCTGTGTTACAAGATATCGGTTTTCTTATTAACATGCTACCTTTTCATATGTTATGAACACTTTTCATTCATATGTAGTGGAAAATAACCTGCATGTACTTCCTACAGGGGACAATATGAATCTCTTGTGTATTCGCTGTCATGGACCTGTTGTAATCTATAATTCTAGTTTAGCCATCCCGGATCTGTGCACTTTCTAATCGTTATCATAGAATTATGCGTCATTTGAGTTATCAAATGATTCAATGTATATCGAACCCAAGGAACTGATGCCTCGATCGCTTACAAAGTTTCCAATATCGACTTTGCCACGTTGCCTGGAGCCTTGGCTTGATCATGTTTCCTGCTTATCCGCTGTGGCTGAACAGGCCTCTGTGTGTCTGTGAGATTACCCCGAGTGCACTTTAACTCCGGGAGAAGTGTCTTGGAACTGGCAATATTTATCACTTGGGGGATCTAGACAGATTCACCTGTAAAAGTCTTCTAGGTATTAGCATGCAAATCACTTCAAAGGACTATGGCAAAACGTTGGGAGCTTAATTACCTGACTTTATTCCTGAGCAAAAGAAATGTTTGTACAGTCTCCTTCAACTATTTCTGAATTCTCCAACGTCAGCGGAGGATCACAATGCTATTTCAGTGCCAGTGAATAGGTTTAAAATATCCTTCCTTTGCCAGAATTAGTATAAACCTCCTGATGGATTCGGCGGTGCGTGAAAGTGAACTAGTTTCATGAATCCACTTGTTTGAAGTATATTGAGCTTAAGGAGTCTTCGATGGACGGGCCGAACCAAGCGATTAATCAGCCTTGAAGGAAAGGGGATGGTATTGGAGGCATGAACAAATTGGAATGAAATAGGTTATAGGTGGGTTATATCGAAATTGGAAATCAATAAAAAGACAGCCGGAGCTTAAAACCAGATAAAGCGTGAACTGATTGAATGACACGTGTACTTGCAGTCAGCGCCGATCCGCAAGTTGATATAAACTGTCAGGCGTGTGATTAGATAATGGCGTCTGTTAACTTTATTAAACTTCTAATAATGGCTTGTATTCTGATCATTCTGGTATGCGTGCTTGACACGTTGTGTTTTCCCGATGACGTCTTCAACAAGAAATACAGTGCCAGCATAGACGGAGATGTCAACATCGGCGCCATATTGTCAATACATACGTTCGAGGACGGACGCTGCAGTGACAAGCTTGTCGGCTTCAGAGCAATAGAGTACCTTGAAGCGCTTAAATTCGCCATTAGCGAGATAAACGACAGGACGGATATCCTCAACAACATCACATTAGGGGCGACTATTCTGGACGATTGTTACCACCCGACACTCGCTCTGGCTCGTGCTTTACAGTTTATGCCTGAAGCCAGCAGAGCGAAACGATTGTGTAATAACTCGATATGCCAAGCTGAGAAACTTCCGACGTTTTACGATGTGGTGGGGGTGTTTGGATCGTACACGAGCTCATTGAGTATAGTCGTGGCTAACGTAATGACCATTTTTCAAATACCACAGATAAGTCACACAGCCACTAGTGACCTTCTGAGTGATAAACAGAGGTTTCCCTACTTTCTAAGGATGGTCCCGCCGGACAAAAACCAGGTCATGGTTATAACGGACTTGCTTGAATACTTTAATTGGACCTACGTGTCCGTGGTCTACTCGGAAGGGAGTTATGGTCAGGAAAGTGAGAAGAAGCTGACCCCACGTTTAAGAAAGTTGGATATATGTGTGGCCCAGTCCATTGAACTACGGGAAGGAATGAGTGACGTGGAATACGATCAGGTCATTGGGGCTTTACGTCGGCACACGACTGCAAGAGTTGTCGTTCTTTATACAGAGATTAATCACACGGAGTTGCTGATGCAAGCTGTGAACAGGACTGGTGCTTCAAGAGAATTCATATGGACCGGAAGTGACGGTTTGTCAGTTCTCATTGACGACGATCCGGCATTTTGTGAACTTACACCGGGAGCTCTAACAGTTCGACCGTATTCGCCTGCTCTCCCTAGATTCGCCGCCTATATGAAAAATATTTCAAAAGCGAAAAAATATAATCAAAAACACACGTCGAGTCTTAAAACATTTTCAAAATGGTTTGAATTCGACGAAAATAATCTGAACGAAGACGACGTAGACTACATCGATAAGACTGCGACTGACCAGATTGAATATGTCCCTCAGTTCGCTACGTCCTTCGTAATTGATGCAATGTACGCATTTGCGTACGCGTTAGACATATACGTTCGGGATGAATGTCCAACGGCGAAAGGTAGTGAGGTAAGGAAATGCGTCAAGCCCAATAAACTGCTCCAATATTTGAGGGAGATACACTACGAAGGATCAATCGGACAGATATCCTTTGACAACAATGGCGACGTTGTTGGTAAGTTTGACGTCCGTCAGTGCCAGATGATAGGTGGCGCTGCTCATCACCTAAACGTCGGCATGTGGGACATGCGCACTAAGGAGCTCAGTATTAATGACTCGTATCTTCAGTGGCCGATATTCAAAAACCAAAAGCAAGCAGTTCCGTATTCTGTGTGCGCCGAGCCATGTGGAGTAGGCCAGATAGCGACGTTTCCAAGAGAGACATGTTGTTGGAAGTGTGTTACGTGTAAGGACAATGAAGTAACGTCGGCAAACTCCACACGATGTCAAGGCTGTAAGGAGTTCTACTGGCCGGATAACCTGACGCGGAAGTCCTGCTTCGAGATCGAACCGACATATGTGCGCATGACGGACCCTATCGCCATTGTTCTGTTTTTTCTAACCGTCGTCGGGCTAGCATTAACAACTTTTGTGATTCTGTTCTTCCACAACTTCCGGAAGGAGCGCATTATCCGGTCTTCAAGCAGGGAACTCTCGCAGATGATGCTGGTGGGGATTTGCGCCGCCTATCTTCTAGTTTTCGGGTTCCTAACCTTCCCGAACGTCTTTTCTTGCTATGTCAACAACGTCGGCTTCAGTTTGACCTTCACCTTTGTCTACGCGCCTCTCCTGGTAAAGACCAATCGGATCTACCGGATCTTCCGGGCCGGCAAGAAAACAACTGTTCTGCCTCGATGCACCAGCTCGTCCTCCCAGGTTGTCATAGTTACATGCCTCTTGATCTTTCAGGTGAGTTATCGTTGTTAAAGATATTTTCGCATTTGTTAATGTCCATAAAATAATCAGCTTTACTATTGCTGACTGATTCTGAATCTAGCGCTATTGTCCTAACTATCGCCCATCATCAATATGACATTTATTACACACCGACCAACGGTTTAGTATATAGTAATACCAAGTTTCCACCCGTCCATCCGTTTATCCGACAAATTGCAGACAAACTATTTTCCTATTCCTCCAAAAGGTCTTCTACACAATGGGACACAATGGGACAGGTTTAGTGTCTAATTGCAAGCAATTTGATTGAATTGTTATTTTTAATTTCTCTATTTTTCATTTTCCGGAACCTAAATTTGTCCGACCAATAGCAAGAAAACTTTTTATGCATTTCATTTTGTTCACAAATCTTCCGCACTACAAGAACCGACGCAGTGCCTAGTAAAATGGTTTGTGAACTAATTCCTGTGTTTAAGCCGTTTTGCCGAGTTAAAATTTGATCCGTAGGAACAGAAAACAGACATCGGATAAGAGATACCACTCAGTCGGTCAGACGGTTTATACACGTTCAGGATTGTGACGAACTCGAAGATGAACATAAGTTCATATCAAGATGTAAGTAACTTTTTAAACTAAAATTGATAGCACAAGTGAACTCATATCAACATTTGAACTGTGTTCTGTCACTGACAAGTTGATGTCGACTAGCTACCAAAACGCCACGTTGGGATTAACGCGCTGGGAATAATCCCTTGTATAAATTCACCTTACATCAAAGGTTGCCGCTTGTCGATCCGGCGTGTATGCCCAAATTCAAATTGTCGATCCCACGTATATCCACCGGCCAGACAGGCAGGGCAGGGAGCATGCTCACATTTTTTGTTGTTTCTTGAAAGTTCATTCTTTGCTATAAAATATGCAACCTGACAAAGTTGTGTCGATATCTGAGATGAACGATTCTTTGGAACGAATATTCTTCAGTACAGTTCTTGTAGAAACATACATGCTAATTTACAGAAATGCTCAACGGCTACAGTATAATACCCTGAATCTAAATGTATGAAGTTTATGACCCTTTAATTTTAATCTTATTACTTTTTCTAAAACAAACTTTCAAATTAACAAAATTCAACTTTATAATTTTTAGAAAAGATAAACTGCATTTAAGATTTGATTTCGATGTAATCATCATTTATTTCAATCTCAATTATTCATTAGGACATTATTAAGATCATGTATTATCCTATAATTGAAAAGAAAAGATTTCGAAATATATCAAAATAAACCAATAAGAGTTAATCATCTCTTTTATATTCGTGCTTGTAAATATAATTTGATGGAACATAACAGATGATTCATAGAATACATTAACCCCCTATTCACTATTATGCTGAGAGGTAATTAGTTCAATGCATGGTGAGTATCAACTATATATCAGGCTTGCTTTAACGGATCTGTAGCACGTCTTCTAATTGAAATAATGAGATCTAACTAAAAGGAAGAGAAATATTACCAATTGCAAAACAATCAATAAATATAGTTCTAAAACGAAATGGCATGGCTCTGTTAAGCAACGCAACATTGCTCATCCTTGAATTATTGAAAGATGTTCATACTAAAATGGCGGACAGCAACCTTCGTTTTAAACGTGGCACCGTTTTGTACGACTCTAGATAATCGTTTGATGGGCCGTTTTACCCTTTAAAGGTGTGCTGTGTAATTCTTTTATTATAAATGGTGGATTTAAACATGTAGAAAAACACAAATGACAAAAACAGTTAATCGGGTATTATGTACGGTTCAACGTCCTATAAGTAATTTATATGCTGTAGCACTATCTCTTATTACTCATTCGATCCTATTATTGAAGAAACATCAATCATCATTAACAGAAAGGCTCAAAGGCAAAACCCAATCCGCTGAAACCAAATTTTGTTAACATCCATTTTTTTTAGAATGTTTTATATGTACCTTTATTCCCGTTTTATATAATTTAATTATATTGTTCTACTGTTCTTTTTTTTGTTATTATTAAATTAATTATTTTGATTTATTAACATCGTATCAATCCCCAGACCATGAAGTGTTAATTTCATCTCTCTTTACGAGATATATCACTATTATGTTACATAACTGTCAGCAACTTGGAATGCTAGATTAGTGGACGGGAGATTGGTGGCGTGTCTGAAGGAATAGAGACAACGGGATTTGGAGACACCACAGGGCCATTCTACAGTACTTTTACCTTTTACTTGAAACCGCATTTGGTTCTGATCAAGAGGTCTGCGGTTCGAATCCCATCAGCTCAGCAATCTTAAATGATATAGAGTGCTGTTCTATGTTCCCCGCACACCCCAACCCGTCCAGTCGACGTTCACACCCCATTAGCAGAGGACCCAATAGTCAAACCACCCAGTTGTCAGACAGAACTTTTAACAGAATGCACCTTCAACCTCACAATCATGAAACTGTCAATGTCACAAACATGGTCACTACTTACGGTATTGGCTTATCTAAAGCGAGGAGAAGTGTTTCGTAAACAGATTGAACTCAAATAATGTCAAATTGTATTCACTGACCATATGGTTGTTGGCTTTTTCTCAATTATTGTTAAAATGGGACTGGACGTTTAATGTCTGTCTAGCTTCTCATAATGCACGATAGAGGTTTGTTTTGGTATGTGAATGCCAACATGGTATCAGAAATGTTGTTTACAATAAATCAATTCTAAAGTTTAAGGTGTTGTTTCTCTTCTAGGACAATTAAAGTTATTTTAGAAACTAATTCAGTACCATCACATTTACTCTCATTTTCATAAATTTTGCATATGGTGGATTTTGATTTCAATGAATGAGTCGCTAAATAAGCAATTTTTATGTATGGGATGAAGTCATTTTCGAATCTCCTAAACAAGACTAGAAAGGCAGAGTGGCTTGTTCCATGATGTCTTACAGTAAAGATGAGTCTACTAAGTCAAGTCCAAGAAGATTATTTGTTTTGACAAATTTGTTTGTAAAGTAAATTATATTAGTATAAGTATTACATTCTGAAATGACACTGCGGTTACATCTCTACAACCCATGTCCCTATAAAAAGCATTTAAAATCGACTTTCTCTGGCAGCAGTATTTTCTTTTTCATACTAGTGAAAATGTTCTTTTGTTGTTGAGTGTAAACCTGTGTATTTAGTACTGCTAAAACTGCTAGTAACCAAATTTAATCTTTGTCATCTTTGTCTAACAGATGGGATAAGAGTTGGACTGTTTCATTTTCCTAATGGGCAACAGCCTTGTGCTATTTTTTCACTCATCCATATAATATAGTGTCTAACTAATGGGGTGTCTGATATTGGTGTTCCACCCAGTAAACTCTTCCACGTTTTGTTACAATTTTTAGCTGCAATGATATTACCCTTTAATATGAGCCACTTTGTTAAAATGTTCAAACTACCTCAACATGGGATCATTCCGTATTGAAAAAAAGGAAAGACAAAACTACAAAGAGATTGGTTTATGATACATTGGTGCACACATTTCTTTCGCTGTAACTTGTTGCTGTTACATACATGACATACACAGACTAATGGTAACACTGCATGGTGAGAGGTGTTTCAATACTCGTTGTCTGGGAAGCAATGAAGATCCTGTTTCTACTCGTGTACTTGCTGATATATCAACTAGGTCTGAACACGATCACGCTTGCTTTAATGATAAAGCGGTAGTTTTCTTTCACCATAAATATGTTCAGGCCTACTTACTATATTACATACTAATGACTAGTCTTAAACTACAACCTTTCCATCTAATATATCACATTAATCATGTCAAATAAGAACTATTTTACTACTAGTAATTACCAGTATCAAGACGGCAGACTACCAGGACATTCTGAATAACTTATGATTAATGATACTATTATTAATATGGATATTTATATGGCACCCTTTTTTACCCAATAGTGCATACTCATGGCGTAGTCCAACATTTAGACTCTGAATAGAATATTTTGTATCATTTCAAAGTGACATATAGTCTTCAGTCAGATTGAACCTAAATTATGTTCTTGTTATTTTGTTTTTAAAAAAATGTTTTTTTCCCCATGCGATGTTTACATTGATACATACACTTTTCATTGTATACATGTTAAAACAAGATAGATAGATAAGAATAAGAATTGTACACTGTATATTTATATCATATTTAACGAACTTCCCCTTTCAAATCAAGTTTATGTCCCGAGAGAAATAATTTAGCTTTGTCTCGAGCCTTAGCTAACGTCGCCTGTTTTTAACTACACTTGCCTGTGTTAAATAACAGAGTGAATCCCAGAAATTTAACAAAAGGAACTATTCATGTTATAATTCGTTAAAATCAGAAAACATTTCATGAATTAAGAATAAGGAATAAAGCAGTGTCAAAAGGGATTGTTATGACCAATCAAATTACTTGGAAGGTGTTACGACATAAAGTACCACGTGGGTAATACAAGACTGCATTGGGCCCTGGGGTCTTAATGACTGAAATGAAGATGATAAACTCGTGTTTGCAGGTATGCCATGTTCTAGACAACTTGCAAGATTTATATCGCTTACAATGTCTTGTTTTCTCAAGAGTTTACGCATCAATTATCCTCAAGATGTCTGAATAATGTGAACCAAAATTAATCTTGGTCGTTCATTATTTCTAAAGGCAATATACTGGCATGCCTGGTAATACCTCTTTATATCCTCATGGATACATCTAATATTACCACAGTATCTAGGAATTAAATTGTGTTGGTATCATTCAACTACTGTGTAATACTAGTGCTGACTTCTCATGAAAACAGTTGTGGGTGGACCGTCGACACATGGCAGTGTGCTCTGTATAATCTAGGTGACCGTTTTTTTCTCATGTCTCTTGGGCGTCTGATGTTCGACTCTGTTGGTGGTGTTAATGTTCATTAACATTGTGCCGTAATTTTAAAGAAATGGAACACAAACAAAACTGATAGATCAATGTAAATTCATGTAACACGTATATGTAAATATATACTATTATACAAGGAATACAACCTCCTTAAAATAAGAGAATCTGAAAGGCCTCCTTTCACAAAGCAATCTTAACTAAGGTTTTTTCCCAAGACAAGTGTTTATTTTCGCAAACTACAACTTATGATGAAACATTTAAAAACAATTTTTAGCACTTGGTTAACAATATTAGATTAATTTGAAGTAAGATATCCTAAAACGCCCAGGTATATTTTACGTTCATGTAGTAAATCATAAACCTACAGGAAATAACTTTTTTGTTCTTGTTTCGATGCCAACCTTAACGCCTACCTTTAACAATGCACGAAGGTCACCTTAGTGATGAAGATATTGGTTTTAGCTTAATCTTTTTACCCAATCACAAAATAGATTCACACTGACAGAATTACATGATATGCCATAAGACATCAAACACTTCTGGTCGCTAATCCTATATCCTGAATTCAGCGGGCAGGTTTCTTGTCAACCTGAGTGAGCGGGGTAATCACATAAATCATTACATGATTCTGTTATACCCTAATTAATACCGAAAAGAAAGCCCGGAAGTACTAAATTGTCTCGTCAGATCTCACGAGATCTCGTGTGCAAGGTATAATGCTGTCATTTATCATGGCGACACCCGCACTTAGACTGCCCAGAAAGACATTAATAACGGCTTCAGTGCCACTATCCGATGTCCTCTATCTGTGTTTAGTTTACCAATGTGATAGAATTATGCTTTCAGAGACATCTATTCAAAACATTGTGGGGTAACATGACATGACAACATGTTATTGAATAAAGAAAAAGGTAGGCCTTCATCTTAACTACATACAGTAAATGAAAGGGAAACAGTAGCAAAGATTTTTTTCTCTCTTATCTTGTCACGTTGCTGAAAAGCTCAATGTATATTCAAAACACTAGATTAACGATACCAAGCATTATGATTGCCACAAAATCAGAAAACAATAAAAACAACAATTTTTTAAAATTCCGCCATGCAATGTACATGACGTTACAGACGTTAATAAACTATTGTCTGTCTGTATACCGCCATTATCCCGGGCAAATATATGATTAAATGACCTCACCCTATTGCGTTTATTCTCGTGAATCCTTCATTCAGTGTTTTAACGAATTCATGATTCAATGGCCGACTCATTCAAAAGGGTCATCAGCTGTCAACAATACAGAGCTCACCCTACACAAGCTGAAGAATGGTGTAGTTTGTCGTGGATATTTCAGTGGGACAATAAACCATATACAATATACAATATGAAACTTAGATTTATATGTAGTGTGTGAGCCAAGATACGTATCGGCAACCCAATTGGCTACAAAGGACCGTCAGGAACGTTATGATTGCCTATTTAAAAAAAAAACATTGCGTCCTTCACAAAACGGGAAAAGTGTGGAACGCACGTGGAGAGCGTGGGTGCCGAATTTAGAGCACGTTCGACGAATCGCGTTGCGTGGAAGATTTTCGTTCCTTCTGGACCTGTTGATTCTTTTCCACGTTTCCTCTTCTTATGCATCCTCCATGTATTGGTAATGACATTCTCACTGTCGAGCTAGCGGTATACACGGGGTAACCATAACACGATGAACAGTAATCTCATTCCAATACAAAGAGACGCCATCTCATTCGTCACAAATCATATTACATTGTATTGTACTGACATTGTGCTGACCTCACCTTAAACCTGTATGTGATACAATTGCAAAACATATGGAACTCATTTGACCCATGAAGAATTGAATAATACCAGAAGATAGTTGTAGATGACAGTTTGACACACATGAACAAGTCTACAACCGTAATATATCCATACAGCAGACCTTATATTCGTAATATATCCATACAGCAGATATTATATTCGTAATATATCCATACAGCAGACCTTATATTCGTAATATATCCATACAGCAGACCTTATATTCGTAATATATCCATACAGCAGACCTTATATTCGTAATGTGATGGACACAATCTCCCTGATAATCAGTATTGGAGCGGAGCGTATGGGTATTATTTGACTAATGAGTACTTTTATTGATAAAAGTATCCTTGTAGACTCCTAACGAACATATCTGCTAACATAAACGAGAAGTCTACCAGCCACTTCATCCTCGTTAGTGCAGGTCTGTGTATGCTCTGGGTATGCTTCCAGCTGATATTCCGTCGGCCACATCCATGGCGTAATATGAGGTTAGTGCCTTCGTCTACAGAAAAAGCAGACGCAATGCTTAATATTTATATATTCACAGTCAGGGAATATAAATATCTGTTATTTAGCTTTTAGTCCTGTCGGCTACGTTAATCATTCTTGACAAACATTTAAGTTAAGCGACTAACCTGAGATTTATCTGTCCGGCTAACCTTAGTACAGGGAGGGAGTATTCGTCCTGCCAAAGCACGCAAGACGATTCGGGTTCATACATAATTGCGGGACTATTCTGTAAATAGGATTTCTTAAAACTGTCCAGCATTTGTTTCAATTGTCAAAAGACTGTCGTGAGACAATAAGGTCAGTTTCATACAGGTTTTAAATGAATATTTCATACTTGTCCAGGTTACTTTGTTGAATTAACACTTCTCATTTATTGGCAATAAATGTCTTAGAAAAATGGAGATTTGATTTAAAGTGATACATCAGGGATAGGGGTAGCGCAGTGGTTAGCGCGTTCGGCTTCGGATCAAGAGGTCCGGGGTTCGAATCCCGCCAGGGACACGGCAACTTAGTCTGCAGTAGAGAACTGTTCTACACGCAATGCTACACTGAATTTCAGCGTAATACAACCCATGGGTCGCTAGTTCCAGCTGTTGATTACAGGTTTCACCGCAATGCATAGCCACATGGCGTTGCGGGCTTTCTCCCTGTCGTTATACTAGCAGCCACAATATAAGGGAAATACTCTTGAAAGCGGCGTTAAGCCCCAACTCACCTCACCTCATTTACTTTGTAAGAATGTTACCTGAATAGTCAATCATTTTAAGAACTACTAATTAATTACAAACTGTCACAGTAAGAAAGTAAGACTTTATACGTACCATATGAACCATACTTTACTCATACTCAGGTATAACGAAAGTAACTACTTGTTTTCAATACTGTATTAATACAAATGAGAGATAATGATCTTATACATATGTTGATAAAAGTTGGTTTAGAGTGTTCGGGAAACTGTTCTATAGCAGACTACCTTAAATTGTAAAAATGTATTTTGATACGTAAACAGGCTTGGCTGAGCCATGATATTCGTTTATGAAAAAATCATTTGATGAGTTTTGTTGAATTGTTGACATATAGAGGCTCTTGAAATTATCGATATACTTAAGAGTTACATGTTTACAAGTAGCGAACCTGATACAAATCACATGTGTCACATTGTATGTTATACAAATGTACATACTTTACGAGCCTTGAACTAATGTAACATTTGTTTATTCATTGACAAATATGTAAAATTAATAGCCAATCAAGCGAGGATAGACAGGAATTCCTCCACACGCACCGATGACAGATTGCGAACATTAAGCCTGACTGGACATAGCGTGACTGCCTTATTCTCGTGGTTCCCAACCAATCTTTTAAGGAGACAACATGTTGTCATGAGACACATCATCCTGAATAGAACAAGGTGTGATCCGTCTGTATTAACTTAATGTCAGGTACAATTAGATCAGGCACAATAATAGCTTATCTACTCAAACAGCAACTTAGAGAATCAACTACTCTACTAAAAGAGAATCAACTGCTCCACTTTTGCATTTTACAAGGTAATCTGCATTAGCATTTGTGTATAAGGGGAGTATTTGAAGGGAGAGTAAGTACAAAGTGATAGAAATGTGCTGTGGTAATAATGTCATAATTAATTAACTTCAAAATTTTACTTGACATTGAGAATGTCTTTACTAACAAATATCATACAAATTAAGACGTATGACTAACATCTTCATTAATACTACTAACTGTCAATTTATTTAATCGTGTTTTTTTAATGTTTTGTTTTATGTCAAATCCTAGCATCCACTCTTTCTTTACCTCGCGTCTATTGTTTTTATACTTCAATCTATTCTTTCCATATTTCACATTTGTTGTTTTTGTATCTCAAAACTGTTGTATTTATATTTCACATCTATTTTTTTTATATCAATATGTGTTTTTTCATATTTGTTTATCTCATATTTCACATCTATTTTTTTAATATCTCACATCTATTGTTTTTTACCCCACATCTATTACTACATCTTTCTTCAACTCATTCTCATCGCCCTATTTAAATCATCACAGTGTAGTTACAGATGCATGCCGAAAGTGTGTTAACCTACTTAGCGTGAATCATGTGAATTAGGTTTCATTGTAACATTAATAGAAACACATAAAATTCATTGACAAACAATGATCCTATATTCACGTGTAGCATAATCATTCTCAGATGGATTAAGTACTCGTCACGTCAGTGGTGCAAGTTTTTGAAATTTGGAATACTGAATAGACATAAGAGATCAAATTATGAAGATCCAAATTCTATTAATTTTCGAATAAAAGTTTACGTATCTTAATCGATACGAAAAATTCGATGAGAACAAAATCGTCATAAATGCGTTGAATGACTATAAGAGGAAATACATGATGTAGATCTGACCCAGTTGATAACTTACTGGATTTTTATAGAAGAAAATAAAAACTACAGTTTTTGACAGTTTGACCCCTGATGAGTTCAAAGAGCTGCCAAAACTGTAACTGTTTATTTTGAGGTATAAAGTTATATCAACATGCACCTTTTTTGTTATTAAGTGGAACTGTAAATTTAAATGATCTGGTTAGTGTTCGTGTTGATTGTATGATTCAAAGACACCCCAATATAGCACTGAACTACACACGAAGGTGAACAAACTTTCGGGATGCAGATGTGTACTGAAGAGTGTTAAAAATGATAAATTGTTTTTTTTATAAGTATGAAAACTGGTGGATATGATTAAACCACGGGGCCAATATATAAAAACGCAGATAACTGCACTTAAATATTAGGAATTGGGAAACATTTCGATTGAATGTATTAATCATAGGTTGTTTTGAATTAAGGGTAGAAGTATATCTGTTACCTGAAAAGTAAACTAACAGAAGAATCAATGCTAACCGCCTCTAAAGCCTGGAAATGAGACCCGACAATGTCAAGTGTTGAGCTTGCAACTCTGAGAGAACGATCATCACTTCTGTACGTCTTGATGCCATGGTTACCGCCCGTTCACCAGTCACAATAGTTCCATACACCAACAGATGTAACGAGCACGCCAGATCGTTAGTTTCCACCTAACTTTAAAGAAAGGAAAAGAGATTGAATGAATAAATGTATTCTCAATTTATCTCAATTATACTCCTATTACGTGAAGATGACTATTTAGATGGAGGCATGCATTCGAGTCTTCAGTGTAGTTCAAACTGCTGTTTAAAAGCCGTTCTGTTTACACATTAAGACTTTGTGGAGTGCTATATGTATGAAATTCGTGCTTTGTCTACAGAATTCGTGATTATCGAATTGCTATTTCAGACAAGCAACCAATGGAATAGCGTTTACATTTTAGTGAAGCAGACATTTTGCCTAAACTTTTGCATTTTTTTACTGGCGGTCTGAATCAAACATACATTTAATTTCTGGGTTAAAATCTTAACAATTTTTATATTCTTTCATAGTCTGGACGTGTTTTCGAAATGAATAAATCTGTGCAAAAAGTGTTGTAAATAGCACAAAAATTGCCTTTCGGATAATGCTTTGTTTAGAATGTGACCATTGACAGTGCTGTGGTTTTTAATTACACACTGATGGAAGCCATTATGAAACATGAAACCAGAAAAGAAAAACAAACAAATATGTTACATCCATAATGTTGAAAACCACAAACTAAACATGAATGGTAGTACACAATTCAACCAATGAAAATAAGTCTACTATCAGCTACAGAGTTATTATCAACGTAGATGATGATGTTAGTTTGATGATAGCGCAAACTCTTCCTGTAGATCAGCTGACTCCAAGGTTCGATCAGTGTTGGTGTCGGGTCAAACCTTCAATAATGTCAGTATGGGGGTAGATGAAAATGAAGTTGAGACACCCAAGCATCCCTTCCGTATATACTCATTTTAGCATTTCATAATTTATGTAAGATTTTAATGCACATAGTTTTTAGAATATAGAATATATTTCTCTTTTCTATTCGCAGATCATTCTTGTGACCATCACAACCAATATGGCGCCTCCTCAAGTGTCACTACGCATGACTGTGCCGACTGAGAAATTTGTCGAGTTGTATTGTGACATGCCATTGGCCGGCCTTCTCTCCTCGTTGTCTTTCAACCTCGTTTTGGTAATCATTTGCGTCTTCTACGCTTTCAAAACGAGGCGACTTCCGGATAATTACAACGAGTCTCGTTACATCGCATTTTGTGTTGACACCACCCTACTCGTGTGGATTTCCTTCGTTCCCACGTATTTCACTACATCCCGAGCTTACTTCAAGGTGATCATCCTCTCTCTCGCGCTCATCGTTAACAGCTCGGTTTGCCTTCTGTGTCTCTTCATTCCAAAAGTGTACGCTCTATACCAACAGAAGAAGCTGAGCAGTGGAACACAGGACAGATGTTACGATCCTCTCAACACTGGGAGGAAGGCAGCCGGAATGCCACCAAACCGCTTCTCGAACAGTGACTTTTTCACCTCCAAGTCCTCGTTTAACATGACAGAGCAAACGGAACTTCCGGTTCCGTCCAGTGGAAACGGTTTGTCAAAACACGTGGAAATCGTCTTGAAACCAGAACCGGATTCTTCTCCAGCGAATTCTGATCTGAGTGTAAACTTACAGTGACTCCGTGCTCCTATTGACTTTATAGCATGAATTGCCGAGTCTGCGCTTATATGTGTTTGTTCGAATGTGAGTGCTAAGCATGAACTGGTTATATGTTAACCTGTACACTGCCTTTCAAGCTCAAGAATATGACTTACTCAAATTGATAATACACTCACTTGCACAAGAAACACCATTTCATGCTCAATAGAGTAACAACCGTTGGATAAAGATGATTTTGAACACCTTTGATAAGCAAAGAAGAATTCAACTTTCATTCATCCGGTTATGATGCTTTTATGTGTATGTCTGTTCAAACAAGGAGTACTGAAATCGCTTATTCAACATTGATTTGGGACAGAATGTTTGGTAATTGTGAAACGTGAAAATTAGATTTTTGAAAGATTTTGACAACATAATTAACGTTCATTACATTCGTCACTGTAGGATTTCTAAAACATCCTTTTCACTCTCCTGTCCCTCCCGGGTAAGACGATTCCAAACCGACATTTTTCAGAATCAAGAAAGATAATGTTTCAAAAACTTAAATTAAATTCAGCTGACTTCTTGGGGATGGTTGGTTCAGTCGTTTGTACTACCCGTGGATTAAAATACCATGTATTATTGCTGATATTCTTTCTTTTGCAAGTGAGTTTAAATAACGTGACAAAGTACATACAGACGAATAACATATCACCTTACACAGCCGTTGCAAAAAACGAAAGTATAAATAGCAAATGTGGCAATCGTTTCTACAGCTGTGGAGTGAAAACTGAAAAGATAACAGTTACATACTCTTTGTAAAACATGTCAACCTACATTGATGTAAGGTAAAACCCCAAAAGGTGACATTGACCTGACGACCATGTACTATTTTTGTTAGCAATTAGTAAAATAAGTCTTTGGATTGCAGAAATGAGAAGATCCAAATTATCAAAATATGAACCAGTTGCAATTAGATGTTCAATGTCAGAGTTCTTTTTGTAGAAAGCTCAACTCTCAGAGCGTTAGTGCACAAATGAAGGGTTACAAATGATACCAATAACGTATTTAATTTAACGTTATTGAAACTTTCCAAAACATTATGATTGTACACTATTCTATACATTCAAACTTCAGAAACCTCCCTTGTCTCTTACACTAAGTTTTAATATTGAGTATATTAAAAATCAAAAGAATATCATGCAGGCAACTATTAATATAGATGTTAAAGGGGAAGTAGCACGTATAATCACACGTATGTCACTAATAGTAAAACACCCTTACGTCTTCGGAAAATCAAGTTAAACAAAGAGTGTACATGGTTCCGTAAAGCCATGGGAATCGTTTTTGTAATTTGAAATAATAAATTGTGTTCACAATAAAATGGCCGCCATGCAATATTTGTTTTAAACGAAACATCGTTATAACCACTACGGATAAATGGTTTGTTTAATAAGATGTTTTACTCTCTGAAGTTAATTTAAATGATATAAACTATCATTATAAATGGGAAATTTGAAAAAATAAATTTTGCAAAAAAACGTGCTACAGCCCTTTTCAAGACATTATGATTAGACCACGATACTGTGCAACTCAGCTAGGATTGTGAATCGAGCTTTTCTCTTGTCTACCGTGTCAGTGAAGATGTAATATTTGTGTGAACCAGCTGTGTGACTGCCCAGAGCGAAACTCGTATGTTCATACGCTGCATTATTGTAAGCTTGTAATACTGAAAATCGAAAAGAAGAGTTGTAAACAGGTTAAAAACCAATATTATATGACTTTATAAGTAATAGTAGTGTCGCCTTATCTCACCGAGACAAAATGACTGTTTGTCTCTATTGTAATGTAAGCATTCCATTATGTCCACATATTAAACTGGCGGTGATCTGTGTGTTCACATTAATAAGGATTACGATTGTTCAACATGTATCGTCATGTCTTTCTGAAAATCATGTTCATTGTTAAGCCTTGAAATATTGTCGCAAGTTGATTCTTGAAAATGGTTAAGCTTTACAGTATTTCAGAATTAATATATATGTATAACTCAAAATACATGCTTTACATATTTTGCCATTTCAATAAATACATGTTTGTCATCTGAATTCGAGTTCAAGAGAGTTGTAATATTTTGAGGACAGTGATTGATAAAATAATAGCATGGTTAATATTTAATCAGTAGCGTATTCTACAGTGGGTATTCCACTAACACATGATACTCGTTTCTAAATTTTAATGATATTAAGGGAACATAGTAATGGTCCATTTTCCGATTTCACTTAGAATTGTATATTGCAACAAACACAACCTTAATTTCATACATCCTGATTTTAAGCAAATGAGTACCTCCGGACATTGCTTCAATTAATTGAAATTGGTTTATGGGTTTTCTATGCTAGCAAACTTAATTCCTCCTTGGCTCAATAATCACATGAGAAGTTTACACAGGACAAAAAGTGGTGGAATCCGCTTGCCTGTTCCTTGCGGAATCTTCCGGATTCCTCAGAATTCGCCGAAATGTGGAAGAATCCGGAAGGATCCGGAAAATGGATTCCGCCACTTTTTGTCCTGTGCTTATTATCTTGGTGAATATTTGATGACCACACCTATCTTCTAGTATATATGATAATGATAATGCTAGCAGTTGGTAGGTAGCCAGCATAAAGAGCTGCATACTGATGGTATACTAAATACTTTATTACACTGGAAAATATTTACTTTCGAGGCCTTTACAAACGACGGTAGCCAATTGTACAGCTTGGTGGACTGCGGGCAATGTTTGTAAAATGAAGTTATTTGCACAGGCCAGGAACACAAGCCAGCAAATGACTCGCGTCACAAACCTGTGGTATTTTCACCAGGATTCGAACCCGGGGCTTTAATTGGGGCGAGGGGCGAACATTCTAAGCACTACATTATTCATGTGTATATTAGTAACACGAGTCAGCAATTAGATTTCATATTTATTTTGTCCAATGTTTTAGAAAATGAAACTTGTATTAATGTCATAACTTGACGACATGTATGCAACAATTTAACTTGAACCTTCAAACAACAAACAACTTTGCATTCGTCAATATGAAGTAAAGTCTCTTCCTCACTACCTCGCTAAGGAAAAGATGTGCATATTTATTCTCACCTATCTACGATACATCAGGATGCACAGTTTTGTGAATGCTGTTTATGAAGCAATGGCATTGACATACACTAAACGCCAAAAGAAACGTTACAACTCTTTGAATGTAAATATTATAAAGAGTTATATCCTCAGAGGAACTTGGTTTGTGATGTTTTAACATCCTTTAAGTTGAGTTTTTTATGCTAAAATTGAGACTTGAGAATGTAATTATTATGATAATATGTTATCGCCATAGTTTCATGGGTGAGGTCAATTGTCCTTGTTCCGATCATAGAACAAGAGCCATCAGGAGAGATGGCTTATCCCCCCGGCTCCACATAAATTGAATAATCAGTTTGAGCAGTATATAATTTAAACTGTAAGGTGTGTTTGTCCAATTCACTTTAACTTATCACCTTTCTAAATGTAAATATAAAGTTAAACTACACATCTACATGATATGAGGAGGTAGTATACGACATTTAGTGAGGATTGGTCAATCAGTTTTTTTAATCTGCTCCGGAAAGGTCTACCCTTCCAATAGACAAGTCCAAATTTTTGTCATGGAAACAAACACATTTTTTTCCAAATGTTGAAACCCCCAAAAGGCACATCTGCATGATATTAGGAGGGAGTATACCAAATGTGGTGAAGTATGGTAAAATAGTTTTAAAGATCTGCTCCGGAAACAATCCCCATCCTTCAGATAGACGAAGTCCAAATTGTTACCATGGAAACGAAAAAAAACACCAACAAAATATAAAAATAGTTGAAACCCCCATAAGGCACATCTACATGATATGGGGAGGCTGAATACAAAATTTGGTGAAGATTTGCCAAGTAGTTTTCGAGGACTGCTCCGGAAAGACAGACGGACAGAAGGACGGACAGACGAACACACAGACGGAGCCAACGACTACATCCCCCGCATTACATGCCGAGAGGATAAAACTGGAAGGGTAACTTGTAAAAAAGTCATAAAGTGGGGGAAAATATTATTGTCTACTGTAATAATGCATGGACATTTATAAACAATGAAATCAGTTATGTTTTGGGGAGGTTTATTCGTTATTTTCTTTAAAAATTGACCCAATATTGAGATTTGCAATTGTTCTCTTCTAAACACGTTGGTTAAAATGTATGTGGACAATTTTAGAAAGCGTTGACACGTGTTAAACGACTAAATTTGTCTCTAAATCTTACTAACTCATGTTATACATTTGTGTTTTCATCTTAAGAATCATATTCTCTAAAGGTTGTCATAGGATCGTATCTCGCATGAAATGCACGTGAAACCAGTTGGTAAGGGGTATAAAATACCCCTGTAATTATTATTTCATACCATAATTCGATTACAATGCCGGGATTAGTCGCAGGAGAGCGGGAAAGGGACACTGGTATGCTGCAGACTGGGTCGACTGACGACGACGTAGCTGGTGCATTCAGTTGTCATCGTCTCAACAGTCTAAGTCTGCGGAGGCGTTTATAACAGAGTCAAACAACACAATGCTGACCTAGAATGAACCCCGAATGAAGACAGGTACCTTGGTCAACTTCACCTCAGGAACAGATTTGAAACAGCCACAGCAACGACTGATACACCACATGGACACCGAATTAGTCCCCAGACGGCTAGGAGAAGGTTCCACCAATATGATCAGAGGCGATACCGACCAACGCAAGCTGACACGCCGGGGTTAATTTATATGTAAACTTTTCTTTAGTTAGTAAGATTCAGAGACACATTTAGTCGTTTAGCATGTGCCAAAGCTTCCTCAGCAGTAGGAATACATGTTAACCAAAAACATTATCTTAGAACCGTGAAATTGTGTTTGAAAGAAAAACATTCCAAATCTCAGTAAAGGGACAATGTTTTAAGAAAATAACGAATAATCCCCCAAATATAACTGACCTCATTATTTATAAATGTAGACAATAACTTTTTGGCTCACTTTATGACCTTTTTAACAATTTTGCCTTCCATTTTTCTATAATCGGGAATAGGGTAATTGACCCCACCCTTGAAACTTTGGCGATAGCATAATTATCAGTACATTCTCAAGTCTGTAATTGTAGCACAAAAGGTAGTCTAACATTAAATTTCAAAATTTGAAGAAAATAAATATAACAAAAAGGAGCCTCTGAGATGTGTTCATTTTCAGACTTAAACTGAGTCTTGTTGTAGACTTGCTATAGGCGCTTAAACAATTAAGGGGTCTGGATGACAGACTACACAACAGGTTCAACTGATGAAACACAACAAACCAAGTTCATCTGAGGATATAACAGTTTATGGTATTTGGATTCAAAGAGTGCTAACGTTTGTTTTGGCGTTTAGTGTAGTCGGACACGACAGTGAAAACCGCAATGACCGGAAGTAACTATGTCAGCAGAATCACTTGTTAGTTTCTATCATAAAATTTTATTTTTTTTAAAAACAAATATTCTTCAGGATTAATTTGTTGTCATTTATAATTTACGGCAATGGACAACATTTTCAATGATGCTTAATGTCAACATTTTAAAAGATTTTGAGTGAATATGTTGACTCAGAAGGACCAAATTATCGGATAAATCATAATTATTTTAATTTATTTTCGTTAATTCAATCCTTCTATCCTGATATCTTGTTATGTTATTACTTCAGACAGAACTAAACCAGTCCTGTCCGAGTTATTTTAAAGGTGTCATAACTCCTATTATGGATGACAAACTCAATCAGTATTATCCATTGAGGTTTGCAACAATCGACGAGGACTGTCACAAAATGAATGTCTCAATTGCTGTGATTTACAAAAGACATGCTTAACATGTGTATCAACATTTATCTACCCAGCATATATATAGAACTTTCACATATAACAAGGAATGTTTTAATGGAACAAGGAATCTTTCACATGAAACATAGAATCTTTCACATGAAACATAGAATCTTTCACATTGAACAAGAGATGTTTTCAAAACGATAGAGTAATAATTGATTTCATTGGCAATAACAACATGTCCCTTTAAATACAAAAATATGGCAATCATAGTTTCCTCTGCAAATTGAAATATGATATTGTCACTCTATCTTTAAGTCAATACAGTTTATAGAATTTTGCTTGTTTTTGCAGAAATTGATATTGTCAAAGTATTCAATGACAATTATTTCTCAAGGCAGATTCGATATAATGATACGGTTACAAGCAGAAAAACAAAACGGTTCATTATCTCAATAAGCACGACTTGATTGTGTAAGCTGCGCTGGATCGAACAACGATCCTCCCATCCCTGAGTAGTTTGGAATAGTTAATATAAAGTAGGTTGAATATCACGTGAATCTAATGGAGCGAGACTACTAGAGCACTTATTCAGCATCAACTATCTTGTGTGGTTTGTATTATTCATTTACAAATTTATTTATGTAACAACTCCCTCAGAAACCTTGAAATTAACTGGCATAAAGCACGGGATTCGGGATGCTCTATTGAATAAACATGATTCTTATCTTAACGCATGCTTACTGATCACCCCCAAAAGAAACGTCACAACCTTTTCAACAATGTAAAAAAAACAACAATTTCATGTCAATTCAAGTACTCTTGGAGTGCTTAAAATAGCTTTTTCAAAATGTTTGGCATTTAAGTAAAAATAATTGTAAAATGGAGCAATGCAATTAATAAAATATATTGTTAACATTAATAACTTTCTTGAACCTAATTTTGTTGACGCTCCTTTCTCGTCTAGTTAAGGGGATTTGAAAAACGACGATTTTAAGAATTCTTAAAGGGACACCGCGTCGAGCATAAATATGAGATCAGATTTATATGCCTATGCTGATTTAGGGTGTCTAGTAACGAGTCACAGACCAATAATTTCAAACAATTGAAGTAATTGGTAATAAAAAAACAACTCAATGTAAACTGAAGAAGTTTGCAGATACGCTGATCATGATCAGCATAGGTAGACAAATCTAATCTCATTTGTATCCTCGACGCGGTGAAATAATGAAATATAAACAGGTAATGTTTTGAAAAGTTAAGTTAAGTTGGCTTCTGAAGACATGATGTATCTCTATTTCAGTCTTGTGTATCACTCGTGGATTGAATTACCTTGCATTTTCGGTCGAGTGTATTCGTTGTTTCTTCTACATGTTAACGGTCGTACGCCGAAATTATTACCCACGTTCCTGTTTTATGACATCACAAACGAAAGAATAAATGATGCCAGATTAGTGTATGCATGTGCAGATATTAAAATTATGACACCGCTTATGTCTTACCATACTAAATGGAATTAAGTCCACTTCAGAAGGAGAGAGTAGATTATGATAACGACTGCGTGTAATCAGTAACATCACATACACTTACATGTGGTTATGAATTTACTGGGCTATTACTATCAGAGTTATACCCACATCACATAAAGGTATTCACTGTTTGTCTGAAACATTTTGTCACATGTTAGTGTCACACAGGTAATGATTGTGTGTAAAATGACAAAAGGAATCACACTATTACATTAATTAACTAATTTACAAAAAGGTTTCGATTTGTTTCACTTAAATCATTATTAGACAAGGTCAGTGTCCTAGAAAGAACACATCGATGTTTATTCCCTGTCAAATACAAATATTATAGCATTATGAAGTTGCACCATTTCTGCATAATATACAGAAGTATTCTATATTTAGAAGTTGTCATGTCACAAAGGAATGGCGATTGTTGAAATGAGAAAACAGAAATTGTTCAGTTTTCAATCAGTGCTTGATCAGAAAAAAACATTTGAAACCAATTTTCATACAAACACGAGCAACACTACAGGCACGCTTTTTTCCCACGCTGAAATTCTTTTGGGGGAACAAATTGAGATTTAAACGCAAATCCATTTAAAAACAAATATAGATAGAAAAACTTTGATTTTGCATGTTTCCTCGACAAAAAAGGTCCCTTAAATATTACACCTTATACACTTGGCACTTCTATAACACACAATTGCTGACAGCTGACCACTGAACTCGTCTCTTTGAGTGCTGATCCACTTTCTTTGTTTAAGTTCTTTGTACGTTTTGGTTTGTTTATTCAATGTGATTGTGAATAATGTCATAAGATTACTATGTTATACGATATCAAGAAGGTTGACAACGTTATAAATTAGCGTTTGATTTATAGACAAAAATCTGTTCAGACAAACAAAAGGGTGAAGTAGCCTTAACTTAAGGATGCAAATACCGTGATGGAGCCGGATGGGGTTCGGTTCGTTGCATTATGTCATTCCAAAACATAGGCTCATCAACAAAAGGAAAATAGATTCAATACTTTTAATTAAATTCATAACAAGCACCACAATACAAACAGCACTACACAACTTTTCTTTGCAGGAGTTTTGTTTTAGTTTAGTTTGAGGTGAAGGGAACGTTATCATGTGGAGGATACTGCGTCTAAGTGCAAAAATCACCATACTAAATAACCCGATGGTTGTTCTCACAAATACCACAATGTCATGTGTCTGTTTCGAGTAGGTCAACTTGCCTTGTTTCAAAGTTCAAATAGAGTCAATGAGTGAAGGTAAATGTAGGCTACAAGCTTAAGTTCCCGACAAGAGAAGGCAAACTCCTGTAGAAGAGTGTTGATGGTGCACTGGGGACCAGTTCAGTTAGTAATGGACCCATTTCAGCACGTAGAAAACTAGTGATACAGTGGGATGTAGTGGCTTCACAATAAGTCATCTTTATTGTGTAATTAAATGTTGCTTAAAATACGAAGTTCATGTGGGCAAATGAGCAAATGGTTGTAATTAACTCGATCGTCAATTCAATATTAAAGCATGATTGCAAGCACCGAGTTCCGCTATTATGTTTATATCAAAACATGTTTTTCTCAGCAATGATGGCGTGGACGTTGACTAACCTATTCAGCAGCTAGGTTGATGTTGTGTTAGTAAAACCTTATGTGCTGAGAAGTTTGATAGTTTGGAGCCAAAACATGTTTTTCTCTGAATAGTCAACAAGCCTAGACTCACTGCGACGTAACTCGGATCGGTTCGTGCTTCTGTAATTCAACTGGTGATAATTTGGTCTATTCTAAAACTGTCTATTATCGTATCGTGCTATCTCTTTCTAACGGTTTCAGCGAGTTATTGAGTGCTAATGAGTAGCTGTCAAAGCTCACTTTCGTCGATAAACATTACTTTATTGTTGTACAATCGTATTATTTTTTTATACAACGTTGGAAACATGTTAGCCTGTGAACTACACTCACTGAATAGGAAAAAAACATTCACAATCAAATTTATATTGTTTTAGAGTGGAAAGAAACGTTCGTCACCATGCACAGACAGCCACGTGGGAGGAAACTTATATTTGGAACTATGAAAATAGCATGAGCGACCACTTCTTTAAATTAATCTATGTACATGTCCAGACGGTTACAACAATATATCATTTGCTTCAGACACAGCATATATGTGTAGCACCAATGATTTAAACTAATGGATTAGTCTACTAAGAATGTACAGCTTTTAAGCTGGAATATTATGTTCTATATATATAATTCTAATTCTCAAGTTTCTTTTGAGGGTAAAGTGTCTTATGTTTTCTTCGCATGCACACCTCTGTAATATTACTAATATGTGAATTAGCATGTACTGGCAAATTTGCTTAGCTTTTGCACCAGTTTAGCAGGATTTGTAAAAGCTCATTTATTGAATGGTAAATACCTCCCTTTTTACCTATTTGTCATCATGGTTCTAGACGCCGCTTGTGGAGAAACATTCCATAACAGGCATACCATATCATATCACATCGTCCATACTATATCATACCATATACCATACCATACCATACACTATACTATACCATGCAATACAATATATACTATACCACACCATACACTATACTATACCATACAAAAACATACCATACCATATCATACCACATCATACCATGTCATACAATATCATACCATATCATATGCATACCTTACCATACCATACCATACCATTCCATATACCATACCATAAACTATATCATGTCATAAAATACCATAACATACCATCCTATACCATACCATAGCGTGCCATATACCATATACCATAAACCATACACAATACCATATATCATACCATATCATATACAAGTCCATGCCATACCATATCATACCAAACATACCATACCATACCATATACAATACAATGTCATACCATATCATATTAAAACATACCATATCATATTAAAACATACCATATCATATTAAAACATACCATATCATATTTAAACATACCATATCATACCATACATTACAATACCCTATAAAATATACCATAACATATACCATATACCATATACCATATACCATACCATATACCATACCATATACCATACCATATACCATATCATATCCTATCATATCATATCATATCATATCATATCATATCATATCATACCACATCATATCACATCATAAAATACCACATCGCACCGTACGGCTTCTATTATTGTCCCCGTTTCTTGCTCCACTGTCACCAGTTGCTATCCCGCAAATGCAGGTGAAATCACACTTTCTGTTGGTGTGCTGATGATTCAATTCGATGATTCGATGAATTTGTTGTTGACCAAGATGTCTTAGTGACTTAGTGACGTTTGTATCTAGTTCAGTTTGTTGGCTTACCTGTTCCCAGTGGTTATTTGTTCTTGCAGTTGTCTGTTGATTGCGGCGATTTCTGCAAGATCAGCAGGAAAATAGAGGTCTTCAAGTCTTCTCCTTCCCAATATTGTATCTCTATGTGTTCAGTATATCATAATGAGGATTAGTTTGGGTGAACGCTAACTGTAATGCTAAGATTAGTATATCTTCTGAGATCCTAGATTCTTAAACTAGTTCAGCACAGAGAGATTATGAGCCTTGAAGAGAAGTTGTTCAACTGTACATTGAGTCCATGATCGAAAACGATTTTGAACTGAAATGTGGTGGAAGCGTTTAAAGAAACGATTGGCAATTGAAGTTGAGTTTGTAAATTTATGGCCTGTAATTGCATCATGCGTGATACTCAACAAATATTCATTAATCATTACCTAAACATATGTTTATAATCATCAAGAGGCCTTGAATATTGTTGATGAGCGACTACATGTATTTCCGAAGAGGTTATGACAGATAAGTTGATATGGCTTAAAGGTAGAATTAAAACATGTATAACATTTATTTTTCTAACAGCCGTATTCATAGCGAAAATAATGCATAAAGGTGAGATGAGCTGCCATGCAGTCCCACACATGCTAAGACCGTGATTGTTTCTAAACAGTAGAACAGACCGGAAGCCCGAGAAGGGAGCTAACTACCTGTAGCAGATATGACATGATTATATTTGGGATAACACTACCTTCAATAGTACAAATCCTTGTACTTTTGCGGGCCGAGTCCCTTGCGGGATTCGAACCCATACCTGTAGCAGATAGTTGCAACTTCTTCACAGAGTTCCAATCTAGGTGACTCTTGTCAAAACTGTTGACTCATAACTACATGTAGTTATTTATTATTTAATAATACCATATTATATACGAGAAGAAATCCAGAAGGAAACTGAAAATACTAAAGCGCCTGATGTCAACAAGATTTTCGATTTGATTCTTGGATCAAATAAGCAGTTATTGTTGGTGAATTAAAGAGAACGGTTAAGTAACAGCGCTAGTAACTTCATGTGTCTGGTAAAGTGCCTTCTCTATTGCATTTATTTCAAGAATCACAAAAACTTGGAACATTCAAGAAAATACAATATCATACGCCTATGACTCACCCTTGCCCTTGTTGCATGTCTCGATGTCCATAAACACTGCCTTTTATTGCGTAACATGAAATATTCAGTAAAATTACTTGCATTACTACATGGTTAAGCATCAAGTATAATATTAATAAGGTCATAACGACCTAGGGTGCAAAGTAATTGACTCCTTATATGGTCACATAATCATGTATCACAATGCCCATCAAATCTCTTCAGTTTCCAATAATGGTAAACACAGGAATAAACATGTCTCTCGGCGCCGCCACATAGGAAGGATGTTTCTGCATAGGAATTTACTGGGCGTTTAAAGGTTATTGATTTCATAATTACAATATAGTTAGAAATGGTTTATTTTCCATATTTCTCACAGAATATTAAACTCTCGTATATTTATATGGGGAATGACGTGACAACTTACACTAATTGTTACTCTATGGGGGCCTTTATTTAATGATGCCTGTATTCATCTGTCCAGACCACCTCTGCTTAGGAGCACAATCAATCTCTCAACATTGCTCAACCTTTGTACACTGTCAGCGTACAGGTCCTTAATACAAAGTGTTCACTTTGTTGTTGATCTTCAACTGTTGACTGCAGGGGATAGCGGTGTTCCTAGTTAGTGATACTCCATTACACTAATCATCGGTGATATTAACATTCAATAGTAGCGTATCTTGTACACCCAGGGGCAAACGAAACAATACCTTACAAAAACATGAGCTATACATACGACTGAAAAAGAGTTCATCATGTCTTCAGAAGCTAAATTTGAAATTTCAAAACATTATCTGTTTATATTTCGTTTTAAGAAATCGTTGTTGTCGAATATCGACTAGATAGGAGAGTCAAAGGGGGATTTTAGACTCTTTTTTTACGTATTACAGTAATTCAATATTTCATAAATATTCCATTTTATTTACCTTAAATATTAAACATTGTGTCCCAATAACACATTTGAAATACCAATTTCAATACACCATGTGTGTTTGAACAGATAATAAATATCAAGTATTATACTTTTATATATCTCTTCATGGGATATATCATAAACAGAGACATTTAAAATCGACTTTATCTGGCAGAAATATTTTGTGTTTGACAATTTATGTTGAAAATTTGGCGTCGTTTCTTTTGCCCCCGGTGTATTGTATCTGATGTCATAATAATAATAGGTATATGCAAAGCTAGTCAAAATCGAAACCATCGTTAAAACCAGAAAAAGATTTTCATGAAACGAAGTAAGTTAATATCCGGTTACAGATCATCCTCCTTATAACGTATATCCCTTATATCCCCGATAACCACTCAACTCAAACACAATCAGTCCGTTTTGTTTACAAAAATGTAGCTCGTCATAGATTCAAGCTTTGAGAACCATGCGAAATATAACCGAAAGTTGGTTTGTTGTTGTTTTAAAATGATATAACATTACGTTGAAAAAGAAGTGTACAAACATATAGAATGATGGAATTAAATAATAGTTTGATATGCTGTTTTGAACACTATACACTTTGCTTGCCATTTCTCGTTCACCTGCGTCCCCTGAACAGAGTGTGGGGCAGGATGAGTCTCCTTGTAACAGTGAGATAGTAATAAATTCTAAATACAAAAAGAAGGCAAAAACATCTTTACCAAAAATTATCAACGTTAAATAGAGATACTCACTTGGAAACGCTGAAACCTGAAATCCGTTTATTGGATTAAACATTATCTCTTGGAGGTAGCATTGAAGCCGACATTTCACATTTCAACAAGTGAAGAAAACCTCTTATAACCCTGAAACAATGACTGAAACTTTACAGAATTGATTTATTAGTGTCACTTTTACATTATGTTGCATTCAAGTCATTTCTACAACTTCATTATACAAAACATCATACAGAAACCAATGGTATACGTTATACGTTATTATACGTTAAGTTATAATAAATTCTCTTTTGCGAAATGAAATGCAAGGTACAAAATTTATATTAATTTGGTACACAAAAGATAGTTAATCCAAATCGCTTTTTGGGAATGATTCCGTCGTCTTATTAACAGCAGATTGTATGCAGCGTTGTCAAGCCCACATGAAAGTGTGTGTCACTATGCCAATATATTGATGGTTTCGATACATCTATAGAAATAACGATGCCAATGACAATACAATTGCCATTATTCTTAATACAATAACGTCAGATGAATCGTTCCATAACATTAGAAAGAACAGCAAAAGGTGCAGAAATATAAATGATAATACAATTCTTTGAACAAGCCCAGAACAGAGAAATGGTTGACAAGAATAACAGAGAGCAATTCTCCACCCACATATCACCCACAAGGAGATAATGTCAGCTTCCACATAGTCATCACATCACCACATCAAAACAATCTCAATGTGGAGATAGAGACTAAACTAACCTTCAAAGTGGATTGATCAAACTGATTGTTCGGCTACTTGTGTAGAAACATGTTACACATTGAGACTAACATATCATCGTTTCTGTGAACAGTTTGGACCAGAAAAAATAACTTTCAAAATTGGTACCATGGACGTTGATTAAGTGTTAAGACATGTTAGGGCATTTGTCGTACCTATTCAATAATTTCATTTATGATTGGCCCACGTTAATTTTAATAATAACTGCTATGGGAGGGATCTAAATCATGACATGCGTTTCTGTTTAATGAACGAAATTCCCTCGGCTGAGAATTGAACACTCATTACAATGATGCTGTATGTTTTCAAAACAACACTTGCATCTTGTGACCCTTACCAATGGTGTTTCATTGCTCACATTTGACATGACCTCTTACACCTGAATTCGTCTGTTTGAGTTCTGAACTACTTTCTTTGTTATGAGCTTTTGGTACGTTCTGGTTCGTTTATTCAATTTGATTTTGAATCATTTCTTTAAATGACAATGTTATATCATTCTGTCAAGGGTGACAACGCGGTATATTAGAGACGTTGTTTAGAAAATAGAGAGGTTGAAGAAACCCGACGGATAAAAAACCTTAATGGAGCAGGAAGACTGTTCGGTTCATAGTATTTAAACCACAATTTATTTTGTCATTCCAAAACATGGGCTCATCAGAAAATCTACAATGTATTCCAAACTGAAAAATATAAGATTTAATTCAATTCATAACAAGCATCACAATAAAAACAGCATCATAAATTGTATTCTTAATACGTTTCTATCTTGTTTTTCAGGAGCAGTGTTGCTTAATTTAGGTTCAGGTACAGAGAAAGTTATTGTGAAGCAGACTAAACGCAAAATCAATATACTACTAAATAAACCGATAGTTGTTGTCTCACATACACTGATGTAAGGTGTCTGTTTTCAGGTGGTCATGATAACTTGCCTTCTTCCAAAGTTCAAAGTTTTCAAAGAAAAGCTAAATGCAGGCTACCAGCTTAAAGGTTAGATGTCATGCAATATGGTCACATGATGTTTGATTAAAAGGGGGTTTCAATTTGACAATTGCTTGATTTTAAATTCTGAAATCGGACAACCAATGACTTATATACAGCTTTTAAAGATCTGCTGGGTTGTGGTCCCTGAAGCGATTCCTCCTGTCACGTTAATGGAGGAATCTCATTATCAGCGATAGACATAATTCAGTTTTGGCAACATTTTTATTGCTAATTTCAGAAACAATTCTTCAATAAAACAACCTTAATTTTCCATATATCGATTATTGAGATATCCAACTACGTAATTCCGCAAATGTCAATGACATAATTATTGCATAAACATGCGTTTTATGGCGATTTAACACACCTCATGATTTCATCTAGCGTAGTGAAAATAATCATTAATTAATGAGGCTCTGGGGACAATCTGTCTATCGGGTCCGTCTGTGGGCTAATCACAATCACCCTCAAGGATTGTCTTCAAGACGGATCGCCGCGCTGAATGCAGCCTTGTTAAATGAGTAAATTAAAATCGTCTTAATAACCAATTGCAAGTGTATAATGTCTCGATTTTATGCTCATTTGATTCCGATATATAATACAAAGAGGTAATAAGGTCATTCTTGAGTAAAATGCATTACATGTACACTCTAAGTTCCCGATGAGAGAAGACATAATCCTGCAGAAGAGTGTTGATGCACTGGGGAAAGTTCAGTTAGTAATGGACCTATTTCAACACGTAGAAAACTAATGGTCCACTGTTCCGTAGTGACTTTTCTTCAAAAGTAGAGTGATCAGAAATAAGATGGTTTATTTACTGTGTAATTCAATGTTCAATACAATACGAAGTTCATTTGAGTTTATGAGCCAATGGTTGTAATAAACTCGAACGTAATGTCAGAGTTCTTTTTGTAGAAAGTTACTTGTCCGACTTTCAGAGCGTTAGTGCACAAATGAAGCATTACAAATCGTAACAATAACGTATTTCATGTAACGTTATTGAATTTTTTCAAAACATTATGATTGTACAGTATCAAACAAACCCTTTATCCAGCAGGTGTTAATAAAGTAGTCTATTTATCAGTCGAAGTTTTTTAAAATAATTTTGATCGTCCAGCTTCATTGTACCCAATCTGATTAAAATCCAGGTTTAAGTTCAAAGACCTTCAAGCGACCTAGCAGGGTCCCCTCAAGGGGATGCTATTTCTATTGAATATAGCCATGAATGCCACAACCACCAATTCACGTACTGTCCTGACTGTATGGATTCTATACATTCAAACATTCAAATATATATCTTTCATTCTTTGTGTAAATGATACAAACATAGCCCTAACCGGTTTTGTACAACAGTTCTCTAATATCAGTCACACAATTTCTTTTAATATTTTGATCATACAGTACCATCATTTCATAACATGTTTTCGAAAATCTGTGACATGGCATATTTAATAGCTTTAACCAATGCTTTATCGCATTAATGGATGATTATGTAAATAACGGGAATCTGCCTAATTCTCCGTAAACCATAGTATTACATGTACTTGGTTTTACTCCAAGAGCTTTTGCAGGCATAGAGGTGAACTCGTCCAATGCTTTCATACTGCCTTAATGCCCATATTTCAGATCCATACATAAGTATTGGACATATATTGGTATCAAATATTCTAATGAATGTGTTAGAGGACATTTCACTCAATGATCTCATATTTCTACAACACCCATTAAAACTGACAGGCTTGTACTGAAGCTGTAAACTTCAGTAAGCTCGTATTAATGTCGCATTAATATGTTAAACTGCCGGTGATCTGTTTGTTTACATTTATAGAGATTACGATTGTTTAATATAATCGTCATGTCTTTCTGAAAATCACGTTCATTGTTGATTCTTGAAAATGGGTTAGCTTTACCGTATTTCGGAATAAATAGATATGTCAAACTGAAAATACATGGTAAAAGCGTCATCTGAATTTGAGTGATAATATTTTGAGGACAGTGGTTAATATAATAATAACATGGCAAATATTTAACCCGTACCATATTCTACAATGGGTACAATGGAACTTTTAATGATACTGGTGCATTTTTCGATTTCACTTACAAATGTATCTTACAACAAACACTATATGAACCATATACATCCTGATTTTACGAGATAAATGAGTATCTCGAGACATTGCGCCAAATGTGGATTGGTTCTGAGGGTGTACTTAGCTGCCAACCTAATTCCTCCTTGGCTCAATAGTCACATAAAACCTTTTGTCATTTGGTGAATATTTTATAAATACAACTATCTTCGTTTAGTATAAATGATAATAATAATGATGATATGAACAGTTGATAACCAGCGCAAAGAGCTGCACACCCGTGGTCTACTCATTACTTTATTACCCTAAAGAAATTGTATTTTCGATCCAGCTAATAAGCGTTGCTAACGGCATTATAGGTTCGTACTTCTCAGGTAGCCAGTTGTACAGCTTGGTGGACTGAGGACAATAAGGATGAAAACACAAGACACTAAATGGCTCACGTCACAAAGCGGTTGTTCTCTCCACCAGGATTCGAACCTCGGCTTTTGCCGTGAGAGACGAGGATGCTGAGCACTACATCATTCATGTGCATATTAGCCAACATGTCAGAACATACACGAGTCAGCAATTTGATTTCATATTAACTTTGTTTACTAGCTTATAAACGGTTTGAAAAGTTAAGCTCGTATTAATGCCAGCACATTCATATGATGAGTGCATTTGAACACAACATGTCAAAAAATACATGAGTCAGCAATTCGATTTCATTTTTATTTTGTCCGACGATTTGGAAAATGGATTTTAAACTCAAAATAATCCACAGCTTGTCGACGACATTTATGCAACAATTTAACTTGAACGTTCAAACAACAAACAAACAAACAAACAATATGAAGTTAAAGTTTCTACCTCACTGAGGAAGAAAGATGTCCAAAACAGGTTTATTCTCACCTATCTACGAAAATTGATGATGTACAGTTCTGTGAATGCTGCTGCTGTCATCTAAGAACCATGGCATCGATATAGAAGGACATGACAGTGAGACCAACAGTGACGGAAGTAACTGTGTCAGCAGAATCATTTGTCTCCTTTCATTATCAAATTATTAAAGACCAACGATGTCTCAATTGCTGTAATTTACAAGAGACATGCTTAACATGTGTATTAACATTTATCTATCCAGCATATATATAGAACTTTCACATAGAACAAGGAATGTTTTAATGGAACAAGGAATCTTTCACATGAAACATGGAATGTTTCACATTGAACAAGGAATGTTTTCAAAACGGTAGAGTAATAATTGATTTCATTTGCAATAACAATATGTCCCTTTAAATAAAAAAAATATGGCAATCATAGTTTCCTCTGCAAATTGAAATATTATTATATTGTCACTCTATCTTAAAGTCAATACAGTTTATAGAATTTTGCTTGTTTTTGCAGAAAATGATATTGTCAAAGGATCCAATGACAATTATTTCTACTACCTCAAGGCAGATTCTATATAATGATATGGTTACAAGCAGAAAAACAAAACTGTTCATTATCTCAGTAAGCACGACTTGATTGTGCAAGTTGCGTGGGATTGAACACCTCAATGACAGGATCTGAGACTCTCTTGTCCCTGAGTACGTGAGAATAGTTAATAAAAAGTAGATTCATTTAAACCTACATTTACATGTATGCCACAACGTCCTTAGAAGCGTTGACATGAGCTGACATAAAGCACGAATTCGAAATGCTATTGGCTCTCCTGAATAAACTGAGCTTTACTCTTTTTAGTTTTGGTAAAAATCACATGGCACATTTACGAGTATGAAAACTCTCTCTATTACCCATTCTGTTACGGACCCTTTTCTTGCAAAGGTCTGTTACAGTGGCGGCACCAACAGTTCTGTTTATGACCACTCAGACGAAGAAATAAATGATGCCAGGCGGATGCGCTCTGTATACATGTGCAGATGTGAAGGTTATGACACCGCTTATGCATTAACATATTAGTACTGATTGAAATTAGTTCTACAGGGGGTTGGTAGTGCAGGAGCACGACTGCGTGTAATCAGTAACATCACATAAACTTACATGTGGTTATGAATTTACTGGGCTGTGAATATCAGAGTTATACCAACATCACTTGATAAAGGTATTCACTGTTAGTCTGAAACATTTTGCCAAATGTTAGTGTCACACAGGTATTGATTGTGTGTAACGAGACAAATGAAAAAACACGACCTGATAAAAAAAAAATCCATTATATTAATAAACTAATTCACAGAAAGGTTTCGACTTTTTTTCACTTATATGATTATTGTAAAGGTCAGCGTCCTAGAGAGCATAAATGTATATGCCCTTCCATATATGTTTCATGTTTTTTTTAGTTTTGATGAATCTAAGAAAAAGAATGATGTCTATATATTTATTAATAGTTGATGTACGAAAATTAACCGACGTACTATATCTTCATGCTTAATCTATTAACATTGCAGATTTTAAAGTTCAGTGTATCAAAGTAAACATAATTGCCTCAACGATGTTGTTATCTGACATCATTTTAAACACCATAACCTTAACGCATGCATATAAACATGCATAAGTCGATGATCGTATCACTTTTATCACTAAAAACAGGGTATAGTTAATATGAAATCTTCTGTCACCTGTTTTTATAACACCGATTTGTTTTGAAAAGATCTCTGATGTAACATCCCAATATCCTAAATGCATAAATGCATAAATGCATATTGGATTCGCGTGTATATTTGAGAAAACACAATTATCATACCTTTTTAATAATTTTGAGTTTGGATTGATCCGCGTTATCTTTATAAATAATTGCTATTTGTGTAATTATGTAACAGTTGTTTCTGGTTATGGTTAATCTCCTCAGCTCTGAACTGAGCACTCATTCAAATGATGCTATATGTTTTAAACACAACACTACCATCCTGTGACCAATGATCTAAGATTGCTGACAGCTGATCACTGAACTCGTCTCTTTGAGAGCTGATCCACTTTCTTTGTTTAAGTTTGTTGCACTTTTTGGTTTGTTAATTTAATGTGATTATGAATAATTGTGTAAGATTACTATGTTATACGATTCCAAGAAGGGTGCCAACGCGATAAATGAGCGTTTGATATAGGCAAACAAGGGAATGAAGAAGTATCCAATGATAAATTATGGAAATTATTAATTAAAATTGAATTGAAATTGAGTATTAAATAAAGTAAGAAGAAAACAAACAGTATTCTAAGGGCAGTGTATCGGGAAGATATATGCTTACAAATAAGTTGCAAGACTGCGATAAGAAAAGGACATTAAATGTAATATTATTATGTCAGTAGGGTTGACCAAACATGGACATGACAGCAGAACCGGATGATGTCATGTACAAACCCCAATGATATATCTGGGTCGTGTTCAAGATCGTGTTTCAAAGTAAAAAAAAAATGAACGATTACTTTGAAACCTATCTTGAACGCGATTGCTCAATGTAGCGCTACGTAGCAAGGCGAGCAAACTTTGCACTGTGTCGTTCAAGAGAGAAGAAGCGCTCATTGAGCGCTACATTTTGTTGAACCGCCGGCTGATGTGGAGAATAACGATGGAGAGCTCATCCCTCAATTAAATACCATACCAGCTCGCAATACCATTAGACACTTGGACACACCCTTTAGACTGATGAAGCAGGATGACAGTTCGTTTCATTGTATTCAAACCACAATGTATTATGCCACTCCAAACATTGGTAAAATGGGTTTACAATTTTTAATTCAAACAGCATCCCACAATTATTTATCTTCCAAAACTGTGTTCGTTTTAGCAGTAGATATTGAACAATGCCCTGTCCGCCAACTGCATGACATCGCAATGTTTTTACATCATCGAGCTATGACATCACAATGCTATGACGTCATAACATGATGACATCACGATGATATGACATCGACGCATTTGAGGTCAAATGGTAGAGCTGTGCTCAGAGATGTGCACTCTTTTCATTGAAACTAATAAGAATATTTTGGATGATAAAAATAATCTCACCCTCGTGTCTTCTGATATCAAATATATCAACATTCGTTGATAAAAGTAAAATATCCTCGGCAAGCCCCGGATATTTGTTACTTTTATAAACTCGTGTTGATTTATTTGATATCAGAAGACACTTTGGTGAGATTCTCTATATATTTGATATTTGTTTAACTTGTCTTTGTAGGAGATGCTCGTGTTTTAGTTTAGTTTGAGGTGAAGGGAACGTTATCATGTGGAGGATGCGTCTAACTGCAAAAATCAACATAATAAATAAAATGGACACATTTCAGCACGTACAAAACTAGTGATACAGTGTTCTGTAGTGGCTTCTCTTCAAAAGAAAAATGATCGGAAATTAGATGGTTTCTTTACTGTGTAATTCAATATTGTTTAAAATACTAAGTTCATTTGGGTTAATGAGCAAATGGTTGTCATAAACTCGAACGACTATTCAATAAATAAACAACATCATTACAAGCACCGAATGCAAAACATGTTTTACTCAGTAATGACGGCATGAATATGGGCTAACCTAATCAGTATCTAGGCTGCAAATGGCGACTCACATATCACACAAACAGCTAAACTGAATATTAAGCTGCTTTTTCTCAAATCCCCTTTCCACAAGTCACATGTATGAATAGTGAATATGGACGTTCGGTAAATGAATATGTGAATCAAACTGCCTTTATTACCTTTGAGTAAAGTGTGTGCGCGGGCGATGACCGTGATTTGGACCTGCTTTATCATGGTAAATTTGTCGCATTATGCATTGCACAATATTTGGTTTGTCATTTCTCAAATTAACATTTATTAGATAATGCATGTATATTTACATGAAGCTCTATCCGTTATCACAGGCATTCGAAATGTTAACTCATGTGACGTCATTTTAATTTTCAAAAAAGGCTCCGTCACTTGCCCTCTGTAATTTGCATCTTTATCGGCATATGATCCCCAACGAATGTCGAAAATATATGTTGCCTTTATCTTGCCAAAGACACCATCCATTGTATGATAAAGAAAGATAGTTTAAGCGAATTTCACTTCAATGGGGTGATCTAAGTACATCTCCAGGCAGTAATAACTATATATCATTTGCATCACACACTCTAATCTCCAGGCAGTAATAACTATATATCATTTGCATCACACACTCTAATCTCCAGGCAGTAATAACTATATATCATTTGCATCACACACTCTAATCTCCAGGCAGTAATAACTATATATCATTTGCATCACACACTCTAATCTCCAGGCAGTAATAACTATATATCATTTGCATCACACACTCTAATCTCCAGGCAGTAATAACTATATATCATTTGCATCACACACTCTAATCTCCAGGCAGTAATAACTATATATCATTTGCATCACACACTCTAATCTCCAGGCAGTAATAACTATATATCATTTGCATCACACACTCTAATCTCCAGGCAGTAATAACTATATATCATTTGCATCACACACTCTAATCTCCAGGCAGTAATAACTATATATCATTTGCATCACACACTCTAATCTCAAGGCAGTAATAACTATATATCATTTGCATCACACACTCTAATCTCCAGGCAGTAATAACTATATATCATTTGCATCACACACTCTAATCTCCAGGCAGTAATAACTATATATCATTTGCATCACACACTCTAATCTCCAGGCAGTAATAACTATATATCATTTGCATCACACACTCTAATCTCAAGGCAGTAATAACTATATATCATTTGCATCACACACTCTAATCTCCAGGCAGTAATAACTATATATCATTTGCATCACACACAAATTGTTTGTGTAGCAACAAAGTGACTGATTGATTTTTTTTATTATGAATGTAGAACATTTAATCAGGAATACTATATTATCTGTGTATAATTCGCAATATTCTTTTGAGGGTAAAGTAAACTATTTACACATACAATATTACATGTATGTAACACAAATATGCTATGCGATCGCGTGAGTTTCAGCAGGGTCATGAAACATCGTTAAACAATGGTCTGACGCAGCGAATTGGTTTATGACTACACAGTCTTACTGTGGTGACGGGCTGTTCCTAGCGGTCGCTCGGCGTGAAAACGACCCTTTTCGGACGTAATTACAAGCATAACCTCATATAATAAATAGAATATCAGTCAAGTTATCTCATTTGATATCAAGTTATCTCATCTTGTGAGGTAGAAAAGTTATTTATTTTACTCGTGGCTGCGCCACTCGTGAAAATATAACCTTTTTACCTCAATAATGTATATCAATAATACCATACCATACCATACTAGATCATATCATACTGTAACGGAAGGCGACTAAGGACCAGTTAAGGTTATGTAAATTTAGTAACGTATGTGACAAAAGTAAATTACCAGTTTCGGAAGACGTAGTTCAGTGAAAGTATATCACAAGGTTCAGTAGCACTCGAGTCAAAACCATGCAAACAATAAACAAGCATGCAGATATAGGACACAACAAGAAGAATTCAATTAATAAAGTTTATTCAGCCGGGTGATGGAACTTGGCTGTACTTGCACTGTATTGGGATTCCTTGATTTGCTTGAATACTTGGTATACTTACCGCATCATCATTCACCAAAGTTACCAACGCACATAACGAATCTAATATAAGAAATTAATAAACAACTAACGCTAACATTTTCAATATATCCCCTTTAAATATAACCCAGAACAACCCATGAGGCTATCCTATCAACCGCCCAAACGCCCCCCCCCCCCCCCCCCCCCCCCCCCCTCACATTGACCCGAGTATACATCCCGTGAGAACAGACCATATATTAAACAGTACAGAAAGCTATGGAAACGAACGTACTCTAAAACTAAGTCACTACACACACCACTTACCAATACCAATACATATAGCAATGCAGGGTGACGCTTGTTCTGTGTAAATTCTGTTATAAGGGAACTTGAACTTGTACTTGAACTTGAACTGTAATTGGATCTATGTCTTGGAATGCCCTCTCACTCAACCTTACATTACTATATATAGAATCCGTCGGATCTGGATTCAAAGGAATCGGATCTGCCGGAATCGGAATTGCCGGAGTCGGAATTGCCGGAATGCACCCAACAAGGAATTGTACTACTAAGTGAATTAACGAATATTACAACAATGTATTCCTACGATGACATATCCAAGGCCCCACGCTAACAAATACATTAATTATTAGAGGTGACGGAAATAGATCCGTCGGAATCAGATCCGTCGGAATCATGAAGAATCAAACAAGTAAAGTGCACTCAGAACGCTAATTAAAACCTACGTCTTGAGTCTGTACTTGAGCTGTGACTTGCATCTGTTATTTAATTCTGAGATACACTATTCCTAACAAGAAGTCTGGCAGATACGGCAGTGACGGAATCAGATCCGTCGGAATCAAATCCGTCGGAATCGGATTCACAGGATTCAGACAAATATAACTCTAACTTCAATGAAAACCCTACACTAATAGAAAACAGACCTCTAAGCATGTATCAACAGTTATCAGGAATTAGATAATTAGTTAGAAGTAAACAATGACGTGATCTAGGATTAATCTGAGATCCCTACTTACTATGGCTGTCCTTAAGATCCTAACGCTCTTGAATTCTTGAACTTCTCCCCTGAGAACCTGTGTGCGGCGCTTTTTATAGTTTTACCGAGTCACGTGATATGCTAACCTGACGTCATATACTTGACCCAAAATGGCGGATCGCAAATGTACGGCAAAGGATAGAATGATGAATTAACGTACCCGATGGATTTACAATTTATCTGAGGTAGGGTTACGACATAATTAGACGCATATTACTTTAGAAAAGCTAAATGTTACACATGCACTAAGTGACAGGTTACTTGGTCTACGTTTTACAAGCAAAACATAATTGTTTACACTTATCCTTGATGAAGGTCAAGGTTACATACGGTGAACTAGGAAGTAACGGCGATTTAAGAAATTAGGATAAACTGATCGACTGAATTCCGTTACATAGCCCGCTCCTCAGACCTTAACACTCCGGGTAAGGTACCTTCAAAAGAAACAGAAAGAAAAACGGAAGAATGTCGATTCAGAGCTTCCAACTTTTATTCTTGTCTTTTCAGAAGCCGGGTCCCGCCAAAATACATCTCTACTTGACTTGACTCTACTTGACTTGACTTGACTCTACTTGACTTGACTTTACTATACTTGACTTGACTTTAATCTACTTGACTCTAAACTGTAACCTTATGAATCCCCTAAAATACTTGTATACGTTCCCTGCGCAATCTCCACCGTAAATGGATTCTGATTACAAACCCTGACAGGAATAACCTCTTTGACCAAATCGACAATCGCTCTCGCGACCATCAGCCCCATCTTTTTAACTCCCAGCTGCTGATCCGGATCACTGTAACCATGGCTTGATTCAAATGGTCCCCCAAGGCCTTTGGCCTCCTATGGTAAGATTCTCTCTTGACCACTTGGTACCGAACATCTTGTCTTGTAATTTTCTCCATCACAGACCTCAACTGCTTAATGTCAGGCGAGGTCGACAGTCGCACAGACGCAGGAATCCAAGCTCCATGTTAATGGTAACTTGACAACTAATTAGAAAACTCAAACCCAAAATTAGCTGTCCCGTCAATTTCTGCGACAAGGAATCAAGCTTCTCTCCTCTGCCGTCCATCTTGAATCGTCATCTAAGTGCGGCCAAATAACTCAATACAGCTTCCATTGCTTGACTTGTAAACTGTCAACAGGCTCTAGCTCTGGAACTGTACTCTTCCTCTGCAACTCTCAATACTGTTTGTATGACAGTACATATTCTGTTGAACCAGTGTCCAACAGTGCTTGTACCATGACACCTTGGATAATTATATCTGTGTATATCCCATTTCCAAACTCTAGTTTCCCTGATATTTTCTTGTCTTGTTAGCTTGTCTTGGAGGGTGTCTGCAATCTCTGTACTGGTGATACAGATCCCCGCAGTTCCAACAAGGTGTACGTTTGTTCACAAATTGCGCTTGTCTTCTTGACAGACTCATCTGTTTCTCAAGCTTATCAACAGCTTCTGAGAGTCTTGATATCTGATCAGCTTGTCCTTTCCTTTGATCTGGTTCTGTAATAATTTGTCGTAGCTGTTTAGCATGCATCTTCTCAGTTGGTCGCAACTTCTCACATTCGAGGAAGATTTCAATTTCCCGAGCGGCTTGGATTGCCTCACTGAGGGTCATAGGGCGAGACTGTGCAACGCTAAAGCGGACTTGACGATCTTGGATGGCTTCAATGAAATGCATTTTAGCCAACTTGTCTTTACCCTCTTTCGTGCAATCGGAATAGGCCATATTTGTTAAATGACGAATTGCTTGACCCAGATCTTGAAGCGACTCTCCTACTTTCTGTGTACGATTGCGAAGCTCAATGAGGAACATTTCTGCTTTTTCACTTGCACCGAAGTAATGACCCATCAGCCCTGTTAATCCTCTGTAAGTCACAAGGTCTGGTTCTTCACTGTACAGCTGTAAGGCCCTACCCCGCAGACTTGCAGACAAATAAAGCAATTTCTGTTCTTCTCCCCAGTCATTCACCTTAGCGCAAGACTTGAAATGTGCCAGATAACTTGACCATGGTGTACTTCCGTCATAGTGATCTGGAGTCATCATAACCTTTTGAGATTCTCTTGCTCCTCGTGGAAAAACTTGCTGGTCTTGAAAGGTCACCATACCCTGTAGTCTTGAGACTCTTTCTCTCCTTGCTCTTGAATCCAAATTGCATGACTCTCTAACTGGGGATAAAATGTAGTCCACGGAATCAATTCTCGGCTTGATTCCGTCTTCCACTTGAAAGTCTCCACCTGCCAGTTCTTGGAATCTTGGATAAGGGCTTGGTGCTCTATGTTTTCCACGGTCGCAATCAAGGGAAGTATCTCTGGGTAGTACTTCTGGCGCTGGAGAGAAGGAAGCTTCTTGATCTTGATTGTCTTGATTATCATTACTTACTCTAGTGTCTTGTTGGCTTGAAGACGAGCTGTGATGCGGATGAAAGGAAATCAGACCACTGTCTTCAGTGTCATCAGGAACCTGCGACACAGTAACTAACTCAGAGTCCAGGGACGACATAACCCTGAAGTTCAAACCACAACGTACTATATAAGAGAATGAATGAGAACGTGATAGTGATATACCCGGTACCGGTAATAAAATACTGTTTGCTGTATGATTTTAAGAACTTGACTGTAAAAGTTGAGACAGAAAGTGGGAAGAAATCTCTTGACACCAACTGTAAGTGAAATTCTGTACAGAACACAAAGTTCCGGCTTGAGGTCAATGACTGTTCCAAGCTAACTCGGCCAGGGCTGTCCTGGAACAGATGACAGTAAAACTGACTTTAATATACAAATCTCTCACCAAAAATAATCGAACTAGATCTAAAGTAATAAAGACACTAGTTCACCTATTTATTTTTGAAACACTTAAAATAATCTTGAGGATACCACCCAGAAGTTGTGCATGTAAGAGGTACACAAAACTGAAATGATAACAACGGTTATGAATTAACTGAGCAGGACTCTAACTGGATTTCGCAGATAAGGCAGTCGAGTAAGTGAAATGGTTTTCCAGCCGTCACCTTCAAACCAATAACTGTATGATTTAAATTCCTAAAGAACTTGTAATCTTGAATTTTAAAAGTTCTTGTTTCCTTGAAGCCTTGAATCTTGAATGTTCTTGATTCCATGGAAAAGTTCTTTCCTGTTATATAAATAAGATTACATGACAAACCATTAATAAATGTAAGGCAGGGATCCTATCCTAGATCACGTCAAAAACATGTAAGGGATGGGGGAGGAAGTAGATTTTACAATAGATCTACAACACACAACCTGACAAACCTAAAAAGTAACTTATACCTATAGCTAATCTATCTGCATATCAAACACAAAGTTCAAACTCGAGTGTACATTTTACCAATTATATCCCACCGCTGCCACCAATGTAACGGAAGGCGACTAAGGACCAGTTAAGGTTATGTAAATTTAGTAACGTATGCTGCCACCAGTCACAACTCATGTGACAAAAGTAAATTACCAGTTTCGGAAGACGTAGTTCAGTGAAAGTATATCACAAGGTTCAGTAGCACTCGAGTCAAAACCATGCAAACAATAAACAAGCACGCATATATAGGACACAACAAGAAGAATTCAATTAATAAAGTTTATTCAGTAAATAACAAGGTAGATACTATCTGCGCGAGCCGGGTGATGGAACTTGGCTGTACTTGCACTGTATTGGAATTCCTTGATTTGCTTGAATACTTGGTATACTTACCGCATCATCATTCACCAAAGTTACCAACGCACATAACGAATCTAATATAAGAAATTAATAAACAACTAACGCTAACATTTTCAATATATCCCCTTTAAATATAACCCAGAACAACCCATGAAGCTATCCTATCAACCACCCAAACCTGGAAGTAAACATCCCAAGTGTGACCCGGAAGTATTGACCCATGACCCGGAAGTGATTCCGGAGTTGACCTATCAGCTGATTCATACAAGGGGACGAGGCCCCAACAACACATTGACGTAACATGAATGATCGATCTACAAATAAACACTACAACTGGAGTTTATGGAGATCCCCCCCCCCCCCCCCCCCCCCCCCCTCACATAGGAAATGAGAGATCATTTGACCCGAGTATACATCCCGTGAGAACAGACCATATATTAAACAGTGGAGAAAGCTATCGAAACGAACGTACTCTAAAACTAAGTCACTACACACACCACTTACCAATACATATAGCAATGCAGGGTGACGCTTGTTCTGTGTAAATACTGTAATAATGGAACTTGAACATGTACTTGAACTTGAACTGTAATTGGATCTATGTCTTGGAATGCCCTCTCACTCAACCTTACATTACTATATATAGAATCCGTCGGATCTGGATTCAAAGGAATCGGATCTGCCGGATTCGGATCTGTCGGATTCGGATCTGCCGGAATCGGATCTGCCGGAATCGGAATTGCCGGAGTCGGAATTGCCGGAATGCACCCAACAAGGAATTGTACTACTAAGTGAATTAACGAATATTACAACAATGTATTCCTACGATGACATATCCAAGGCCCAACGCTAACAAATACATTAATTATTAGAAGTGACGGAATTAGATCCGTCGGAATCAGATCCGTCGGAATCATGAAGAATCAAACAAGTAAAGTGCACTCAGAACGCTAATTAAAACCTACGTCTTGAGTCTGTACTTGAGCTGTGACTTGCATCTGTTATTTAATTCTGAGATACACTATTCCTAACAAGAAGTCTGGCAGATACGGCAGTGACGGAATCAGATCCGTCGGAATCAAATCCGTCGGAATTGGATTCACAGGATTCAGACAAATATAACTCTAACTTCAATGAAAACCCTACACTAATAGAAAACAGACCTCTAAGCATGTATCAACAGTTATCAGGAATTAGATAATTAGTTAGAAGTAAACAATGACGTGATCTAGGATTAATCTGAGATCCCTACTTACTATGGCTGTCCTTAAGATCCTAACGCTCTTGAATTCTTGAACTTCTCCCCTGAGAACCTGTGTGCGGCGCTATTTATAGTTTTACCGAGTCACGTGATATGCTAACCTGACGTCATATACTTGACCCAAAATGGCGGATCGCAAATGTACGGCAAAGGATAGAATGATGAATTAACGTACGCGATGGATTTACAATTTATCTGAGGTAGGGATACGACATAATTAGACGCATATTACTTTAGAAAAGCTAAATGTTACACATGCACTAAGTGACAGGTTACTTGGTCTACGTTTTACAAGCAAAACATAATTGTTTACACTTATCCTTGACGAAGGTCAAGGTTACATACGGTGAACTAGGAAGTAACAGCTTTTTTTGCTGCATTTTCACCATTTGTTATACCGCAAATGTAAGTGAAATCATATTTTCTGTTGGTGTGCCATTGATGATGATTCAATTCGATGAATCGATGAGTTTGTTGTTGACCATGATGACTTTCGGCTTAGTGACGTTTACATCTAGTTAATTATTTTAACATGTTTATCGATTGCGGCGAATTCTGCAAGATCAGCAGCAAAATTGAGTTCTTCAAGACTTCTCCTTCCCAATGTTGTTTCTCTTTGTATTCAGTATATGATAATGAGGATTAGTTGGGGTGAACGAGTACATACCTGCCTAAGATTAGATCTCACTTCAGATCCAAAGGACGCGGACGTTTCTCTTTGTATTCAGTATATCATAATGAGGATTAGTTGGGGTGAACGAGTACATACCTGCCTAAGATTAGATCTCACTTCAGATCCAAAGGACGCGGACGTTTCTCTTTGTATTCAGTATATCATAATGAGGATTAGATGGGGTGAACGAGTACATACCTGCCTAAGATTAGATCTCACTTCAGATCCAAAGGACGTGGACGTTTCTCTTTGTATTCAGTATATCATAATGAGGATTAGTTGGGGTGAACGAGTACATACCTGCCTAAGATTAGATCTCACTTCAGATCCAAAGGACGTGGACGTTTCTCTTTGTATTCAGTATATCATAATGAGGATTAGTTGGGGTGAACGAGTACATACCTGCCTAAGATTAGATCTCACTTCAGATCCAAAGGACGTGGACGTTTCTCTTTGTATTCAGTATATCATAATGAGGATTAGATGGGGTGAACGAGTACATACCTGCCTAAGATTAGATCTCACTTCAGATCCAAAGGACGCGGACGTTTCTCTTTGTATTCAGTATATCATAATGAGGATTAGATGGGGTGAACGAGTACATACCTGCCTAAGATTAGATCTCACTTCAGATCCAAAGGACGTGGACGTTTCTCTTTGTATTCAGTATATCATAATGAGGATTAGTTGGGGTGAACGAGTACATACCTGCCTAAGATTAGATCTCACTTCAGATCCAAAGGACGCGGACGTTTCTCTTTGTATTCACTATATCATAATGAGGATTAGTTGGGGTGAACGAGTACATACCTGCCTAAGATTAGATCTCACTTCAGATCCAAAGGACTCTGCGTGGAATGTCCAAGGATGTTCATGTATTCAAAGTTATGGTAAACTTATAGCACTCCACAGCGTATTTTTAAGCACAGGGGCGTGTATCGCTTAGAAACAGCGTTTGAAAGACATATACCTGTATAGACCCTACCCTATTACTATATAAGAGGAAAGGGATGTAACGACAAAAATCACCCCATGCTCATTCAAACTCATATTTCCCATCAAAAACAATTTTATTGCACAGTCGATGACTACGATACGAAAGTTTTTTGAATAATTTCCCTACAAAATAAGCTATAAATGGTCACAATCCGATCATTATTTCAAAAGGTATGCGACAAGACAGTCCGTATATAGCTATCTCCCCAGTTTGAAGCCAATTTCCACGCTCACGAAAATCAGCGAAAACAATGTTGACAGCATATATGAATCGGCAGATTCGAACCGCACAGTGAAACTGCAGATGTTAACACATATCACAACACCTCCAACTGTACTACGGCATTTTTCCTCAAATCATCGTCATGAAGTGGCCACTCGGTTCGCTAACAGCCATTCATGACCTTGACATTCAGTTGACCCGGAGTGTCCCATATCCAGGTTCTAGGGCCTATTAGCGAGAACGAACGCATTTATTTCAAGAATCACAAAAACTTGAACATTCGAGAAAATACAATATCATACACTCATGACTCACCCTTTCCGTCGTTGCTTGTCTCGATGTCCATAAAAACTGCCTTTTATTAGGTATAAAACAACAAAGTTTATAGTTCGTAGCAAATCAAATTAACGTTTAGAAGTAATAATGCACTGCCCCGGTGCATTACAACATGATTTAGCATCAAATATAACATTATTCAGGTCATAACGACCCAGAATGCAATGTCATTGACTGATTATATGGTCTCATCATCATGTTGTGATATCACAATGCTCTTTAAACCTCTTCAGTTTCCAATAATGGTAAACACAGGAATAATCATGTCTCTCGGCGGCGCCACATAGGAAGGATGTTTCTGCATAGGAATTTACTGGGCGTTTATAGCTTAGAACAATTTTATTGATTCAGTATTTCCATAATTCCGATATAATCAGAAATAGTTTGTTTTCCTAAATTTCTCACAGAATATAAAATTCATTTATATTGATATGGGAAATGACGTGACAACTTAAACTAATTGTTACTCTATGGGGGCGTTTATTTAATGATAGCCTGTATTCATCTGTCCAGGCCACCTCTGCTTAGAACCACAATCAATCTCTCAATATTGCTCAACCTTTGTACACGGTCAGCGTACAGGTCCTTAATACAAAGTGTTCACTTTGTTGTTGATCTTCAACTGTTGACTGCAGGGGATAGCGGTGTTCCTAGTCATGATATTCCATTGCAATGATCCCCCGCGTTATTTAACATTAAGTAGTAGCGTATCGTGTATTGTATTTGATGTCATAATGTTTACGTTGCATCATCCATGTGTGAATGCAAAACTAGTCAGCTGTGAATACATCTTAAAACCAGAGTTCCATCACACTAAGTAAATTGGTAAACTTATCAGATTTTACAGATTATCTTCCTTATAACTTCAGGAGGACAAATCGCTGAAAATCGCTCAAATAAAAAACACACTTCCTTTTTGTTGTTAGCTCGTCAACGACCAACGTGATTCAAGCTTTCAGAACCATGCTAGATTTACGCAAAATTAAAATGCAGTAGATAAAATGTATAGAATGGCACAATTAGGTAACGTATTTTTTTTAAAGTATTCATTTATATGTTTGAAATTGAAACTTTTTTTAGAAATTATTCAGTGTCACTTTTACATACAATTCTAGTCATTTCTACAATTTAATCATACAACCACATGAATTAATATAAAAATACAATTTTATTAACGCTATTTACTTTTTTCGAAATTAAATGCAATGCAATACATGTAGTTTGGTACACAAAGATAGTTTATAATAGCTTAAAGGGAATGATTCCAGTGTCTTATTGATAGCAGATTTATCGCAGCGTACTCAAGCCCACATGAAAGTTGGTTTCTGTGTTTGATTTGTGCCACTATATCAATGTCTTGATGTTCTCGATTCACCTTAAGATATAACGATGCCATTGTCAATACACATACCATTATTCTAAACGCAATGACGTCAGACAAATGTATTCCATGACATTAGAAAGACCAGTAAAAGTTTCAGCAATAAAAATGATAATACAATTCTTTGAACAAGCCGAGAACAGAGAAATGGTTGACAAGAATAACAGAGAGCAAATCTCCACCCACACATGACCCACAAGGAGATAATGTCAGCTTCCACATAGTCATCACATCACTCACAAGGAGATAATGTAAGCTTCAACATAGTCATCACATGACCCACAAGGAGATAATGTAAGCTTCAACATAGTCATCACATCACTCACAAGGAGATAATGTAAGCTTCAACATAGTCATCACATGACCCACAAGGAGATAATGTAAGCTTCAACATAGTCATCACATCACTCACAAGGAGATACTGTAAGCTTCAACATAGTCATCACATGACCCACAAGGAGATAATGTCAGCTTCCACATAGTCATCACATCACCCACAAGGAGATAATGTCAGCTTCCACATAGTTATCACATCACCCACAAGGAGATAATGTCAGCTTCCACAGTCATCACATCACCACAAGGAGATAATGTCAGCTTCCACATAGTCATCACATCACCCACAAGGAGATAATGTCAGCTTCCACATAGTCATCACATCACCCACAAGGAGATAATGTCAGCTTCTACATAGTCATCACATCACTCACAAGGAGATAATGTCAGATTCTACATAGTCATCACATGACCCACAAGGAGATAATGTAAGCTTCAACATAGTCATCACATCACTCACAAGGAGATAATGTAAGCTTCAACATAGTCATCACATCACTCACAAGGAGATAATGTAAGCTTCAACATAGTCATCACATCACTCACAAGGAGATAATGTAAGCTTCAACATAGTCATCACATCACTCACAAGGAGATAATGTAAGCTTCAACATAGTCATCACATCACCCACAAGGAGATAATGTCAGCTTCCACATAGTCATCACATCACCCACAAGGAGATAATGTCAGCTTCCACATAGTCATCACATCACCATAAGTAGATAATGTCAGCTTCCACATAGTCATCACATCACCAACAAGGAGATAATGTCAGCTTCCACATAGTCATCACATCACTCACAAGGAGATAATGTAAACTTCAACATAGTCATCACATCACCCACAAGGAGATAATGTCAGCTTCAACATAGTCATCACATGACCCACAAGGAAATAATGTAAGCTTCAACATAGTCATCACATCACTCACAAGGAGATAATGTAAGCTTCAACATAGTCATCACATCACCCACAAGGAGATAATGTAAGCTTCAACATAGTCATCACATCACTCACAAGGAGATAATGTAAGCTTCAACATAGTCATCACATCACCCACAAGGAGATAATGTCAGCTTTCACATCACCCACAAGGAGATAATGTCAGCTTCAACATAGTCATCACATCACTCACAAGGAGATAATGTAAGCTTCAACATAGTCATCACATCACTCACAAGGAGATAATGTCAGCTTCAACATAGTCATCACATGACCCACAAGGAGATAATGTAAGCTTCAACATAGTCATCACATCACTCACAAGGAGATAATGTAAGCTTCAACATAGTCATCACATCACCCATAAGGAGATAATGTCAGCTTCCACATAGTCATCACATCACCCACAAGGAGATAATGTCAGCTTCAACATAGTCATCACATGACCCACAAGGAGATAATGTCAGCTTCAACATAGTCATCACATCACTCACAAGGAGATAATGTAAGCTTCCACATAGTCATCACATGACCCACAAGGAGATAATGTAAGCTTCAACATAGTCATCACATCACTCACAAGGAGATAATGTAAGCTTCCACATAGTCATCACATCACTCACAAGGAGATAATGTAAGCTTCCACATAGTCATCACATCACTCACAAGGAGATAATGTCAGCTTCAACATAGTCATCACATCACTCACAAGGAGATATTGTAAGCTTCAACATAGTCATCACATCACTCACAAGGAGATAATGTAAGCTTCCACATAGTCATCACATGACCCACAAGGAGATAATGTAAGCTTCCACATAGTCATCACATGACCCACAAGGAGATAATGTAAGCTTCAACATAGTCATCACATCACCCACAAGGAGATAATGTCAGCTTCCACATAGTCATCACATGACCCACAAGGAGATAATGTCAGCTTCCACATAGTCATCACATCACCCACAAGGAGATAATGTCAGCTTCAACATAGTCATCACATCACCCACAAGGTGATAATGTCAGATTCTACATAGTCATCACATGACCCACAAGGAGATAATGTAAGCTTCAACATAGTCATCACATCACTCACAAGGAGATCATGTAAGCTTCAACATAGTCATCACATTACCCACAAGGAGATAATGTCAGCTTCCACATAGTCATCACATCACCCACAAGGAGATAATGTCAGATTCTACATAGTCATCACATGACCCACAAGGAGATAATGTAAGCTTCAACATAGTCATCACATCACTCACAAGGAGATAATGTAAGCTTCCACATAGTCATCACATCACTCACAAGGAGATAATGTAAGCTTCAACATAGTCATAACATCACTCACAAGGAGATAATGTAAGCTTCAACATTGTCATCACATCACTCACAAGGAGATAATGTAAGCTTCAACATAGTCATCACATCACCCACAAGGAGATAATGTAAGCTTCCACATAGTCATCACATCACTCACAAGGAGATAATGTAAGCTTCAACATAGTCATCACATCACTCACAAGGAGATAATGTAAGCTTCAACATAGTCATAACATCACTCACAAGGAGATAATGTAAGCTTCAACATTGTCATCACATCACTCACAAGGAGATAATGTAAGCTTCAACATAGTCATCACATCACCCACAAGGAGATAATGTAAGCTTCAACATAGTCATCACATCACTCACAAGGAGATAAGGTAAGCTTCAACATAGTCATCACATCACTCACAAGGAGATAATGTAAGCTTCCACATAGTCATCACATGACCCACAAGGAGATAATGTAAGCTTCCACATAGTCATCACATCACTCACAAGGAGATAATGTAAGCTTCCACATAGCCATCACATCACTCACAAGGAGATAATGTAAGCTTCAACATAGTCATCACATCACTCACAAGGAGATACTGTAAGCTTCCACATAGTCATCACATCACTCACAAGGAGATAATGTAAGCTTCCACATAGTCATCACATCACCCACAAGGAGATAATGTAAGCTTCCACATAGTCATCACATCACCCACAAGGAGATAATGTAAGCTTCAACATAGTCATCACATCACTCACAAGGAGATAATGTCAGCTTCCACATAGTCATCACATCACCCACAAGGAGATAATGTCAGCTTCCACATAGTCATCACATGACCCACAAGGAGATAATGTAAGCTTCAACATAGTCATCACATCACCCATAAGGAGATAATGTCAGCTTCCACATAGTCATCACATGACCCACAAGGAGATAATGTCAGCTTCCACATAGTCATCACATCACTCACAAGGAGATAATGTCAGCTTCAACATAGTCATCACATCACCCACAAGGTGATAATGTCAGATTCTACATAGTCATCACATGACCCACAAGGAGATAATGTAAGCTTCAACATAGTCATCACATCACTCACAAGGAGATCATGTAAGCTTCAACATAGTCATCACATTACCCACAAGGAGATAATGTCAGCTTCCACATAGTCATCACATCACCCACAAGGAGATAATGTCAGATTCTACATAGTCATCACATGACCCACAAGGAGATAATGTAAGCTTCAACATAGTCATCACATCACTCACAAGGAGATAATGTAAGCTTCCACATAGTCATCACATCACTCACAAGGAGATAATGTAAGCTTCAACATAGTCATCACATCACTCACAAGGAGATAATGTAAGCTTCAACATTGTCATCACATCACTCACAAGGAGATAATGTAAGCTTCAACATAGTCATCACATCACCCACAAGGAGATAATGTAAGCTTCCACATAGTCATCACATCACTCACAAGGAGATAATGTAAGCTTCAACATAGTCATCACATCACTCACAAGGAGATAATGTAAGCTTCAACATAGTCATAACATCACTCACAAGGAGATAATGTAAGCTTCAACATTGTCATCACATCACTCACAAGGAGATAATGTAAGCTTCAACATAGTCATCACATCACCCACAAGGAGATAATGTAAGCTTCAACATAGTCATCACATCACTCACAAGGAGATAATGTAAGCTTCAACATAGTCATCACATCACTCACAAGGAGATAATGTAAGCTTCCACATAGTCATCACATGACCCACAAGGAGATAATGTAAGCTTCCACATAGTCATCACATCACTCACAAGGAGATAATGTAAGCTTCCACATAGCCATCACATCACTCACAAGGAGATAATGTAAGCTTCAACATAGTCATCACATCACTCACAAGGAGATAATGTAAGCTTCCACATAGTCATCACATCACTCACAAGGAGATAATGTAAGCTTCCACATAGTCATCACATCACCCACAAGGAGATAATGTAAGCTTCCACATAGTCATCACATCACCCACAAGGAGATAATGTAAGCTTCAACATAGTCATCACATCACTCACAAGGAGATAATGTCAGCTTCCACATAGTCATCACATGACCCACAAGGAGATAATGTCAGCTTCCACATAGTCATCACATGACCCACAAGGAGATAATGTAAGCTTCAACATAGTCATCACATCACCCATAAGGAGATAATGTCAGCTTCCACATAGTCATCACATGACCCACAAGGAGATAATGTCAGCTTCAACATAGTCATCACATCACTCACAAGGAGATAATGTCAGCTTCAACATAGTCATCACATCACCCACAAGGTGATAATGTCAGATTCTACATAGTCATCACATGACCCACAAGGAGATAATGTAAGCTTCAACATAGTCATCACATCACTCACACGGAGATCATGTAAGCTTCAACATAGTCATCACATTACCCACAAGGAGATAATGTCAGCTTCCACATAGTCATCACATCACCCACAAGGAGATAATGTCAGATTCTACATAGTCATCACATGACCCACAAGGAGATAATGTAAGCTTCAACATAGTCATCACATCACTCACAAGGAGATAATGTAAGCTTCCACATAGTCATCACATCACTCACAAGGAGATAATGTAAGCTTCAACATAGTCATCACATCACTCACAAGGAGATAATGTAAGCTTCAACATTGTCATCACATCACTCACAAGGAGATAATGTAAGCTTCAACATAGTCATCACATCACCCACAAGGAGATAATGTAAGCTTCCACATAGTCATCACATCACTCACAAGGAGATAATGTAAGCTTCAACATAGTCATCACATCACTCACAAGGAGATAATGTAAGCTTCAACATAGTCATAACATCACTCACAAGGAGATAATGTAAGCTTCAACATAGTCATCACATCACTCACAAGGAGATAATGTAAGCTTCCACATAGTCATCACATCACTCACAAGGAGATAATGTAAGCTTCAACATAGTCATCACATCACTCACAAGGAGATAATGTAAGCTTCAACATTGTCATCACATCACTCACAAGGAGATAATGTAAGCTTCAACACAGTCATCACATCACCCACAAGGAGATAATGTAAGCTTCCACATAGTCATCACATCACTCACAAGGAGATAATGTAAGCTTCAACATAGTCATCACATCACTCACAAGGAGATAATGTAAGCTTCAACATAGTCATAACATCACTCACAAGGAGATAATGTAAGCTTCAACATTGTCATCACATCACCCACAAGGAGATAATGTCAGCTTCCACATAGTCATCACATGACCCACAAGGAGATAATGTAAGCTTCAACATAGTCATCACATCACCCACAAGGAGATAATGTCAGCTTCCACATAGTCATCACATGACCCACAAAGAGATAATGTCAGCTTCCACATAGTCATCACATCACTCACAAGGAGATAATGTCAGCTTCAACATAGTCATCACATCACCCACAAGGTGATAATGTCAGATTCTACATAGTCATCACATGACCCACAAGGAGATAATGTAAGCTTCAACATAGTCATCACATCACTCACAAGGAGATCATGTAAGCTTCAACATAGTCATCACATTACCCACAAGGAGATAATGTCAGCTTCCACATAGTCATCACATCACCCACAAGGAGATAATGTCAGATTCTACATAGTCATCACATGACCCACAAGGAGATAATGTAAGCTTCAACATAGTCATCACATCACTCACAAGGAGATAATGTAAGCTTCCACATAGTCATCACATCACCCACAAGGAGATAATGTCAGCTTCCACATAGTCATCACATCACCACAAGTAGATAATGTCAGCTTCCACATAGTCATCACATCACCAACAAGGAGATAATGTAAGCTTCCACATAGTCATCACATCACTCACAAGGAGATAATGTAAACTTCAACATAGTCATCACATCACCCACAAGGAGATAATGTCAGCTTCAACATAGTCATCACATGACCCACAAGGAGATAATGTAAGCTTCAACATAGTCATCACATCACTCACAAGGAGATAATGTAAGCTTCAACATAGTCATCACATCACCCACAAGGAGATAATGTAAGCTTCAACATAGTCATCACATCACTCACAAGGAGATAATGTAAGCTTCAACATAGTCATCACATCACCCACAAGGAGATAATGTTAGCTTCCACATAGTCATCACATCACCCACAAGGAGATAATGTCAGCTTCAACATAGTCATCACATCACTCACAAGGAGATAATGTAAGCTTCAACATAGTCATCACATCACTCACAAGGAGATAATGTCAGCTTCAACATAGTCATCACATGACCCACAAGGAGATAATGTAAGCTTCAACATAGTCATCACATCACTCACAAGGAGATAATGTAAGCTTCAACATAGTCATCACATCACCCATAAGGAGATAATGTCAGCTTCCACATAGTCATCACATCACCCACAAGGAGATAATGTCAGCTTCAACATAGTCATCACATGACCCACAAGGAGATAATGTCAGCTTCAACATAGTCATCACATCACTCACAAGGAGATAATGTAAGCTTCCACATAGTCATCACATGACCCACAAGGAGATAATGTAAGCTTCAACATAGTCATCACATCACTCACAAGGAGATAATGTAAGCTTCCACATAGTCATCACATCACTCACAAGGAGATAATGTAAGCTTCCACATAGTCATCACATCACTCACAAGGAGATAATGTCAGCTTCAACATAGTCATCACATCACTCACAAGGAGATATTGTAAGCTTCAACATAGTCATCACATCACTCACAAGGAGATAATGTAAGCTTCCACATAGTCATCACATGACCCACAAGGAGATAATGTAAGCTTCCACATAGTCATCACATGACCCACAAGGAGATAATGTAAGCTTCAACATAGTCATCACATCACCCACAAGGAGATAATGTCAGCTTCCACATAGTCATCACATGACCCACAAGGAGATAATGTCAGCTTCCACATAGTCATCACATCACTCACAAGGAGATAATGTCAGCTTCAACATAGTCATCACATCACCCACAAGGTGATAATGTCAGATTCTACATAGTCATCACATGACCCACAAGGAGATAATGTAAGCTTCAACATAGTCATCACATCACTCACAAGGAGATCATGTAAGCTTCAACATAGTCATCACATTACCCACAAGGAGATAATGTCAGCTTCCACATAGTCATCACATCACCCACAAGGAGATAATGTCAGATTCTACATAGTCATCACATGACCCACAAGGAGATAATGTAAGCTTCAACATAGTCATCACATCACTCACAAGGAGATAATGTAAGCTTCCACATAGTCATCACATCACTCACAAGGAGATAATGTAAGCTTCAACATAGTCATCACATCACTCACAAGGAGATAATGTAAGCTTCAACATTGTCATCACATCACTCACAAGGAGATAATGTAAGCTTCAACATAGTCATCACATCACCCACAAGGAGATAATGTAAGCTTCCTCATAGTCATCACATCACTCACAAGGAGATAATGTAAGCTTCCACATAGTCATCACATCACTCACAAGGAGATAATGTAAGCTTCAACATAGTCATAACATCACTCACAAGGAGATAATGTAAGCTTCAACATTGTCATCACATCACTCACAAGGAGATAATGTAAGCTTCAACATAGTCATCACATCACCCACAAGGAGATAATGTAAGCTTCAACATAGTCATCACATCACTCACAAGGAGATAAGGTAAGCTTCAACATAGTCATCACATCACTCACAAGGAGATAATGTAAGCTTCCACATAGTCATCACATGACCCACAAGGAGATAATGTAAGCTTCCACATAGTCATCACATCACTCACAAGGAGATAATGTAAGCTTCCACATAGCCATCACATCACTCACAAGGAGATAATGTAAGCTTCAACATAGTCATCACATCACTCACAAGGAGATAATGTAAGCTTCCACATAGTCATCACATCACTCACAAGGAGATAATGTAAGCTTCCACATAGTCATCACATCACCCACAAGGAGATAATGTAAGCTTCCACATAGTCATCACATCACCCACAAGGAGATAATGTAAGCTTCAACATAGTCATCACATCACTCACAAGGAGATAATGTCAGCTTCCACATAGTCATCACATCACCCACAAGGAGATAATGTCAGCTTCCACATAGTCATCACATGACCCACAAGGAGATAATGTAAGCTTCAACATAGTCATCACATCACCCATAAGGAGATAATGTCAGCTTCCACATAGTCATCACATGACCCACAAGGAGATAATGTCAGCTTCCACATAGTCATCACATCACTCACAAGGAGATAATGTCAGCTTCAACATAGTCATCACATCACCCACAAGGTGATAATGTCAGATTCTACATAGTCATCACATGACCCACAAGGAGATAATGTAAGCTTCAACATAGTCATCACATCACTCACAAGGAGATCATGTAAGCTTCAACATAGTCATCACATTACCCACAAGGAGATAATGTCAGCTTCCACATAGTCATCACATCACCCACAAGGAGATAATGTCAGATTCTACATAGTCATCACATGACCCACAAGGAGATAATGTAAGCTTCAACATAGTCATCACATCACTCACAAGGAGATAATGTAAGCTTCAACATAGTCATCACATCACTCACAAGGAGATAATGTAAGCTTCAACATAGTCATCACATCACTCACAAGGAGATAATGTAAGCTTCAACATTGTCATCACATCACTCACAAGGAGATAATGTAAGCTTCAACATAGTCATCACATCACCCACAAGGAGATAATGTAAGCTTCCACATAGTCATCACATCACTCACAAGGAGATAATGTAAGCTTCAACATAGTCATCACATCACTCACAAGGAGATAATGTAAGCTTCAACATAGTCATCACATCACTCACAAGGAGATAATGTAAGCTTCAACATAGTCATCACATCACTCACAAGGAGATAATGTAAGCTTCCACATAGTCATCACATCACTCACAAGGAGATAATGTAAGCTTCAACATAGTCATCACATCACTCACAAGGAGATAATGTAAGCTTCAACATTGTCATCACATCACTCACAAGGAGATAATGTAAGCTTCAACATAGTCATCACATCACCCACAAGGAGATAATGTAAGCTTCCACATAGTCATCACATCACTCACAAGGAGATAATGTAAGCTTCAACATAGTCATCACATCACTCACAAGGAGATAATGTAAGCTTCAACATAGTCATAACATCACTCACAAGGAGATAATGTAAGCTTCAACATTGTCATCACATCACCCACAAGGAGATAATGTCAGCTTCCACATAGTCATCACATGACCCACAAGGAGATAATGTAAGCTTCAACATAGTCATCACATCACCCACAAGGAGATAATGTCAGCTTCCACATAGTCATCACATGACCCACAAAGAGATAATGTCAGCTTCCACATAGTCATCACATCACTCACAAGGAGATAATGTCAGCTTCAACATAGTCATCACATCACCCACAAGGTGATAATGTCAGATTCTACATAGTCATCACATGACCCACAAGGAGATAATGTAAGCTTCAACATAGTCATCACATCACTCACAAGGAGATCATGTAAGCTTCAACATAGTCATCACATTACCCACAAGGAGATAATGTCAGCTTCCACATAGTCATCACATCACCCACAAGGAGATAATGTCAGATTCTACATAGTCATCACATGACCCACAAGGAGATAATGTAAGCTTCAACATAGTCATCACATCACTCACAAGGAGATAATGTAAGCTTCCACATAGTCATCACATCACTCACAAGGAGATAATGTAAGCTTCAACATAGTCATCACATCACTCACAAGGAGATAATGTAAGCTTCAACATAGTCATCACATCACTCACAAGGAGATAATGTAAGCTTCAACATAGTCATCACATCACCCACAAGGAGATAATGTAAGCTTCCACATAGTCATCACATCACTCACAAGGAGATAATGTAAGCTTCAACATAGTCATCACATCACTCACAAGGAGATAATGTAAGCTTCAACATAGTCATAACATCACTCACAAGGAGATAATGTAAGCTTCAACATTGTCATCACATCACTCACAAGGAGATAATGTAAGCTTCAACATAGTCATCACATCACCCACAAGGAGATAATGTAAGCTTCAACATAGTCATCACATCACTCACAAGGAGATAAGGTAAGCTTCAACATAGTCATCACATCACTCACAAGGAGATAATGTAAGCTTCAACATAGTCATCACATCACTCACAAGGAGATAATGTAAGCTTCAACATTGTCATCACATCACTCACAAGGAGATAATGTAAGCTTCAACATAGTCATCACATCACCCACAAGGAGATAATGTAAGCTTCCACATAGTCATCACATCACTCACAAGGAGATAATGTAAGCTTCAACATAGTCATCACATCACTCACAAGGAGATAATGTAAGCTTCAACATAGTCATCACATCACCCACAAGGAGATAATGTAAGCTTCAACATAGTCATCACATCACCCACAAGGAGATAATGTAAGCTTCCACATAGTCATCACATCACTCACAAGGAGATAATGTAAGCTTCAACATAGTCATCACATCACTCACAAGGAGATAATGTAAGCTTCAACATAGTCATCACATCACCCACAAGGAGATAATGTAAGCTTCAACATAGTCATCACATCACTCACAAGGAGATAATGTAAGCTTCAACATAGTCATCACATCACTCACAAGGAGATAATGTAAGCTTCCACATAGTCATCACATCACTCACAAGGAGATAATGTCAGCTTCAACATAGTCATCACATCACCCACAAGGAGATAATGTCAGCTTCCACATAGTCATCACATCACCCACAAGGAGATAATGTAAGCTTCAACATAGTCATCACATGACCCACAAGGAGATAATGTAAGCTTCCACATAGTCATCACATCACTCACAAGGAGATAATGTAAGCTTCCACATAGTCATCACATCACCACATCAAAGCAAAGAAGGAGATGGAGACTAAACTAACCTTCAAAGTTGATTGATCAAACTGAATGTTCCTTAAGTTGTTTAGCAACATGAAAAATAACTTTCTAAAGTGGCAGCTTTAAAGCGGAATAAGGAAAGAAATAACAACCGCAATTATAATTTAAAGAATGACTGTTTTACAAGTCGAGGAAGTTGTAGTAATATGTAACCGCTTAGGATAAATATGGTGTTGTTTTGTGGCTATGATAACTGCAAGACGAATATTCACCATATGGTTGAACTAAGTAACTTTATTTATTATATTTTCAGTGGTGAAATACGGCGTTTGTCGGTTAAAATAAAATCCGCATTTTCACTGTGTGAAATAACATGTTATTTTACTCAGTGAAATAACACTTTCAATCATATGACGTCATCATAACAATAGGATGACATCATAAGAAAATCGCGATAAAGCAAGGCGACCTCGGATCCTCCATTAAAAAAATAACGTAATTTACGAGCTATGCATAGTTTCTTAAATCTAATAACCAGAACATTTGACATTTCTCGTCGACTACCATGCATCATCTCGTGAAGGAGAAATCATATATCTACACTCGTGAAGTAGAAATCATATATCTACACTCGTGAAGTAGAAATCATATATCTACACTCGTGGCTGACTCGTGAAAATATAAGTTTCTACTTCACTTGATGAGATATACATGGACGAGAAAAGTCAAATATCCTCTATCTTTCCTTAGAGTAAAATACTCATTTCTGATTGGCTAACGTTCGTTTCATTTTTTTCTCATGTTTCCCGTCAGTCTCAGTGTAACCATTCCATGTACCCGCTGCCATAGTAACAGCTCCTAGCTAAGAGTAGGTGGTATTATGGTCATATGATGTTGTAAATTGTACGGGGTTTTGAAAAGTTCGATCAGGTCTGGTAATTACAGATTTATTTGTCCAATAATTGCTGCTTTGTTTGGACAAAATTCAAATTTGAGTTGCGTGACCACTCAATTCAAATAACAAGAACATGTCTTAAGGCATTTAAATCCATCAAGTGTATCAACATGTATCCCTTTATCAACGAGCGTTGATATATTTCATAACAGAGGACACAATGGCATTCAACACAGACATTCAATCTATTGCCAGCTCATTCTTCATTACTGTTCAGTGAGATTCTGTCAAAAACATAATTATTCTTCAATTGTTTTCAGTGAAAGATCCATGAACTCAACACTGTCATTTGACTTTGAAGTTTGGCGTTATCATGTGAGTGTGATGTCACCGGATTGTTGACGTCATGGCATTGTGAACCATTACTTGATATAGATTTTGAAAAATTGGCGTCATGTCAGGACAGGGTGCAAAAACTATATCTCCTGTGGATGGTAAATAAAAGTAGAGAATTCAGCAATGAAATATATCACTGACTTAAACAACGCCGTACACTACTACTTGTTGTCAACCGCTATAATCTAAAGTCATTTTGTGTGAGAACATATTCACATGCAGCAGCTTATCTCCCGCTTGAGCAAAGGTCATCTCATTCCCTAGAGTATTCCAAAGCACAACTCAATCCATTTTCTTTCTCCGCTACAAGCTTAGTCGCTTTCATTCACCTGTACCTGCCATCTGTATACAGTTTTAATTTAGTTCAGGAAGAGCTTTGAGCATATTCCTGTGACGTAGAGAAGCGTTTTATATTGGGATTCCAATAAAATACGTTCTATTTCCGTTATCTACGTCAGTTTCAATTACCCCATTTCTTGACTCTGTAGGTACACTGGCGCGTCTGAAGGTCGTAATAGGTAGAGGTTTCAAAGATCAATATAGGTGCTGAGTTTCACGGATACACTTTGTTATCTAGGACGAAATCCCCACCAGAAATGAAGCTGAGGTCGGAAATATAGAAAACCTTCGTGGTGTAGAAACAAGCTTTTGCCTCTTTTGCCAAAAGTCTGGGTAGAAGTCCTGGTGGAGACGCCAACAACACTGTTTTGTATCCCTGGCAAAGCAATATACATTGCACTCAGTGCACCCAGCTGTTTAAATGGATACCTGAACGTATCGCATCAGCATATAGCTGGATAATTTCATTAGGTCTTCAAGGCGAATTTCATTGTTCTTATCCTGAATTGTTTCCTTATTATTAGGTGTACTTTTATGCGTCGTGTACAGGCAAAACGGATGAAATTTTCAGGGATGATAGTGACCTAAACTCGTGCCATACGGAGCCCGTTTTTTTATTTTCGACTTTTTTCGTGTGTTATCTCCCTTTGGAGAAAAAACGTCAAACCTTATTAGCTCGAAAACTATTCAAGATAATTTCATAAAAATGTGACCACCACGTGGGCAACAACATTGGCCTATAGATAATAGTTTATATAATAATAATAGAATACTAGACAAGGGTGTGCACTTGCGCGATCTTAAAGGGTACGCGCTTTCAAAAATCTTCTTCTTAATTACGGCAACACACACAGACACAGGCCCGTAGCACCAATTTCGGGAGTGGAGGGGGGGGGGGGATTTCAAAGTATTAATTGTTATTCAGATACTTAAAAAAAACGCGATGTCACCTTTTTAAAAAATTGAATACTGTAGCTGTTTCGTATTAAACTTACTCATACTATAAAGGTACTTTGGGTAAACGTTGTAATACTCAAACATCCACTTGCACTATCAGAATTTTCCAAAAATAACATCCTATCTTCACTTCTTACAAAGTATATAGTGCCAGTTGTGTTTATTGTCATTGTCTATTTAGATACGTCAGATACGATATTTGTAACTTACATGCAAACGTTACGAATTTTCCATAAGTGAAATTCTTTTTTTCACTTCTCTCACGAAATTATATGCAATGACTTTCAGGTTGAAAAACACTTTGGAACAGACCGCCAAAAAAAGATTTTCTCCCTAAAATTTCACCCCTCCTGACATTATCCCTCTAGTGTTGTTACATGTCTAACGACTTCTCATTGTAGACTAGATCACAATGACAGAACAAGTAATATTGCTATGATGGTATTGAAGAAATAGGCTAACATGGGGCCATTTTAATATTATTATAATGTATAATATATTACCGTTGAGGTGAATTTTACCAGAATATTCGCCAATCAAATCTTCTCATGAGTTTCGAAACTGTGGAAACGATTCCTGATACAAAATGGTCATCGACCTACGAAATCATACAAAGACGTGCAAACAACGCCTTCTTTTAGCGAGATTTAATCAGAACTACAAACACCCCCATCTTAAACCCATACCCAGGAAGCTTCAAAGTGTCACTAAACCTTTCCTGTAATTACTCTCACTGTTCCTAACGATTCATTACAATCCAAAGGTTTCCCAATCAACTCTCTGGGCAAATCAAAGACACGAATCACAATAGCATCACTGAAACAGTGCTCTGGCACACTTTTTACAAACCCAACACGTGACTGGAACTTCTTTAAGAAACCCAAATTAGTGTTGAGAGGTGTGGAATAATATATAAATCATAAAAGGTCGCAATGAATTATATTTTACTTACCTCGGACCGTTTGTATAGAACCTTAATGCTCATAAGTAATGCTTCTTTTTACTAAATTTAAAGGCACTGAATCACGTTTTTAATCTAATTTCCCCAAAAATTTATTATCAAGTTTATACAATACATATCAGAGGGTAAACATCTCATTACACGACCCAATAAGCGGTATCAGTAGAAAACCGTTATCCATATTGGAAGAATGATTTATTCCCACCGCTAAATAATATACCGTGGAATACAGTCGTCGCCCTGTCGGTCTATAGTCATTTCGTTTCCAGAGCAGAACTCGAAAACTGTTCATTATATTTCTGAAACTTCCCAGGTGTATTACCCACTAAATGAAGTGGTGTGTTTTGATATTTTCAGATTTCTGAATATTTTGTTCAGTGTTTTTTTTCGAGTGTTGGACTTTGACTTTCTTCAGGTTCGTTTCCAGAGCATAGCTCCAAAACCCTACGTTATATCTGTGCACAAGACCCATATCTCCAATGGTTCAAATTCAAATCATCATATTCTACCGACAAACAATATACTTTAGAGAATGAAATTTATCGATCATAACCAATGTATCTATTGCTCTAATTCCATAGAAACACAATTTCATCTTGTTTTTTGATTGTAGCATGGTTAGCCATCTTTGGCAGCAACTCCAAGATTGGCTGAATAATGAACTCGAGTTGAATTTAAATCGAACAAGAGAGCAGATTCTTCTTGGATTTCGTCGTAAAAATAGCGATCCAATTAATGTGATCCTAATCCTAATCAACACTATTATCTTTAATCGTAAAACATCCACAAGCATGCCAATTGTTCAGTTCATGCACCAAAGATACACTTACTAGTGTTGCTTAACAAAATAACAGTAAATATAATATCTGAAATAAGACAAATTTTGGTCGACATGTGATTTCTTTTTTATTTTCGATCTTTATTATAATGTTTACATGATTTATATAATATCTCTATACGTTTGCCAATATGTGTATTGACCTGACCTTCATACTCCTTGTTGGAGCTCATCGCGAACCACTGTCAAAATAGTTTTAGAAATTAAATCATAAAATAACATTAAATATTTAAGGTAGAAATCATCTCCAAGTAACGCTCATCTTCATATGACTATCTTGTTTCATTAAGAAACATGACATTTACTTCTGATAGTGTTACATCCTCTCCAAATGCCAAGTTACATTTGACCATATTTGTTTTTACAGTTCCGTATCCATTTACATACATTAACGATTCCTTTTGATTAGTTATGCTCTTTAACTATTTTTATAGTTGGGGATTTGTACATTTTTATACGAATTGATAAATCTAGTAGCATTACATTTCAAGATTACGCCTCATCGGCATGATTAGCTAATCATTGTTTGAAAATACTTCGAGATACTGATTCATCATTCCAAACTCAACAGGGGATGATTAAGCTTGTGCATGTAGATATCGTTTTGACAGTAACGTCGACTAGGTGACATCACAACACTTAACATGCGTGTTAACAAATAATGTGATATCAATAACCTGATAACATAACAAAGCTGGAACAACATAAAATAGATGACAACATGCTTACCAAAAGAATGTAGAGTAGTGCATTGCCACTATATGTGATGCTCACATATGCATTATGACATGTCAGTTTCATAATAATTTATTTATTTATCCGAATGCACCTGCATTGGAGCGGCCATTAAATAAGCTTTTAGGAGCTTGTTGGCCCAACCATCCACGACATTATCTTTTTCATTAATAAAACCAGATGACAACATAATACTATGACCCCGTTCACTGCAAGTCGGCAGACAGAACAGAATTCAGAGATGAACATGAACTACAAGCTAAACATTTTGAGTGAATGAGGCATCTCACTTTGATATCAAATACATCAAAACACGTTGATCAAGGTCAAATTGTAAATAAATGGTTAAAATGTGCAACTTTTATCAATTCGTGTGAGTTTCTCTCTATTTAGTTTCACTTTACAATCTCCTGTAATAAAATAATAGTTAGTATGTAACTTTATTTACAAATGATGTGACGTGATATGGTGATTAGCCCTAAGATCAATGGTAAGACAATCATGGAGGCTAACTAAAATGTACCAACAGGTAGTCTGTGTTCTTGTCATCATGTCAAGGATATTTATGTTAATATCCGCGCAAAAATTTAAACAGTACAATGAAATATAAGAGGAATATATGTATACTCAAATACTTTTGATTAACAACAATTATGTTGCATCCGTTTTTTTTACATGGCATTCTAGATAACATCGACTTTGATTTCGACATATCGACGATTGAAACACGTTTGGCTTTGTAAGCAATACATGCTTATTGACTTCTAACAAGCTTGTTATTGTGTCCAACTAAATGACATCCTATTTATGAACGACTAAGATTGATCTTGATTCTGGACATCCTCTCAACACACAGAGACAATGAGATGAACACGTCTCGAGGGGAAGATAGCATGAAAACAAGCATTAACAAACAATGGAAGTTACTTCGAAGTCAAGTTAAATTCGAATTTGATAACACGAAGAAAATTAGGTGCACTGTCTTATAAGGACATCAATGTACGGTTTTATTTTTCGGATTCATGTACCAAACTGCGTCCCTATCCATGTGGTGTTCTTTTCGATAATAAAATATTATTAATTTAATTTAATGTATATAGACTGATGTCTTTTCCTATTAGCAACTACGACATGCGTACATACAGCTGCCTACCGAAAGTTTGTTCACCTACATGTGTATCTTAGTGCATATATCATGTAAATAGACGTTCATTGTAACGTCAGTAAAACTGCATCACATACAGTGACAACGAATCATCATATATCCATGAGTACAATAATCATTCTCAAACATGTGATCAGTGATGCATGTTTATGAAATTGAGCATAATGAAATAGACCGAAGGGGACACATTTTAAAAATTCAAATTTCACTAATTTTAGAATAATAATCGACTAAATTTCATCACAAATACATTGAATGAGTATAAGAGGAAGTATATGAATAAAAACAGATATATGATATGTTTGACCCACATGATCACTTCCTGAATATTTCACAGAAGAAAATAAAAACTGTACTTGTGAAAAGATTGACCCCTGGTCACGTCAAAGAGCTGCAAAAACTGTAACTGTTTTCTATGGGGCATCAACTCAAATTATGTTATTGAACACTCAACTGCCTCTTTATAATTCGAAAACGTGAAGTGATTGATCTAGTTTCAACGTTGATTCGATGCTTCAAAGACATGCCAAATTACATGATATTTGAACTGAAATACACATTCAAGTAGATGAACAAACTTTCGGATTGCAGCTGTATATATATTTCCATTAGCATTCTGATTTAAATAGTGTTAGTATATAAAACACGGACTGAAACATTGCAGGTGGTAAAACCAGATTTTACCTTTTTGAAAGAAATAACAGTTCATCATATGGTTTACACTGACTGTGATATATATATATATATATATATATATATATATATATATATATATATATATATATATATATATATATATATATATATATATATATATATATCACAGTCAGTGTAAACCATATGATATATATATATATATATCTATATCACAGTCAGTGTAAACCATATGATGAACTGTAATTTCTTTCAAAAAGGTAAAATCTGGTTTTATTTAAATTTTCAGAAAACTCTCCTCAAGAGAACTGCAAGGGCGTTTTTTACATCTTAGCCTATATATATATAAATAAGATGATTTGCTTCTCACGTGAAGTAAGGTTATATATAGAAAATAGTAAACATCAGATGGTTTTGACTGGATCAATCTTCTTTAATATTAAAGTATTAAAGAAGATTGATCCAGTCAAAACCATCTGATGTTTTCTGAAAATTTAAATAAAACCTTGATAAATGTTTTGTTGATGAAAATGAAAGCAGTAAATTGTATAGGTTAAGATTATTAGATGTTATTCTCCACCCACGTGATGTCAGATACCTTGTAGAACTAATGATACACAACAATAAAACAACATGTGCATGAATTGTTAAAAATCAAGTTGTTTTTTCAAGCTTTGATATGCAAAATTGCTTTCAAAATGTCAAAGATATTACCTTTCTTCATTTGTGCGCAAATTTTTGCATTCAAAAACTTTTCAAGGATAATAGCATAAATTTTCTCATCAAGTTAATTCACGCTTATTCAATCTAGTTCAAATTTGCTGTTACGTTAAACATCCCTGAGCATAGTGAGGGCTACATCTCTGGAAATAATGTTAAATTCATGAGCTCTGCTCTTCTGTTCTATTGTGCTTCTTAAGGAGAAACCTGAATGTCGAACAAGGCTAATTGTAGCTACCAGGTGTCGGCTATACTGAGCACATAAAGCTTCAACAACATGGTGAATGGCTATTAGCATCCTTAGCTAAGTTTACAGCAACATTGAGACGTGGGCAATAGTCCACTTTTCTTATATAGTTTGGAGTGAGCTAATCTGTTCTATCAGTGAAATAAACCCCCTAGCAAGGTTCAGCGGCGATAATCTAATCGTCACTCAACCGAATGTGGATATAGAGATTATTACCCGAGGAAGTGTGTCATGGGACTTTTACGAAAAGAGTGTGAATTGGTGTATTGCCCGAGCGAGAGCGAGAAATTGTAATAATTTCTTTATTACCCATTTTAGTCCATTTATACGCGTAAAAATAGTATGGGAACGGCGAACTTCTCCTGCGACGGCAAGCTACACTGACGTCACGAACAATCGTTTTATGACGTCACAGACGGTGAAAGTCGCAGTGAAAAAAAGTGGTTGCTAGGCAAACGTGTGCACATGTGCTCGTATCGAAAATATTAACTCGATTATTTTCAACCATAGGGTTAAAATAATAGTTACTACCATAGTTTCCTAGTTGTATCGGGAAATACCAGGACAGTTTTTTTCCGAGAGGCCCTGTCGAGGCTCGTTTAAAGTTTTAAAATTGTGAAATTTCCATAACCTCTACGTGGCCCTTCAATACACTAGGTTATGAATGAAGTGCGTGGTACTATAGATGTTCAGCCTCAGCGATTTTAGCACGTGCTTTTCGCTGTCAAATCACAGGTCAAGTTTAGCGCAAATATGTTGCGCAACAGAGATGAACGACAAGTTCCACCTATGTGCGATCGAATAGGGGAAACTGGTCGTTCATCTCTGTTGTACAACATATTTGCGTTAAACTTGACCTGTGGTCAAATTGAAAGCACGAACTAAATGTTCGGAAATCGTGTAAACATGAAATAAATTACCATTTGGGTAATTTTCACGATATCTAAATATATATATCCTGGCGAGGTTAAGAGGGAATCCGGCGTATCACATGTGTTGCACAGCGCCGGTGAAATTTCTAAAGGTGATTCTGAATATTTTTTAACTATTCGCTAGGACTGTCACTATTCAGGTAACTGAAACTTCTTATTTCTTTATTATGTTTCCCCCCGAAGGGTCAAGATACATATTGTTTTTGGTTGAGTTTGGGTCGCCGTTTTCGTCGGACGCGACGTCGGCGTTCCCATTGTTTCCGGAGCATACCTAAAACCTAAAACTATTTGACCAATCTTTACCAAATTTGGTATACAGCCTCCCCAAAGCATGTACATATGCCTTTTGGGGGTTTCAACTTTTTTTTTTAAAAGGGGGAGTCATCTGTGTAAAAGTAAAAACACCTTCTACTTTGATATGTATTACTATTATTCATTAAACCGATTTATGTTTCAAACAAGTTTATTTCTTCATTTCTAGATTTACATTTAATTTACTATTATATTTAACTTGCCAAAGTTGTGGGTCAAGGGTTATCAGAACTTATGTTGTTCGCTCAATTCTTTCCAGCGTAATGTCTGCCAAATTAAATTTGTTGATTACAATATTTTTTTGCTGCGATATTATTGGTAAATGAAGCATTAAAATTCGTCTTCTTGCGTCATGACCTTATTCAATAAAACATTTAACTCATTGTTGATGTCTTTATTGTTAACATTTTGTATTTAATCTTGAAAAATAGGTCCGTGTATCAGATATCAATCACCAGTCTATCTCCTGGAGCTAGTGACAATCCACACACCAGAGAGAGTGCTGAGGTCAGCAAGTCAGAACCTCCAAACAGTTCAAGCCACCCGAACAACAACAAACGGCGACAGGACCTTCACGAAAGCTGGTGCCGTTCTACGGAATGAACTTCCAGGACATGACAATTCTCTTCCAAAGAGCATATGATTGAGCGCACATGAGCAGGACTCTGGATATGTTTGCGCTATATAAATACCTAGTTTATATAAGGACTCTTTCTCCCAAAGGGTCCTGATATCGATAATGAACAAGGCACCTTTATGAATGGTTTCCAAGGACAACGAGGTCTCAGTAGTATGTAATAAGAACTTTTACGACACTCGGCACGTTCGGACATTCAAACACTTATACGGGCAAAAGTGTCAGATTGTACTTTACGATGAAACCTGCGAGCGTCGGCTGTAACTAGCGAACCGTTGGTTATAACAGACTGACAATATCAAAGATATCCTATCAGACCAGTTTTCATATGTTGATCAATATCTGACCTTTGGTCATAAGTTTTCATAATGGTCGAAGGATGATAAAGAGCTCAACATGAAAACTGAGGGTTAAATGTTATCATCTTGAAGTGAAGACATTTTTAAAACATAAATCAACTTTTACCTGATTTTCACCGTAGGACTGCATCCAAACCGAGTTGAAACATTCGGATATTTAATTCAAAAAGTAAAATCACAATATTATATGGTAAGTATTTCTTTAGTTGTTTGGGGACATTTGCGTCTAATTTCTGTAACTACCCACATGAATGTGACCAATTGTTCATAGTGACTGGAAACCTAGAACTAGATACAAAGAAAACATGTACAGTTAAAGGCACATTAACACATCAATACACCGATCCAGTATAAGCCCCAGACTTTTTAATCAGCCGCGAACACAGCGATCGAGGTCCATTCAAGCTCGATCATTTTGTAAACAAACACATTTTGAGGTACACATCCTTCGCTTATAAGTCATTATTATCCATAATATTTCCAGCTTAACATTAACATGTGTTTAAAATAATTTCACGAATAATTATCTAGTGCATCTCTACTCCTTTCAGTGAGAAAAACCCGGGAAGCGAAGGACTGAAATCAGCAGAGGTCAAGATCGCTTTCGCTTGTTGACAGTTTCACCTACTTGAAAACTCAGAAAAGCAGCTCTGTTGAACAATATTTATTTGTAAAATAAAGATAGAACTGGTTTCAATAACATAAATTGTATTCAAAATTTTGAATTCAACTACTGATCTTCGATTTATGACTGTAATTATGTATTTTTTTTAAATGTTTGTGTAGGCCTAGGCTACCTTTTCTGGGAAAATGATATTAAACCTATGTCTACAGGTCTTCAGATACACATCATTTTCTTTGTTCAAATACGCAATTATCTGTTCGTGCCTTCATTAGTTAATAATCTAAGTACTGTTTTTAAAATATTAGACACATAATTTGCTTTTAAATGCAATTGATTAACAGTATATTTACACACTGTATATTGCAAGGCAGATGATGTATTCACAAAATAGGCTGGTCTGAATTAATACTAATATAAATGAAATATAATAATATATTTTCAAAAAAAACTAAGAATGTTTTATCATACATTTCAGTTTCAAGATATGAAAGCAAATACCTGTCTATATCACTGCTGGACCAACATATTAATGAGTGTCACATTTATTGAACCTGGATTTTGGTATATCTGTCTGTAAAGTTTTCTAAATATGTCATTAAAATCATGAATAAGTTTTGAGAATGTATGTATAGAAATGAATAGTGTTTATTTTGATAGAATAATATTTCTGAAAACAAATAACATAGTTTAATTTCAGTTGAATACATTGGGTAAATGAAAGTTTAATTCATTAATTTTTCTTCTGATAAACACATGATTATTTGTTGCAACTTATTTTGGATACACTTTTATAAATCATTGATAAGGTTTTCACTACAACTTATATATAATATACCTATTTTTTCAGTTTTCATGGTCAGGATGTAGCAGATCAGAGGATACAATCAGACACTTTCTAAATGATAAATAAATATAGTATATGTTTATTTATCATTTAGAAAGTGTCTGATTGCTTAATTATAAAATACTGAGCTTGTATTTGACTTTCAATTTTATAAGTAAATTTAGTAATTATAATGTGAATTAAAAGGTAATTCTTTATCCCCCTCTTTAAAACATTTATATCATATCTCATAACCTCCTGTTTATTTATAAAAGTTTTTTGTTTCTTTTAAATGGCATAATTTTGTTAAGGCAATGTCTCAAACAATTGTTAAAAAAATCATAGCCTTTAATATGAGTTATATGGGTATATGTATTGACCAGATATGAACTTGGTGATGAAGAAATGAAAGCTATAGTTTGTAATATGTGTTAATTAGACAATTCAGCAAAATTAATATTAGTTTTCCACTGAAAGATGAACATATTTTCTTGGCATTTTTCTACTGCGTACTAATATTTTTTTTTAAAAACTGCATGCATGGATATTTATTATCCCAATTGTTTTTTTAAATGAACTTACATACATGGAATATTTAATACTGCAAACTTGTCAGTTGTTTGATTACATCAATTATAAAAAAAAGACATATAATTATCTTTTCTAGCTCGTACATACACGTATAATTTCCAGACATTGAGTACGTACATGTACATCACAACGAACGTTGGACATGGTTTGTTTACTTGGTTGCAGATTTTTTTTTAAAATGCCAAAATGAAAAGTGTTATAGTTTATGTAAGAATCTAAGCAAACTTCGAAATGAGATTGTTTTTAAATCTTGAGATCGTAAATATCTATAATCAAACCATTGTTTGAACTGTCATCTTGCTAAATTTATGTATCTGAGATTTGAAAACTGTATAATTCGTGCAAATTCTCACCGAAGAGCAGACGTCACGCTAGTGTTTTTTTTATCGGATGATGAGTGTCAGCTAGTTAAAGTTAAAAGGAACGTCAAGATGTTTTGAAATCTGCAACTACCGAACTATCGCCAAATCGGTTTGTTTGTCCCCGGAAGTAAAATTGACAAAGCTGCGTGGTAATCTAGCCCCTCTGATTGGCTGAAATTACGCATGCGCGAGGTTTTGGATCGGTGTATTGTTTAAAACTAAATGAATAATGTAAGACAATCTCTCCATATACACTAAGTAATCTACCATATAAGTTATTGAGAAAATATGTACGTATTCAGGTTATAAAGGTAACTTTTAAAGATCAGAAATAATTAACGCAACGTTGCATTAAATCTGCCTTAACTACGATATCGGCCAAACTCAGATACAATGTACGAGGAGCAAAAATGGCAGCCGCTATGATTATTGTACCAGCAAGCTTATACTGTAAATTATTAATTAACTTTCATTGTTATGCTACTAATATGGCATTTACGGCCTAGACCATATGAATCGACAACTGGGCCAATACGGGAAAAACCGGGCCAATAAGAGACAAATTGGGCCAATATGAGTCTGAGCATGCCCCGTTGCACATTTGGTGAAAGATGGAAGCTGTCGCTTCACAACTTTGCCCCGTGCTATTTGTTCACCAATCTTGTTAATACTTATTATTTCAATATAAATGAGATTTAGTTTAGTGTTGTGCAAATAGAATGCAAAGAAGTTAATTAATAAAATTGTCATTAATTCAGTATTTCCGTATTGGCCCAGTTACAGGTCCTCGGTCCGTTGTATTGGCCCTCGACTTCGTCGGACCTGTAACTGGGCCAATACGGAAATACTGAATTAATAACATTATAATATGTTTGAAATTACAGATACATTGTATATCCAAATAAAGATTCTTTCACCGAGTTTACGTTTATCTTCAAAAGCTGCACTCATTCCTAGTTTGCTGTTTTAAATAGTCAATATGTCCCATTTTGCACATAAGCGACTCTTACGATTTGTGATATCACTGAGTGACTTCGGTCGTCCCGACTTTTTCATTATTGATGCAGGTTAATTGTAAAGAATAACAAGTATTTCATTGCATCGATAGGGATCTTTAGAGTGTTCATGTGCCCTTAATTGGCTTGAAATAGCTTATTTGAGCACGAAATGTGTGCAATTGTGCCTTTAATATTCAACAAATGGGAATCTTCTTTGTTTATGAAAGTGACTTCAAATGTCAGCATCTCCCTGAGACCGCCATAACACAGGACACAATATTCAGAATAGGATATTGACGGGCATGATTGTGTTATTATTAGAATGTTTGTAATTATCATGCATGTTTTGATAGCTAGTTGTAGACCAATCAGAGGAGAGGACAGTTCGGTGGGTGGCGATTCAGGTTCCTGTAAATGTCACCAGAATAACTTTTACTAACAGTCTGTATTGACCAGCACTGTTGGTGGAACGTGTCCAGAGGATGTGTGTCAGTTTACAGTACATTCACATCTTTAACAGGAGCTCTAGGCTTCCAACTAGGTAATTGTTTTGAAAACGAAATTCGAGAGTATATTTCAGTTTACACATATATGCAATGCAATTATTACCTACGAGGGCAGTCATGTCGGGGTTAATATTTTTCATGCGACGCCGTATGGCAAAATATCACTTTGTCATGTGTCAGTGACGTGACGTCATAAACAATGCTATGACGTCACGCTTCGTCTATGACGTTGCGGTTCGCCAGCATAATTATGGTTGATTTGATTTTAGCGTGTTTTCGTTCCATTCACGATATTATATTCGTGTCTATACCAAACTATGTTTACGACACTCGTGCCTGAATATCGGTATATCCCTCGCTCTCGCCCGGGAAATACTAATATCCAGACACTCGTGTCGTGAACATTGTATGACATAGACACTCATTTAAAGGGGCAGTAGCACGTTTTTTGAAAATTTTAATTTTTCAAATTTCCCATTTATAATGATAGTTTATGTCATTTATATTTACTTTAGAGGGTAAAATATATTATTACACAAACCAATTATCCATAGTGGTAATAATGGTGTTGCGTATAAAGCAAAAATTGCATGGCGGCCATTTTATTGTGAACACAATTTATTATTCTGAATGACAAAAACGATTCCCATGGCTTTACGGAACCATGTATAACCATTGTATAACTTCATTTTCTGAAGAGGGAAGGGTGTTTTACTATTAGTGACATTATTTTTCAAAAACATTTCATCAACTTATTTGAGCCAAAAAACGTGCTACTGCCCCTTTAACATCCTCAATTTAATACATGATTTTAAAAAAAACATTCCAGTTGAAAGATATCAATGAGGGTAATAGTTGATGACTTTATATTTGCCCACGTGATAAAGACAAGCCAACATGTTACATTAATTTTGTTGAGGAATAAAGACAATGACCAATGAAGTCATTCATGGGCGTTGAGAGTGGGGAAAACTTCGCTACGGCATAACAGCACATTGTTTATTAATTTTATTATAATGTGTTTCTATGTGGATATTCTATCATTGTTTATGTGATATTATTAAAAAGTTGTAAAATTAATTAAACTCTAGCATGATTCTATTTCACGTTATGCCAACAAACCAAGATGGCGGATAGATTGGTGATATAGTTTTACCTTTAAATGACCTTAGACGATCTCCTCCACAGGTTCTGACTGAAGATTGATTTATCATATGATCGCATCGTATCCATGTGAGAACTAACATTCGCTTATCTTCATTTTACATATTTTCCGTACAATTATCCAGAGCCTTTCAAAGCGTGGTTCATCCACAATAGTCAGAGAAGATTTGGCACCTTAACTAAATGATCCATACAATGCACTCAGATTTTTCAAATAGAATCTTTTCTTTTAGCCACAACTTTGCTCCTGCATCTACCAATTGTAAAAGTTTCATGAACTCCATTCAGTTAACCATACACACACACACACACACACGCACACACACACACACACACACACACACACACACACACACACACACACACACACACACACGTGCACACACACACACACACCCATGTATATACTAAGGTTTACCACATTATTTTCAACATTACATTATGTAACATTTGTTAATTATCAGCGTGGCGCTATGTAACTAAAAGTAATATTAAAGTATAAACAAATCAATCTTTGTTTTTCAATGTGTTCTTTTGGGACTATAGGAAATCTGCAGTTTCAGGAACCGACTATAGTTCCTTTGAACATGTATAACCCATTTTAATACAACTTTCCATCCTTCCACCTATCTATCTGTAAATAAGCTTCCATGATAGTGACGCGATGTTGCCTACATGTCACTGTATGAATCGTAGTAGTAATGATGTCATGTGGCACTTCAACTTACAATGTATTTTGAAGAGTAATTAATGTTTGTAACATATGCTCATGTTCTATTATCTTTCCTTACAGTAAAATACTCGGGTCTTTGAAGGGCATTTAGAAGTGGTATACATAAGAACAGGAAGATTTTCTGGATAACAACTTCTTTAATATGAAAATACGCGACGTTTCGGAGTACATACTCACTCCTTCATCAGGTGGAATGTAAAGAAATAACAAAATATGGTACATTTATATAGTAAAATACTCGTTTCTGATTGGCTAACGGTCATTACATTTTTCCTATGTACCCCGTCAGTCTCACGGTGTACAAATTTCATGTATCCCGCTACCATAGTAACTGTTCCTATCTGGGAGTTAGTGTCGCATTATGGTCAGATGACGTTATAAAATGACGCACTTATATTGCATTTCTTGCAGACTCAATTAAACATAGAACAACTCGTTTCAAGGCATTTAAAAGCTTTTCTTACCCAAGCGGGCACAGATATGCCGGGTATTAAAGTTTTCATAATGGTCATGGGAATTACAGTTTTTCTAAATAAAACTTGCATTTTGATTGGTTGACGGAACTACTTTGCGCTCATTCATGAATTCCTTAGCTATTCTGTTTAAGCAAAATCACATAATTGAACAATTTCGAGCATACCTAATTGAAGTCACATGTCAGTAAAACTTATTAAATATAAAATCATGTTCAACCTAAGTCTCCGAGACCGTAATTACAGTACTAAATTTGCAAGGCGAAGCAACATGCAAGAGTCGCCGACTGCACTGCCGTGACGTCATTGCTTTGTGACGTCATTAACCATGACGTCATTTGGTGACGTAATTACACTCCTATCTTGCATTCCAACAGTGCGATTGTAAGTTCACGTTTTCATTAATTTTCTCTCATTCTGCGACATAGTTTACAATATAAACGAGTTGTTTACTATGTCAGTAAACCGTTTTGGCAATAAAATTCAACAGTTACTTTAAAATAGTTGGAAACTATTTAGATATGCGCATCCAGAAGGTGTGAAAGAGTTTATGAATGGCGTATGGCTACAATTTGTAATTTACAGTCGTATCAAAGATCGTGAATTGGGGTCTTGTTTTTCGATTTTTACGCATTAAAATGATCTTGGGTAAGAAAAAGAATAACCAACTCGGTGCTCGGAATTACGAATTATCTGTCCCTCGTGAATTATTATGTCAAACTCCTCGCTAAAGCTCGGAGTTTATCACAATAATTAACTCGGGACAGATAATCCGTAATTCCTCGCAACTCGTTGATTATTCTTATAGTAGTAATACGTTATACGACGTTTAACATTTCAGTTGAGATGGGTGACGCCATTTTGTTTACGTTTAGGGTCAAGGTCATTCAAACGATAGCAGCTGTCATCGGCAGTCAACTCGCAATAAATATAATAATACTAATTATTTAATTACTAACCTCCGACAAGTGACCTTAGCCTTATAGCCATATAACATGTAATCGACTCATTCCCACAGAAGTAATGAAACATCATTACACAGATCAATCGGAGTTACCCGCCCCTCACTAGTCCACTGGGTGGCGTGACCTGCCATTCACATTACAGAGTCGGTAGTGTGCAGACGTGTTTTCTGTATCTCTCCCGATTGTTTGAGCTATATAATTAACGTGTTTTGATTGTTTTCTAGACTCTTTTACTTACCTTAGTTAAGTTCCCCGCTGTCCCGTATCGTATTCATTCCTCGCGAGTGAATTCGGTGCTTCAGTCAGGGGTGTTGGTTAACACAGTGTGTTGACCTGGATTAGTGGTGCGCGGGTTGTCGATTGCTCGTGCAGCTCGTGCAGCCCGGGGGCCGGACGGTTGCTCTACCCCCTTGCGTAACAGCTTTGATTGTGCCTTCTTAGTGGCGCGTGTCGCCTGCCTTCTGCTAGACGATAGGTTTCCTTAGGCCGCTTGGACGGGTGGTCTACCCCCTCGCGTGACAGCTTGACTGCCTTGTGCGTTAGGCCGTCTGGACGGTCGCTTGCCGCCTGCCGTCTGCCGTCTGCCGCCTACCGTCTGCTAGGCGATAGCTTTCCGTAGGCCGCTTGGACGGGTGGTCTACCCCCTCGCGTGACAGCTTGACTGCCTTGTGCGTTAGGCCGTCTGGACGGTCGCTTGCCGCCTGCCGTCTGCCGTCTGCCGCCTGCCGTCTGCTAGGCGATAGCTTTCCGTAGGCCGCTTGGACGGGTGGTCTACCCCCTCGCGTGACAGCTTTGACTGCCTTGCGCGTTAGGCCGTGCCGTCTGCCGCGTGGTTCATTGGACAGGCGCTTGCCGCCTGCCGCCTGCTGTCTGCTTGGCGCTAGGTTCTCGTGGGTTGGACAGACGCTTGCCGTCTGCCGTCTGCCGTCTGCCGTCGGCCGTCGGCCGCCTGCCGCCTGCCGTCTTCCGACGCTTGGGCTTGGACTGTAGGCCGCGCTTGCTGCCTCTCAGGTGATGGACTTAGTTCGCTGCGACTCAGCGGCCCCGTACCGGGCGTACTGCGGACGGTGCGGGTCACGCAAGTCGGCGAGCTACGACCCTCATGTCGTCTGTCGCCTGTGCAGGAACACTTGCCCGGAGGATAACCGGTGTGTGGAGTGCGAGGATCTCTCCCCGGAGCAGCACAGGCGTTACCGCTCTTCTATCCGGAAGAGCGAGTCGCAAAGCCGCTGCAAGGGCAACAGACGTCCGACCCCGGGGTCGTCTGCCGCCGCAGGCAGGCGAGAGTCGCCGGACAGGTCGGATTTGATCATATCAGAGGACGCAGGGGAGTTTGACGTTCCGTCCTCCCTGGCGTCGGACGTGGTTCGCGAGCCGCTGGGTCGGGGTTTCCCTCTGGTCGTGTCACCGCCTCGTGACTTGTCCGAGGAGCCTTCTGACTCCGGACCCCCCTCCCCCTCCCGGGAGGAGCGTCGGAAGAAAGTCAAGAAGGCAAAGAAGCGCTCCAGGTCGCCTCACCACCCGCCCTTCGACGCTAAGGCGTTTAAGGACGACGTCCTTACGTCCGTCAGGACGATGTTGGAACAATTCTCCCAGAAGGATTCTGGGGATCAAGGCGGGAAGGATCCGCCTCCGCCACCTCCTGCGGCGCTGACCACCGGGCGCGTCCGCCGTGTGACGCTGGTGTCGCCGCCTCTCTCCCCTTCAGACATGTCGGTGGCTCCCTCGCCAGGCTCGCAGTCTGGGGACATAACCGAGGGGGATTCCCCCTCTCGCGTTCCTCCATGGTCCGCTGCAGGCGGCCTTCGAGAGGTGGAGGCACCTGATCAGGGTGAGAGGATGGCGGCCATCGCTGACTGGTGTCAGCTGACCCTACAGGAGGTGGATGAGGAGTGTAGCTTCTCGAAGCAGGCACGCTTTGAGTCCTTCTGTCAGGAGGAGGAGGTGGTGAACCCGCGTAGCGTCCGCTTCCCACCCCACCGCCTTCTCCTAACGGCGGCGAAGGATTTTGACACTCACGTGTCGTCTGCGGCACCGGGCCGCCTTGTTCCGCCTCTGGTGATATCGGATCGTCAGAGAGCGGGGCTCCCGGTCGCCTCTTCTCCCATACCTCTTTCTCCCCCCGTCTTGGACGACGACATCAGGCGTGTGGCAGCGCCAGGAGTCGGCCATTCAGTGTCCGACGGGCACCTGTCCCACCTGGACAAGGAGGCCAGGAGCATTCTGGGCATGGCGAACTCCGTCGCCCATGCTTGTCAGGCCATGGCCGCCTTCTCCAAGGAGGCTGGGATGGAGAAAGGAGCGAACGCACTGTATCGGGGGTTCGGTTCCGTGGCAGGGAACCTAGCCCAGATTATGCTAAGTGCCTCCCGCATCTCAGCGGGGGTCACTAACCTGAGGCGGGACGGATTTCTCGCACGTACCAATCTTCCGGCGGAGATGCGCACCCGTCTCAGGAGCGCTCCAGCAGCGTCGTCGACGCTGTTCGACGGGCAGGTCGCAGAAGCTCTGCGACACCGCCAGGAGACCCAACAGCAGGAGCTGACCAACCGCTTGGCAGCGGGAGGCGGCAGGGTCTCCTCGGGGGTGACAACACCCAAGAAGCGGAAGGGTGGCACTCCGCAATCCCCCGCCGGCTCTAGGACCGGCGGGGTTTCCTTTCGGGACGGGGGCCGGCCAGGCAAGGGCCGTGGCGGCTACAACGCCGGCCCCTCTCCAAAGAGGACATCCAACAAGTCACAGGGGGGTAAGGGACGCGCATACGGAGGAACCAACAAGAAGAGGTGACTCCTGGGCGCCCCCTCTCCTACCGCCGGCAGCGGTAGAGGTGCTAGACGGGCCCGTAGGAGGCCGTCTCTCAACTTTTGTGGCCAATTGGACGCAGTTGGGCCTGGACGAGTACGTCTGTCAGACGCTGGAGCGTGGGTTTCGTATACCCGTGCTCACCCGCCCCCCCTTGACTTGTTCGCCAGTGGAACGTCCGCTAGAGCCGGAACGGCTCGCACGCACACTGGAACAAGTGGAGATCCTTATCACCAAGGAGGCGGTGAGCGAGCTTCCGCTCCAGGGTCTGACACCGGGGTTCTACTCTCCAGTATTCGTGAGACCGAAAAAGGACCCGAAAAAATGGCGGCTGATTCACGACTTGAAACAGTTCAACCGCTCCTACCTCGAGCGGCCGCCATATTTTCGGCTCTTGACCGTGCTGTCCATCATGCGGTTGCTACAACCATACAGCCACATGGTGTCGTTGGACCTCCAGGACGCGTACTTGCATGTCCCAATCCACCCAGCGGATTGCAAGTACCTCCGATTCGTCCTGGCGGGCCGTCACTTTCAGTGGAATGTGTTACCCTTCGGGATTTCGACAGCCCCTTGGCTATTCACTCGGGTGACCCAACCCATCGTCAAGTTCCTTCACAGGCACGATATCCAGTTCGCGATGTACCTGGACGATGGGTTCGGGAGCCACTGCTCCCCGTCAGTTCTGGCCGGACAAAGGGACTTTGTGATCGCTCTGTTCAGACGCCTGGGTTGGCTTGTCAATCTGGACAAGTCGGACCTAGTGCCGACGACGTCGCTCGTCTTCCTGGGCGTCCGTCTGGACACGACGCAGGACAAGGCCTTTGTCACGGAGGAACGGATGGGCCGTTACAGGGAACTCCTAGCAGACGCGTGTCGCGGGCCTCTCTCGCTCCGACAGTGGCAACGTCTGCTAGGGTTCTTGACTTCAGCTCAGGACTTCACGAGGAGGGGGAGGCTTCACCTCCGGCCCCTCCAGATAGTACTGAACGGACACATTCGGGAGGTGTCTTGCGGCCATCACATCAGGATGCCGCAGGATCTCATTCACCACCTTCGATGGTGGCAGGACGAAAGCAACGTCTTGGCGGGGGTTCCCCTCCGGCAACCCCCCGCCGGGAGCCAGTTGTACGTGGACGCCTCTACCCAGGGGTGGGGCGCCCACCTGGGGACCGATCAGGCGTCGGGCGTGTGGTCGCTGGCGCAAGCCGGCCTTCACATCAACTTCTTGGAGTTGAACGCCATACGTCTGGCAATCGAGCACTGGTCGGGTCACCTGCAGAACGAGGTGCTGTGTGTTCACACAGACAGCTCGACGGCAGCCTGGTCGATCAACAAGCAAGGATCGACCAAGGCGGGATCATTATTACAGCTGGTGATGGAGCTGTTTCGACAGGTAGACCAACTCAACATCTCGATAAGAGCAGTGCACATCCCGGGAGCAAAGAACGTCCTTGCGGACGCTCTCTCTCGCCCGGACAAACCTCCTTCCACGGAGTGGATGTTGCACCCTCGAGTGTTCGAGGCGATCTGTCTCCAGTTCGGCAGGCCGCATGTCGACCTCTTCGCGACACGGCTCAATCACCAGCTGCCGGTATACGTATCTCCAGTACCAGACCCCCTGGCATGGGGATTAGACGCGCTCGCGTTAGGATGGGAGGGGATGGACGCTTACGCTTTTCCCCCCCCTGCCATTCTGACCCAAGTGGTGGCAAAAGCCCAGGAGACGAGACGCTTGCGTCTGCTCCTGGTCGCACCGAAGTGGCCGGCAAGGCCGTGGTATGTCCCCCTCCGGAGACTCTGCGCTCAGGAACCAGTCCCCCTGCCAATCAGGTGGGATCTTCTCAGGAGCAACCCAAGCAGACGGGTGCACGAGAACCCTCATGTTCTCCATCTGCACGTCTGGGTTGTCTCCAAGACGGAATGAGGAGCGCAGGATTTTCGGAGGCGGTAGCCAGCGCAGTGGCAACCTCACAGCGGTCTTCCACGCGCAAGCTGTACGATTTCCAATGGGCTTCCTTCATGACCTTTTGCGAAGGGAAGGGGTTCGATGTGCGGTCGGTAACGGTGCCCCAGGTCGCGGATTATCTGGTACACCTACGCACAGTGAGGAAGCTTAAGGCTTCCTCCATCAACACGAACCTCGCGGCCATAATGTCCGTCCTTCGCAAAAAGGATCCCGGGTTGGATATCTCGGTCCTTAAGGAGCTCATCAGGACGTACAGGAACGTGGATGGCCGCCACAAACTGAGGCCGCCAGAGTGGGATCTGGCGATAGTTTTGAATCACCTCAAGTCTGAGCACTATGAGCCACTGACGGACACGACGCTGCTGCGTCTCACCATTAAAACTTCCTTCTTAGTGGCGATGGGGTCAGCGGCCAGAATATCAGAGTTGCACGCGCTGCAAGCTGATTTGCTCAGGTTTGAGGTGAGAGATGGAGGGTCAGCGACCTTGGGTCTGGCACCGGAGTTCCTGTGTAAGAACCAGGGCGCTGACGAGCGTGGACGGACCTTCACACTGCCATCAATCTCCTCGGCTATCGAGCCGACGGACGAACAAGAACGTCTCCTTTGTCCGGTACGCGCTCTGCGCATCTACGTTGAGAAGACGCGCTCGCTGAGACAAGGGAGACGCAGGCTATTCTTGCCCCACTCCCAGACGAGCTCGAAGGAGTTGGACAAGAGGCAGCTGGGAGTTTATCTCAGGTCGGCAGTGGTGGACGCCTACAAGGCGGCCGGACTGCCGGCTCCGGCGCGGACCAATCCGCATGAGATCAGGGCCATATCGGCGACTATGGCCCTACACAGCAACCTGTCAGTGGCGGACATCATGGCCGGCTGCTTTTGGAAGTCGGGCTTGGTGTTCGCCAACCATTACCTGCGCGATGTCTCCACGGAGGACCTGGAGGGCGTAGCCCGTCTAGGGGCGCAGGTCTTTGCCCAGCAGCGAACCACGGGTGCCCCCCGCTGGCAGGGGACGCAACCATCCACGCTAACGAGCACTCACGAGTTGAGAGCGGCTCATATTTAACCATTGAATAAATTATATTGAATGGTTATACGGGGTTTTTGTGGTGTTTTAATTAGGGATCGTCGACTGCGAGAGGTCTGACAATTATCCTCATTAGAACGATCGCTCGCTAGGTCGCCGATCACCAGATCAATCTTGAGAGTTACCGCTATGCGACGAACTCTACCCACCACCTACAGTGGTATCAGGCTAAGGTCACTTGTCGGAGGTTAGTAATTAAATAATAGTACGTTTTTGATTAAACGTCATTATTTTTACTTACCGTAGACAAGTGACCGTCGTCATGCCCGTCCCGCCTCCCCTCTTACGCATTCGTCGTTAGATTGCGACTCCTAGGTAATGTGAATGACAGGTCACGCCACCCAGTGGACTAGTGAGGGGCGGGTAACTCCGATTGATCTGTGTAATGATGTTTCATTACTTCTGTGGGAATGAGTCGATTACATGTTATATGGCTATAAGGCTAAGGTCACTTGTCTACGGTAAGTAAAAATAATGACGTTTAATCAAAAACGTACTATTTTATTGACATGACGGAAAGATAAATACGTTGTACACTTGTCCCTCTTGTAATACGGTATCATGTACCATCTTTGTACATGTATACGTACCAGTGTCATCCCTCGTCTGAAGGCTCGGGCGACACTGGTACAAAGATGGTACATGAGACCGTATTACCCTCGTGAGAAGCATACAACTTATATTGTATCCAGATATGCGTCCCCTACTCCATCCTGTTGTGTTGAACTGTCACATAATGACAAGTATCAGGACTACAACACGACTCACCGACTAGATGTGACACAGCCTCTTTGACGAATAGTTTCTATACGCCTGACACCAAGGCTGTGACATTTTCATCGTACGTCACTGCTGTCTGTGTCAATATAACCTTGGATTTATTTGGACTTATGTCTGCACGAATATATGTGATACGGCTTATGCTATTGTTGAAGCAAATGTATTCATATCTGCAATGTTGTGGATAAAAACGGAAATGATTTCAGAGGATAGAATTTCAAACTGAGAATAAATATATTTAAATGGAAATGTTATGGTTGTTCTAGATCGTTGATCGTGATTGTTATGCATGTGAGAACAATATGAACTTATTTTAGTGAGGTTAAAAATATTGAACTTTTTAACATAATTTTATCTACTTCATTCAATGTCCTTTAACCAACAGCAATGTATCATAGCATATATAGTACAGTCGCTGTCTATGCTCTTATCGATAGATTGAATCTTTATAACATATTGTCCATATAATTTTATTTTGTTCCAATATTATATGTAACTACATTCATTTGAATTCATTCAATGATTTACGTCCATTCGAATATCATCTGATAATGTTGCCATTGTGATGACAGAATTCAGGTGAAATGAAGAAAACTGATTTGCTCTATAACTGGCTATTTTAAGCAAAGCATAACTCGTGCCAGTCTCGGTCACTGGCTAATTTAACAAAATAATATTATTCAAAATATGTCGAAATAAATCGGGGATGGTGAACATTCACGTTTATTTTTAAATGACTGATGAATAAAATAATGCATAGATAATACATGTAAATTGTAATTACAGTAGTTACTTATATATATCGCACAGGTTAAACGATCGAAGTACACCACTTTCTTTTATTTGAGACATTGAAATTGAACAACTAATATAATTGTTTGACTAGTAATCGAAGCTTTTATCCACAAATGACGGAAATGCAGTCTCCATTTTGCTATATGTAAATCTAGGCCGTGTTCAAGAGAGGTTTCAAAATAATCGCTCAATTAGCGATTACTTTTAAGCCTCTCTTGAACGCGATTGCTCAATGTAGCGCTACGTATTTGCGTATTGGGAATGTGCACTGTGTCGTTCGAGAGAGAAGAAGCGCTCATTGAGCGCTACATTGAGCGATCAATGAGCGCTACGAAGCGCTTCATTTTGTTGAACCGCCGGATGGCAAACATATAATATTTATACTATTTTTTAGCCTTACCAAGGTGACTCCAACCATGCCTCTTTTTAAAGGCTTTTCTTGTTTACAATCGAATCAGTAATCTGATTATGTTTACATAATAGCTAGTAATTCTATAGTGCTCATCCCATTACGAAGCATGTAATTAACCATAAAGTCGAAATCACAAAGTGAATCATCAAAATTAATAACTGACATATTTTATGTAGATTCTGTTCACAAAGTGACATGTCTGCTATAGGGGATGAGTACCACGTTTTTTTTAAATAAGATCTTATCTTCATCCTCAAGTTTTGTTCCTCCAAATAGCAAAGTCAGTTTGACATTGCCGCACATGTTTACCGCAATTTATAGATATATTTCGTTTTACATTTACATAATTTCTAAAATTATTGAGCTTAATATTTTCATAAGATGATGTAGCCATGCAGAAATAAACCTGATTGATTGAAGGCCCATTAACCGTCATTACTGAAAAGGAAAGTACTCTTGTGTAGAATTGGATACGTATGACCATAGACAGGTCAGTGACCAGAAACATACACTAATGTCCCTGAAGCGATAGTTCAGTGACCAGAAATATACACTTATATCCCTGAAGCGGTAGTGTCCGGCGAATGGCTTGCTTTGATGTATATATCTGCTCTCCATCAAGTAGCAAATGACTAAGGACTGTCAGCGAATATTGAAATTAATTGCCATAGACAATACTATTATGTTAGCATCCAGCACATACTTGATGAGTTTTACAGCAAACGTGGTTTTTATTGTCCATTATTTCCCCCTAATTACTAGTTCAAATAGTATAAATAGTCTACCTTTACCAAGCAATGTTTTATCATTATTTTGGTATTGTGGCTGTGATTGGTAGTATGAATACTGAAGCCTCTCGTTATTGGCCTTGTTTTATTCAGCACTCCTATTGAAGAGACAGAAACAAATTGTTTCTGAAGGTTGGGTCCTCATGATCATGTTTATATATCCGAGAAATGAGATGTATACACTGAAGCTGAATGATGGCTTACAGATACTAAAACGGAGCAAATATTTATGGGTTTGTTTGCAAATAATTTATAACAAATAAATTAAATGAATGATCACATATCATAAGGTGGGCGGAATTAAACTTTTAACATTTATCCTGAATAAGTTACGGAGGCTAATTCCGCTTAATATAAATATTTTCTAGAATTTAAAACTATGAAACACACACTAAAAATTTAGTTCAGGTATTTGTTACTCATTTGTAATTATAATTATCCTCTTGTGGATGTGAAATTAACGTTTTCAAATGAATATGAGTTTTCTTACAGCAACATTTATATTACCCATGTACGTAAATTGCTTATGTTAGTAAAGTATGTCCTGTGAAAGACACTTATGGTTTAAAATATACATTCATTGCACCGTTAACCGCACCATCATGTTTGGAAAGGTAAGTGGTACATTTGTGAAATACAGTAGATCTGGTTCATAGTTAAAAGATCAGATCAATGATGGGAAGCCAGAAATGAGAAATGATAGATTCTTTGGGGACGTGATAATATTTTAACGTTATAGTATTACTGATAAATAAATAGTACATTGCTAAATAGAGTTCTTGAAATAGTAAGGTAATTTAGCATTTTCCACCCATGTGAAATACTAAGGCATGTTTCAATTAAAGCTTTCACAGCTGACTTCCTCAAAATCGCCCATTGGTTTTATCACACATGCCAAACCAATATCTCTTTCTGTCTACGTAAATATACCTTAATGAATCACTGAGATCTATATAATCACTCCTGTGATATTGCCGCATATATATCTGCACGATAGCACTGTGGAAGGAATATCTTTTGGTTTCGCTGATCGTTCAGTTCCAATTGGGGATAAGGTCAATTCAACCATTCCAAGTAACACACTCTGCACTGGAAACCAAAACATGCGGTCTCCAGAGCATTCGACCAGATGAGTTATCGGAAAGAGATTTCCTAATATTGCCCAGCAAACTAATTCCGTTTAATATCCTCAATAGATCAATCGCCTTCACGGAGTTTCTTGTTAACATAACCGTTTCCAAAAATAGTTTCTATCAGCAGATAACATGGCCCATAGCATCTGGGTTAACGAGCTGAAATCTTTGTTCAAATAATGATTGTTGTATCCTATTGGGCTTACTCGATCAGGCTCTGCACCAAACTCAGTAATAAAGAAACAAGGTTGTAAAATATTTTAGAATGTGACTTCAATGAATGCTTTTATTAATTTTCAAACAACTAAATTAGATAAATTTAACTCACGTGCAAAAGAAACGTCGCCATAAAAACAATACAAGATATTTTAATCAACGTGCGATACACAGGATTGAAACAGAGTTATATCATGTCTTTAGAAGACAACTTAACTAAATTTGAAATTCATTATATTATCTTTTCATATATCTGAGAAACTCAAGTTTTAATAAATCGTCGTTTGTAACTAGACGAGATAGGAGAGTCAATGATTTGGCTTGATTTATAATTTATAACACCCTGCATTAAAGATGCACCAACAAATTTCAGTCCAAGCAGGTTATGTATGTTGACCAACATCATTTATCAATTAAATTTCTACATTTTGTAAATTGTTAACTTAAATGCAAAACATTCTGTCCAAAACAATTTTTAAAAAGCGATGTCAGCACCCCGAGTGTATTTGAACTGACATAAAAAGGAAAGTATCATTATCTGATGTGCGTACTTATTTAGTAAACATGTCGTTCGAACACACTTAATATCTACTTTCAGACATTATGCCTTCGGTTAATTTTGGGATAACACTACCTTCAATAGTACAAATTCTTGTACTTTTTCGGGCCGAGTCCCATGCAGGATTCGAACCCACGCCCTCAGAGAAAGGCAGCATTGACTGTACCAACAACTTACCACACGACCATTTCGCCTCGAAGGTAGTATTGTCCCAAATATAACCATGTAATAGGTCTTCTCTATCTAAATGGCAAGTATTTCTAATGCTTCTTTTGCACGTAGGTATATTTTGAGTCACAGTGAGTCGAGATGAAACCTTGGCTATATAACAGTATCAATGATGTTACTGATGTATACTGACCAACAGGTTCCATGTATACTGTTCCAACTTTTACAAGGACTAAACGTCATCAAACTAATAAATTATCGCGTATGTCCAATGTATCTTACCCAACACTTTGTTTAACGTAATCAACTGGTAACTTATCGCATATATCCAATGTATCTCACATAATACTGGTTTTTAACACTTTGTTTGTTACATGTACATTGCAGTTACAAACCGATTAAATCAGAGAGATATAAAGCTATTCGGCAGAAACCCTATTTTGACGCTAGATCTATAAACTATAAATCGTCGTGTATCTTCACAATAAAGAAGTTGTTATTCAGAAAATCTTGTTTTCTTTTGTATTCCACTTCTAAATGAAATTTCTTAATTAAATAGTTGATTCATACGTATTACGTTATTCTCTCATTATACCTGATATACAATTTCATATACGTTGTCATGCCCCCAAATCGGAGTTTACGGGGTATATTGTTTTTCACCTGTCCGTCTGTCCGTCTGTGTGTTCGTTCACAAAAACTTTAACCTTGGTCATAACTTTCGATTGCTCAGAGCTAGGGATTTCGTACTTGGCATGTGCATACCTTGTGATGGGGCCTTCAGATGAGGTCATCATAGTTGACCTTGTGACCTTGACCTTGCCTCAGTGGACATCTTCAGAAAACTGTAACCCTGATCATAACTTTGGTATATCCTGGGGCATACGTGTTTAACAAACACATCTTGTTTGTTTTTTAATCCAATAAGTTGTGTTCTCAATTTAAAAGATCTGAAGAAATTCGACGAATGTTTACTTTTTATAGCTCCTCAGTTATTGAAACAGAACACGTAGATTACAATATTGTTACAGAAATTTCACCAAAACCTCGATCGGTTGTTTCTAATACATTAAGATGAAACAATTATACACGGAGCATTCAGTTGAACATATTCAGGACATCCTTTGTAGAATATTATGTAAATGTTGTCTTTTGTACTAAGATATGTCATTGTAGATTTGGTATTAACTGTACCTTTATAATCATTAAGTTGAAAAGAAACTGCCGATGATTTAACTCTCTTCAATCTGACGATGACGGATGCAACCGTTGATATATCTATTTCTGTTACTGATACAGTTGTCTGTCGAAGTAATTATCTGACATGAAACACGTAGACATGATTTGAAATGGATACATGTAGAGATGTCAAGAGCTACGTACTGTCTCTGAGAAACACCATAAGAGGAATCTGTCCTTAATAACAACATACCGTAAATTCTTAATTAGACGCCAAGCTTTTATTTTTTCAAACTGTCTGAACCACAGTCGTCGAGGCAGGCTTCTATTTCGTAACAAGGGTTGTAGAGACAGACGACTGCGGTTGGAAGCAGCGATTGTAGAATTAAAATTTGGATTTTGGACAGGGGCGTCTATTCGAGGCAGGTGTTTATTCAAGACAGGCGTCTAATTAAGGATTTACGCTAGCCTTTAATGCGCCTCATAGAATATATGTTTCAATCCATGTCTGCAGTCATTTCTTACTGTCATATACCACAGTATATACATATATTCACATCCTTATTTGTAATTTTACTTAGATTTTGTAAATATAAACTTCCAAAGGCAATGCTCAAATATACAGCTCATCCCAAGCTTACAGCTGCACCCTGGATGTAAGTGCAAATGCATTTATCATGTAATTTACATTTCTTGTGGACGTCAATTACTTTATTACTACAACGGCACTGACAAAGAACTCTCCGTTGTCCATGTGTACACTATTCATTCTCAATGTTATCAGGTGATTATCGGGTGCAAGTTTTCAGTCAATGCAAGATGAAATAGACAGAAAGATTTAAGATTTCCTTTATGAGCACAAATAGAAAATTAGATTGAGGTATGGTTGTGGTACATAGTCGCTCCACCTCCTCCTCCTCTTCCTCCTCCTCCTCCTCCTCTTCCTCTTCTTCTTCCTCCTCCTCCTCCTCCTCCTCTTCCTCCTCCTCCTCTTCCTCCTCCTCCTCCTCCTCTTCCTCCTCCTCCTCTTCCTCCTCCTCCTCCTCCTCCTCCTCCGCTTCTCCCTCCTTCTTCTCCTCCTCCTCCTCTTCCTCCTCCTCCGCCTCTTATTCTTCCTCCTCCTCTTCCTCCACCTCCTCATCTTCCTCTTCCTCCTCCTCCTCCTCCTCCTCCTCCTCCTCCTCTTCATCCTCCTCTTCTTCCACCTCCTGGCGGTAGTGGTGATGGTGTTGGTGGCGATGTTTGTGACAATGTTGGTGGCAATGTTTGTGGCGATGTTGGCGATGTTGGCGATGTGGGCGATGTTGGCGGTGATGCTGTTTTCTATGTTGATAGTGTCGATTTTGATGAATTAACCCGATTAGGGAATCAAAATACAATTTATTTTGAAAAAATTTGTCTGATCCTTGTAAAATGAAATTAACGTTTCTCTTACATATATATTAGCAGTCTCCAGTGCAGTCGCACTCAAACACTGTCAACTAAAATAGCACCATCGTTATTTGATTTATTTTGATACAAGGTGGTGGAGATATATCCACCAAAATAAGTATGTGCACGTAATTGAGTCACGAAAAGTCACAAACTGAATTATTGTTAAGATAAAAGATACTGCCAGCATGTCAAAGTGCTATGGGAAAGATTATATGTCATTTGGTTGATATAATACATTTTATACCTCGGTTAATTAGTTCCCAGACATTTTCATTTGTTATCTAAAATGATGTTAGCTCTCTCAATGAGTATTTCTGACAATAAAATAATAGTTTATTACTCAAAACATCAATAAATGGTCTGCGTCAATTCGTGGTTTTCATCGATAATTGTCAAACGGTCTAATATATTAATTACATTTCCAAAATAATAAATAGGTTTATAGATAATGTTTGTTTTATGAAATGAGTATCTAAATAACATTTTCATTCATGAAACAAGTCAATTTGTCCAAGAGGATACAATAAAAATGTGCAAAAATAACTTGCCTAAAAATGAAAAAGTTAAATGAAACAAACGATAAATTGTTGTAAAAAAGTATATACAAATGATTTTGTGAAATAATTAACGAACTTGGTTACCGTTACAGGTTAATCATTATTCCAAATAATTACTAAATATTCCATCAGAATCAATAGTCAACAACAAATACTCAGCAACATCAATAATCGACAAGAAATGAAACATCCGAATCCTGTTTCTTACTCTATTGTAAGTACATGAAGTTAGGAAATGTCATCGATCTGATACATCACGAGGTCACTGACCTTGTGAAGAGATGGTGGAATACATATCCATGGGTTTCTAAGGGCAACTGCCTGCATGGTTGACGTCCAGGCGCCACCAAGATGGGCTAATCTGAATGTGTTTACAAGAAGTGTGACTCAAACATAATGTTTTGTGTATAAGTAACAAAGCTGTTGAATAGATCCTCTGCCAGCAACTAGATGACTCGTATTGGTTCCAGGTTGATCCATCTGAATGCTTGACAGGAAATGATTGTCATAAAAATACATAGAAACTTACAATCAAGCGCACACATAAAAAACTGCATGCAAAGCCTACTGGCAACCTATATGTTTATGTGCATTTCACATCAGTCAATACTGGCAACTATAAATATAAGAAATATGACGCTTACTTCTCATCAATCATGCTGTGATGAGCTAACACATCAATGCAGTCCTTATCGAAGTTCCGATAAGTAATAAATCTACCTCCCTGATGAAATAAGAGTCTGTATAAATCATAGTACCTGCAGGAACTTCTAAATAAGGATATGTATGAATCATAGGTTCCTACATGAACATTTCAACCAGAGAATATATGGATCACGGGCAGCTACAGGAACATTTCATTAAGAGTATATATGGATCACGAGAACCTGCAGGAACATTTCATTAAGAGTATATATGGATCACGAGAACCTGCAGGAACATTTCATTAAGAGTATATATGGATCACGAGAACCTGCAGGAACATTTCATTAAGAGTATATATGGATCACGAGAACCTGCAGGAACATCTCATTAAGAGTTTGTTTGAATCACGCGCACCTGCAGGAACATCTCATTAAGAGTATATATGGATCAAGGGCGCCTGCAGGAACATTTCATTAAGAGTTTGTATGGATAACGGGCACCTGCATGAACATTTCAACCAGAGAATATATGGATCACGGGCAGCTACAGGAACATTTCATTAAGAGTATATATGGATCACGAGAACCTGCAGGAACATTTCATTAAGAGTATATATGGATCATGAGAACCTGCAGGAACATTTCATTAAGAGTATATATGGATCACGAGAACCTGCAGGAACATCTCATTAAGAGTTTGTTTGAATCACGCGCACCTGCAGGAACATCTCATTAAGAGTATATATGGATCAAGGGCGCCTGCAGGAACATTTCATTAAGAGTTTGTATGGATAACGGGCACCTGCATGAAGATTTCAGTATAGGTTTGTATGGATCAGATGATGGGGGAGCTCAGTAATTGTGACGAGATGCAATTATTGATCCAAATTGAATTAAAATTTACGTATTCCCGTTAGTCCAAATTCCGAAAATATGTGTAACATTGTACCCATATATGAACTATTATTGTTTCAGGACAACTGTTTACAATTCAACAGTGTGTGATTTTTTATCATGAGGATAAAAACGAATGAAATATAGACGATGCATGATCACCAAACACATGCAAACAGCTTCTAGTATTTAATAATTTCAGCAGTGGTATTACTGTATCACGTTCTACCTCGATGAAACAAGACCGTCTATTTTCGTAGCTCATCAATCTCCTGTCCAGGATGCCTTCAGGAACATCTCATTAGGAGTCTGCATGGATCAGATCCTGGAATAGCTTACTAATTGAGTGTGTGTCACAATCACTACATGCTGCTGGCATAATGCAGTTACTGACAAACTAGACACAGGTTTAGTCTATGAACTGTTTCATTTGAAGAATAATGCTACACGTTTGATATTTCAGAAATTTTGACTATTGACAAAGCACAGCTGACAATAATAAAATCTATTATTTTTATGCAGGAAAGTTAAGATAAACACCGTAATAAACTGTAAAAGGGGAATTCAGTCTTTGTTTACTGGATATTTTGTTTACTGGATATTTTATTTTCGTAATGGTCATTCTGTGAAGGTGTGAATACCCATAGTATGCAGACATAGGTTAGCACATTTCACGAGTTCACTCTAGTCTGTGTTATCATTTATATTGTAGTAAAGGAGTTTGCTGTCATGCATTGTTGTCAAGATCGTATGACAGATAAGCAAGTTGAAAGTTTATCTTCATCTATATTCGTTAATGGCCTATGTATTACAGAATTGTCAACGACTAGTGGGTACTGAATTTACAACTGATGTTTTAATGGAATGAAATATACAGGTACTCTCGTACTCTACTTACCGGGTGAAATACCAATATTGGGAAAAGAAAAGAAGATTACCCAAACATTGAAAAGAGAAATTAAATATTCCCAGGGATGTTATCTTATCTACCAACTTTAAATCAAATCAACTGTAAATTATCTCTAGATCACTCTTTAGGAGTATCGGCTCTTCTGTTGTTGACATTACTATGAATGTGAATATGTGTTGCTCAGCAAGTTATTATCATTCAGAAATGAAAGTAAATGTATCATAGAACATAGACAGAACAAACTATTTGTTTTGAACGAAACACCATAGTGAATTATCTTAATGGATATCAAGTTAAATTCAATTATTTACTTTCTTGTCAAATTGTTACCAACATTTATCAGTTAGTGTTGTATTGTTGTATTATTCCTCTGATGGTCTGGTCGACTCTTCAATAGGATATTATGTAGAGCGAGTCTGCATGTGATCACCAGACAAGTTCAAACAGAGTTTTAAAACATCTATTACATGAGCAAATGCAGCGTGGGCCGGGGCGAAAGAAACTATACCTTATTTTCAGTTTTAAACAAATAGTTCTGTTGGATTAAGTCAATTTGAATGTCTCTTATGTTCCTGTGTTTCAGAACTGTGAAGTGATAATGTTTTAAAAAATACAAATAAAGTGAATTTGACTTTTAGAGACATAGTGTAACTTTGTTTCAGTCGTGTTCATTACGTGTTGAATAAAATATCTTGCATTTTTTTTGGTTTCTTTTATTTCGCCTTCGGGACTTTCATTAACGGGATTGGTCAACTAAACTGAGGTACAACAGAAACTTTAAACTCTATTGTTTCACTCATACAGTAAAAATAACAAAACAAATTAATATGATAGAACCGGGATATTATATAATGTTCAATGTTGACTGACTCGGCAAACAATTATACTCGTTATTTTTCAACATGCAGAGTTAGAGTCACTAAAAAGGACCAAGAGGTATAAAATCATTTTTACACAAGAATGACCCCTACCGTGTTTATAATGTTGTAAATGTGTGCAGAATGAGGCACATTTATTGATTTTCACTTAGCAGATGTCTTATATGTCGGTGTACAGTTGTGTTTCATCCAAATTAATTTTTGTAATAATGTATGAATTTAAAATTTCATTTTTTTCCCAAAAAAATTAAAACCACATAGAATTATTCCTTGGCTGAGGACTTAACGCCTGCATTTTCCGTTTTAGAGTACGACTTCGAAAACATTTGAAGAGTTTTACAAGTATACAGTCAAGAGTAAAAAAATACACAGAGCCATGTTTACTACAACATGTTTCATTGGTATCATCAGGAAGTATGATGATACCAATGAAACATGTTGGAGTAAACATGGCTCTGTGTCTGTTTTTTACTTTTAAATGGCAATCTGTTTCTATGCCTCTCTTTCAACTAAAGCAAGAGTTACACAATATTTTCTTATCTTCCGACAGTAGTGTTGTAATTTAAAGTTTATAAAGGCAAATCATGAGAATGCTGAAATGGTCGATTTCCATCATGAGGTCTAGCGGTAATAATGTTATTATCTGCTGCTCCAGTTTCTTGTTTTTTCTTAACTTTGTTTAATATGCACAGTATAATTGTTCGTTTCTAAACTTCTCTGCAATGGTTAATAGATGTTATCAGTTATCATTTTATTTAACATACCTTAAATGCTATAACTTTAATTTAACAGTATATACATGAATGAAGTATAGTGAAGGCATTGCCGCAGATCTAATATTGACAAGTGTTTGAGGTTTTGGGAATTTTATTGGTTACAGCTGACATAATATAAATTTGCACAGGCGACAAGGTATTGAGTTCTTTGAGCGCCAGTAAAATACTGTTATTAGAAGGCCAGAAATAGAATTTCACTATTACGAACTGTCAAAGTCGCAAATGGAAGAAATTGGCTGAAACATCTTACCATGTATCATGACATCTTCCACCAAGCGAGAGAGTATACACATATATAACATTTATTAGTCCAATAACTAACTGTTCCAGAGTTTTCGCAGAATCCGATATTAGGAAACCCAGAATAGATTGAGTAAATGACAGATGCACAATGTTGCGACTTTGGCTTAATGACATGTCAGAAACGAGCTCTAACAGATAAACTGCTCACGGCAAGGACAATTACGAGTGCATCGAAATACTAAATCAATTCTGTCAAAGAACTAGTGCAGGCCCAGACTTCATATCTGTTTTGAGATTTCCAAATTGGTTTGAGACTGACAAATATTTTCTTTAGGCAATATTACTGACACTAGTAATACTGTATTTGCAGCGCACACCATGTCTATGTTGTTCACATAACTTAATTGAGTCAATTTTACTTTCTTGTAAAAATCGCAAAATAGCAACGTGAAGGATTTCAAACACGCAGTTCAACACTAATGCCAATGAAAACCAAAATGTAACTTTTCAAGTACCAATTGTCAGAATCAAAATTGATCCTAAATATAGAATCTGTTCTGTTATAGAATTGCCGACTTATTAGACTACATAAATGAATCTTTTTTAGGTTTCACAATATGTATTATTGTATTTCTATAAAAAGTATATGTAGATAATATTTAAATAATTTTTTCCAGAGTTTCAAATATCCATTACTCAGACTAAGCCCATTAGATAAAACCATGTATTTTAAATATCAATGGTCTTAGTCATTAATCAAGCCAACGACTAAACGACTTCAAAAGGTGATCGGACTGTTTCTTACAGTTTGTGCAAATTGTCCAGTTTATATCCTACTTGACTGAGAATGTCCATGTGTTGAGGGGGAGGTACCTCCTGTGTTGAAGGAAAGGTAACTCGTGTGTTGAAGGGGAGGTACCTCCTGTGTTGAAGGGGAGGTACCTCCTGTGTTGAAGGGTAGGTACCTCCTTTGTTGAAGGGAGGTAACTCCTGTGTTGAAGGAAAGGTAACTCGTGTGTTGAAGGGGAGGTACCTCCTGTGTTGAAGGGGAGGTACCTCCTGTGTTGAAGGGGAGGTACCTCCTGTGTTGAAGGGGAGGTACCTCCTGTGTTGAAGGGGAGGTACCTCCTGTGTTGAAGGGGAGGTACCTCCTGTGTTGAAGGGGAGGTACCTCCTGTGTTGAAGGGGAGGTACCTCCTGTGTTGAAGGGGAGGTACCTCCTGTGTTGAAGGGGAGGTACCTCCTGTGTTGAAGGGGAGGTACCTCCTGTGTTGAAGGGGAGGTACCTCCTGTGTTGAAGGGGAGGTTACTTACCAGGCTAGCAGGTATTTGCAAAATCCACCAAACTCTCTCAACTCTTATTTTACAATCTTCAACTTCCATCTGGTTATCGAGATTAAGCAGACATAGTCATAAGAAACCGACAACTCGAAATGATGAGTTAAAGTATTAATTGTCGATTATCTGTCGATGAGATGTCAATGTTGTGAGACAGCTATTTCCATTGGGACTCTAGCAGAAATGTACTACAAATATTCGCCATTTAATTTGTGAACCATGTACTGTTATATTATATATCTGTATCCTGACATCCTGAGATTGTATGTCATGGAATCATAGGCTTGTTCTTTGATTCGTTCTGTAACCACACCATTCGAGCTGAACACAAATCAACTGCACTGAATTTCCAAACATCGTATTAGCTCAGTCTTCAGTCTCAGCATCAATCTGAAGCTGTGTCATCTTAATCTCACCGGGGAATGATATACGTTAACTAAATCCTTGGCCAGCGTTGTCTGTAATGAATGTTTACCTATATCATTCACGTATTAGAGTATAATTGCATCTTACAACCTTTGGATAATACCATATATAGCACAAGAAATAAATTCACTTCTTAAATTCGTTTGACAAAGTTTGAGCACTTAGCAATAAACAATAGCAATCCAACATGTTCAGTTGTCATGAATATCTAAATATAATATTAATATAAATAGGATTCCTATAATAAGTTACCTTCTTTTTAGGTCCAAGACCTTATGGTTTCCATGGAAAGAAAGAAGGAAATGTCTGAAAAGTGAAAAGGCCCCCTACAGTGCACACTACATGAAATAATGATATTTACAAAGGATTAAATATCTTTTAAAGATGGTATTTACAAAATAATAAATATTTGTAAAGGTAATAAATAGCTTATATTCACCCAGTGGCATGTATGATACATATTTAACACAGTTTCCGGTTTGAGGAGTATTGCATTAATGTTCATCACCTCCAATCACATCGCTTCATATGTCAAATAATCCGTACACACCCCTGGGAACCGTGGTTGGTGAGCGGATGGCCAGACCTGTCACGGAAATCTCTCGATGAGTCATTTGTCCACTACATCATCATCGACTCACGGGAGATGCATATCTTCTGAAATAAGTCATCATTACAGATGATTCATTTGTCTACAACTAGGTGATCTGAATCATTATAGGGTGATAATGTACACTGCATATACTTCATTGACGTCAGAATTCCCATTTTTCCGCTTGGTTGTGTTCAAGAAGAAAACAGAACCTGGCATATAATTAATTAAGTTCATACAGACCAAATCATTACTTATTTATCAATATGGACATGTTGGATGCAAAACGTTTGTATTTTACTACACCCCGTAATTACTCATTATCAGTGCAAACAGTGCAGAAACTAAAACAAAATGTTTCTCAATGACACAAGATAGTGATGATCATGCTGTTATTCATTCTTTGGTGTTTTCTGATAATCAACTCCAGATAACACTCATTTCAGTTTCTCGTATAGAACGTTTGCAAAAGTGACATACGGATTGGTACTTCATTTCTGGAAAATATAAGACCGTATTGCTGTGTTTCGTGACATCAGACAGATAAAGACTTTCAAATGAGACCAGAAGAACACACTTTAACATGCGGAAAGTTCTGGAAATAGATCATTGCCAAGGAATAGAGAACTGATTACCGATCTAATGAACACGATGAATGTGTATGCTCATATCAATCAGACATTTCAATGCAGATTCTAACTTAATCTAAATAATTGTTGAATCAATCAAGGACACAATTAAAATCAAAAACCTGCGTCCATTGACTTGTTATATCGTTTTGTCATTATTAAAACTGTTATTTAAAAAGTGACTGATCGCTGTTATTGAAAACGACTTAACCGTAGTTAGCACCTTAGAAAATAAGGTGTTAATAATGGTCGTATTACAACTAAACTATTTTTATCCAATGTACTGAATGATTTGTTCATCTTTCCATTTAAAAAGTACCCTTGTTGCTTAATGTCTCTATTTCACTACGACCCAATCATCCCGATGGATCACGAATATGAGATTATGTAAATTCGTGAATGTTCTTGAACACTGGGCACATTTCGTGAGCAGCAATTACATTGGTACGAAACGTTTACGAAAATTCGTAGCTTTTCATGTTGAAGACCTTCTCTTATTATCTTCGAATTATAGTACTTTTTGTTAAAACGTCATTATTTATACTCACCGTTGATAACTCACCGTAGCCATTGAGTCTCAATTAATCACTTGACCAAATATACACAGCTAAAATGAAGAGAGTTACCTCGGCCCTCGCTCCCCGCTATGAGGCTTACCCCAGTGACGTCACTTCTTTCTCCTTGAGCCTGGACGCAGCTTTCAAGACTCGCAAGAGGGGAGGTGGGGCGGGTATAAAGACCGGTGAGTTATCAAAGGTGAGTATAAATAATGACGTTTAAACAAAAACGTACTATTATTTACATAATTTAGTTGATAACTCACCGTAGCCAGCATGCCACTGAAGGCGCCGGGCTGAGAGACAACCCGAGAGCAAGGGTGGGAATTGGCGTAAGGCACAGTGGGTCGCCAATTAACTAAAAACACCACACAACACAACACAACAACGAAGAAAAGTGCGATGCAAAGTTTATTGCACGCACTCATGGACGGGGATGAACCCCTTATCGTGACGATGGCAACCCCCTAGATGGGTGTCCCGAGGAGGTACGTGGCTCCCCACACCTTCCAGACCTTCAGTCGATACGTCGCGTAGATAGTGATTTGCGAACTTCCAGAAACAGCCCGCCATGATGTTCGATCTCAGATACACCCCAAACTGCCTCTTGTCCATCTCCTTGACACTCGTTTGGGAGTGAGGCAAGAAGAGTCTGCGTCTACCCTGACGTAGAGTCCGGGTGCGTTCCGTGTACATGTATATACGTAGAGCTCGTCCGATGTGGCTACTGTGGATGATATAGCAGGGATGCTAAACGTCCTGCCGTGCTCGTCTGCAGCCTGGTTCTTGCAGATGAAGTCTGGCACTAGGCCAAGCGTGGCCACACCGCCGTCCCTCACCTCGAAGCGGAGCAAGATATCCTAGCAGCTGATGCCATAGCTACTAGGAAAGCCGTCTTCACTGAGAGACGCAGGATGGTCGTCTCAGAGAGAGGCTCGTAGTTATCCGGCTTGAGGTGGTTCATCGCGAACACCAAGTCCCATTCCGGAAGGACGGATATGTCAATACCCGGGTCCCGCTTGCAGAGGACGGACATAATCGCGGCCAAGTAGATGTTGTTGGAGGAGGCCTTAAGATCTCCCCGCATCTTTGGGTAAACCAAGTACTCAGTGACTTGGGGAACCGAGACTAACAGATTGTCTAACCCTTCTTTCTTGCAAAAGGCTGCGAAGGTGGCAATGGTATTGGCCACTGCCTCAGAAAAGCTGGTATGTCTCAATCCCTTTTCGAGACAAGCCAAGTGTGAAGACACAGAACCTGAGGCTTTTCGTGTACGCATCCGCTTGGCTTGCTCTTCAGAAGGTCCCACCTGAGCGGAAGTGGAACCGGTTGCTGTCCACATAGCCTCCTGAGAGAAACGTACCACACCCTTGTCTGCCAGTCCGGGGCTATGAGGAGAAGGTGTGGTGTCCGAGTGGTCTGGATCCTGGCCACTACCTGAGTCAGTATTGCTGAAGGGAGAAAAGCGTAGGTGTCAATCCCCTCCCATTCTAATGTAAGAGCGTCTAGGCTCTAGGCTCCAGGCTCCCGGGTCGGGTACTGGAGACACGTGTTGCGGCAGCTGGTGATTGAGCTGAGTCGCAAAGAGGTCTAAGAGGAAGACAAGTGAATACGAAACCCTCGTTTCAGTAACTTGCATATGTATCCGTCCAGTTGGCTACGAAACGTGAGAGACGGCCCCCGACGAGACCATCCCAAAGGTCTATGTCCGGTAAAAGGAGAGCTGGAAGGCGCCACCTGTCAAGATTTCCTGGGGGTGCCTCGGCTGGCTCGCCCCTTACTTCCTTGCTGCTTGTTGTTGTATCGTTTCGGGCTGGAGCCGGCATGAAACCCGCAAAGATACGCTCAGAACTCAGCATCACCTGCGCGACCCTCCTCCATCACCGCAGCGAAGCCCCATCCTCCATTCCAGCCTGCTTGGCGAACACTGTCATAGCCTGACACTCGTGGGCAATGGAGTTCGACATCACCATGATGGACCTAGCCTTCTTATCAAGGTGGACCAGGTGGCTATCCAGCACCGCATGTGCTACGAAGGGTGACACCACCCGACGGATGACCTCATCCAGGACTTTAGGCGTCAAGGTAACTGGAATTGCGCTGCCGGTCAGCTAGCATGAGTTGAGGCATCAGTCGTCCGGGAGCGGCGGACGTGATGGTGGAATCAAAATCCTTCACTTCGCTGACAAAGAGGCAGTGTGGCCTGAACACCCGTCGGCTAAAGTTGGTTGTGACCTCCTCACAAAAGGTCTCCAGTCTCGCCCTCTTGGCAATTGAAGGGGAGTCCTCGACCTCCTGAAGCGAGGAACCCGACCACTTCACAATAGCCGACAACTGTTCCAACAAATCTGGTGTATTCTTGTCCGCTGTGGCGTCCGCCGACAGCAGAATGATCGGAGGCCTGGAGTGGTCAATGAAGTCTTACCCTTCGTCACACTGGCCTGTCGATGCGTGAGACGACAGCAACGACGTGTACGACGGACCTGACGGGGACGGCGAGACAATAGTGACCCATCGTTTGGGGTTCATAGGAGTCTTGGGTCTCGGATAGAACGCGACAGAGACCGAGAAGGCGAGTCCCTCGGTACTTCCTTACCCGACGGTCCAAGCCGAGGATGGACTTCGTCGGACTCCTGGGGTCGAACGCGATGGAGGAAGAATGGTGCCTCTTCTTCTTCTTCTTCTTAGCGTGGTCTTACTTGCGCCAATGATGCTCGGACAGTGAGCGGACCGGAAGAAGAGGACAAGTACGGACAACCGCTCCGTCCAACAGAGGGCGGAGGCCACTGACAACTAGCACCGTCACGTACCGACGGCGAATCAAGAAGGTGTCGTTACGACTGTACACTCCACTACCGGAGGGGTAGGCTAATCAAACGTGAGACGGCATCGTCTCGAGAAGGTGTTGTTTCGAAACAACATCGTTTCGAAGCACTCCCTATACCTCTCCAACAGGCGGTGGCCTAACACCAGAAGTGTCGTCTCGAAAACTCTGTCCGCCTGCCTATCCATCAGATTACGAAGGCCAACCCTCCAAGGCGTCGTTTCGAACGCCGTCAGAGGACAGGCGATCAAGTGGACAGACGACGGAGCGTCTGAGCGAGCGAGAGGCAGTCAGACGACACACGTCCTAACCGACGCTGACAGTCCTCAGGCACGAGCTAGCATGACATTGTGTCGCATGATTTGCAATGAACAATTCTCAAGTCTACGCAGCTAGAAGCGCTGACCTAGATAAATCACACTGTAGAAGGAAAAGAAAAACCTCTCTTCTAACCCAGCCGGGTAAGAAGAGCAGCAATTAATACATCAAAACACACTCAAACTAAGAGCTAGAAAACTCGATCGAGGGTATTTAATCAAACTCTGAGAGCTATAATTCCTATAATTCGAATATAATAAGAGTAGGTCTTCAACATGAAAAGCTACGAATTTTCGTAAACGTTTCGTACAAATGCAATTGCTGCTCACGAAATTTGCCCGAATTTACATAATCTCCTAATCGTGATCCATCGGGATGATTTGGGTCGTTGTGAAATAGGGGCTACGGTGAGTTATCAACTAGAGTATGTATATAATAAAATATAATAAGACAAGAGTTACGAATACACTACGGATTTCCACAAATAAGATCCTATATCACGATTTAGGTACGAGAAGTTTACAATAGTTTGTGACAATTCGGTGATCAATCAGGGGTGAAAACACCAAAATTATCAACCACGAATTTCCAAGAACTGTTTTCGGAGTCGTATACGGACTAAACGATTTATTTGCGAATAGTTTACGAAGCATCTATGAACTGAAATTCGTAGATGATTTGTGAATTTGTTTTCACGAATGCCACGAATTGGAGTAATGTTGCCGAATCAACTAGGAAGCATTTATGGATTTTAAGAATTGTCTATGGTTTTTCATGAATGTGCAAAAATTCGCTCTCGTGATGATTCGGGATAATTCGGGCCGTAGTGAAATATGGGCATAAACAGAACCATATAATTTCGTGCAATAGTTGGTATTGAAAAGGTATTGAGATAATCTAATTTGTAATGACATTCATAGGGCTTTTGACTTCTTATCTAAAACTCAAAATCAATACTAAAACTGTTTCGTGATCTTATTGAAAATAAACAACAATGATAATAATAAATGTTGATAAATGTATGTGGATATTATGTTTGATGTAAAATTGAGGTGCATATCTATCATATACAATTGTCAGAGAAAATATAAGAAAATGTATTCCTAATTCTGACTTCATATGAGTAGTCCCCTATGTCAGCAGCTGTATTCAGGGCATCTAAGAAACATTATTGAGTTTATCTATGAACAAGTTCCATGAGATGTATAAGAGTCAAATGAAAATTATCTTCTCTAAAGCTCCCCCTTCGACTGTACGCTGTTGTCATGCTCATAATTTGCGACAACTTTCCAATGCAAGGCATAACTCTTGCCAGTCTGCATTACTGGCTGATTTAAGCCTTGCAGTATTCCCCTCTCTTTGCCGTGCCAAGGTAGTGAATCGCTGCACAAGAAATGCATAGTGGTCCCGGATTTCCAAACACAGATTTCTTAATGAAATACTGCAAGGCCTAAATCAGCCAGTAATGGCGATTGGCAAGAGTTATGCCTTGCGTTTGGAAGTTGGACTTGCGAGTGAGACTGTGTCTTTTCCTTATTTCTAATGTGGGTTGTTGATTCTTATTAAGTGACTATCATATCATATACTTAAAGACGTCTTGCGTGCAATAGCGATTTCACATGGGAACTGCAACGAGACCAAATCCCCCATGTATACTTTAAGGAACCTATCAATTGGAAGAGTGCCAGGTGGTGCTTTTATTGCGTGGTTTGATTTGCAGGTTTATTAAAACCAGCTGAGTGATTTGCATTTACCTACATGAATCTTCAACTAAACTGACAGGCGAAAGAAAGTAAACACTTTTTAAAATGAAATTATGAAAAATTTATATTATTGATGTTGATAGTAAGCATCGGATACACAGGGCCTAAACATTAACTTTTTGTGTTTTTTTTATAGTTGAACTAAAACCATATTAACACATTTTGGTGAAAATTGGAAAGAAAAAACACCTAAAACCCCTCAAAAGTAACACTAGAGAAACAAAACGTGAATAACTTCTGAAATTTCACAAAAGCTGGGCAACGGATACCAAAGCTACAAGAATCGCCTTTGTTACTGGATTTCTAATGTCAATGTGTTGTCACATTACAGTCGAGTCGAGGAGACATTTGACAATCCCAGAAAACAATGAATGAATGCCCCATGAAGGCTGATATCTGCTTGCGTTAGACCGCCGCCAACGCAATCTCTGAGTGACGCCATTGACGGCGACCACCATAGATCGGCATGTCACTATGCAAACGTGCACCATAAGACCATGAACTTGTAGAGTCGAAGTATTTCGATTGCTCAATAGACAGATACTGACCGCTGAACTCAATGTATGACTAATGTCATTATGGCTGTGACAACGTCGGTTGGGCATGCAACGTTACAGCTTTACTATGATTTCTATTTTCACAAGTCTTGTCTCTCATAAGACAACTGTCAGGCGGTCCACAATAGCGTGTTAGAATCAAACCACACCCTCCAGTTAATGAACAATCGTCGATGAAGGTTAAGTCTGAACACAGAAACAGCTGGCTGGTGACGTCATAAGACATTTTATATACTCGATCAGACAATGCATTTCGTAATGCGTTCACAAACGAATCGACCACATTTGGCACCCATGTGCCACATTTTAAAGACTGAAGGGAATAGAAAGGATTAAGATTAACGTGTTTGATTGTGTTTTTTTACCCCTACCTCTTTTGTATTTCATGTGTGCAAAACTGGCTAATTAACGTTAAACCTTTAGATGTTTTCCGAAATGAATGAACTATCCAATGAATCTTACCTCAAACTTCTACCATATTTAGTTTTTTAATTATAGTGATGTAAAAAGAGGTTTTTACTCTTTTTTTTTGCCTGCCAGTTTATATTCTGATATCTGATTGTTTCACTATATGACGCGTGAATTATTTTATTTATTTCAATCACTTTCATCTCAAAGTATGCACGCACGGTACAACAACATACAGCATCATACGGAGTAGGAAGGAGAACCGTTTGGCAAGTTTGACGCTGTTGTACTACCACATATTGAGAGGATATTTCTGGACCACCCGTCAATGCTTAAATTGCCTCGTGATCCTATTGAAAAAAATAACAACGATAATAATAAGAATTGATTGGATGTCCTCAAAATATGGGGAGACATCTTCGAATCAGATTTGTTTGTGTACATACTATGTTTTTGATGTTTATCGTAAAGATGCATAAATATCATATACAATACTCAGAGAAAATGTAAGAAATTTTATTTTACCTACAATTTAGCATGTTCAACCTCGCCGACTCCATTGCAATGTAATACAGATTTTACAAGATAATGTTTCCATGAGTACGATTGTGACGATTTTTAAACAAACTCAACGAAAAGTTTGAAATTAAATTCCAACACTTTAATACGTTGACAAAACGTTATTCTTGAAGCATGTTGAGGTGATATTCCATGTTGCTGTTGTCTACAGTTCACTGTTCCTGGTAACGCGTCCGTTACATGATTCAGCGTAACTGAGAAGTATCACAACGTTTCTATTGATCCAAGTCACACACTTCATTGTACAAACACCGATTATTTTTCTGAAGTACTACAGAAATAGCTTGTAAAGAGTATCTGGCGGGTTGGTGATAACGTATCAAGAACGATGTTTATCACTGACCAGTACATGGCCTTCACATAAACCTACATGCAAGTAAGATGAAAGACACACTATGTGTTGTTGATTTGTAAAATTATCATAATGTATAATATTATTAATGGAAATAAATGAAACAAGTTCGAGTGTGAGCTAGAGGGTATTTCTTTTTATCTAAGTAGCTTAATTTCATTATCATATAATTAAAAAAGTCGTATGTGCTATAGCGATTTCACATAGGAACTGCAACGAGACCAAATCCCCGATGTATACTTTAAGGAACCTATCAATCTGGCTCATTGGAATAGGGCCAGGATAGTGTTCAGTGGTGCTTTCATTTCGTGGTTTCATTTGCAGAATTGTTAAAACCAGCTGAGTGATTTGGGTTTTTTACATTAACCTTCAACTATATTTCAATATCTGACTGTTTCACTATATGACGCTTGAATTCTTTTATTAATTTCAATCACTTTCATCTCAAAGTATGCACACACGGTACAACACCATATAGCATAATCATACGGAGAAGGAAGTGGACCCGTTTGGCAATGTTCACGCTGCTGTACGCGCGCATATGACGAGGTTATTTATGGACCACCCAAAGCTAGTCGGTCCACTTTCACGATGACTCCTAACAAGACACAAATTGTTTAGTTCATCCCGTGTACTTCTATCATCGTCCCAGTGCACCACTTCTCTGCACAAACACCAATTAATGTCTGAAGTGCTTCAGGAATAGCTTCAAAAGAGAATCTGAATCTGGTGGTTCTTAAGTAATATATCATTTACCTTGTGACATATAGCTCATGTCTAGTGTTTCCTGACATTGCAGAAACTGCCAGCATGTAATCGGCTTGTTGTTTATCCTGTCATTGCTTGTATTTACAAGGGATCTTCCTCGCCCTAGTGTACTTTCAGAACCAGTCTATCACTTACTGTTAAACTGCTGTTTTACCCAAATAGATAACATATCCACGAACATACTAAGTATACGTTGTGAATATCTTGCTAGTTATTTGATGAAGGTATCTAATATGTTGGTAAATCAGTGAATCGTGAGTGTTTGTTTTGTGATCAATACCAACACAACAAATGTTTACAAGATAATCAGGAGTTAAGCATATACTGTACATCTGACGTGCATATACTGTACATCTGACGTGCATATACTGTATATTTGACGTGCATATACTGTACATTTGACGTGCATATACTGTACATTTGGCGTGCATATACTGTACATTTGACGTGCATATACTGTACATCTGACGTGCATATACTGTACATCTGACGTACATATACTGTACATTTGACGTGCATATACTGTACATTTCACGTGCATATACTGTACATTTCACGTGCATATACTGTACATTTGACGTGCATATACTGACATCTGACGTGCATATACTGTACATCTGACGTGCATATACTGTATATTTGACGTGCATATACTGTACATTTCACGTGCATATACTGTACATCTGACGTGCATATACTGTACATCTGACGTGCATATACTGTACATCTGACGTGCATGTACTGTATATTTGACACAGTCAAAGAAATCATTGACTGTTAACTGACGCCATCACATTAAAGTACCACATCAGTTGACACAGTGTAAACAATGCTTATTATTCACAAGCATTCATTCTTGTTCTTAAATAATTGGACCATTGATCTATCTGACATTTATCTAACAGTTATCTAGCATAGTGTATAAAAAGAGGGACGAGTCCAAGTTCAATCATCATGAATTATTCCATCATGGTTACACTGTATGACTACTCAAGTATTTCAAAACCATTGTGATACAGTTTCAGAATCGTTGGTTTGTGGAGTATTGTTTGGTTTTAAAACTTGGATGTAGATGGTGTAAACAGGACCAGGAGTCGGGACCAATTAAACAATGTTGGATCCCCCAAGTGCAAGTTACCTCCCAACAACATTCCAGTGTTTGGGGTGCAGCGGTTCTGGAGAGAAAGAAGAAAATGTTAAATGTAGACGGACGTTAGATTACGGACGACAGACGACGGGCGGAAGCCAGACGATGGCCCATCTGGTTTATATATCTTTAAACTATGTGAAGGTATAAAATGTCAATTTATCAGTAGACAGTATTTTTCGTGTGTTACTGAGTATTCCTAACACTCATTCATTCTAATATTTCATACGTTTGATGCCCCTACAGTTCGGACCAAACGTTTAAAGAAGAATTTAATTAACCTAATTGATCATATATTGCCATTTTGCCCTTAATATATGTATTTTGACCGATTTATTTATGCTTAATTTATATTCAAATAGAACCCATATCGAAAACTCATAATATTTATATAATTTATTTAGATCGAAGGCAGGTATTATATTGTACAACGCTACAGTTCACCAACTCTTATAAAAGTACCCTTCACCCTAGTCCAGTTTGGGTCATTGAGATATTTACATTTGACCTTCCCAATTGTGAAACGCTTTAACACGGCTATCGGTTTATCAAAAAGAAACCAGTAAAGCCGTTCAAATAAAAATTAAAAACAAATCTCACTGCAGCATGTATTGAATGGCGAAAAACTAACTTGCAGATGTAAGACAAGTCTATCAGGATCAAAATCCCCTTCCCCCGCCGGCAGCATGCTATATACACTTAGTAGTCTATTCAGATTTGTAAAGCAGTTCTGGTCTGGTGTAACTCCAGACAGACATACAGAACATTTCAGATCAAGGGAATGATGAAAACAAATTACATTGCATATAAAGTTAAATACAAGTAATATTATCAGTTTTATGAGCTATGATGAAATACACTAAAAGCACGAGATAAAATACACCAAGGGACAAAAGAAAAGATGCCATACATGATACATATTATACAAACATAATTTCTATATTTCATAAAATATTACCGTAAATACCAAACTATGGCTCCTGATAACCGATTTGAAATAGAAATGGTAGCACCCCATGTGTTGAACAGATATAAAGTATTAAGTATCATACTCTCATGAATGATTTTTGTTGTATCTCTTTACGAGATAATTATATTCACATACCACAGGGGTAAGCCCTGCCCATGCTAAACCGGAAGTTGGCAGTCGTCAACAACCATTTTCTCGACAGACAGTAGTTTTTCAGCTCGGATGGGTCCCGAAATTGGTTATTTTGAACATTTTCGATTGAATGATGTTAACAATATCAACTAGCTCGTTTCAACTCTTGAATTGCTTTAGTTTACAATCGCTACATCTTTAGAACAATTACATGTAATACATAATTTTGAACGAGTCAATCGTCGTTTACGAAGATAATATCTGCGAAAAGGCGACTGTCTACAGCAAATCTACACGGTTGTAGCCGATATTTTATGTAGTTTTAAGTTGAATATGATAATCTAGGACTTGTATCAAATTTATAGTCTCTCTATCTACTCATAAAAAAATCAAATACAGACCAATTAACATTTCAACGGGCATTTTTTGAAGAACGTGATTATTTCGCAGATTATAAATCGATTTACACTGACGGTTCTAAGGATGAAGCCACAGTTGCAGCAGCAACTGTGACTCCTTCAACAACATATGCTTCAAGGCTGCATGATGGCAGCAGCATCTTTACTGCAGAAGCATCCTTAAGGCCGTCCATCAAATTAAAAACTCAACTCCTAATAATTACATTATTTTTTCCGATTCACTTTCTTGCCTACACGCAATTTAAAACTGTAAGAGTGATCACCCAATTATCAGGGATATTTTATTACTTCATAATTCTTGTCTCCAATGCGACATTGTCTTCTGCTGGTTTCCTAGCCATATGGGTATAAGAGGTAATAACAAAGCTGACTCGGTAGCTAAATCATCATTAAACCTCAAACATATTTCTCCTACCAAAATTCCATATACAGATTCTAAACCTGCTATTAAATCTTACATTAAACAACGTTGGGACCAATGGGACCAACAACAGTATAACAAACTTCACACTATTCAACCTCATTTAGGTTATAAATCTCCATCTTCTTTTACCCGGCATGAAGCTTGTGTTCTACGACGATGTCGTATTGGACACACTCATCTCACTCATTCTTTTCTTTTAAAGGGAGAAGACCCCCCAATGTGTATTCCCTGCCAGTGTCCCCTCACAGTAAAAGACATTTTGTGTGAGTGTTGGGACATCGCGCACATCAGGGAAACATTTTATCCTGATATTCCTTTATCTCAAGTTTTTAGACAATTTGGTGAACACCGCATTTTAGACTTTTTGAAAGCAATCAATATATTTGACAAATTGTAAATTTTATATTTCAATCAGATTTTAACAAAATTGTGATATTTTGCTGATGTTTTGTATGGCCTTTGTGTCATTACTTTTTGCTTTTGCAATTATTTTAAAATTTATCAATTAACTTAAAATGCTAATGGCTGCGATACTGCCGAAGCGGCGTTAAGCAATAAATCACTCACTCACTCAAAGTTATAGCATTCACAGATTAACCGAAGCCGAGATATTAGCAAAATTAAAAAATGTACACATTGATGGTAGTTACTCCATCGGTGTAAATTATTATAGCAGACGGGTAATGACCTGCGTCCCTTGATGTAGATTATTACAGCAGACGGGTAATGACCTGCGTCCCTTGGTGTAGATTATTACAGCAGACGGGTAATGACCTGCGTCTCTTGGGGTAGATTATTACAGCAGACGGGTAATGACCTGCGTCTCTTGGTGTAGATTATTACAGCAGACGGGTAATGACCTGCGTCCCTTGATGTAGATTATTACAGCAGACGGGTAATGACCTGCGTCCCTTGGTGTAGATTATTACAGCAGACGGGTAATGACCTGCGTCTCTTGGGGTAGATTATTACAGCAGACGGGTAATGACCTGCGTCTCTTGGTGTAGATTATTACAGCAGACGGGTAATGACCTGCGTCCCTTGGTGTAGATTATTATAGCAGACGGGTAATGACCTGTGTCCCTTGGTGTAGATTATTACAGCAGACGGGTAAGTACCTGCGTCCCTTGGTGTAGATTATTACAGCAGACGGGTAATGACCTGCGTCTCTTGGTGTAGATTATTATAGCAGACGGGTATAATGACCTGCGTCCCTTGGTGTAGATTATTATAGCAGACGGGTAATGACCTGTGTCCCTTGGTGTAGATTATTACAGCAGACGGGTAATTACCTGTGTCCCTTGGTGTAGATTATTACAGCAGACGGGTAATGACCTGTGTCCCTTGGTGTAGATTATTACAGCAGACGGGTAATGACCTGCGTCTCTTGGTGTAGATTATTATAGCAGACGGGTATAATGACCTGTGTCCCTTGGTGTAGATTATTACAGCAGACGGGTAATTACCTGTGTCCCTTGGTGTAGATTATTACAGCAGACGGGTATGACCTGCGTCTCTTGGGGTAGATTATTACAGCAGACGGGTAATGACCTGCGTCTCTTGGTGTAGATTATTACAGCAGACGGGTAATGACCTGCGTCCCTTGGTGTAGATTATTACAGCAGACGGGTAATGACCTGCGTCTCTTGGGGTAGATTATTACAGCAGACGGGTAATGACCTGCGTCTCTTGGTGTAGATTATTACAGCAGACGGGTAATGACCTGCGTCTCTTGGTGTAGATTATTATAGCAGACGGGTAATGACCTGTGTCCCTTGGTGTAGATTATTATAGCAGACGGGTAATGACCTGTGTCCCTTGGTGTAGATTATTACAGCAGACGGGTAATTACCTGTGTCCCTTGGTGTAGATTATTACAGCAGACGGGTAATGACCTGTGTCCCTTGGTGTAGATTATTACAGCAGACGGGTAATGACCTGCGTCTCTTGGTGTAGATTATTATAGCAGACGGGTATAATGACCTGTGTCCCTTGGTGTAGATTATTCCAGCAGACGGGTATGACCTGCGTCCCTTGGTGTAGATTATTACAGCAGACGGGTAATGACCTGTGTCCCTTGGTGTAGATTATTACAACAGACGGGTATGACCTGCGTCCCTTGGTGTAGATTATTACAGCAGACGGGTATGACCTGCGTCCCTTGGTGTAGATTATTACAGCAGACGGGTATGACCTGCGTCCCTTGGTGTAGATTATTACAGCAGACGGGTAATGACCTGCGTCTCTTGGTGTAGATTATTACAGCAGACGGGTAATGACCTGCGTCTCTTGGTGTAGATTATTACAGCAGACGGGTATGACCTGCGTCCCTTGGTGTAGATTATTAAAGCAGACGGGTAATGACCTGCGTCCCTTGGTGTAGATTATTACAGCAGACGGGTAATGACCTGTGTCCCTGGGTGTAGATTATTACAGCAGACGGGTAATGACCTGCGTCTCTTGGTGTAGATTATTACAGCAGACGGGTAATGACCTGCGTCTCTTGGTGTAAATTATTACAGCAGACGGGTAATGACCTGCGTCTCTTGGTGTAGATTATTACAGCAGACGGGTAAGTACCTGCGTCCCTTGGTGTAGATTATTACAGCAGACGGGTAATGACCTGTGTCCATCGGTGTAGATTATTACAGCAGACGGGTAATGACCTGCGTCCCTTGGTGTAGATTATTACAGCAGACGGGTAATGACCTGTGTCCATCGGTGTAGATTATTATAGCAGACGGGTAATGACCTGTGTCCTTTGGTGTAGATTATTACAGCAGACGGGTAATGACCTGCGTCCCTTGGTGTAGATTATTACAGCAGACGGGTAATGACCTGCGTCCCTTGGTGTAGATTATTACAGCAGACGGGTAATGACCTGTGTCCCTTGGTGTAGATTATTACAGCAGACGGGTAATGACCTGTGTCCCTTGGTGTAGATTATTACAGCAGACGGGTAATGACCTGCGTCCCTTGGTGTAGATTATTACAGCAGACGGGTAATGACCTGTGTACCTGGGTGTAGATTATTACAGCAGACGGGTAATGACCTGCGTCTCTTGGTGTAGATTATTACAGCAGACGGGTAATGACCTGCGTCTCTTGGTGTAAATTATTACAGCAGACGGGTAATGACCTGCGTCTCTTGGTGTAGATTATTACAGCAGACGGGTAAGTACCTGCGTCCCTTGGTGTAGATTATTACAGCAGACGGGTAATGACCTGTGTCCATCGGTGTAGATTATTACAGCAGACGGGTAATGACCTGCGTCCCTTGGTGTAGATTATTACAGCAGACGGGTAATGACCTGTGTCCATCGGTGTAGATTATTATAGCAGACGGGTAATGACCTGTGTCCTTTGGTGTAGATTATTACAGCAGACGGGTAATGACCTGTGTCCCTTGTTGTAGATTATTACAACAGACGGGTATGACCTGCGTCCCTTGGTGTAGATTATTACAGCAGACGGGTATGACCTGCGTCCCTTGGTGTAGATTATTACAGCAGACGGGTATGACCTGCGTCCCTTGGTGTAGATTATTACAGCAGACGGGTAATGACCTGCGTCTCTTGGTGTAGATTATTACAGCAGACGGGTAATGACCTGCGTCTCTTGGTGTAGATTATTACAGCAGACGGGTAATGACCTGCGTCCCTTGGTGTAGATTATTACAGCAGACGGGTAATGACCTGCGTCTCTTGGTGTAGATTATTACAGCAGACGGGTAATGACCTGCGTCTCTTGGTGTAGATTAAATATTATTACAGCAGACGGGTAATGACCTGCGTCTCTTGGTGTAGATTATTACAGCAGACGGGTAATGACCTGCGTCTCTTGGTGTAGATTAAATATTATTACAGCAGACGGGTAATGACCTGTGTCCCTTGGTGTAGATTATTACAGCAGACGGGTAATGACCTGTGTCCCTTGGTGTAGATTATTACAGCAGACGGGTAATGACCTGTGATCTGAAACTGTACCACACAGTGTGTCCTGCACTAAAGCTAGAGAAGCTGTGCGTATGTGAACACACTTCCCTGTGTCGTATTACGGCACGTTCCTTCAGTAATGGCCACCAGTAGTAGCGAATAATGACAAGAGGCACTACAGAAGGTTGGCTTTCTTTGATCTTTTGTTTATTGACGTCACGTACGAAGGAAGACGCATTAACAGTTACTGTTTCTTTTTTTCATATACCGATTTTAGTGATAGATATACATTTAGATCAAGGTTCGTCTTGATATACGAGTTGATGACAGAAGATGTGATGATGATAGATGTTGTGATGACAGATGATGTGATGATGATAGATGTTGTGATGACAGATGATGTGATGATGATAGATGTTGTGATGACAGATGATGTGATGATGATAGATGTTGTGATGACAGATGATGTGATGATGATATATGTTGTGATGACAGATGATGTGATGATGATAGATGTTGTGATGACAGATGATGTGATGATGATAGATGTTGTGATGACAGAAGATGTGATGATGATAGATGTTGTGATGACAGATGATGTGATGATGATAGATGTTGTGATGACAGATGATGTGATGATAATAGATGTTGTGATGACAGATGATGTGATGATGATAGATGTTGTGATGACAGAAGATGTGATGATGATAGATGTTGTGATGACAGATGATGTGATGATGATAGATGCTGTGATGACAGATGATGTGATGATGATAGATGTTGTGATGACAGAAGATGTGATGATGATAGATGTTGTGATGACAGATGGTGTGATGATGATAGATGTTGTGATGACAGATGATGTGATGATGATAGATGTTGTGATGACAGATGGTGTGATGATGATAGATGTTGTGATGACAGATGATGTGATGATGATAGATGTTGTGATGACAGATGGTGTGATGATGATAGATGTTGTGATGACAGATGATGTGATGATGATAGATGTTGTGATGACAGATGGTGTGATGATGATAGATGTTGTGATGACAGATGATGTGATGATGATAGATGTTGTGATGACAGATGATGTGATGATGATAGATGTTGTGATGACAGAAGATGTGATGCTGATAGATGTTGTGATGACAGATGATGTGATAATGATAGATGTTGTGATGACAGATGATGTGATAATGATAGATGTTGTGATGACAGATGATGTGATGACAGATTATGTGATGATGATAGATGTTGTGATGACAGATGGTGTGATGATGATAGATGGTGTGATGACAGATGATGTGATGATGATAGATGGTGTGATGATAGATGATGTGATAACAGATATGATGACAGATGTGATGTCAGATGATGCGATGTCAAATGATATGATGTCAGATGATGTGATAACAGATCATATGATGACAGATGTGATGTCAAATGATGTGATGACATGATGTGATGTCAGATGATGTGATGTCAGATGATGTGATGTCAAATGATGTGATTTCAGATGGTGTGATAACAGATATGATGACAGATGTGATGTCAAATGATGTGATGACATGATGTAGTGTCAGATGATGTGATGACAGATGTGATGGCAGATAATTCGATGACAGATGGTGTGGTGACAGATGTGATGTCAGATGATGTGATGACAGATGATGTGATGACAGATGATGTGGGGACAGATGGCAAAGAGTTTGCATAAGATGCCATTTGATATAGATAGAACCGGGAAATACAATAATTTTACACCTGTGTTTTAAAGAAACGGTTATCCGTATTTTGAGAAAATGCTTCGACGTATACAGCGACAGTGGTGTGGAACTATGTCAGAGGTGTAAGTCTCATGCGAATATGAGAAATCAGACAGCAAGATGGTTGACTTCTCCATCACTCTTTAAGTCTACTCTAAGTGTTTAGGTATTGCTACATCAGTCATATCACTTGACCCGCCTTCGAGGGCCATTTCAATGTGAACACCTTAACATGGCCGCTTGAAGGGAAACGGACTCGCATGCCAAAGTACATTCGTATTAGAACTATTTTTTATCGACTCTGGAGTATTATTAAGCCATTGGTAGCACTTATTAACATTTTCTCGAGGGCACTTTATTTCAGGAAGTATGGCATGCTACAGCGCCTTTAAATTAATATTATTGAAAACCGTGTTGAGTTGAGTGTAAATACTCATCGTTGTGCCATTTGTTAGGTGTCTTCGTATAACTTACTTGTATGACGTAGATGGAGAAACATGATCGAACAATGACTAAGAGAAAACACCAGTACACACTTTACACAAGCAGCGAGCTCTCATATTATGTACACTTAGAGTGCTGCTTTGTCTCTTATAGAGCACGGTGTCACTGGCCGCACACGAGTGTTCTGGTTATACACTGCACCTTATGTAACATGTCATATAATATAATAATAGTGCACATGTACCGCGTATAGTTCTCAGACTAGGCCTGCTCAACGGTACCAAAACTGAAAAAGTACATGGAGTTATTTACTGAACAGGAGAGTCTTTAGGGATTTCTTGAAGGAGTGAACTGACTCTGCCAATTTGATGTCAACTGGAGTTGAGTTCCACAGTCGTGGGGCATACACGGAGAAAGCATACTCAGCAAGCTTGGTTGACGTGGGAGGAATTAAGAGTTGATGTTTCGTAGATGATCTGAGAGGTCTGGTGATATACAGAGGGTCGTCATTATTAAGGACATGTTTGCATCATCCAAGATTGTTTAAGCAGCAATGAAGAATCAGAGTTGAAAATTTCAAAGAATTGTTTAAACGTTTCACAAGAATATTTATGAACTTTCAAAAGGAAAAATAGTTTCATTGATAGAGAAGTTAAATATTTTTCCTTAAGAAATTGAAAGTGAGCGGGTAGTTACCAGACGAACGAGGGATGCGATACTTTTTCTTGTCTAAGATAGCTACATGGCTTAATTTCTTTTAAATGGAGTAAATATATCTGACAATCATTTATAGCTACCATTCGAATCAGAGGTTTGTTAATCAAATTTCAGCAGTAATAGTTACGAAACTTTATGAATTAAAAAAAAACAACAATAAAAACCATAATAAATATAAGGTTGATGTGAGAAAAGTTTTATTCTTATCATTTATCGTTAATAGGATGAGTGAATGACATATCCAGCAAACTTTTACGGACGTTTCGTCGTGAGCTACATGGCCCATGGGGTCTGGCAACAGTTCAAGTTATCATGGAATTAGGTGGAACAAGGTCTTTGTTTATAGTGTCTGTTCCGCTCTGAATAAACTGTACGTGGTATCTATTGTTACAGGCTGAAAACCTTACAACCGAAACCATACTTCACTCTCTGTCTGCGTCGATGCGCAATTCAGAATACAGATTTATTTGCCGAATCACTGGTGTACATATTTATTTGCCGAATCACTGGTGTACAGATTTATTTGCCGAATCACTGGTGTACATATTTATTTGCCGAATCACTGGTGTACAGATTTATTTGCCGAATCACTGGTGTAAGGTGTTGCAAAGAACACGTCGATTGTTCTCTTCCCACATAATTACTGAAAATATCAAAAGTTTAACATTGCAGTTTTATGTGTATACTTTTTCCAACTATTATGTGACATGTGGTCATATTATTGATCAACTCATCATAATTATTTGAGAAAAATTAAGAGGACGAATTTCTGGATAACGATTTATTTAATGTGAAAATGCATTACTTTTCGGAGTATAGGCTGATTAATTAACCCTTCCACCTAAGGAAAAAGTAAGCATATATTCCGAAACATCGTTTATTTCCAATAAAGAAGTTGAATATATTCCTATTATGTTGTCTGCCATTTACAGTGGAAACCGCCTAAGTAAAAACCGCTTAACTACAAAAAAACTGATAAGTAAACACTTTTCTTTGGTCCCGGCAAATTCCTTAAGTAATTATCAATATTTGAGTCCTGTCAACTAAAATCGGATAAGCATAAATGTACATACGAAATTATCAAATTTTATGCAATAAAACATCTCATTAGATACAAATGATATCTTATACTCGGATGTATATACATATATGTGGTGTTATCAACGATTTATACATCTATAATGGTTATCATCTGCAGGTTTTCACAAGTTTGGATAAGTAAAATACCGGATAAGTAAAATATTTTGATGAGTCCCTTGACATTTTACTTTACAGGTTTACACTGTATTTCCCTAAAATACTTCGATCATATTGGCTTGATACTGGTTTAATAACTATACCGTAACGTCGCCTTTCACACCAAAAAATTGTAAATTTATTTATCTATTAATTTAAGACTTTTCTTTATGTTCATGTCCAACTTCTTAAATACCGCTTAATGAATTTGATAAATTATCCTCTAGATCGGTCTGGACATATAACAAAGGTTGATAGTCTTGTAGAAGTCGTAACGTGAACTCCCGAATACGGGGATGTTCTGGAACTAGGCACGGTGTGGTTTACACAATAGAACACAGGGGTTCGAATCACTGTTTGGACAATATTTTTTAAAATTCAAAATCTAGAGTTTTGCAAGAATATACTGTTTATATACGATATTGTGAGCTCAAATTCCAAATTTAAATCTTTATTTCTTCACCGATTTCGTTCAAATTTGGAATTTTAGCTCACAATATCGTATATAAACAGTATATTCTTGCAAAACTCTAGATTTTGAATTTTAAAAAATGTTGTCCAAACAGTGATTCGAACCCCTGTGCAATAGAATAACTTAGATAGCATACACTACAGTACAAGTGAACACAGCTTCTGGCTGATGTGTGTTTTGGCTGACTAACGAGGCATGATCGTTAACTTAGTAAACGCCTTATATAACCACTACTGCAGTCTAGATACCTGGCACCATACAATAACTCGAACCGTGTCACTGACCGGAGAACCATTGCTAGGTCACAGCAACATGTGACACGGCACTGACATGTGCTAGGAAGGTGTTGAAGCCACCTAATAGTTGATGAAAACTTCAGTATTTTAAAAAACTGTTTCTGGTGATTTTTTCTCTCATTAAACATATAACTATCCACAGGATTACACAGCTTTAGTACAATGTATTGAGTCATATATACAGACAAGCGCACTTATAGACGTGTTTTAGTTACGATGCTTCTGTAATTGATCTTAGAAAAGTTCAGCCAGACGAGCCAACAGCATAACAAGGCCATTACTGAGGTACCAGACAACGAAATTAATGTTCAACTTCGGTGGTAAATTAGTTTTAGAGACGTCAACTTTACAACGGACATAATTGAAAATGACACCACTGTATCGTGTACACGGAAGACAGGAATAACGTGAGGATATATAGCAGAGTTGGTGCAATCTGACTCTATGTCCTGTTCGAAATAAACTGAGCCACAATACTTAATGCTCTCAGGGTCATCAAAGAGAATGATCACTGCAATATCAAGGACTGCTCTATGGGTCTTTATAAGGATTGATCTGTGAGTCATCAAAAGGAATGCTAGGGGAACGCTCTATGCACTATCATAAGGTATGCTCTGGGTCATCATAAAAATGCTCTCTGCACTATACAAAGGAATGCTCTCTGTACTATCAAAGACATGCTCGCTGGGTCATCATAAGGAATGCTCCTCTCTGGGTCATCAAAAGGAATTCTCTCTGGGTCATCGAACCTAGTGGTTCTGGAGAAGAAGTCGAAAAAGCAAAAAGTTTACGGTGGACGGACGGACGCCATCCCATGCCATAAGCCCATCTGGGTCATCATAAGGAGTGCTCTCTGGGTCATCATAAGGAGTGCTCTCTGGGTCATCATAAGGTATGCTCTCTGCACTATCATAAGAAATGCTCTCTGGGTCATCATAAGGAATGCTCTCTGGGTCATCATAAGGAATGCTCTCTGGGTCATCAACAGGAATGCTCTCTGGGTCATCATAAGGAATTCTCTCTGGGTCATCATAAGGAATGCTCTCTTGGTCATCATAAGGAATGCTCTCTGGGTCATCATAAGGAATTCTCTCTGGGTCATCATAAGGAATGCTCTCTGGGTCATCAACAGGAATTCTCTCTTGGTCATCATAAGGAATGCTCTCTGGGTCATCATAAGGAGTGCTCTCTGGGTCATCATAAGGAATTCTCTCTGGGTCATCATAAGGAATTCTCTCTGGGTCATCATAAGAAATGCTCTCTGGGTCATCAACAGGAATTCTCTCTTGGTCATCATAAGGAATGCTCTCTGGGTCATCATAAGGAATGCTCTCTGGGTCATCATAAGGAGTGCTCTCTTGGTCATCATAAGGCATGCTCTCTGCAGTATCATAAGAAATGCTCTCTGGGTCATCAACAGGAATGCTCTCTGGGTCATCATAAGGAATTCTCTCTGGGTCATCATAAGGAATGCTCTCTTGGTCATCATAAGGAATGCTCTCTGGGTCATCATAAGGAATGCTCTCTGGGTCATCATAAGGAATTCTCTCTGGGTCATCATAAGGATTGCTCTCTGGGTCATCATAAGGAATGCTCTCTGGGTCATCAACAGGAATTCTCTCTTGGTCATCATAAGGAATGCTCTCTGGGTCATCATAAGGAGTGCTCTCTGGGTCATCATAAGGAATTCTCTCTGGGTCATCATAAGGAATTCTCTCTGGGTCATCATAAGGAATTATCTCTTGGTCATCATAAGGATTGCTCTCTGGGTCATCATAAGGAGTGCTCTCTTGGTCATCATAAGGCATGCTCTCTGCAGTATCATAAGAAATGCTCTCTGGGTCATCATAAGGAATGCTCTCTGGGTCATCATAAGGAATTCTCTCTGGGTCATCATAAGGAATGCTCTCTGGGTCATCAACAGGAATTCTCTCTTGGTCATCATAAGGAATGCTCTCTGGGTCATCATAAGGAGTGCTGTCTGGGTCATCATAAGGAATTCTCTCTGGGTCATCATAAGGAATTCTCTCTGGGTCATCATAAGGAATGCTCTCTGGGTCATCAACAGGAATTCTCTCTTGGTCATCATAAGGAATGCTCTCTGGGTCATCATAAGGAGTGCTCTCTGGGTCATCATAAGGAATTCTCTCTGGGTCATCATAAGGAATTCTCTCTGGGTCATCATAAGGAATGCTCTCTGGGTCATCAACAGGAATTCTCTCTTGGTCATCATAAGGAGTGCTCTCTGGGTCATCATAAGGAGTGCTCTCTGGGTCATCATAAGGAATTCTCTCTGGGTCATCATAAGGAATTCTCTCTGGGTCATCATAAGGAATGCTCTCTGGGTCATCAACAGGAATTCTCTCTTGGTCATCATAAGGAATGCTCTCTGGGTCATCATAAGGAATGCTCTCTGGGTCATCATAAGGAGTGCTCTCTGGGTCATCATAAGGAATTCTCTCTGGGTCATCATAAGGTATGCTCTCTGCACTATCATAAGTCATGCTCTCTGCAGTATCATAAGAAATGCTCTCTGGGTCATCATAAGGAATGCTCTCTGGGTCATCATAAGGAATTCTCTCTGGGTCATCATAAGGAATGCTCTCTGGGTCATCATAAGGAATTCTCTTGGGTCATCATAAGGAATTCTCTCTGGGTCATCATAAGGAATGCTCTCTGGATCATCATAAGGAATTCTCTTGGGTCATCATAAGGAATGCTCTCTGGGTCATCATAAGGAATTCTCTTGGGTCATCATAAGGAATTCTCTCTGGGTCATCATAAGGAATGCTCTCTGGGTCATCATAAGGAATGCTCTCTGGGTCATCATAAGGAATTCTCTTGGATCATCATAAGGAATTCTCTCTGGGTCATCATAAGGAATGCTCTCTGGGTCATCATAAGGAATTCTCTTGGGTCATCATAAGGAATTCTCTCTGGGTCATCATAAGGAATGCTCTCTGGATCATCATAAGGAATTCTCTCTGGGTCATCATAAGGAATGCTCTCTGGATCATCATAAGGAATTCTCTTGGGTCATCATAAGGAATTCTCTCTGGGTCATCATAAGGAATGCTCTCTGGATCATCATAAGGAATTCTCTCTGGGTCATCTGAAGGTATGCTCTCTGCACTATCAAAAGGAATGCTCTCTGCAATATCATAAGGAATTCTCTCTGGGCCATCATAAGGAATGCTCTCTGGGTCATCATAAGGAATGTTATCTGGGTCATAAGGAATTCACTCTGGGTCATCATAAGGATTGCTCTCTGGGTCATCATAAGGAATGCTTTCTGGGTTATTTTGCTCCTGAGATTAAGTTACATGGAGTCATGGATACATATTATGACATAATATATATTATTTCATGACAACAGGTGATTTTTTTACTTACAATTTGTATCATAAATGATGACAAGATATTGGATGGTCAACTTCTTTATATGCAAGTGAGAAACGTGTGTATAGGTTATTATACCATTATCAAGCAATGATTAAATCATAGTTGATGAAAAGCACATACAAGACAAAATCAATGTACAAAAAAATCTTGTCCCAGTCTAGTCATACCTGTTAACTGTTGCAAACTACTACATTGTATTCAGTATACTGCCTGTCCTGACAAACTGTCCTGTACCGACTGTACTCCTCGTGGAAGATTCAATCAGAACTACAAACACAGGAGCTTGACAGTTTCCTTTCATCATTCACAGTTAAACTCTCTTGCAATGAAGAATACAGGAATAAATGCTCTTATGATATATTTATTCTGAGGATATTTGAAGCATATATGTTACAAGCAAAAACAGAGACATACACAGATATCTTACAAATTAAATCAAACTGCCTTTGTGCACTTCGACCAGGACTAACAATTGTCAATACTATTAATTCTTGTCTTAGAACAAGAATATTTATAAATAAAGATCCAAGAAAACGACAGTATGTATACAAGCACTAGAATAGATACAGTATGACATTCAAAAGAGTCAGGTGTGACGTACAAATTATTATTACTCGCCCGTGTAAGATATTGCAGTGTAATATTTATACGGCAATATTACACTAGTGTAATACTGCCGCATGTATGACTTCACAAAGTTTGCAGTTATGACGTCACAATGGGAGTAACGTCATCACAATGGTATGGGACTTGCGGGAATCACAGTTTCAGAGCTATGTCAGCTATTTTGCTTGATTATAGTTGGGCGAGTAACAAACAGAATACTAAACTTCCTTCTAATTAATACCATTTTTATTAAACTCGTGAATGATTGGTATCAAACTCGCTTTCGCTTGTTTTATACAAAATCATTAACTCGTTTAATAAAAATGGTATTAAATAGAAGGTCGTTTTGTATCCTCTATCAGTTAAGTCTTTTGTCTTCTTCAATAGGCAACAAGATGAATATTTCTACAAAAACATATCCCTTCAAAATATCACAATTTCTTTGGCACATGAGAAATTATTGGTTTCGGCCTTGTCTTGAATAAGATCTTTTTCTTGATAATTGCTTTCACAAGATAGTTTGTATTTGTTTGGTTGGTTTCCATGGCAACATCTTCATTTTCTTGATTTTCTCTCCCCTCCTTTGCAATAACCACGAAAGGTTTTTCAAGTTCAACAACTTTACCAAACAAGATGTGGTGCCCTATGATGAGAACTGGTGCGTCCTGAAATATAAGATTAAAAATATCTATCAGTTAATACCTTGAAATTACTTTGAAATCTCATTCACTTAATGGGCAATTGGAATATTGTCACCAATACCCGAAATGTAACCATTCATTGTACCACTGGTTTATCTTTCTCGTTTGGACGATTCATCCCCCTCTCACCCTAAATGAACACATGATCCAGGCTTGGAGACTACCACTATATGATCCAGTTACAGCACTTATAGTGAATGAGATGTTGATAAGATATAAACACTGTTAGCTCAAAGGACTCATTGAAAGATGATTATAAATTGTTATGATATTTTTGTCATACATGGTGCTTACTTAATGGGTTTGTGCTATCTATTTTAGCAATACAATAGTATAAACATCTATTAATGTTTCTGCATTTAGTTTTGATAATGTAAATATTGACTCCTTTATTCTACCTTGAATACACACCTTTTTAGTGAAATGAAGATCGCCAATGAATTTCCCCTGAAGTGGCACTGGGTGTCTAGTTTCTAGGTTACCTTGGAGATCAACAATTGCCCATTCAGGACACTCATGTCCATCTCCCGGTCTGTGGAAAAAAACAAGTTTATATAATGAACAAAATAAGTTGCAGATGTTCGATGTTAAATGATTTGAATTTCATAAGTATGTCAAGTTATAAATACATCATTATTCATAAATTCGAAATATTCCAAACTGTTTTCGTCGAGTATAGATATTAGATACAACAACTCTAAACAAAGCTATATCAAATGTTTTCCTCTTAAAACTCAAACATGACATAGTGATTTCTCTTAAAGGGAGGGTTCTAGTTTTTCTGGAAGAGGATATTCCCAATTATAAATATTATAAATTATATGCTATTAATACATTGAAAGGTAATAATGAAGTTAATATTTTGATGACTTTATATTTCATAACTTGATAAAGACAAGCGCACATGTGTTGAAAATATAAAACAACTAGAAATATGTGTATGTGATGCACTGTGATGTCCCCCGCTCCAGCTTTCAAAACAACCTAGTCATATTACCCTTATTTTTCACTTATGCTAAGCACTAAGTTCAATACTGCATTAATAACGAGAAATAAAAAATTCAGAATAGCTAAAGTAGCAAAAGGCACCACTCTATCACTAGGTCTAAGCAAATACAAAGTTTGGTGAAAAAATATTGAACAGTTTTGGAGATAGAGGCCGGAAAAGGTCCCTACCCCCAATAAGTTCAAATTGTTTCCATGGAAACCAGAAAAAAAAAAAAAATTCAGAATAACGAAAATAGCAAAACGCACAACTCCACCACTAGGTCTAACCACATACCAAGTTTCGTAAAGAAATACTAGATAGATTTTGAAATAGAGGCTGGAAAGGTTCCTACCCCCAATTTGCACTAAGTTCAAATTGCTTCCATGGAAACCAGAACAAAATAAAAAATTCAGAATAACCAAAATAGCAAAAGGCACCACTCCACCACTAGGTCTAACCACATACAAAGTTTCGTGAAAAATATTGAACTTTTTTTTAGATATGGCCCGGAAAAGAAAGCATTTCGGAATGACGGAATAACGGACGGAGGCTAAAACATTATGTCTCCCGAAAAAAAATTCGGGGGACATAATGAGAACTGAAGCCATTCATGAGAGTGAGGCTAACATCATATTGTTTACTAGTTAATATATATGTTATGTGTTACTATGTGTATTGTAAATAGACTTTATTATGAAAACATTGTAAAATAGGGTTAAATATATAGCTTGTTTTCATTTCTTGTAATGCTAAATAACCAAGATGATGCACCACTGCTTTGATTATGGTTTAAAATAATGACCTTTGAAAGTTTTAGAATTTCACATGGGTCGGCGGAGGGGGGTTGAGTAACATCTAGATAGGTAATGGATCATATACCTAGAACCTTTATCTAGCTCCCCTACACTGGGCTATGTTTTACCGGAGACAGTCACGGCTAGAAGTATATCGTTTCGACCTACTTAATAGCACCATAATTATCATCATTATATTTAATTGAAGATTATCATAAAAATTGCACAAATCTATTTAAGGAATTCTTGATTTACAAATATTACCCTTCATCTGGATTACTCACGTATTCATAACATACCGGTAATATATATATGTGTAAACACATGTCCCCTCAATAGACCCTTAAAAGTTTAGGTGAAAAAGAACAATTTAATTAACCTCTAGTGATTGGTTTTCAGACGCTTAAAAGGAGGGTTCTATAGTGGTATTTTTGTGGAAACCAAATTCGAGAAGATTGATATTCCTGTTTACAAATATATGTTATTAATACATGATTACAACACAGTCACATTGAAAGAAACTATTAAAATAAAGGTGATATGTTGATGACTTTATATTTCACAAATTGATATGCACAAGCGCACATTTGTTCAAAAAAAAATAAAAGAGAACTGCAGCCATCCATCGGCGCTTCGAATGGGGAAAACTTCGCTACAACATAATAGCAAATTGTTTATTAGTTTCATGACATGTTATGTGTTACTATGTGAAGACTCCTTCGGTGTATGTCTTTTTATGATTAAAAAGTTGAAGAATGAGGTACAATATATAGCGTGTTCTCATTTCACATAGTGCAAAAAAATCCAAGTGCACTGTGGCTGCCGGGTGCCCAGAGCACAAAATGAATTTCAAATTTACTTTGTATTGAGGACAATAAAGTGTTATTATTAAAACCAAAACTTATAAAGTGACCGGTGAAAGGGAGGGTTCTATCAGGGTATTTTTTGTGGAAACGAAATTCGGGAGGATATTCCTGTTTACACATAGGCCTATATGTTATTAATACATTATTAAAACACGCTGAAATTGAAAAATACTTATGAAGGTAACATTTTGTTGACTTTATATATCACAACATGATAAACATAAGGCAAACATTTGTTGAAAATAAATGAGAACTGAAGCCATTCATCGGCACTGCCAGTGGGGGAAACTTGGCTACATCATAACAACAAATTATTTATTAGTTTTATGATATGTTGTGTGTTACTATGTCAATACTCTATCAGTTTGCAATTTCTTAAAAAGTTGTAAAAATTAGCATGTTTTCATTCCACGTAATGCAAATTATCCAAGATGGCGATAGAACCATATCTCTTTAAGTCTGCTCTAAAAAGAAAGAACGATCGAGATGCTCTATTCCACAGTGTTACGACTCTAGTGAATACATCCTACATCTTTCATGGAAAAAATAAACAGACTATAGGATTGGTTCGTTTAGAACTTAACAAATTCAATCTTCTTACATTTGTACGTAAACTTGAACCATTCTTCTGTGAAGCAGCAAATTTCCCGCAATATTTTACTTCCGGGTAACGTTGATTGCCATTGGTCCTTCGTGGATTTATTCGTCCAATGGTAACGGGTTCTTAGCTTCAGTCCTGAACAGCAACATGTCTGCGCCCTAACAGAAACGTGTGTAGATGTTTACTGTTATTATTTCAATGTTTTACGTTACATTTATGTTCACGAACTGTCATCTTGTCATTTAGAAATAATGTTAATTTTCTTCTCGAAGCGCTGAGGCACATATGATAAGCCGTTATCAATTGAGCAACATTTCAATTTCAGTGTATATATATTCTTATCAGTTCATGCCAATAACTTTCTTGTTTATCATTGATTATATTGTTTTATGAGTATATGTTGATAATGTTCAATGTATTTGCTCCTTTATCCCTCAGATTATCAAATTACATTACAATGGGGGATTTCCGTGTTCATCATGTACGATTCTTCGAATACAAACCAAAAGCAATACATTGCCTCTCCTATGAGAAAGAGTCCAAGAGGCTAGCAGTTTCCAGGTGATTTAACCAATGTTACCATATTAAAACAATTTTAATTTCAAAATATCAATAATTGGTTAGCAAATCATCACAAACATGATACTGATAACATGATATATGTAAAGCAGAATAATAATGGAATAATGAAAATGAGATTTACTTTTCAATGTTTATCAGTGTTTCCGCTGGCATTTTTAACAGCCAGTCCAAGGGACCGGCAGTCATTAAAAATACCGGTCCCCTGCAATATTAACCAGTCCTAAAATGTTCATGTTTGGAAAAGACAAAGTATATGTTTTTATAAAAACAATAATAAATGTGTGCACTTGTGAACGAACTTCATATTGTTTATAAATATCAGTGAAATGCTTGTCACATTACACTAACACTACAGCGAGTGACGTAAACAGGTACTAAAAGTTTTCCGACAGTCAAAAGTAAAATCATGCATATCAATACAAGTACTACAAATCAAATGGTTAGATTGTCAAAGTTTTTGATAAAAAGTAATGTAATATTTAATGTAATTTGATTTTAATTTTATGCTGATAATTTCTCAATTGCAATCGTAGTTCAGGTATCAACACATTTTTAGCCGTCACACGTTTGCAGGATGTGTACATAACATACAATAACTATTAAACCAAAAACTTGTAATGCATTTCAAATGTTTTACACCTGCAAACATTTCATCAGTGATATTTTGAAACATACCTCAATATATAGGTTTTGGTAACATTGAGCTGTATGGCTGTCTAAAACTACGACAATGAAAACAGAAAAATCTGCAGACCTCCCGGATAATCCATTTTCAACACAGGGGTGGCAATTGACAAAACTTCAAACAAATTTGATTATTGTTTCTTGGTTTGACAAATCTATGATCTAATTATGTTATTTAAAATTAGACTAAAATCAATCTTTATTTTCTATCAGTAATAATCGTTTAATAAGTGATTGTGCTCTATCCTATTTGAACTATGCAACTCCTGTCACCCCATTAAAAAAACCAGTCCCTCTTGGGGAATTGCATGGAATTAGGTCAACACCTTGAGTGACGTTTCCTGTCTGAAGTTGCCATGCAGCACTGATAAGCATTTGTTTTGATCAATTTATGATTTGTTTTGGGTGTGATTATAAGATTGACAAATGCTTATTTAGCATAAATACAACATTAAGGACTTATTATTTATATATATATGCTTATTTAGGATCATTTCTGCACAAATACACAATTTTGAAATTGCCGGTCCTTGGGACCGACCGTAATGAGAAATACCGGTCCAGCTTAAAAAATTCCGGTAAAATACCGGTATATACCGGTAAACGGAAACACTGTTTATACTGCAGGATTTTGTGTATTTGATATCTTTCTTTTTTCTAAAATGTTTTGAAAGCTTTTGTAAAACATGCACAGCAATGTTAAATATGTGGATTTTTTATTGTTGAAAAAAATGTTCATTATAAACCATTATGATAATTGCTCTGAAAGTATTTTTTTACATTACAAATTGCAATGACTCCTTGTGATCATTTTTTATTTGTGGCAAATTTTTCATTTAAGATCTGATGGGTCACTAGAAATTTGGAGCGAACAAGACAATTGGTTTCAGGAAAGAGTAAGTTGGCATAAAATGTTTATCTTTCTTTGATTAAAGGTAACTTAATGGCACAAAAATTGCTTAAACTTCGTAGGGGAATCGCCCATTTTAAATTCTGAAAATGACTAACAGCTCTAAAAATGGCCCATTGCCTGAGTACTTCACAAGCCTTTGATTAATCGATTGTTTGTTATGTGCCTTTGCTTCCAGGTAATCCCAGGCAGTGGCGACCGATCTGTTGAGGCCGTCATATGGGAAGGGAGACGACTCTTCACTGCAGGCTTAGACGGCGAAGTTACTGAATATGATTTGATCAAACTACAGCCAAAGGTAAAATAGGGTTATAATTTTCCAAGATAAAGTTTTTTTTAATTCTATCTCATAAGAACATTGAACTTTTTGTGATCTCCGTGACATGGTTGAAGGATGTTCTAGTTTTAAGAAAATGTTAAATATTTGTTTTTCAGCATTCAGCCTTCTCTCACGCAGGACCCATCTGGTGTCTGACAAAGAACGCTGATGGAACAAGAATAGCTGTGAGTTAAATACTGGAGTAGGCATAGACTCACAAAACTTTATTTATTGAACTAATTAAAGAACTCACCATTTCGACAAGTTACTTTCCTAAAGAATTATTCCAAATACATTTCAGGTTGCCAAATGCATCTATAGGATCATAACATTCTAAGATTCAAACTAGACTTTTTGACTTCCAGTGAAAACATTTTACTAGCCCAGCAAATTTCACTGGACATTGGCTAAGTGCTATAGTAGAATGTTGATGTTAAATTGAGTTTGGGTAATATGTTTTTAAAAACTGAAAAAGAGCTAGGTTCAGTGGGTTATGAGTCATGAAAAATAAATAAATTTGCTAGAAATAAATTGTTGCTTTGAAAAACTTTGTTCTTATGTCTTCATATTTTTCTTAAAATGAACTGAGGCAATTGTCTCATTAATATCTTGTTGCATTTCTGTCTTGTTTCCAAACCTTTTTGGAGAAAATATTCTGAAAGGTCGAGTCGATTTTTCAATGAGTTACTGTTATAATTACTCCATACAATCCACAGGCAGGCACAGAGGAGGGATGTGTGGTCGTGTTCGATATCGAGATGGACAACCTTCAGTATCTCAAATCTTTTGACAGGCAAGAAGGTAATGGTGATAGTAAATTGTAATAAATTGCATCTTCAATGTGTAAAGTTATCTCATAAAAATTTTGTCAACTGTACATTGAACTGTTCCGTGTGGGTATGGTAAAGAGAATACAGAGCTTCAAATGATCACTCAGAAACGGAACAGAATAAATTTACGATAGACATGATATGTAACCGAGACAATAGAAAAACAAAGCATAAGGACTCTCCACACCCAAAATTTGTGCATGGGCAGGTATGGGTTAAAAGATTTTGGAACCCCTCCCCTCCCTTTTCCATTTTCCCAAAATTCCTGGATCCGTCACTGCTCTCTCTTTGTGCTTGTATTCATCTGTGTATGATAAAACTACGGCTGCTGTGTTTCACCAATTGTAGCACACATTAGACATTTGTGTCATTTATCTATGGTTAACCTGCAGGTCGTATACTATCGATCGCGTGGCACGAAGTAGAGAATATGATCGTGACGGGAGGAGTGGACAACATTCGCCTGTGGAGCTCCAACTCGGGTCACGCGGTGCAGAGACTGATGATTGGTCGAGAGGAGGTGCAGAAGGAAACCATCGTCTGGTGTGTCACTGTTACCAGGTGCGTCTAGTGTACTTTATGAACCATCCTCTGGTGTGTCACTGTTACCAGGTGCGTCAGTGTACTTTATAAACCATCATCTGGTGCGTCACTGTTACCAGGTGCGTCTAGTGTACTTTATAAACCATCCTCTGGTGTGTCACTGTTACCAGGTGCGTCTAGTGTACTTTATAAACCATCGTCTGGTGCGTCACTGTTACCAGGTGCGTCTAGTGTACTTTATAAACCATCGTCTGGTGTGTCACTGTTACCAGGTGCGTCTAGTGTACTTTATAAACCATTGTCTGGTGCGTCACTGTTACCAGGTGCCTCTAGTGTACTTTATAAACCATCGTCTGGTGTGTCACTGTTACCAGGTGCGTCTAGTGTACTTTATAAACCATCGTCTGGTGTGTCACTGTTACCAGGTGCGTCTAGTGTACTTTATAAACCTAGGTTAGATTTCATCTATTGATTTGTAGGTCATTTCTTTTCTTGGAATAGCCTCTTAGGAATTGTTTTCTGAGAATAATCCTGTATGAGGTTTTACTTTTGAAAGATTACGTCAGAGCCATGTTTATCCTTTAGAGAAATATTGTTATCATAGTAATGAGTAATGCTATTGCGCTCTATCTACACAGGTGTTCCTGCTTAGTGCAGGAGATGAGAGAGTTAGTCGAGATAATAAATCTTCAGACATAGTGTAAAGGACTGGTTTTGAGCTGTTCTGAATTTTATATATACTTTTGTTGCATCATTTACGTTCAGTACTGATAACTTGTGAATGAATGTAATAATGATTAGTATTCAATCGAATCCTTTGTTGCATTAGTCAGATTAAGTGAAAGATAAAATAGTTATCCTAAATAATGTCATTGAGAAGTAAAGTTTTTGAGTGAGAATTGAGTAAATATATCCAGATATGTGATATGATTATCCTCGTATATCTCTGCATTCTGGGGCGAAGTTTTGATATTATCTCAATCTTTGTCACTCTAACACTTATTACTGTTTCTGTTTTAGTGACATGACGGTCATTAGTGGTGATTCCAGAGGCAAGACTTGTTTCTGGAATGGAAAGATGGGAACACTTCTCAGGGTTAGTAGGACATTTGTTCGAAATAAGGTTGTCAATCAATATTTTTTTTCTAACCTGGTTTTACAGTGAATTTCAAAATCACTACATTGTTGTAGTTTTAAGAAGAAAAATTGTTTCAGGAGCTAAAATGTTTTTTTATCAAATATTTTGAATGGCACTACACTCTGATATTGTCTGATATAAGTTAAACTATTTATAGCCCTGCAGGAGCTAATTCCCTTTGACGATAAAATACTATTCCACAATTTGTTGCTGATGGTCAAACGAATACTGTTTCTTTTTCTCAGATTAAAGAGTGTGTGTCAGTGTCTTCAGGAGTTACCTCCCTTTGACCATTGCACCTAATTCACATAAAAATTTGGGTTGATTAAAACAAATCAGAAATGAAGTAAACATACATGATAGGAGAATAACAAGTTTTTGTTAGTTGTGGGTGGAGATTGTTTGGATTAATGATGTATCTCTTTGTTGTAGAGTTTCCAAAGTCACAAAGCCGATGTGCTATGTCTCTGTATCAACCAGGTAGGTGGAACAAGTCACGTTTGATAAATACAATCACCTATGGTGCATTATCAAACTGTGTATTTTATGATGATCTACCTGTCAGACCACATCATATAGGACTTTTTTTTTTTTTTTTAGGTGATTTTTTAGCTCATCAGGCCTGAAAGGCCCCGATGGGCTTATGGCATGTCATGGTGTCCGGCACCATCCATCCGTCTGTAAACTTTTAGCTTTTTCAACTTCTTCTCCAGAACCAATAACTCTAGAAAGCAGAAATTTTATATGCAGACTCCTTGGCCAATGGGGATTCTAAATTGTAGATTTCGTGACCCGATTACCCCAAATATGGTCACAGGGGTCACAACCTTAAAAACTTTATTTTCATCTTCTTCTCCAGTTCAAAAAGGTCTAGAGAGCTGAAAAGTTGTGTGCAAACTCCTTGGCCAATGGGGATTCTAAATTGTAGATTTCGTGACCTGATGACCCCAAATAGGTTCACATGGGTCACAACCTTAAAACCCTATTTCCATCTTCTCCTCCAGTACCAAAAGGTCTAGAGAGCTGAAATGCTGTGTGCAGACTCCTTGGCCAATGGGATTCTAATTTGTAGATTTGGTGACCCCAATAGGGTCACAGGGGTCATGATCTAAAAACCTATTCTCCAGTACCTAAAGGTCTGGAGAGCTAGAATGTTGTGCAGAGACTATTTAGACAATGGGGATTTTAAATTGTAGAACCTATTTTTTACTTATTTTCCAGTATGAAAAGTTCTAAAACTAGCTGAGAACAATTTATATCGGTTTTGCAAACAATACAGATCCTGATGAGCTACAGGGCCCATGACTCTATTTTACTGTTTAACCCTGATAGTGCACACATGGAGTGTATTACTATCTCAATTTAGAAGCCCCATTGGCCAAGGAGTCTGTACACAACATTTCAGCTCCCTACCCAAGTAGTTTTTGAGAAGAAGACGGAAATGCTAAAAGTTTACAGACGGACAGACGCCGGACACCATGCCATGACATAAGCCCATCAGGCCTTTGAGGCCAGATGAGCTTAAAATGAGTCTTGATAAGTGAGGATGTCTCTGATATGAGTCTTGATAAGTGAGGATGTCTCTGATATGAGTCTTGATAAGTGTGGATGTCTCTGATATGTGTCTTGATAAGTGAGGATGTCTCTGATATGTGTCTTGATAAGTGTGGATGTCTCTGATATGTGTCTTGATAAGTGTGGATGTCTCTGATATGTGTCTTGATAAGTGTGGATGTCTCTGATAAGTGTCTTGATAAGTGAGGATGTCTCTGATATGTGTCTTGATAAGTGAGGATGTCTCTGATATGTGTCTTGATAAGTGTGGATGTCTCTGATATGTGTCTTGATAAGTGAGGATGTCTCTGATATGTGTCTTGATAAGTGTGGATGTCTCTGATATGTGTCTTGATAAGTGTGGATGTCTCTGATATGTGTCTTTATAAGTGTGGATGTCTCTGATATGTGTCTTGATAAGTGTGGATGTCTCTGATATGTGTCTTGATAAGTGTGAATGTGTCTGATATGTGTCTTGATAAGTGTGGATGTCTCTGATATGTGTCTTGATAAGTGTGGATGTCTCTGATATGTGTCTTGATAAGTGTGGATGTCTCTGATATGTGTCTTGATAAGTGTGGATGTCTCTGATATGTGTCTTGATAAGTGTGGATGTCTCTGATATGTGTCTTGATAAGTGTGGATGTCTCTGATATGTGTCTTGATAAGTGTGGATGTCTCTGATATGTGTCTTGATAAGTGTGGATGTCTCTGATATGTGTCTTGATAAGTGTGGATGTCTCTGATATGTGTCTTGATAAGTGTGGATGTCTCTGATATGTGTCTTGATAAGTGTGGATGTCTCTGATATGTGTCTTGATAAGTGTGGATGTCTCTGATAAGTGTCTTGATAAGTGAGGATGTCTCTGATATGTGTCTTGATAAGTGTGGATGTCTCTGATATGTGTCTTGATAAGTGTGGATGTCTCTGATAAGTGTCTTGATAAGTGAGGATGTCTCTGATATGTCTTGATAAGTGAGGATGTCTCTGATATGTCTTGATAAGTGAGGATGTCTCTGATATGTGTCTTGATAAGTGTGGATGTCTCTGATATGTGTCTTGATAAGTGTGCCTGTATTCTGCAGACAGAGGACAGCGTGTACACAGTCGGGGTAGATCCCACCATCGTCCAGTTTGACCGCGTGAAGAGCACAGTGGAGGACACGCCGTCCATGGGGAGGTGGACGCGGACCCTCGTCCGGTCAAGTCACACCCATGATATCCGGGCAGTCACCCTCGCAGGACAAAACATTATCACAGGAGGTGAGAGTAGTGAATGTTACACCATACATGTATGCAAGTTATATGAACACCTTGTGCGAGATTTGATTGAATTACTTGTTCAAACTCTGGTCTCAAGCCACCTTGAGTTATGAAATCCTGTTCTTTTTTTATTTCATACACATCTGCTATGAGTCCAAAATTCTGCTGCCCAATTGGTCACATGTGAAAGAAAAACAAAACGGCCCTCTCTCTTGTAGTGTTAGTCACTTGAGAACAAACTTCGCCATAATATAATTAGCCATAATACATATGCATGTTATATATCTCTTTTAATGAGTATGTTATATATATGTTTACAGGAGTGGACACTAATCTAGTTTTTCACAACACGAAGCACAAGGGACAGCGTAAAGGACGGCGGGTTGCAGCGATACCACAGGTAGGCTGTTACCCCTTCGAATGTAGACGTGAATCTTCTGACATACTTATATTTAAACCAAAAAAGTGTAAGAGTAGATTATGTCTGGTTACGATGACAACATTTTCGATAGTTGAAGTTGTTGGAACCCACTGAATTATATTACCTGTACATGTCGTCAAACGCCGTCCCAAATGTAGTCTTCTTAATCAGGCACTCACGGAGACATCCTTCTCGCATTTCGCTGCACTACACATCTTTCTTGAAAGCCATTCGGTAAAAAGTCTAGGTATGAGAACCGGGACACACCTCAGAATTGTTTATGGCCATCTCGGACCATGCCGCGGCTAGCAAGTTATCATGATTAATCATGATTCTCAAACAGTACAACCCTTCCATACCCTTCCAACATGCTTTGTTCATTTGCTGGTAACAATCTTCAGTTTCGATGTTTGAGTGCTCCTTTGTAACAGTGGCACATTTCAACTGTTCTACACAATGTACGCAGTGAGAAAGATTATGTGACGTGAGAGAGTGTCGTGTGTTGCAGCGCTCCCTGGTGAGTGTGGCGCGGTCGGCGGAGCTCGTCCTCCTGCAGTACCCCACCCTGCTGGAAGTGTGGAGGCTCGGCGCCACCAAGAAGACTTCAGGTCTGGCAATCCAGTGGCAATAAAGCTGCCAATCTCGTCAAAATTGATTGCTTTGCTACTGGTAGTAAAATAGTAATAAGAAATTGCTCCGGTTTAAGACTTTTCCATGTAAAGTTTGAAGAAAAGCCTTATCTGAATTTGATCTTGTATGTTGTTAGATAGCCAAGTGTAGTTACAAGAGCATATTGAAGTGGATTCCGTTCATCTGTCAATTCATTCTCCCTGAAATCATTTCTCGTGCACAACATGAAAACCATAAAGCCTAGCTCAGTGAAACTTGTTAATTTGATCAGTCATCATCAGAGTTTAAACCTTCTTGGTTTTTATTTGAAATTTTCCATGAAAACACAAATCTGAATTTATATGCGGAGCAGCAGTGTAAAAACAATAAGTCTTAACTAAATAAATAGAGGATATTTTACATTTCTTGTCGAATACCATGTATATCTCATTGAGTAAAGTAGAAATGTGTATTTTCATGAGTGGCCCAACCACAAGTGTAAATATATTATTTCTATTTTACGAGATGAGATATGTATGATATTAAACGAGAAATGTCAAATGTTCTATTTATTATATTTAACAAATTATGCACAGTTTGTAAATGATGTTCTTTTTATGAATGGAGCATCCATGGTCACAAATATTCAAAAGTCCAAAAGACACAGAGACATTTTCGCTCCAATATGTTTCATTGGGATGATCAGGGAGTACATGTATCTATATATATAAATGTACCATTTGGGGTTCAATCGTTTCTGGGATCCTTTTGGGGAAAATATCTTTGTAGAGTTATGCCACAGATGTATGTTTGTACCTATAGATCGTCATGGAGAGATCCTTCAGTTGGACACAAAGCCGGTGAAGATAGTTCAGCTGCGAGCAAGGGTTGGAGACTGTATTGTGTGCAGCGCTATATCAGCTGATGGGTCACTCATAGCATACTCGGACGAGCGAACCGTTCGTCTCTACAATCTGTCAGTGGTGAGTTGTCTGTATTGTGTGCAGCGCTATATCAGCTGATGGGTCACTCATAGCTTACTCGGACGAGCGAACCGTTCGTCTCTACAATCTGTCAGTGGTGAGTTGTCTGTATTGTGTGCAGCGCTATATCAGCTGATGGGTCACTCATAGCCTACTCGGATGAGCGAACCGTTCGTCTCTACAATCTGTCAGTGGTGAGTTGTCTGTATTGTGTGCAGCGCTATATCAGCTGATGGGTCACTCATAGCTTACTCGGATGAGCGAACCGTTCGTATCTACAATCTGTCAGTGGTGAGTTGTCTGTATTGTGTGCAGCGCTATATCAGCTGATGGGTCACTCATAGCCTACTCGGATGAGCGAACCGTTCGTATCTACAATCTCTCAGTGGTGAGTTGTCTGTATTGTGTGCAGCGCTATATCAGCTGACGGGTCTGGTGCTATTATTTCTACTAGAATGGATAATGAATTGAAATTGTAAAAAATCATTGGAATGCAACCATCCTAACGATTTACAATTTTATTTAACTTAAGTCACATACAACTTTTTAATTGGTATTTGAAGTATTTTTATTTAATTCAAACATCAATGATACTCTCTGTTATATGTCAAACTGACAAAAATAACCCTCATAATTACTTTTGTGATTGGGAGTTTTAAACAAGAAATAATTTGGTTCCAGCAAGACCTCGAGACACTACAGCCAGTGGTATCACTGACACGCGTCAAGCTTGTGGATGAGGAGGTTGTCTCCGCCCACTTGATGACCTTCACCTCAACTAACCAGTTGGTCACTGCGACCTCCACAGCTGCTGTTCAGGTCATAGAGGTCAAGGACACAGAGGTGAAGGTCAGTCACACCTTCCCACCTCAGAAAGGTGAGTTCAGTTTGTGTGGAAGTTATTATGGTATATAGAAATAATTAAACATTATTACCGGTAGACAAGTTCCACACAAGTCCAGTAACACCCATTGTTCATGAGTTGAAGATGATGCTTGTGAGTTTCAAGAGAATTCATAACCACACTAATTATGCAAGCTCTCTTCCTGCAACAATACTAGCAGCTGTGATGGAAAGAAGTTGTCTTCAACGCAGTGTCATCAGCTAAATCACCTTAAGCTGTCAAAATAAAGACCTTTTTACTCATTGATCCAAAATCAAACTTCAGAATTTTAATTTATCTTGAAACAACATCTCTCCTCTTGAAACTATGTTCTAACTTCTAATTTTCCAACTAATTACTGACGTGTGTTGTGAACCCAGATGTGGAGGCCATCCACCTACTGTGTGTGTCGGGTACAGGAGAGTATGTGGCTGTAGCAGACCACAGCAGAAGGATCAGGGTCTACAACATCCTCACTAAACAGGTACGTTACTCCGCGGTGAGGTACGTTACTCCGCAGTGAGGTACGTTAATCGATGGTTAGGTTAGTAACTTGGCGGTTAGGTTAGTTGCTTGGCAAGGTATGTTACTCTACGGCAAGGTATGTTACTCGCGGCATGGTATGTTACTTCGCGGCAAGGTATGTTACTCCGCGGGAATGTAACTCTGCGGGTAGGTGTGTTACTCTGCGGGTAGGTATGTTACTCCTCGGTTAGGTGTGTTACTCCGCGGTTAGGTATGTTACTCCGCGGCAAGGTATGTTACTCCGTGGGTAGGTAGGTTACTCCGCGGCAAGGTATGTTACTTCGTGGGTAGGTTAGTTACTCCGCGGCAAGGTATGTTACTCCGTGAGTAGGTAAGTTACTCCGTGGCAAGGTATAATACTCTGCAGTTAGGTATGTTACTCCGTGGGTAGGTATGTTACTCCGTGGCTAGGCATGTGCTCAACGGCTAGGTATGTTACTCCGCGGTTAGGTATGTTACTCTGTGGCAAGGTATGTTACTCCTCGGTTAGGTATCTTACTCCGCGGCTAGGTATCTTACTCCGCGGCTAGGTGTGTTACTCTACGGCAAAGTATGTTACTCCGCAGCAAGGTATGTTAGATCGCGGCAAGGTATGTTACTCTGCGGCAAGGTATGTTACTCTGCGGATAGGTTAGTTACTCCGCGGCAAGGTATGTTACTCCATGGCAAGGTATGTTACTCTGCGGCTAGGTATGTTACTCCGTGGCTAGGCATGTTACTCAACGGCTAGGTATGTTACTGTGCGGTTAGGTATGTTACTCTGTGGCAAGGTATGTTACTCCGTGGCAAGGTATGTTACTCCGTGGCAAGGTATGTTACTCCTCGGTTAGGTATCTCACTCCGCGGCTAGGTATCTTACTCCGCGGCTAGGTGTGGTACTCTACGGCAAAGTATGTTACTCCGCAGCAAGGTATGTTACTCTACGGCAATGTATGTTACTCCGCGGCTAGGTATGTTACTCCGTGGTTAGGTATCTTACTCCTTGGCAAGGTATGTTACTCCGCGGCTAGGCATGTTACTCTGCGGTTAGGTATGTTACTCCGCGGTTAGGTTAGTTACTCCGTGGCAAGGTATGTTACTTCACGGCAAGGTATGTTACTCCATGGCAAGGTATGTAACATTGCGGGTAGGTATGTTACTCCGCGGCTTGGCATGTTACTCAACGGTTAGGTATGTTACTCTGCGGCTAGGCATGTTACTCAACGGTTAGGTATGTTACTCAACGGTTAGGTATGTTACTCCGCGGCTAGGCATGTTACTCAACGGTTAGGTATGTTACTCCGCGGCAAGGTATGTTACTCCGCGGCAAGGTATGTTAAACTGCTGTTAGGTATGTAACTCCGCGGCTAGGCATGTTACTCAACGGTTAGGTATGTTACTCGGCAGCAAGGTATGTTACTCCGCGGCAAGTTATGTTACACTGCTGTTAGGTATGTTACTCCGCGGCTAGGCATGTTACTCAACGGTTAGGTATGTTACTCCGCGGCAAGGTATGTTACTCCTTGGCAAGGTATGTTACTCCATGGCAAGGTATGTTACTCCGCGGTAAGGTATGTTACTCAATGGCAAGGTATGTTACTCAACGGTTAGGTATGTTACTCCGCAGCAAGGTATGTTACTCTGTGGCAAGGTATGTTACTCCATGGCAAGGTATGTTACTCCGTGGTTAGGTATGTTACTCCGCGGCTAGGTATCTTACTCCGCGGCTAGGTATGTTACTCCATGGCAAGGTATGATACTCCGCGGTTAGGTATGTTACTCCGTGGCAAGGTATGTTACTCCGTGGGTAGGTGTGTTACTCCTTGGCTAGGTATGTTACTCTTCGGCAAGGTATGTTACTCTGCGGCTAGGTATGTTACTCTTCGGCAAGGTATGTTACTCCGCAGCAAGGTATGTTACTTCGCGGCAAGGCATGTTACTCCTTACTCGCGGCATGGTATGTTACTTCGCGGCAAGGTATGTTTCTCCGCGGCAAGGTATGTTTCTCCGCGGGAATGTAAATCTGCGGGTAGGTTTGTTACTCTGCGGGTAGGTGTGTTACTCTGCGGGTAGGTTAGTTACTCTGCGGGTTGGTATGTTACTTTGCGGGTAGTTTAGTTACTCTGCGGGTTGGTATGTTACTCTGCGGGTAGGTTAGTTACTCTGCGGGTTGGTATGTTACTCTGCGGGTAGGTTAATTACTCTGCGGGTTGGTATGTTACTCTGCGGGTAGGTTAGTTACTCTGCGGGTTGGTATGTTACTCTGCGGGTAGGTATGTTACTCTGCGGGTTGGTATGTTACTCTGCTGGTAGGTTAGTTACTCTGCGGGTTGGTATGTTACTCTGCGGGTAGGTTAGTTACTCTGCGGGTAGGTTAGTTACTCTGCGGGGTTGGTATGTTACTCTGCGGGTTGGTATGTTACTCTGCGGGTAGGTTAGTTACTCTGCGGGTAGGTTAGTTACTCTGCGGGTAGGTTAGTTACTCTGCGGGTAGGTTAGTTACTCTGCGGGTTGGTATGTTACTCTGCGGGTTGGTATGTTACTCTGCGGGTAGGTTAGTTACTCTGCGGGTAGGTTAGTTACTCTGCGGGTTGGTGTGTTACTCTGCGGGTTGGTATGTTACTCTGCGGGTAGGTTAGTTACTCTGCGGGTTGGTATGTTACTCTGCGGGTTGGTATGTTACTCTGCGGGTTGGTATGTTACTCTGCGGGTTGGTGTGTTACTCTGCGGGTAGGTTAGTTACTCTGCGGGTTGGTATGTTACTCTGCGGGTTGGTATGTTACTCTGCGGGTTGGTATGTTACTCTGCGGGTTGGTGTGTTACTCTGCGGGTTGGTATGTTACTCTGCGGGTTGGTGTGTTACTCTGCGGGTTGGTATGTTACTCTGCGGGTAGGTTAGTTACTCTGCGGGTTGGTATGTTACTCTGCGGGTTGGTATGTTACTCTGCGGGTAGGTATGTTACTCTGCGGGTTGATATGTTACTCTGCGGGTAGGTTAGTTACTCCGCTGCAAGGTATGTTACTCGCAAAGTATGTTACTCGCAAGGTATGAAAGAAAACCCTCAGCAGGAGGAAATTTCTAATTTCTCAGAGGCCGAAGTCTTTCTTTTGCAAAAAACAACGAGGGGGACGTTTTGATATAGCGTATGAACTCGACCTTTGCTATAATTGTCCCCCGCCCGAAAGCAGGGAACGGGAGATATAGTATTCAGCTCCGTACGTCCATATGTACGTACTCCGTCCGTCCCGCTAGAGTCTTCAAATTTGGTACCAGTCTTCATTAGGAGATTACGCCTACACCAGTCGATTTGCATGACATGATTTTCATGGTCACAACGAAATTTTCATTATTGTCAAATGTTGTTAGCATGATATATCATGAATTGCTGCACCTTGACATTAGCTGTGTGTCCATCCTTTTAGCTCATATCTTAAGTGTGGCGGGGGACATGGTCATGTTTGTGACAATTAATTGTTCAGATGTTATTGTCCCTCGTCGCCGCGAACGCAGAGCGGGGGATATAGTATTCGGCTCAGTACGTCCGTCCCGTTTCTTGTTACCATAATATTTTATGAACTGCTGCACCTAGAGTCTTCAAATTTGGTACAAGTATTCATTAGGGAATACCCATACACCAATCGAAATGTTCTTAGCCTGATATGATAACAATTGAATCAAACATGTAATGGTCATTACTCGGTACAAGCTGTGTGTCCATCCTTTTAGCTCATTTCTTTATTGCGGCGGGGGACATGGTCACGTTTGTGACAATTACTTGTTTAAAATTTTAAATTCTTCACATATTCAATGGTATTTACTACCATTGGGATAGCTTGTCGTGCAAATAGAGCACAACTGTGATTTGCATGTACTACACGCCAGCTACGCATGCCGTGCATGGGAGTTACACGTGCTACATGTCTCATGTATAGCACAAGGTTCAAACTGATAAACAATTACCTTTGGTATTGTGATCCTTTGTAGTTCAGTTGATACGAGCGTTGGTAAGCAAGCAAAGGGTCCAGAGATCGAAACCAGGCATGATCACTACAAATTGGGAGTTTTGAAGTAGTGATATTTTGAAATATTAAAAATAAGGAGAAAGATTTCATATAATTATAAGTCTTTAAAAAAACATTCAAATTTAATTGCCATTCAAAACACATTAGCAGTGGGCATTCCTACAGAAATCCCAGGGCTTTTCTCAGGAATTCCTGGGGGTTTCCTAAAGAATGCCCTGTGAACTACTGATAGAGGTTTAGCCTGTAAAAGACCCCGGGGAGACAAGAGAGTGACATCACTAGAGGTTTATAAGGAAGTAACCTATGTGGTGGTGGTGTGCCTTTTAGAGTATCTAACCTCAGACTGTGTGAGCTGTGTTCACTTGAGCCTTGTTTCTGTAACACCTAATTTGTAGAACGTGACTTCATCAACTCGTGTATGTTCTCCAGATGATTATCCTGCCTAGTGAGAAGACTCAAGCCAGCGCCATCACCTTCTCCTCCTCCTCAGCCGAGCTGTGTGTCGTCTACAGCAACCGCTCCGTCTTCGAGTACGACATCGCCAAGAGCGAGCTGACACCCTGGAGTAGAGCCAACAGTCGCCAGCTGCCCGACCAGTGGACCAATCGAAAAAGTGTTGCCTTTCAGATCTCTGTCAACCCAGACAATAGTCAGCAGTACTTTATACATGATGAGGAGGTCTTTACTATCCTGGATAAAACAAAGGTGTGTATACTTTACTGTTCTGGATAAAATGAAGGTGTGTATACTTAACTGTCCTGGATAAAACAAAGGTGTGTGTATTTTACCGTCCTGAATAATAATAATAATAATAGTGCATATTTATATTGCGCACAAATCCACGCTCGAAAGCATGCTCATGGCGCTAGAATAAAATGAAGGTGTTTATACTTTAATGTCTTGGATAAAACAAAGGTGTGTATAATTTACTGTTCTGGATAAAATGAAGGTGTGTGTATTTTACCATCCTGGATAAAATGAAGGTGTGTATATTTTACTGTTCTGGATAAAATGAAGATGTGTATACTTTACTGTCCTGGATAAAACAAAGGTGTGTATATTTTACTGTCCTGGGCCTCCTTTCACAAAGCACTAAGGCGATCCTAAGTCACTAAGGTTACCTTAGTGCAATGTTAAAGTATGGGAGTTAAGGTTAACCTTAGTAAAGGTTGCTTTGTGAAAGGAGGCCCTGGATAAAACAAAGGTGTGTATTTTTTACTATCACGGATAAAACAATGGTGAGTATACTTTACTGTCCTGGATAAAACTAAGGTGTGTATATTTTACTGTCCTGGATAAAACAAAGGTGTGTATTTTTTACTATCACGGATAAAACCATTAGCGGTGATGTATACTTTACTGTCCTGGATAAAACAATATATATATATATATTTGTTCCAAGTTTTGTTGTGGATGTGGAGTGAATCTCTCGTATAATGCTAACTTGTTTGATAACGATGTAAGAATGTACACAGAAACATTGCATTCATTGTAATAAAGAAGTTGACTATCTATAGATCTGGTGTTTCTTCATTTCTACAATACCCACCAGCCAGAGACTCAGCAGCTTTGTCTGCTTTAGAGAACTGTTCTACATGCAGTGCTACACTGAATTTCAGTGCTTTACCATCCATCGTTGACTATTTCCAGCCAATGCTTGCAGGTTTCACCACAATGCATAACCATAATGGTTTTGTAGGCTTTCTCCCTGCTAAAATACTAGCAGCTGTAATGTAAGTGAAATAATATTGAAGGCAGCGTTAAACCCCACATCACCTTACCTCGTCTCTAAAATGCCTAATAAATGCCTATATTTTCAATTATTTCTTATGTGGACTATTATTGGAACATGTGAACTAACAATAGAATCTGTGACTCTCGTTTCAGACTGACAGCTTAATTGTTCTTTTCTTTAATTACTATGCATATAATATGCAAAATAATCTGTTAACTGGACCCAATACAGGCTTAAAAGGAGTTACCTCCCTTACACTATGATTTTGAGTTTTCGGTGGTTTCACTAGTGTCAAGTCAACTCACAGGCTTTGACATTTCTATTGAAACACATCGAACTCTCACATTATTTGCCTCAGCGATCAACACAAGCAATTTAATTTTCCATTGAAAAAAATATTTAAATAATATGAATAGAAACACATACCTATGTATTAGAATTTAATATTTAATTCATGATGTATATATGTGATTCGTTTGGAGAGGAATCTGCACTACCCATAATGCATGTGACATCACAACTTGAGCATGTTCTTTCAAAATCAGGGAGTATGTTCTTGAATCAACTCCTGAGATGAGTTTTCCATTCTCTGGGTTTGATTCCAGTCCCGTCCATAAAACAAACGATACATGTAAAGATAAGTTCATTTTGAAATTGTTAACATGTTTTGATATTTTTTCTCTAAATTACCCACTTCAGTCAATGAATACGACCGTCAAGAAGCAGAAGACGACACCGGGGACAGACGCTGCCTTCACGTTCTGCTCTAAATACAAGGTCAGTTTGGTTGAAATCGAAATTTCCATGACCAGTGTCAAAATGAAGCATTGAATATTTCTTCCTTACAATGATAAAAAGGTTTAATCAACATTCTATTGTTCAGTAAGTTGTCAGCTGAACATACGTAGATTGAGTAGGAAGTGTTCAGTCTCACATCTTGCTTGTAACTGTTCAAGAGGAATTGTCCTATGCCTTTCAATGGTTTCAGTTTGTGGGGTATGTTGTGGGGTATGTTGTGGGGTATGTTGGACTCATTATTGCGTAATGTGGTTCGTTTTAAAGGGGTTTCATACAAATCTGTTATGAAACATATGCATCATAACACCCTCCGCCTCATCTATCGCCGCCACATTGAGATAATTGGGTAATTTTGTAAAGACAAATTATTATCAACCTCCACAACAAAGTTGTTGGGGGATATGGAAATGACCACCGTCTGTCTTTGTGTCCGGGTTTCGTTTCCGGACCAGAACTCGAAAACTGTAAGGCCTAGCTCAATGAATCTTGGTATGTGGGACAGACATCATGTGTAGATGTGCCTTTTGGTGTTTTAGACTTCTTTGAAATTTTATTTTTACCAGTTTCCATGGAGAGATAACTTAACATATTGTTTTTGAACTAGAACTAAAAAGTTGTAAGGCATCGCCCAGTGAACAATTATCATATGAAAGTGTAGCAGGGTACACTTTGTCAAGGAAGAACAAAGGCTGCTTGGGTTCGATTGGAGAGTTTATTCACATATCGATGATATATGGCGATACCATCGTACGGTGGTAGATAACAATAACAGTAATTATTCACCCTGAAACAATACATAAAATACATTAAGGATATATACAAATGAAACACATGGTACATCATCATACACTACATGCATATATGAGAATGAATATTTAAGTAATTGCTTCAATGCCACAGATACACTTACTTCTGTGTCATAATTGATAGCATCCTAACACAGTACAATATGTTAAGAGTATATATGAAATGCTAAGCTACAATATGGTATGAAACTGCACAACAGTTACACAATACATAAATAGAATAATACCATGCAATACCTTTAGTAAAAGATATGATGAACAATCTGTCACACACATATAAAGATAAGGACAGATGACACAAAGTATGGTTGTAATACTTATACCAAATGAAGATAATACAATATCATACAACATACCAAATATATGGTACTCAGGTGTCCACTACCATGAGTGCATATGACGTCACGTCGTCACATCATGACATGATCCTAAAAATGGTTAATTAGATGACATAAGTAATGCACCTAGATATACATACATGCAAACATGAGTCAATGTCTACAGTAAATGGTATAAACTATTGAATATAGATGTTCTGACACCATATTAAATATACATGAATAAAATACAAATAACGCTGCACATGTTTAGCATGAGCCCAAATATACACACAACATAGTTATAAACTATGCTTAAGCATAAAAGCATACCGGTATGTTGTACACAAGTGATAATGATACAATTGAATATGCACTAAGCGCACATATCAATCATAATGTATAATACATTATACATTATAGAATACATAATTACATATACTATACTTATAAGCATATGTCTAGATATACTGGAGATATACTTATGTATAGGAAAATATACAACACATTCTTATATATACTATAAGATGATTATGATAACCCATGCTTTTGTACACATAGTACTTGTGCCTAATAGATAATAGTTAAAAGGGTAAAATAGAATATATACATAATATAACCAAATGGTTATTTATAACTAGTATGCTATTTAGTTGATATGATATACCATTTAGCACACAAAGTTCATACACATTGATACAGATCATATACCTGATCTGTACATATGATACATATGACACAACCATTACATGTGCCGGATATTGTACATACACACTCTTACCTGTAGCATGTAGCACTAAAACCATAACACATTCAAACATCATACACACAATCCTAACCATTGATATAACAATATTAAAACCCTATTTAGATAACTGAATAGACTTAGAAGTATATAAACTAACCTGTGATGTATGGAAGATAGAGTTGTAGATGTGAGAAACTGTCCAGTGAAAGTGCTGGTCCAACTTCTTGTGTGTCACATCAGTGAAAATATTGCAGTGCAATTAACGATTGGTGTTGGTTAACTTTATAAACTTTCAAAGCATGCAATGTAAGAAGTGCGCTTACCTAACCATAGATAGAACAAAGGAAGGAGAGCTGAGATGGTGTACTGAGAAAGCAGTCACACCAGAGAACAAAAGAGTAGAAGCTAACAGATTGATTGAATGCTTGTAGATTTCACAGGCCATGAACATTGTAACTATATAGCTACAATAAGATACACTGAAATAAAATGATGCATTAGAACACAGATATATACAATTAAAACATACAATATTAAAATATACACTCTGCCACACACTTCCCCCTCCATCAAATGACGTCCTCGTCATGTGTGTTTCCCAGTTATGATGTCTACAAGAGCATCCGTAGCCTTGGTTCCAGTAGCAGCAAAGACTCCCTTTGCTAGAAGTGTTCCAAGATACTCTGCTCTTTCTTTCCAGTCTGATTCAGCTGGCGCTGCCATGACGTAATCCCCTGTTCTCTGCCAATGTGGTCTGTTTCTTTCTCGTGCAGATCTTCTGGGCTCAGGAACTAACGCTTCCCCTCCAATAGCTCCTCTTGGCTGTGGGATAGCAGGCTGTTCCTGTGACTCTTCCTCATCTGCTGCTTCAGATGATGTTGCTACATCCTGTCCTTGCTCCTGGTCAGTGACTTCAGCTCCATCATCCTCATGATTAACAGTACCTTCCGTGGCAGCTTCTGTTGCATCCTCTTCCAGAGCGGCATCCGTAACAACTTCAACCTCTTCTTCCTCAGTTGGCCCGTCAGATGATGTCTCATCTGACACTGAAGGTCCTGGAAGTACAACAGGGATCAACTCCTCCTCCTCAAGGTTCTCGCTGACAGTGTCCTCCAATTCATCCTTGGCTGATGATCCAGGGGTTGTTGGCTTCACTGTAGCTCTCTGTTTCCTTGGGTGTGGATTTGGTTCTGGCACATCGGGGGAAGACAGATATCCAATAGGAAGTAAGAGGTTCCTATGTAATGTCCTTTGATGTCCTTCACCAGTTTCTTTTCCTACAATGTAGACAGGGATGAGTGGATCAGGTTGCTTGAGAACGATGTATGGGTCTTCTTCCCACTTGTCCGCGATCTTATGTTTCCCATCGAAAGCAACGATCTTCACCAGCACTCTATCGCCTATCTCTATTCCGGCAGCTCGAGCTTTTGTGTCGTAATTCTTCTTTTGTCTTCCTTGCGACTTCTTGACATTCTCTGTAGCAAGTTCGTAAGCCTGTCGTAGTCTTTCTCGAAGTGCTTTGGTGTACTGAGATAGCGTCTTTGACTTTCCTGGCTCTATGTCTAGTCCAAACGCTAAGTCCACAGGTAGCCTTGGCTGTCTGCCGTACATCAAAAAGAAAGGAGAATATCCAGTTGTCTCGTGCCTTGTCGAATTGTAAGCATGAACAAGTGGTCCAACATGGGTCTTCCAATCTCTTTTCTTTTCTGTGTCAAGCGTTCCTAGCATGTTCAACAAGGTGCGGTTGAATCTCTCAGTCATGCCATTGCCCATGGGATGATATGGTGTGGTTCTTGATTTTGACATTCCTGTGAGATTACAAAGCTCTTTCATAAGTTTCCCTTCGAAATTCGCTCCTTGATCTGAATGGATGCGCTTGGGCAAACCATAGTGCACGACGAAATTCCTAAAGAATACCTCCGCTGTGGTCTTGGCTGTCATGTTAGTAGTGGGATAAGCCTGGGCATATCTAGTGAAATGGTCTGTCACTACTAGAATGTGCTGCTGTCCTCCTTTAGATGGCTCTAGGGTCAAGAAATCCATGCAAACGAGTTCCAAAGGCTGAGTGGTAGTAATGTTGACCAATGGAGCTTTGACAGATGTTGAGGCTTTCCTTCTTAGGCATCTTCCACACGTTTGCACATGGCGTTCAATGTCCTTCGTCATTCCAGGCCAAAAGAATCTCTCTCGAATCAGGGAATGTGTTCTGTCTCGTCCTGGATGTCCGACCTGGTCATGAAGACAACGTAAAACTGATTGGCGACATCTAGTTGGCAGTACAAGCTGTTCGAATCTCTCACCATTTGCTGTTGTTATCCGATAGAGAACACCTCTTTGCAGCTTGAAATTATTAAAATGCTTGAAGAGACTTGTCATCTCAGGATCTGTGTTGACTGTGTTATACTTCGGTCGTGTTCCATTTCTGAGGTGTGCCATGATAACATCCAAAGCTGGATCCTTTGCTTGTGCTCTCCTCCAGTCTCGAGCATTAACTTCACATGTCTCTTCTGTGATTGTTGGTGTTTCCTCTATGATCTCTGTTGCTGATGATACACTTTCCACTAGACTTGGAACTGATACCATGTTGCAGATGGCTGCTAATGACTCTGCTGAGATATGACTTTCAGTACAATCCTCCGTTGGTAGTCTTGAGAGTGTGTCAGCATCTGTATTTGCTTTTCCTGGTCTGTATGAGATGGTAAAATCATATGCTGATAGAGCTGCAAGCCATCTATGTCCTGTGGCATCTAACTTGGCGCTTGTAAGAACATAGGTCAACGGGTTGTTATCCGTGAGTACTGTGAAGCGATGTCCATACAAATAATCATGGAATTTCTCCGTGACGGCCCATTTCAAACACAGAAATTCGAGCTTGTGTGCTGAATAGTTGCGTTCCGACTTGTTGAGTCCTCTGCTGGCATATGCAATGACTTGTGGTACTCCTTCCTGTTGTTGATACAGAACTGCTCCCAAGCCATGTGAGCTGGCATCTGTGTGCAACTCAAAAGGTTGATCGAAGTCGACATATCCAAGCACTGGTGGTTCAGTAAGGTGTTTCTTCAGTTCTTGAAAGGCAGCTTCTTGTGAGGGTCCCCATTTCCATTCAACTTTAGCCTGTTTATTTCTTGTCCTTTTGTTGGTCTTTGGCATTAACTCACTGAGTGGTTTGGCAATCTTAGAAAAGTTCCTCACGAATTTCCGATAATATCCGGCAAATCCCAAGAATCTCCTGACATCCTCTGGTGTCGTAGGAGTAGGCCAATCAGATATCTTTTCCACCTTCTCAGGGTCAGCTTCAATTCCACTTTCCGATACGATATATCCAATGTACCTGACCTTATTCTTGAAGAACTTGCATTTCTTTGGAGCTAATTTCAATCCACATTCCTGTAAGCGTTGAAATACACGTTCGAGGCGCTCAAGATGCTCTTCAAAGGTTCTGGAGAAAATAATGAGGTCATCGAGGTAGATAAGACATATCTTGAGATTTAATTCTGACAAGCACTGTTCCATCAATCTCTGGTATGTGGCGGGAGCGTTGCATAGTCCAAAAGGCATTCTGTTAAACTCGTAAAATCCTAATGGCCCGACTGTGAATGCTGTTCGTTCCTTGTGTTCTTCTAGGAGTTCCACCTGGTGGTAGCCAGACTTCATGTCAAGAACTGAGAAGTACTTCATTCCTCCAAGGCAGTCAAGTAACTCATCAATTCTTGGCAGAGCATAATTATCCTTCAGAGATTGTTTGTTGAGCTGTCTAAAATCAACACACATCCTAAGTTTACCATCCTTCTTGCGAACTAGTACCACGTTGGATGACCAAGGGCTGTGGGAAGGTCTGATAATACCGGCTGATAGAAGCTGTTGCAGATGACTGTGGACCTCATCAAACATCCCTGGTGGAATGCGGCGGTGGCGTTGCTTAAAAGGAATGTCGTCAATGAGATCTATCCTATGTCTGACTAGATTGCTGTGTCCCAAGTCGTTATCTCCCTTTGAAAAGATGCCCTTGTACCTGAGGATGAGTTCAATTCCTTGATCAAGTTCAGTCTGAGTAACATTCTCTTGTCTGACATCAACTTGTTCCAGAAGAGTCCTTTCATCTTCAGCTTGATGTGGTATATTTCCTTCAAGTAGTACAGGTTGGAGTTCACATAGGACAGCTTTGGGTTTCACCACGATGGCCTGAGTTGTGACATTAGAAAGGTGAACATCCACTTGTCCAGGATTCTCCCAATCGTAGTCCATGAGTGTTGGAGCAACATCTATATCTGTGTGGATGGTTGCACTGTTTGAAGGCTGTAATAAGGCACACACTTTCGGATAGTTGATTGGCTGTATCACTTGTCCTCGGATTATGACTTGACTGTTGGCCGGGATGATGATATTACAAGTTTCATGACACTTCACAAGTCCTATCTTTCCTCCATTCCGTTGTAGCTCCTTCTCCCTGATGGTCATTGTCCTGAATGCTAGATACCAAGGTGTAAACAATGATGCCTTCTGGAGAAACTTGACACCATGAGTTGCTCTGCATCCAGTGATCAAATGCTCCAAGATGTTAGTTCCAATGAGGGCTGGCACTCTTGAGTTGTATTTGGTATCAGATGATATGAGAAACATACATGAGATAGGCTGTGCTCGTGATATTCCAGATGATTCCAAGTTGACAACAACATATCCTGAATATGGTAATGATTCTCCTCCAGCGCACTCTATATTCAGCATGTTTTCCAGCGGTTCAATGGGAAGGTGAGAGAGGTGAGTGTCATAAAAGGACTGTGCAAGTACTGATACAGTGGCTCCTGTGTCCAGTAAAGCTGTGGTGGTGACTCCTTCTATACAAACAGTAACTTCGTTCGAAGATCCCAAAAGTCCATCTGGCACTCTGTTTCTTCTCGTCGTGGGGCGCTCAAACAAACCTATAGGCGGCCCCTGCCCATAGGCCTGTGCCAGTTTAAAGCTTGTCCACGTCGGGTGTGATCCAACCTAATGGTACACGAGTATTGCATGTGGCCCATCTGTCCACATCGCCAACATGTAGGTCCTGGTTCTGGCTCTTGACCTCTGTAGTCCTGTGAAGGTCTCTGTTCTTGACGGTAATAGGGTTGACCTTGAACTTGTCTTTGACCTAGTATCTGTCTTGGTCCTTGAGCTTGAGGTACCGAGTTAGCCTGTGTGGTTCCTTGACTAACTATTGGTCCTGTCGCTGATGCTTTCATGTTGGTAATCTCTGTAGTGAGCTTGTTCAGCATACCCATTACCTCAGACATTTCTTTTCTCCACTCTTGCTCTTCCGGAATAATCTCCTTTGTGATAGTCTTGGCTGGAATATGAACTTGATCTGTCTGGTCATTCTCTAACTCTTTGAGGGCTTCCATGAGGCTGTCAAAATCATGATTGGCATCAAACTTGTGTCCAGAGATACTCTTCAGTGCTGGCTTGAGTCCCGACCACAACATGCTCCTCAGCATTTCCTCTCTGTCATAGTGAAGATGTGGGCTATCCTGGATGGCGTGAGACAACAACTCCTCGAGTCTGCATCCCCATTGCGAGACGTCCTCATTATCCTCCTGCTTGGCACTATAGAAGTGAGCCATCCTTGATTCTCTTCGCTCTGAAGACCCAAACACTATCCTCATCTTCTTTAACAGGGTATTGAAGTCACTTCCTGGTCTCATATTCACAGCGATCTTGGCCGCTCCGCCCCTGAGGGAGTTCCTGACGGCGTGCTCCTTTGTCTCCTGGATATAGGCATGAGAGTCCAAGAGATTATCCACATGGTACCGCCACACATCGTAAGGAGTATCCTTTCCACTTCTGTCTCCACTAAAAGGTGGTATCCTTGGAGCTTGATGACATACCAAAGGCGTGGGTATAGAATCCTCATTCTCCTTTGGGCTTGTCAAATCAATGCTAGAATTCGGTGAAGGCGATGATACCGACTGGCAGGATAATCCATGAAGCCATTCCTCAAATTCCTCAGGAGTGTTAGCTCTTGGTCTGTCCTTCTGGCGTCTGAACACCTCCAACATATTCCTGACCTCCTCGTTCGTGAAATACATGGTTATGTGTGGGTATCCAGGGAGTCAAACACAAGTATGACGCTTTCCACTTACAGGCGAAAGTCAAACACACAAGGTGTCACACAGTAACTATCCCATGGTACATATCCAAATGAGTAAGATAGTCTCCCATGAAATAAGGTATCCCAAAAGTGAATTACACTATCACACATTAGGTGTCACATGGTATCCAATAGGGTATCCAGGTAATGGAAACTCACATATATCACATATATATCCTGATTCACACAAACACAAATCACACTGAGCACTGAATTTGTAATCCAATTCCTGAGAGGGAATAGCGTCTCTCTAACGTATGAATCCGGAGAGGGATATGCGACTCTCTTAGGGTTTGATTAACACATAGTTTTGCTAACTGAAATAAACATCACATTAGATTACATAACCTGAAAGAAAAGGTATGATTACGTTATGAATACATTTACAATACTATTAAACTACCCTGAAATAGAAACCATTATTAGATACATTATATATGAAACAAAATGTAATGTGTATGGCAGAGAACTAAACAAGTCAAAATGCTGAAAAGAAAACTGGATTAAATTTCACATGATATTACATTAATACAAAAATAATATTTGAAAATATAGCATGAAAGGCATAGAATAGGAAGATGAAATGAGAATTAAATGTTAAGGCATGTTAGAGATACATATTTATGGTGACATGGTGCAAATATATTGTGATTAACAATTGAAAATGTGGCAATGTGCAACTACGTCTGTGTCCGTCAAAGAGTAGAGACAAAGAACAGAATGTGTACCTAATACCTACATGATATGGAATGATTAATTATTTAGCTATAATTATTTAATTCACACCCAAACATTCAACCCTCACACACAACTCACAGCTACATACTTAAGCTACAGGCATTTGAAATAACTATATACTTACACTAAAGATATACTCTTGATTAATAACTATCACCAATAGACTATAAAGAATACTAAGGCATGTTGCTAACTTAACTAACTAAACTAACCTAATATTAAATTAATGATGAGTGATTGCAACTTAACTAATATTAGTGATTTCTTAAGATAAACTAAACTAAAGCCGGCAACTAACTAACTAACAGTAAACCATGGTTAACTAAATGAGCTCAGATGTAAAACAAACTAATATGGGTACTCAACAGTCACAGGTCACATTGAGATAATTGGGTAATTTTGTAAAGACAAATTATTATCAACCTCCACAACAAAGTTGTTGGGGGATATGGAAATGACCACCGTCTGTCTTTGTGTCCGGGTTTCGTTTCCGGACCAGAACTCGAAAACTGTAAGGCCTAGCTCAATGAATCTTGGTATGTGGGACAGACATCATGTGTAGAGGTGCCTTTTGGTGTTTTAGACTTCTTTGAAATTTTATTTTTACCAGTTTCCATGGAGAGATAACTTAACATACTGTTTTTGAACTAGAACTAAAAAGTTGTAAGGCATCGCCCAGTGAACAATTATCATATGAAAGTGTAGCAGGGTACACTTTGTCAAGGAAGAACAAAGGCTGCTTGGGTTCGATTGGAGAGTTTATTCACATATCGATGATATATGGCGATACCATCGTACGGTGGTAGATAACAATAACAGTAATTATTCACCCTGAAACAATACATAAAATACATTAAGGATATATACAAATGAAACACATGGTACATCATCATACATTACATGCATATATGAGAATGAATATTTAAGTAATTGCTTCAGTGCCACAGATACACTTACTTCTGTGTCATAATTGATAGCATCCTAACACAGTACAATATGTTAAGAGTATATATGAAATGCTAAGCTACAATATGGTATGAAACTGCACAACAGTTACACAATACATAAATAGAATAATACCATGCAATACCTTTAGTAAAAGATATGATGAACAATCTGTCACACACATATAAAGATAAGGACAGATGACACAAAGTATGGTTGTAATACTTATACCAAATGAAGATAATACAATATCATACAACATACCAAATATATGGTACTCAGGTGTCCACTACCATGAGTGCATATGACGTCACGTCGTCACATCATGACATGATCCTAAAAATGGTTAATTAGATGACATAAGTAATGCACCTAGATATACATACATGCAAACATGAGTCAATGTCTACAGTAAATGGTATAAACTATTGAATATAGATGTTCTGACACCATATTAAATATACATGAATAAAATACAAATAACGCTGCACATGTTTAGCATGAGCCCAAATATACACACAACATAGTTATAAACTATGCTTAAGCATAAAAGCATACCGGTATGTTGTACACAAGTGATAATGATACAATTGAATATGCACTAAGCGCACATATCAATCATAATGTATAATACATTATACATTATAGAATACATAATTACATATACTATACTTATAAGCATATGTCTAGATATACTGGAGATATACTTATGTATAGGAAAATATACAACACATTCTTATATATACTATAAGATGATTATGATAACCCATGCTTTTGTACACATAGTACTTGTGCCTAATAGATAATAGTTAAAAGGGTAAAATAGAATATATACATAATATAACCAAATGGTTATTTATAACTAGTATGCTATTTAGTTGATATGATATACCATTTAGCACACAAAGTTCATACACATTGATACAGATCATATACCTGATCTGTACATATGATACATATGACACAACCATTACATGTGCCGGATATTGTACATACACACTCTTACCTGTAGCATGTAGCACTAAAACCATAACACATTCAAACATCATACACACAATCCTAACCATTGATATAACAATATTAAAACCCTATTTAGATAACTGAATAGACTTAGAAGTATATAAACTAACCTGTGATGTATGGAAGATAGAGTTGTAGATGTGAGAAACTGTCCAGTGAAAGTGCTGGTCCAACTTCTTGTGTGTCACATCAGTGAAAATATTGCAGTGCAATTAACGATTGGTGTTGGTTAACTTTATAAACTTTCAAAGCATGCAATGTAAGAAGTGCGCTTACCTAACCATAGATAGAACAAAGGAAGGAGAGCTGAGATGGTGTACTGAGAAAGCAGTCACACCAGAGAACAAAAGAGTAGAAGCTAACAGATTGATTGAATGCTTGTAGATTTCACAGGCCATGAACATTGTAACTATATAGCTACAATAAGATACACTGAAATAAAATGATGCATTAGAACACAGATATATACAATTAAAACATACAATATTAAAATATACACTCTGCCACACACTTCCCCCTCCATCAAATGACGTCCTCGTCATGTGTGTTTCCCAGTTATGATGTCTACAAGAGCATCCGTAGCCTTGGTTCCAGTAGCAGCAAAGACTCCCTTTGCTAGAAGTGTTCCAAGATACTCTGCTCTTTCTTTCCAGTCTGATTCAGCTGGCGCTGCCATGACGTAATCCCCTGTTCTCTGCCAATGTGGTCTGTTTCTTTCTCGTGCAGATCTTCTGGGCTCAGGAACTAACGCTTCCCCTCCAATAGCTCCTCTTGGCTGTGGGATAGCAGGCTGTTCCTGTGACTCTTCCTCATCTGCTGCTTCAGATGATGTTGCTACATCCTGTCCTTGCTCCTGGTCAGTGACTTCAGCTCCATCATCCTCATGATTAACAGTACCTTCCGTGGCAGCTTCTGTTGCATCCTCTTCCAGAGCGGCATCCGTAACAACTTCAACCTCTTCTTCCTCAGTTGGCCCGTCAGATGATGTCTCATCTGACACTGAAGGTCCTGGAAGTACAACAGGGATCAACTCCTCCTCCTCAAGGTTCTCGCTGACAGTGTCCTCCAATTCATCCTTGGCTGATGATCCAGGGGTTGTTGGCTTCACTGTAGCTCTCTGTTTCCTTGGGTGTGGATTTGGTTCTGGCACATCGGGGGAAGACAGATATCCAATAGGAAGTAAGAGGTTCCTATGTAATGTCCTTTGATGTCCTTCACCAGTTTCTTTTCCTACAATGTAGACAGGGATGAGTGGATCAGGTTGCTTGAGAACGATGTATGGGTCTTCTTCCCACTTGTCCGCGATCTTATGTTTCCCATCGAAAGCAACGATCTTCACCAGCACTCTATCGCCTATCTCTATTCCGGCAGCTCGAGCTTTTGTGTCGTAATTCTTCTTTTGTCTTCCTTGCGACTTCTTGACATTCTCTGTAGCAAGTTCGTAAGCCTGTCGTAGTCTTTCTCGAAGTGCTTTGGTGTACTGAGATAGCGTCTTTGACTTTCCTGGCTCTATGTCTAGTCCAAACGCTAAGTCCACAGGTAGCCTTGGCTGTCTGCCGTACATCAAAAAGAAAGGAGAATATCCAGTTGTCTCGTGCCTTGTCGAATTGTAAGCATGAACAAGTGGTCCAACATGGGTCTTCCAATCTCTTTTCTTTTCTGTGTCAAGCGTTCCTAGCATGTTCAACAAGGTGCGGTTGAATCTCTCAGTCATGCCATTGCCCATGGGATGATATGGTGTGGTTCTTGATTTTGACATTCCTGTGAGATTACAAAGCTCTTTCATAAGTTTCCCTTCGAAATTCGCTCCTTGATCTGAATGGATGCGCTTGGGCAAACCATAGTGCACGACGAAATTCCTAAAGAATACCTCCGCTGTGGTCTTGGCTGTCATGTTAGTAGTGGGATAAGCCTGGGCATATCTAGTGAAATGGTCTGTCACTACTAGAATGTGCTGCTGTCCTCCTTTAGATGGCTCTAGGGTCAAGAAATCCATGCAAACGAGTTCCAAAGGCTGAGTGGTAGTAATGTTGACCAATGGAGCTTTGACAGATGTTGAGGCTTTCCTTCTTAGGCATCTTCCACACGTTTGCACATGGCGTTCAATGTCCTTCGTCATTCCAGGCCAAAAGAATCTCTCTCGAATCAGGGAATGTGTTCTGTCTCGTCCTGGATGTCCGACCTGGTCATGAAGACAACGTAAAACTGATTGGCGACATCTAGTTGGCAGTACAAGCTGTTCGAATCTCTCACCATTTGCTGTTGTTATCCGATAGAGAACACCTCTTTGCAGCTTGAAATTATTAAAATGCTTGAAGAGACTTGTCATCTCAGGATCTGTGTTGACTGTGTTATACTTCGGTCGTGTTCCATTTCTGAGGTGTGCCATGATAACATCCAAAGCTGGATCCTTTGCTTGTGCTCTCCTCCAGTCTCGAGCATTAACTTCACATGTCTCTTCTGTGATTGTTGGTGTTTCCTCTATGATCTCTGTTGCTGATGATACACTTTCCACTAGACTTGGAACTGATACCATGTTGCAGATGGCTGCTAATGACTCTGCTGAGATATGACTTTCAGTACAATCCTCCGTTGGTAGTCTTGAGAGTGTGTCAGCATCTGTATTTGCTTTTCCTGGTCTGTATGAGATGGTAAAATCATATGCTGATAGAGCTGCAAGCCATCTATGTCCTGTGGCATCTAACTTGGCGCTTGTAAGAACATAGGTCAACGGGTTGTTATCCGTGAGTACTGTGAAGCGATGTCCATACAAATAATCATGGAATTTCTCCGTGACGGCCCATTTCAAACACAGAAATTCGAGCTTGTGTGCTGAATAGTTGCGTTCCGACTTGTTGAGTCCTCTGCTGGCATATGCAATGACTTGTGGTACTCCTTCCTGTTGTTGATACAGAACTGCTCCCAAGCCATGTGAGCTGGCATCTGTGTGCAACTCAAAAGGTTGATCGAAGTCGACATATCCAAGCACTGGTGGTTCAGTAAGGTGTTTCTTCAGTTCTTGAAAGGCAGCTTCTTGTGAGGGTCCCCATTTCCATTCAACTTTAGCCTGTTTATTTCTTGTCCTTTTGTTGGTCTTTGGCATTAACTCACTGAGTGGTTTGGCAATCTTAGAAAAGTTCCTCACGAATTTCCGATAATATCCGGCAAATCCCAAGAATCTCCTGACATCCTCTGGTGTCGTAGGAGTAGGCCAATCAGATATCTTTTCCACCTTCTCAGGGTCAGCTTCAATTCCACTTTCCGATACGATATATCCAATGTACCTGACCTTATTCTTGAAGAACTTGCATTTCTTTGGAGCTAATTTCAATCCACATTCCTGTAAGCGTTGAAATACACGTTCGAGGCGCTCAAGATGCTCTTCAAAGGTTCTGGAGAAAATAATGAGGTCATCGAGGTAGATAAGACATATCTTGAGATTTAATTCTGACAAGCACTGTTCCATCAATCTCTGGTATGTGGCGGGAGCGTTGCATAGTCCAAAAGGCATTCTGTTAAACTCGTAAAATCCTAATGGCCCGACTGTGAATGCTGTTCGTTCCTTGTGTTCTTCTAGGAGTTCCACCTGGTGGTAGCCAGACTTCATGTCAAGAACTGAGAAGTACTTCATTCCTCCAAGGCAGTCAAGTAACTCATCAATTCTTGGCAGAGCATAATTATCCTTCAGAGATTGTTTGTTGAGCTGTCTAAAATCAACACACATCCTAAGTTTACCATCCTTCTTGCGAACTAGTACCACGTTGGATGACCAAGGGCTGTGGGAAGGTCTGATAATACCGGCTGATAGAAGCTGTTGCAGATGACTGTGGACCTCATCAAACATCCCTGGTGGAATGCGGCGGTGGCGTTGCTTAAAAGGAATGTCGTCAATGAGATCTATCCTATGTCTGACTAGATTGCTGTGTCCCAAGTCGTTATCTCCCTTTGAAAAGATGCCCTTGTACCTGAGGATGAGTTCAATTCCTTGATCAAGTTCAGTCTGAGTAACATTCTCTTGTCTGACATCAACTTGTTCCAGAAGAGTCCTTTCATCTTCAGCTTGATGTGGTATATTTCCTTCAAGTAGTACAGGTTGGAGTTCACATAGGACAGCTTTGGGTTTCACCACGATGGCCTGAGTTGTGACATTAGAAAGGTGAACATCCACTTGTCCAGGATTCTCCCAATCGTAGTCCATGAGTGTTGGAGCAACATCTATATCTGTGTGGATGGTTGCACTGTTTGAAGGCTGTAATAAGGCACACACTTTCGGATAGTTGATTGGCTGTATCACTTGTCCTCGGATTATGACTTGACTGTTGGCCGGGATGATGATATTACAAGTTTCATGACACTTCACAAGTCCTATCTTTCCTCCATTCCGTTGTAGCTCCTTCTCCCTGATGGTCATTGTCCTGAATGCTAGATACCAAGGTGTAAACAATGATGCCTTCTGGAGAAACTTGACACCATGAGTTGCTCTGCATCCAGTGATCAAATGCTCCAAGATGTTAGTTCCAATGAGGGCTGGCACTCTTGAGTTGTATTTGGTATCAGATGATATGAGAAACATACATGAGATAGGCTGTGCTCGTGATATTCCAGATGATTCCAAGTTGACAACAACATATCCTGAATATGGTAATGATTCTCCTCCAGCGCACTCTATATTCAGCATGTTTTCCAGCGGTTCAATGGGAAGGTGAGAGAGGTGAGTGTCATAAAAGGACTGTGCAAGTACTGATACAGTGGCTCCTGTGTCCAGTAAAGCTGTGGTGGTGACTCCTTCTATACAAACAGTAACTTCGTTCGAAGATCCCAAAAGTCCATCTGGCACTCTGTTTCTTCTCGTCGTGGGGCGCTCAAACAAACCTATAGGCGGCCCCTGCCCATAGGCCTGTGCCAGTTTAAAGCTTGTCCACGTCGGGTGTGATCCAACCTAATGGTACACGAGTATTGCATGTGGCCCATCTGTCCACATCGCCAACATGTAGGTCCTGGTTCTGGCTCTTGACCTCTGTAGTCCTGTGAAGGTCTCTGTTCTTGACGGTAATAGGGTTGACCTTGAACTTGTCTTTGACCTAGTATCTGTCTTGGTCCTTGAGCTTGAGGTACCGAGTTAGCCTGTGTGGTTCCTTGACTAACTATTGGTCCTGTCGCTGATGCTTTCATGTTGGTAATCTCTGTAGTGAGCTTGTTCAGCATACCCATTACCTCAGACATTTCTTTTCTCCACTCTTGCTCTTCCGGAATAATCTCCTTTGTGATAGTCTTGGCTGGAATATGAACTTGATCTGTCTGGTCATTCTCTAACTCTTTGAGGGCTTCCATGAGGCTGTCAAAATCATGATTGGCATCAAACTTGTGTCCAGAGATACTCTTCAGTGCTGGCTTGAGTCCCGACCACAACATGCTCCTCAGCATTTCCTCTCTGTCATAGTGAAGATGTGGGCTATCCTGGATGGCGTGAGACAACAACTCCTCGAGTCTGCATCCCCATTGCGAGACGTCCTCATTATCCTCCTGCTTGGCACTATAGAAGTGAGCCATCCTTGATTCTCTTCGCTCTGAAGACCCAAACACTATCCTCATCTTCTTTAACAGGGTATTGAAGTCACTTCCTGGTCTCATATTCACAGCGATCTTGGCTGCTTCGCCCCTGAGGGAGTTCCTGACGGCGTGCTCCTTTGTCTCCTGGATATAGGCATGAGAGTCCAAGAGATTATCCACATGGTACCGCCACACATCGTAAGGAGTATCCTTTCCACTTCTGTCTCCACTAAAAGGTGGTATCCTTGGAGCTTGATGACATACCAAAGGCGTGGGTATAGAATCCTCATTCTCCTTTGGGCTTGTCAAATCAATGCTAGAATTCGGTGAAGGCGATGATACCGACTGGCAGGATAATCCATGAAGCCATTCCTCAAATTCCTCAGGAGTGTTAGCTCTTGGTCTGTCCTTCTGGCGTCTGAACACCTCCAACATATTCCTGACCTCCTCGTTCGTGAAATACATGGTTATGTGTGGGTATCCAGGGAGTCAAACACAAGTATGACGCTTTCCACTTACAGGCGAAAGTCAAACACACAAGGTGTCACACAGTAACTATCCCATGGTACATATCCAAATGAGTAAGATAGTCTCCCATGAAATAAGGTATCCCAAAAGTGAATTACACTATCACACATTAGGTGTCACATGGTATCCAATAGGGTATCCAGGTAATGGAAACTCACATATATCACATATATATCCTGATTCACACAAACACAAATCACACTGAGCACTGAATTTGTAATCCAATTCCTGAGAGGGAATAGCGTCTCTCTAACGTATGAATCCGGAGAGGGATATGCGACTCTCTTAGGGTTTGATTAACACATAGTTTTGCTAACTGAAATAAACATCACATTAGATTACATAACCTGAAAGAAAAGGTATGATTACGTTATGAATACATTTACAATACTATTAAACTACCCTGAAATAGAAACCATTATTAGATACATTATATATGAAACAAAATGTAATGTGTATGGCAGAGAACTAAACAAGTCAAAATGCTGAAAAGAAAACTGGATTAAATTTCACATGATATTACATTAATACAAAAATAATATTTGAAAATATAGCATGAAAGGCATAGAATAGGAAGATGAAATGAGAATTAAATGTTAAGGCATGTTAGAGATACATATTTATGGTGACATGGTGCAAATATATTGTGATTAACAATTGAAAATGTGGCAATGTGCAACTACGTCTGTGTCCGTCAAAGAGTAGAGACAAAGAACAGAATGTGTACCTAATACCTACATGATATGGAATGATTAATTATTTAGCTATAATTATTTAATTCACACCCAAACATTCAACCCTCACACACAACTCACAGCTACATACTTAAGCTACAGGCATTTGAAATAACTATATACTTACACTAAAGATATACTCTTGATTAATAACTATCACCAATAGACTATAAAGAATACTAAGGCATGTTGCTAACTTAACTAACTAAACTAACCTAATATTAAATTAATGATGAGTGATTGCAACTTAACTAATATTAGTGATTTCTTAAGATAAACTAAACTAAAGCCGGCAACTAACTAACTAACAGTAAACCATGGTTAACTAAATGAGCTCAGATGTAAAACAAACTAATATGGGTACTCAACAGTCACAGGTCACATTGAGATAATTGGGTAATTTTGTAAAGACAAATTATTATCAACCTCCACAACAAAGTTGTTGGGGGATATGGAAATGACCACCGTCTGTCTTTGTGTCCGGGTTTCGTTTCCGGACCAGAACTCGAAAACTGTAAGGCCTAGCTCAATGAATCTTGGTATGTGGGACAGACATCATGTGTAGAGGTGCCTTTTGGTGTTTTAGACTTCTTTGAAATTTTATTTTTACCAGTTTCCATGGAGAGATAACTTAACATACTGTTTTTGAACTAGAACTAAAAAGTTGTAAGGCATCGCCCAGTGAACAATTATCATATGAAAGTGTAGCAGGGTACACTTTGTCAAGGAAGAACAAAGGCTGCTTGGGTTCGATTGGAGAGTTTATTCACATATCGATGATATATGGCGATACCATCGTACGGTGGTAGATAACAATAACAGTAATTATTCACCCTGAAACAATACATAAAATACATTAAGGATATATACAAATGAAACACATGGTACATCATCATACATTACATGCATATATGAGAATGAATATTTAAGTAATTGCTTCAGTGCCACAGATACACTTACTTCTGTGTCATAATTGATAGCATCCTAACACAGTACAATATGTTAAGAGTATATATGAAATGCTAAGCTACAATATGGTATGAAACTGCACAACAGTTACACAATACATAAATAGAATAATACCATGCAATACCTTTAGTAAAAGATATGATGAACAATCTGTCACACACATATAAAGATAAGGACAGATGACACAAAGTATGGTTGTAATACTTATACCAAATGAAGATAATACAATATCATACAACATACCAAATATATGGTACTCAGGTGTCCACTACCATGAGTGCATATGACGTCACGTCGTCACATCATGACATGATCCTAAAAATGGTTAATTAGATGACATAAGTAATGCACCTAGATATACATACATGCAAACATGAGTCAATGTCTACAGTAAATGGTATAAACTATTGAATATAGATGTTCTGACACCATATTAAATATACATGAATAAAATACAAATAACGCTGCACATGTTTAGCATGAGCCCAAATATACACACAACATAGTTATAAACTATGCTTAAGCATAAAAGCATACCGGTATGTTGTACACAAGTGATAATGATACAATTGAATATGCACTAAGCGCACATATCAATCATAATGTATAATACATTATACATTATAGAATACATAATTACATATACTATACTTATAAGCATATGTCTAGATATACTGGAGATATACTTATGTATAGGAAAATATACAACACATTCTTATATATACTATAAGATGATTATGATAACCCATGCTTTTGTACACATAGTACTTGTGCCTAATAGATAATAGTTAAAAGGGTAAAATAGAATATATACATAATATAACCAAATGGTTATTTATAACTAGTATGCTATTTAGTTGATATGATATACCATTTAGCACACAAAGTTCATACACATTGATACAGATCATATACCTGATCTGTACATATGATACATATGACACAACCATTACATGTGCCGGATATTGTACATACACACTCTTACCTGTAGCATGTAGCACTAAAACCATAACACATTCAAACATCATACACACAATCCTAACCATTGATATAACAATATTAAAACCCTATTTAGATAACTGAATAGACTTAGAAGTATATAAACTAACCTGTGATGTATGGAAGATAGAGTTGTAGATGTGAGAAACTGTCCAGTGAAAGTGCTGGTCCAACTTCTTGTGTGTCACATCAGTGAAAATATTGCAGTGCAATTAACGATTGGTGTTGGTTAACTTTATAAACTTTCAAAGCATGCAATGTAAGAAGTGCGCTTACCTAACCATAGATAGAACAAAGGAAGGAGAGCTGAGATGGTGTACTGAGAAAGCAGTCACACCAGAGAACAAAAGAGTAGAAGCTAACAGATTGATTGAATGCTTGTAGATTTCACAGGCCATGAACATTGTAACTATATAGCTACAATAAGATACACTGAAATAAAATGATGCATTAGAACACAGATATATACAATTAAAACATACAATATTAAAATATACACTCTGCCACAAAAGTATCATGCAGATGTACCTTTTTTGGTGTTAAAAAATTTAATTTGTTCTTGTTTCCATGGCAACAATTTGGACTTTGTCCTTTTAAAGAGTTTGTTTCCGGAGCAGATCTCTAAACCTATGTGACCTATCCTCACCAAATTTGGTACACTAGCTCTCGATATCATGAAGATGTGCCTTTTGGGTGTTGGAACTTTTTTAATTGTCCTCTGCGGCCCCGAAGCACGGAGCGGGATATATATTCCTGTTTCTTGTTAGCGCGATATCGCATGAATCACTGCACATGGTCATGGACATGGTCACGTTTGTGACAATTACTTGTTTAATTTGTCTTGGTTTCCATGGCAACAATTTGGACCTTGTCTTTTAGAAGATTAACAACTGAAATTGAATTGGAGGAATGAGGAGCCATCTGTTTTTACGAGTAAAAACACCTTCTAGTTCAGACTTCTATTTTTAGCCATTTCCTCGGAAAAACATCTTCATCTTGATTCTTGAGCAAAACTCAAAATGCTTGTCACTATTTCACCTTCAGAACAGATCTTGAAAACTGTTTGGCAGAGATCATTACATCTTGAGAAGTATTACATTCTTGTGTTTCATAGATTTATTACTATTGAGTGATTTATGATTTATTAAAGAATAAAGGTCATAATCATTTTTCACAATGTTTTAAAGTTTCCCTACTTGGCGGGGGATATAGTCGACTCAGTCTACTTGAAAGCATTCTGTCATCTAATGAAGACAATTTTACTTGTACATCATCGACAAAAATGTACAACAGACATCTTTTCAGATATTAAAATATTTAAAGAGCTTTTGCATCCTATTAAATGTCAAATATTTGTGCTGCGGAAGAAAAGGATTATGTTTAATGTCAGAATGTATTTAGTAAAGTTGAAAGTAAAGAAGCATCTCAGTAACGTTTAAATGTTATTGAAACATTTGATAGTGGTGAATGCAGACATCTATAAACTGCTTTAAAAATCTGAAGATTTACCTAATGAATATTTAAGATCATTTGGCATTTTAGATTTTAGACTTGAATGACAAAACAGTCATGTTATAGTTATTTCCAAGATTATTACTGAAACCTTTAACAACTTACTCTCTGAAACCAGTTGACAAGCTAACAATATTATATGGAGCCTTAAGTTTGTTCATTTGGTCTTGATCCCCCATCAAATATGGGTGTGGCAGGGGGCCCACCCTAAATTCTTGAAACAACTTCTCCCCAAGAACCAGCAATTCTAAAATGCTCAAATTTTGGGAATATGATCTTTGGTGGATGGAAACAGATCATTGCAGGAATTGATATATTTGGACAACCTATTTCTTCAAAATGTAATTTCAAGTCATCCTTTCTTTATGCAGCAAAACTGAACACGTTTGGTGACCAAGGGGATTTTTCAAGGTCATACTAGCACTGTTTGTATTACATGAACATCACATGACTCTCAATTCATTTATAGTAGTTCAGTGTAAACTTTTGCTTTATGTGTAATTTAAATATCATGAAGATGTGCCTTTCGGGGTTTGGAATTTTCCAATGTTTCTTTATTATTATACCCCGCCACGAAGTGGAAGTGGGATATAGGTTTGGGCTCCGTCCGTCCGAGATAAAGGGGACAGCTTTTCTCAGAAACCGTTTAAGATAGGATTATCAAATTTGGTGTGTTGCTTGAGGATATAAATACCTTGATGGAGTTCGAAAATGGGAAGTGTGCAATTCTTTTTTCCGGAGTTATAGCCCTTGTTCCGTATTTTTGGACTTTGTTCACGTTATCTCCAAATGGGACCGCCTTCTCAGAAACTGTTTAAGAAAGGATTACCAAATTTGGTGTGATGCTTGAGGGCATAAATACCTTGATGGAGTTCAAAATGAGAAGCGTGCAATTGTTTTTTCTGGAGTTTTTGCCCTTGATCTGTTTTTTTTCCACACTGTGTTCCAGGTAATTTCAAAGGGGACAGTTTTTCTCAGAAACTGTTTCAAATAGGAGAACCAATTTTGTTGTGTGGCTTGAGGGTTTAAAAATTAGAATCGTGTGATTCAGGTATCTTCAAAGGGGATAACTTTTCATTGAAACTGGTTAAGATCAAATCAGTTGTGTGGCTTGAGGGTATCGATACCTTGATGGAATGAAAATGTGAAGTGCACAATTATCTCTTCTCGAATATTATTGCCCTTGTTCCAATTTCTTGGGTCTGGCGGGGGATGTTGATGACAATGTCTTCTTGTTTGTGTTTGTTTCCATGGCTGTTTACAATTTTGACTTTGCCATTTTAAAAGCTAAGGTTTGTGTTTGAAGCACAACTACCTCATCCAATATCTTATACTTAACCCCCATACCAATTACTATTTAACTTAGAATCATCAACCAAATACAAACTATAATAAAATAGAGCCATAGGCTCTGTACCCCACCAGGGTTTCCATCGTGTGAAGATAAAGACTGAATGGAGATTGTTCTCAATATAATTAAAAATCTCTAGCCCTGATAAATCTCAGTCCTGAAATTGTGAGTGCATAACAAAAACTTGACTTGACTTTGACAATTCTATTCGTTTACGGACGACTGACGGCGGCCAATGCCTATCAGGCCTTATGAGCTGAAAATCTTAAGGTGTTTTGGGTAGTTGTTAGTGGGAGATATCCGATTTTACAAGTAACCGAGTTTTCAAGTTTCCTCTGTCTGTTACAGTATCTGCTACACATGGAGGCTCTAGCTGGGGACTGGCTGGTTGTCATAGAGCGCACGCCCGTCGCCATCACCGAGACTCTCCCGGCCACGCTCAGACAGAAGAAGTTTGGAACATGATCCGAAAATAAATAGTCTTTGCTAGAAGACCTTGTGTTTGTTGTGCAATGAGAAGTGATCTGTTGCAATATTACGATACTGATACTCTTAACATTTGAACCTTTAACTTCCTTATCAGTGAGCGAGTTATTGTTTAACCCCGCCATGAGCGTCAAGGAACTTCCTTATGACATGGGGTCAAATGATACTTGGAGCTGTACATCAGTCTTTTCATTTTATAGCAGATTTTGTCACAATGAGAGACATTTTCTTTATAATTTGTTCAGATATTTTGAAAATATTTTTTTTGCCAAGTGATCTCCATGTCCTGAACGAAGTGAATGCACAACTAAACCTCCAGTGTTGCTGTGAACAAGATTGAGGAGTGACTTCAGGTTCAGGCGATATCTCTGAAACTGGATTTCGTTATGACAATATTGTTTCCAAGGCAACAAATACAGGTTAGACTACAACCTGGCGACATAAATAAAAACCGTCAAAAGTGCTTCTGCAGTCCTATCTTGTTAAATGATTCCGCAAATTGTGTCAGTAGGTGGTGGAAGTAAAAAAATGTTTGTGTGTCCAGAAAGGCTTTACATGAATTTGATTTAGGGTCGATAGATCCTTAGCTCAATTGCAGTGAAGTGGGCTCTAATGCCGTTTTCAAGTGTATTTCACTGACATCACAGCTGCTAGTATTTTTGCAAGGAGAAAGCCTGCACACTATTGGTTGCTATGAATTGCAGTGAACTTGCAAGATATGACTTGAGTAACATCTATGCAGAGAATTTAACAGGTTCCTCGATTACAGCCCCAGGGTTCTATTTTGTTCAGTACCTTCTTACCCCCAGGTTCTATTAGAGGAATATGATATTAATATTTGCGACCCAGGTTGTATTTATCTCAGCACCCCATGACCCCCCAGGGTTGTATTTGAGGCCTCATGTTATATTCAAGACCCAGGTTTTATTCATGTGTGCCAGTGTGTGGGCAGATATGACTTGAGCAACCAAAGTGAAAAGAATGTAACAGAGGTTATGTGGTAAGATATGAATTGAGTAATCTCTGTGGAGAGAATCTAACAGAAGTTTTGTATAAATCTATGACTCCAGTAACCTTATAGAGAGAATGTTATGGGTTTTGCAGACAACCGACTTGAGAAACGTCTATGGCAGGAATCTAACAATGGTTAGGATATGTGGGAAGATATGGCTGGGTAGCCTGTTGAGAGAATGTTTGGGGTTATGTGGGAAGACATGGCTTGAGCAGCCTGTTGAATGTTGCGGATTACTTGGGAAGCTATGGCTTGAGCAGCCTGTTGAATGTCGGGGGTTACTTGGGAAGCTATGGCTTGAGCAGCCTGTTGAATGTTGGGGGTTACTTGGGAGGCTATGGCTTGAGCAGCCTGTTGAATGTTTGGGGTTACTTGGGAAGCTATGGCTTGAGCAGCCTGTTGAATGTCGGGGGTTACTTGGGAAGCTATGGCTTGAGCAGCCTGTTGACCTGTTGAATATCTGGTGTTACTTGGGAAGCTATGGCTTGAGCAGCCTGTTGAATGTCGGGGGTTACTTGGGAAGCTATGGCTTGAGCAGCCTGTTGAATGTTGGGGGTTACTTGGGAGGCTATGGCTTGAGCAGCCTGTTGAATGTCGGGGGTTACTTGGGAAGCTATGGCTTGAGCAGCCTGTTGAATGTCTGGGGTTACTTGGGAAGCTATGGCTTGAGCAGCCTGTTGAATGTTGGGGGTTATGTGGGAAGATAAGACTTGAGTTACCTAGATGGAGAGTGCAACATGGGTTATGTGGAAAATCTGTGACTTGAGAAACCTACTGAGAATATATAACAGAGTTTATGTGGGAATCTATGCTCTCTTTAACTAGTAGCTACTTTCACAGAAGGCAGAACTTGCACCAGTCGTTTTGCATTGCATTAATCGTCATCACCTTTCTGTGGCAAGTATCAACATGCTGAACCTGGGTTGTACTATCAAACATCACTGGCACAGAAGAGGTGATGAAATGCAGCAAGGCCTGAATTAGCCCGAAATAGAGACTGGAGTTAGTTGCACCTTGCAGGGGAAGTTTACCAAGTATTAATATTGTCTCAAATTCTTTGTCTTGCCATCAACAAGCACATCACAAAACAAAAACGTTGCAACTTTTGGAATATTTTTATTGAGTGTCAACAGCTCACGACATAGATTTTGGAGCATTGACAATGAGAACCAACTGCTTGGAGACTTTCTGTTGATTAAATAGAGGCTGACGGGGATGGCGGGCGGGCGGGGGAGGCAGGATATTGCCGCGGCAACCAGTGGGCGTGTGTGTATGTGACTGCGCGAAACCAGCAGTAGCAGGGGCTGATGGGATAGCAGGAAGCAGGCGTTTGTAGGCACAAGGTATATAGCACACTTGTCGCTTTGAATGACTATCTTACTCTCTTTGTAATTGAATCGGAACCATTTAATAAAATATTATGAAAATGGAATTCATGACAATTAAATTTGTCAATTTTTTGTTTGGAAATGCTTGGGAATATAATTCATTCATAACAATTCTATTCATGCTCTCTCGCAATAATTTGTTGGAAGATACACTACTATCTCAGAAATAATTATTTCGACTTGACTTTAAACATTTACTTCTGTCTCGTAATATCTTATCTAAATTGTACAGGCTTTTGACAAATTTGTTTTGTTTGATATAGTTATTACAACATGGTTTAACATGAACAATGAACGGCAATGAGCGGACGGACAGAAAACTATTTTGAACACTGGTTAACTTATCCAACATAAAACTGTTGTTTCATCACTTAACCAGTGTGTGAAGTTAGGCCTGTCCGTCAGTGTTATCTTTTAAGTCTAGGCTAGTATCTTTCTTAGTTTAAAAATATCAAAATTCCAAATAATTGAGTAATGTACACTGTAGGGATGGCTACCTCTCCCGTTGTTAATCAGTGATCTCAACCTACATACACTGTGCCTCAGTGTTCATGCCCCCAAGTAACAACAAGGTTTCCTTGGTAACTATTTTCTCTGAAAGCTTACAAAGTGTGCTATATCCCTGTTGGTTGCACAAAACTAAGGTGTACCTCAGTATCATCTGTTAACAATGCACTTGGGCTACTTGATATCATTACATGACGTGGGGTCGTCAGCACCTGGAGGTTTGTGCAACAGGGCCGCCAGGTGAAACTAGTGAGTGGAGACAGTCGGGGAGTCGTCACATGCAGTTTTGGTACTAGCAATGTTTAAATGAAACCAGTTAACATTAGCATTATAAGTCGACCTTGACCTAGGTCAGAGGTCAATTTGTGATGTCCTTGATTGGTGACCTTGACAATTTCATTTGGAACAATGTGTATCTGTATTAGATGAAATGAAATTCCCAGCTCTTCTCAGAAAATTATCAGAAACATTTTCGTGGAAATTCTTTCATCAATCATTCGATATGTACAAGTCACCATGAAATTTGTTGCCCTGGTCACAGAAACATAAGAGTTAACTGGTTTGCCTACTTGGAATGAATAAAAAACTGTTCCTGATTCTCAAGATCTGTCCATCACCCATTGTTCCCTTGTTAGGTCTTAAAGACCTGGTTGACATATGGTATGATGAAGCACCTGTCTTTGTCTGTTCCGAAACCTTATTCTAGCTAATGAGAATGATAAATTTTTACTGAACAGAACCTGTACAAAGGGTCACGTCAGGAAAACCTTTTTTCAATTTCTTCTCCAGAAAGACCATCTCTAGAAAGTAAAGATCATTTGATGATCTCACTCACTCTATGCTACATTGCCTGCATTTTATATCATATTTTTCTAAATGATTCATAAATAATTATAAAAAAAACACTTCTTCATGAACAGTTTTCAGATCCATTCCAACTGAGCAACCATTTGATAACAGCAATACGTGGATGAGGAGCAGAGAAAACGCAAACTATGAAGAAATGAATCTGCCATTTTATGGCCTTCAAGCAAATATAACAAATGTGCATTGAAAAGGCTTGCAGCTAGAAGGGCCTGGCCCATCATTAAAATGTTAAAAACTCTATAAATTTTCAAAAATTATTTATGGCCTCATTGTTATAGTATTCCTTCCACCCCTGCGGTCAGGAATGGAATGGTCCGCATCTAAGATGGGAGCATAACATTAGAGAATATAGGGGTGGAAGAGTGGCCAAGGCCAACACAGTTGAGTACAGTGTAACCTTAACCATGCGCACGATGACACATGGTGTATTGACTATCTCAAAATATGCATTTGTTGCTTGCAAGCTAAATGTTGCATGACATATTCCAACAAGGGACGGCCCCATTCTCTGCCACGTCTTCTACCCCGGACCTCAGAAAGAGACACAGAAGATGAAGGTGAACTTAAAATACAAACATCTGATTTTACTGCTGTTCTACAAAATGGAAGCAGATTGCTCTTTGGAGGGACAGGAAGACTACAGGGGCAGCAAACATTATATTCTGAATTTTGTTAACCTGATTTAAATACACATCAAAGAACACTGGGTTTCAAAGTAAAAAAGAACAGGCACTTGAACAACGTCAGATCTCAATCTCAAATCTAATTTTTTTTTCTATTACTTATTTATATATATATATTTATATAAATTCTTATTTTGTGGAAGTCATAGGCAAAACAAATTTCCTTCATAACTGTCAAAACCCTAACGTCACTTTAACTTCAGTCAATTATATGTAACATTATATGAAAATATGTATTCATTACATGAAATATGTTAAAATAAGACAAATTCAGAATTCCACTGGTCACTTTTTCTTTATAAACTTTATCAGTGATTTGATTTGAAATCTTTAAAAGGCCAAGAACAGAAGATGGCCAATCTGACAACTCCGGAACGTGTTCATTCAGATAGATCAGAACAGTCTACCTCTACAATATCAAGTCAGGTGTTCACAACACTCTACTCGGGAAATAACGCCTTAGAATTTATTATGACAATTGGAGGCCAGCCAGCCAGCCAATCCAAGTGTCTTGTAGCCGGTAGGCCTATCACAGCGACACTGGACCTGACAACTACTAGTGATTGGGGAGGGGGAGTGGGTAGAAAATATGGCAGATATGGTGACCTCAAGGTTAGCACTTGTTGCTCGCATCTGACTGTACAGATGCCATCTTGTATTCTTCCAACAAAGGCTGAGATCTAGACAATACATAAACAAAATATTCACAACAAACAAAAGGCTAGACCATCATCGGCATTGATATCATTAACTCAGTGTCAGAATAAGGGCTCCCAATACTACAAACACTTGCTGTGTCTCATAGGATTCAACATGGCTGACAAGTTTGTACATGGAAACTGCAATCGTCACCATGGCAACAGGCTAGCGTGTCCTAGAAACAAAACTGTGTTACCTTGGAAACCAACAATTGGCAAATCAACCACTGCCAGTGTTTGTTAAATAGTTCAGTCTCTGTCGCCATGGTATCATCTACAATGAAAATTTCATAACCATGGAAACAGTTTTATCACTTGGAAACAGCCATAATCCTGAATCAACAACGTCCAGTCAATGAAGGTGAATGTTAGACATTATTTGTGTGTTGAATTACGGAGCCTGTTAGTTGAGAGACGACGCATGGAACATAAAGTACAAATATGATGTTCAGTCTTTGGTCTCTGGAGGAATCTGCAGACAACTCAAACAGTAGGCCTGCCAGCGTGAAGCATTGACACATCAATTGGCAGCCAAGATGCACAAGTGTACACGCAACTGGCAAAGCAGCAGCTAGCCACATGGCAGGCAGCGGTTGGCGACCAAATGTGGAGATAGATTACAGCGTCAAAGGTTTACAATTTAGGTCCTACGGTCGTGATCTGCCAGTTTGCAAATTGTTCACTTCAGTTTCTACACATCTTCTTGCCCTGGCTGCTTGACCAGTCTGCTGATCCTCGGCATCAACGTGAGTGTGTGCGTGCATGCTTATCCACATCGAACAGAACACAATTTATCACATGTCGTCTGCTTATATCACACCAGTCAAGGTCAAGGTTGTTCACAAGCTTCAAGCCAGTCTCACAGAGGACCACCTGAAGCACGACTGTCAGAAGATATTGACCAATCAAAGGACAGATAGTCCGGCACTTCACAAATATGCCCTGCCCGTCCATCCATCCATCCATCCATCCGTCCATATATCCACACGCATACACACATTCACACGCTGTAGTGCACACAGGTTTAACCTGTCTCCTGTCAGTAGCACAGAGATCGGTCAGTCGGTCAGTCTGTCGGTCAGTCAGTCGGTGGTTGCCAGCTAAGATCAAAATACCTCAGTCCTCCATTATGCAGCTTGCTTTTGTCGTCACTCATTCACAGTTGCATTTGCCCCTTAGCTGACAAACCTGGAGCAATCACATGACGCTGGACTTGACAGTCAGTCTTTTCCACCAGCTGTACGCCCCTCGTTGCTTTGGAAGATGATCCGGTATTGCATGTCAATAGTATATCACAAAATGTCGCAGACACCGCAGTCGGTGTCCAGTCCACAATGAAGACGTGAAATAATGGAAACCTTTCAAACCTCGTGTACAAGTTAACTTGATTCAATTCAGTTGTGCACTCAATTCACTTTCAGGCATTCCATTTCTCACGCACACCTTATTCATTCTCTTCAAAATTTTGAGCCTTGCATTCATGATTTCTTGTATGTTCACAAGTTTTTGAAAGTCTTACATTACAGTCATATCTTAACTGTCAACACATCTATTTTGTATTCTCGTGTATACTTTGTTCTATTAGGCATTTAGAGTAATAATAGGGTTATATTTAAATATTTTGTTGTCTCAATGGTATTAAACCGTTTTAACTTCATGGGTATTTCATGCAAACCTTTAAGTCATTAAGCAAGAATTATTTTTCTGTGTGTTGTAAGATGAACCCCAAAACTAGCAATCCTAAAATGGATGTTGCAGCTTTGTAAACTAACAAGTATACTATTTATCAGTATTTTGTAAATCAGTTTGAATAAAAAAGAAAACATTCATGAGATTCAATTTCAAATTACGAGTTAAAAAAGAATTCAAGTTAATTGGACCATGGACATTTATGTTTAACTTTTAAAACAAAAACTAACGTTGTAAAAGCCTAAATCGCGTTCTAAATCAACAGTATTTTCTGGATAACAGCATCTTTGTTGTGGTGAAAGGAGTAAGCATATACACCAAAACATTGCGTATGTTCACGATACAGTTGCCATCCACAAAATCTTGATTGTCTTATGTATTCCACTTCTAAATGCCATTCAAAAATTTAAATTGTCAAAGATATTCATATAATACTTATCCCTAAAGGAGCTATCTTCAGAAATGTGAGCAACCTGTCTAATTCATAGGCTCCTTCCAGACCTTCTTACTTTGTCAAACACTGTATTTCTCACAAAACATCGGCGTGCAATACTACATCATTCGTTCATTCATTATAATACTTTGAACATTCACACAACAATCATCCAAATTTCACTTCTTCAGATTTCACACTAAGCTTCTCCACCTGAAGCAACATCAGCTAAAGCTCGACACACTGTCGTTTCCTGATAAAAGTGGCAATTATACAGCAGCAGGGCCTGTACATTCACATCCACAGCCCCTACCAAGCACAATCAAATGGCCACCAACACCTTCATCTATAATATCCATGTAAACTCGTCACGCTGAAGCTATGCTTGGAGCATAATGATTAGCACACGTCCAGAGGTTTTTTTCTTCACATTTGTTACCCAGGTATTATCTCCCCTTAGATGGGTCACATGTCCGAATGATGACAAGAAATACTGGTTCAACGTGTCGACACAGGAATATTAGCGTTGAGAACGTCACTGCATGATCGAGTTTCAGTCATGTTGAGCTAACCATTCAACGTAACATCACAACATGAATTTTAGTGTGTCGCAATCTCTTAGGCAACAAAAGTAGACAGACTAATTCTTAAATACTAATTCTCAAATTCTGGAATTTGATGGTCAAATCTGCAGTTCTTTTAAAGAAGCAGAGTTTTGTGTTTTCACCCATAACATTTTGTATATATTTTCATTTCATCATCAAACATCTCCGGATGCTCTGGAATAACTCCTGGTGTTAAGTTCGTGGACTTCAGGGCTACTAAGACTTGCACAAAATCGGACATCCATCTCTCTCACATCAGCACTTGAGGAAGCTTTTTGTTTAAAAAATATAACACATTTAAAGAGAACGTCTGTTTCAGGCCCTATTTGAAACTAGAAAACTATAATTAAACGAGAAGCACAGAATCCTTGTACGAAGTGAGCACACGGGCCACATCCATGAGAAGAAGAAAAGCAAAGAAATCTGTATGATAAATACTAAATCATTTTACAAGTAGCATAGATGCACGGACAATGCCTACAGGAGACCTAACCAGGTGTTTCTTTCACTGTGAGTCAAGATGCTCCCTTTGTATGTCAAACAACGTTATTGTGCTGGGTCTACTACAAGATATCACAACGTCCTATTGAAATTCACAGCATGGCCAGGAAAAATAGCAACCTGGCACGTACGTTTGGAACCGCCCCACGAGGGAGCCTACATCCGTTAGGCACCTTGGACACTTTGTGACTAGCACCAATGTTCAACCAGTACTCCTTGGCGTTCATTTCTCCAGTCAGCCAGGAACCCTTGTAACAAGAAGTCTTGACATCTTCATCCTGCCTTTGCTCCGCGGATACCCGGAGCGCAAGATGATTCATTACTAACAGTTTAGCCCATGATATCGCTCACAAAGAGGTCAGACATTGGCTTTGTCCGATGTTGACCTATACATATTAGCACTAGTAACACTGAAAGCATTGTGGTAGTCCGGAGGGCTGCTCCTCACTGAGCTCGACCTTGACCCCCGACCTTGGCCTTCACCTTCGGGGGCAGATTGGCAGGCACCATGACTCTGCCCGTTCATAATTGTTGGCGCCGTGGGTGCCGAGTTTGAGTTATAGTTCTGGTAGCGTGGTGGTGGGCGCCCTGACGGTAAATTCCCGCCTCCGTTTCCCACAGACACCGAGGAGTGAGTCCGAGAATAGGAATTTGAATAAAAATCTGGGTGACTTTCTCCACTGGCTGAGCCTGATAAACTATAGCAACGTATCACAACTGGACACCCATTGTAGTCCCGCAAAGAGGGTGGTGTCTTTGAAGAAAAAGAATCAAAAGATCTACTATTTGAGTCTGAATAATAAGGGGGAGGGGACTCTGTATCATGCACTGTCCTGTTAGGCGGAGGCCTGAAACATTCCAAATGGGCTGCTGAATTCTGACGGTGACTTAAAATATCCTTCTGACTCTCCCTGTAGCCTTCCTCCCCGTCCTTGGAGCGCTGGACTTGAGGGGGGTACCCGAGCTCACTGTCGCGCATCATGGCGTTGATCTGGCTGTATCGCTCACGTAACAAGGACACTTGCTGCTCGAGCTGCTCCTGGGTTGGGCTCGGCACCAGCGACTGAAACACACAGAAGCACTACATAAATAAAGTTACCATAACAACCTAATAAAAGCTGCAGACACTTGCATAAAAAAAATAATCTGCTGGGACAACTAATCCGGGAACCCATTTGGAGAGAGTGCTAAGTACTAAAGATGTCAACTGGGATTATCATCTCTGTTTAGAGCATGTGTTTATCAGAATGTTTACTATAATGTACAGCATTACCTTGTTTAACAGTGACTGACCCTACCCGTGTGTTTATCAGGGGAATGTTTACTATACTGTTCAGCATTACCTTGTTTAACACTGACTGACCCTACCCGAGTGTTTACTATACTGTACAGCATGACCTTGTTTAACACTGACTCACCCTACCCGAGTGTTTATCAGGGGAATGTTTACTATACAGTACAGCATTACCTTGTTTAACACTGACTGACCCTACCCATGTGTTTATCAGAATGTTTACTATACTGTACAGCACTACCTTGTTTAACACTGACTGACCCTACCCGTGTGTTTATCAGGAGAGATGTTTACTATACTGTACAGCATGACCTTGTTTAACACTGACTGACCCTACCTGTGTGTTTATCAGAATGTTTACTATACTGTTCAGCATTACCTTCTTTAACACTGACTCACCCTACCCGTGTGTTTATCAGGGGAATGTTTACTATACTGTACAGCATTACCTTGTTTAACACTGACTGACCCTACCCGTGTGTTTATCAGGGGAATGTTTACTATACTGTACAGCAATACCTTGTTTAAAACTGACTGACCCTACCCGAGTGTTTATCAGAGGAATGTTTGCTATACTGTACAGCATATCCTTGTTTAACACTGACTGACCCTACCCGAGTGTTTATCAGGGGAATGTTTACTATACTGTACAGCATTACCTTGTTTAACACTGACTGACCCTACCCATGTGTTTATCAGGGGAATGTTTGCTATACTGTACAGCATTACCTTGTTTAACACTCACTCACCCTACCTGTGTGTTTATCAGGGGAATGTTTACTATACTGTACAGCATTACCTTGTTTAACACTGACTGACCCTACCCGTGTGTTTATCAGGGGAATGTTTGCTATACTGTACAGCATTACCTTGTTTAACACTCACTCACCCTACCTGTGTGTTTATCAGGGGAATGTTTACTATACTGTACAGCATTACCTTGTTTAACACTGACTGACCCTACCTGTGTGTTTATCAGGGGAATGTTTGATATACTGTACAGCATTACCTTGTTTAACAGTGACTGACCCTACCCATGTGTTTATCAGGGGAATGTTTGCTATACTGTATAGCATTACCTTGTTTAACACTGACTGACCCTACCCATGTGTTTATCAGGGGAATGTTTACTATAATGTACAGCATTACGTTGTTTAACACTGACTGACCCTACCCGTGTGTTTATCAGAGGAATGTTTGCTATACTGTACAGCATTACCTTGTTTAACACTGACTGACCCTACCCGTGTTTTTATCAGGGGAATGTTTACTATACTGTTCAGCATGACCTTGTTTAACACTGACTGACCCTACCCATGTGTTTATCAGGAGAGATGTTTACTATACTGTACAGCATTACCTTGTTTAACAGTGACTGACCCTACCCGTGTGTTTATCAGGGGAATGTTTGCTATACTGTACAGCATTACCTTGTTTAACACTCACTCACCCTACCTGTGTGTTTATCAGGGGAATGTTTACTATACTGTACAGCATTACCTTGATTAACACTGACTGACCCTACCCATGTGTTTATCAGGAGAGATGTTTACTATACTGTACAGCATTACCTTGATTAACAGTGACTGACCCTACCCATGTGTTTATCAGGAGAGATGTTTACTATACTGTACAGCATTACCTTGTTTAACACTGACTGACCCTACCTGTGTGTTTATCAGGGGAATGTTTACTATACTGTACAGCATTACCTTGTTTAACAATGACTGACCCTACCCATGTGTTTATCAGGGGAATGTTTGCTATACTGTACAGCATTACCTTGTTTAACACTGACTGACTCTACCCGAGTGTTTATCAGGAGAGATGTTTACTATACTGTACAGCATTACCTTGTTTAACACTGACTGACCCTACCCGAGTGTTTATCAGGAGAGATGTTTACTATACTGTACAGCATTACCTTGATTAACACTGACTCACCCTACCCATGTGTTTATCAGGTGAATGTTTACTATACTGTACAGCATTACCTTGATTAACACTGACTCACCCTACCCATGTGTTTATCAGGTGAATGTTTACTATACTGTTCAGCATTACCTTGTTTAACACTGACTGACTCTACCCGTGTGTTTATCAGGGGAGATGTTTACTATACTGTACAGCATTACCTTGTTTAACACTGACTCACCCTACCCGTGTTTTTATCAGGGGAATGTTTGCTATACTGTACAGCATTACCTTGTTTAACACTGACTCACCCTACCCGAGTGTTTATCAGGAGAGATGTTTACTATACTGTACAGCATTACCTTGTTTAACACTGACTGACCCTACCCATGTGTTTATCAGGGGAATGTTTACTATAATGTACAGCATTACGTTGTTTAACACTGACTGACCCTACCCGTGTGTTTATCAGAGGAATGTTTGCTATACTGTACAGCATTACCTTGTTTAACACTGACTGACCCTACCCGTGTTTTTATCAGGGGAATGTTTACTATACTGTTCAGCATGACCTTGTTTAACACTGACTGACCCTACCCATGTGTTTATCAGGAGAGATGTTTACTATACTGTACAACATTACCTTGTTTAACAGTGACTGACCCTACCCGTGTGTTTATCAGGGGAATGTTTGCTATACTGTACAGCATTACCTTGTTTAACACTCACTCACCCTACCTGTGTGTTTATCAGGGGAATGTTTACTATACTGTACAGCATTACCTTGATTAACACTGACTGACCCTACCCATGTGTTTATCAGGAGAGATGTTTACTATACTGTACAGCATTACCTTGATTAACACTGACTCACCCTACCCATGTGTTTATCAGGAGAGATGTTTACTATACTGTACAGCATTACCTTGTTTAACACTGACTGACCCTACCCATGTGTTTATCAGGGGAATGTTTACTATAATGTACAGCATTACGTTGTTTAACACTGACTGACCCTACCCGTGTGTTTATCAGAGGAATGTTTGCTATACTGTACAGCATTACCTTGTTTAACACTGACTGACCCTACCCGTGTTTTTATCAGGGGAATGTTTACTATACTGTTCAGCATGACCTTGTTTAACACTGACTGACCCTACCCGTGTGTTTATCAGGAGAGATGTTTACTATACTGTACAGCATTACCTTGTTTAACACTGACTGACCCTACCCATGTGTTTATCAGGAGAGATGTTTACTATACTGTACAGCATTACCTTGTTTAACACTGACTCACCCTACCCGTGTGTTTATCAGGGGAATGTTTACTATACTGTACAGCATTACCTTGTTAACACTGACTGACCCTACCCGTGTGTTTATCAGGAGAGATGTTTACTATACTGTACAGCATTACCTTGTTTAACACTGACTGACCCTACCCGTGTGTTTATTAGGAGAGATGTTTACTATACTGTACAGCATTACCTTGTTTAACACTGACTGACCCTACCCGAGTGTTTATCAGGAGAGATGGTTACTATACTGTACAGCATTACCTTGTTTAAAACTGACTGACCCTACCCGTGTGTTAATCAGGAGAGATGTTTACTATACTGTACAGCAATACCTTGTTTAACACTGACTGACCCTACCCGAGTGTTTATCAGGAGAGATGGTTACTATACTGTACAGCATTACCTTGTTTAAAACTGACTGACCCTACCCGTGTGTTTATCAGGGGAATGTTTACTATACTGTACAGCATTACCTTGTTTAACACTGACTGACCCTACCCGTGTGTTTATCAGGGGAATGTTTACTATACTGTACAGCATTACCTTGTTTAACACTGACTCACCCTACCCGAGTGTTTATCAGGGGAATGTTTACTATACTGTACAGCATTACCTTGATTAACACTGACTGACCCTACCCGTGTGTTTATCAGGGGAATGTTTACTAAACTGTACAGCATTACCTTGATTAACACTGACTGACCCTACCCGTGTGTTTATCAGGGGAATGTTTACTATACTGTACAGCATTACCTTGTTTAACACTGACTGACCCTACCCATGTGTTTATCAGGGGAATGTTTACTATACTGTACAGCATTACCTTGTTTAACACTGACTCACCCTACCCGTGTGTTTATCAGGGGAATGTTTACTATACTGTACAGCATTACCTTGTTTAACACTGGCTCACCCTACCCGTGTGTTTATCAGGGGAATGTTTACTATACTGTACAGCATTACCTTGTTTAACACTGACTGACCCTACCCGAGTGTTTATCAGGGGAATGTTTACTATACTGTACAGCATTACCTTGATTAACACTGACTGACCCTACCCGTGTGTTTATCAGGGGAATGTTTACTATACTGTACAGCATTACCTTGATTAACACTGACTGACCCTACCCATGTGTTTATCAGAATGTTTACTATACTGAACAGCATTACCTTGTTTAACACTGACTGACCCTACCCGAATGTGTATCAGGGGAATGTTTTCTATACTGTACAGCATTACCTTGTTTAACACTGACTGACCCTACCCGTGTGTTTATCAGGAGAGATGGTTACTATACTGTACAGCATTACCTTGTTTAAAACTGACTGACCCTACCCGTGTGTTTATCAGGGGAATGTTTACTATACTGTACAGCATTACCTTGTTTAACACTGACTGACCCTACCCGTGTGTTTATCAGGGGAATGTTTACTATACTGTACATCATTACCTTGTTTAAAACTGACTGACCCTACCCGTGTGTTTATCAGGAGAGATGTTTACTATACTGTACAGCATTACCTTGTTTAACACTGACTGACCCTACCCGTGTGTTTATCAGGGGAATGTTTACTATACTGTACAGCATTACCTTGTTTAACACTGACTGACCCTACCCATGTGTTTATCAGGGGAATGTTTACTATACTGTACAGCATTACCTTGTTTAACACTGACTCACCCTACCCGTGTGTTTATCAGGGGAATGTTTACTATACTGTACAGCATTACCTTGTTTAACACTGACTGACCCTACCCGTGTGTTTATCAGGGGAATGTTTACTATACTGTACAGCATTACCTTGTTTAACACTCACTCACGCTACCCGTGTGTTTATCAGGAGAATGTTTACTATACTGTACAGCATTACCTTGTTTAACACTCACTCACGCTACCCGTGTGTTTATCAGGAGAATGTTTACTATACTGTACAGCATTACCTTGTTTAACACTGACTAACCCTACCCGTGTGTTTATCAGGGGAATGTTTACTATACTGTACAGCATTACCTTGTTTAACACTCACTCACGCTACCCGTGTGTTTATCAGGAGAATGTTTACTATACTGTACAGCATTACCTTGTTTAACACTGACTGACTCTACCCGTGTGTTTATCTGGGGAGATGTTTACTATACTGTACAGCATGACCTTGTTTAACACTGACTGACCCTACCCGTGTGTTGATCAGAATGTTTACTATACTGTACAGCATTACCTTGTTTAACACTGACTCACCCTACCCATGTGTTTTTCAGGGGAATGTTTACTATACTGTACAGCAATACCTTGTTTAACACTGACTCACCCTACCCATGTGTTTATCAGGGGAATGTTTACTATACTGTACAGCATTACCTTGTTTAACACTGACTCACCCTACCCGTGTGTTTATCAGGAGAGATGTTTACTATACTGTACAGCATTACCTTGTTTAACACTGACTGACCCTACCCATGTGTTTATCAGGGGAATGTTTACTATACTGTTCAGCATTACCTTGTTTAACACTGACTGACCCTACCCGAGTGTTTATCAGGAGAGATGTTTACTATACTGTACAGCATTACCTTGTTTAACACTGACTCACCCTACCCGTGTGTTTATCAGGGGAATGTTTACTATACTGTACAGCATTACCTTGTTTAACACTGACTGACCCTACCCATGTGTTTATCAGGTGAATGTTTACTATACTGTACAGCATTACCTTGTTTAACACTGACTGACCCTACCCGTGTGTTTATCAGGAGAGATGTTTACTATACTGTACAGCATTACCTTGTTTAACACTGACTGACCCTACCCATGTGTTTATCAGGGGAATGTTTACTATACTGTACAGCATTACCTTGTTTAACACTCACTCACCCTACCTGTGTGTTTATCAGGGGAATGTTTACTATACTGTACAGCATTACCTTGTTTAACACTGACTGACCCTACCCATGTGTTTATCAGGAGAATGTTTACTATACTGTTCAGCATTACCTTGTTTAACACTGACTCACCCTACCCGTGTGTTTTTATCAGGGGAATGTTTACTATACTGTTCAGCATTACCTTGTTTAACACTGACTGACCCTACCCGTGTGTTTATCAGGAGAATGTTTACTATACTGTTCAGCATTACCTTGTTTAACACTGACTCACCCTACCCATGTGTTTTTATCAGGAGAATGTTTACTATACTGTTCAGCATTACCTTGTTTAACACTGACTCACCCTACCCATGTGTTTTTATCAGAATGTTTACTATACTGTTCAGCATTACCTTGTTTAACACTGACTCACCCTACCCATGTGTTTTTATCAGGAGAATGTTTACTATACTGTTCAGCATTACCTTGTTTAACACTGACTGACTCTACCCGTGTGTTTATCAGGAGAATGTTTACTATACTGTTCAGCATTACCTTGTTTAACACTGACTCACCCTACCCATGTGTTTTTATCAGGAGAATGTTTACTATACTGTTCAGCATTACCTTGTTTAACACTGACTGACTCTACCCGTGTGTTTATCAGGGGAATGTTTACTATACTGTTCAGCATTACCTTGTTTAACACTGACTGACCCTACCCATGTGTTTATCAGGAGAATGTTTACTATACTGTTCAGCATTACCTTGTTTAACACTGACTCACCCTACCCATGTGTTTTTATCAGGGGAATGTTTACTATACTGTTCAGCATTACCTTGTTTAACACTGACTCACCCTACCCATGTGTTTATCAGGAGAATGTTTACTATACTGTACAGCATTACCTTGTTTAACACTGACTGACCCTACCCATGTGTTTATCAGGAGAATGTTTACTATACTGTTCAGCATTACCTTGTTTAACACTGACTCACCCTACCCATGTGTTTTTATCAGAATGTTTACTATACTGTTCAGCATTACCTTGTTTAACACTGACTCACCCTACCCATGTGTTTTTATCAGGGGAATGTTTACTATACTGTTCAGCATTACCTTGTTTAACACTGACTCACCCTACCCATGTGTTTATCAGGAGAATGTTTACTATACTGTACAGCATTACCTTGTTTAACACTGACTGACCCTACCCATGTGTTTATCAGGAGAATGTTTACTATACTGTTCAGCATTACCTTGTTTAACACTGACTCACCCTACCCATGTGTTTATCAGGTGAATGTTTACTATACTGTTCAGCATTACCTTGTTTAACACTGACTGACTCTACCCGTGTGTTTATCAGGGGAGATGTTTACTATACTGTACAGCATTACCTTGTTTAACACTGACTCACCCTACCCGTGTGTTTATCAGGTGAGATGTTTACTATACTGTACAGCATTACCTTGTTTAACACTGATTGACCCTACCCTTGTGTTTATCAGGGGAATGTTTACTATACTGTACAGCATTACCTTGTTTAACACTGACTGACCCTACCTGTGTGTTTATCAGGGGAATGTTTACTATACTGTACAGCATTAATTTGTTTAACACTGACTCACCCTACCCGTGTGTTTATCAGGGGAGATGTTTACTATACTGTACAGCATTACCATGTTTAACACTGACTCACCCTACCCGTATGTTTATCAGAATGTTTACTATACTGTACAGCATTACCTTGTTTTACACTGACTCACCCTACCCGTGTGTTTATCAGAATGTTTACTATACTGTACAGCATTACCTTGTTTAACACTGACTGACCCTACCCGTGTGTTTATCAGAATGTTTACTATACTGTACAGCATTACCTTGTTTAACACTGACTGACCCTACCCGTGTGTTTATCAGGAGAATGTTTACTATACTGTACAGCATTACCATGTTTAACACTGACTGACCCTACCCGTGTGTTTATCAGAATGTTTACTATACTGCACAGCATTACCATGTTTAACACTGACTGACCCTACCTGTGTGTTTATCAGGGGAATGTTTACTATACTGTACAGCATTACCTTGTTTAACACTGACTGACCCTACCCGTGTGTTTATCAGGAGAATGTTTACTATACTGTACAGCATTACCTTGTTTAACACTGACTGACCCTACCCGTGTGTTTATCAGGAGAATGTTTACTATACTCGGTCGACCACTTTAAATTGCTGCACCCTTATTTTCGGGAGTTGGGTAATGAAAGTTACAAATCTTAGTCTCCATCCTTTAGAGATTATATTCAAAATATAGTGACAATATCCCACAGTGTAAAATGCTGGTGAGATAGCAATGGAGTGCTTTAAATGATAGCAAACATACCCACAACTTCCGATTGCACTGCTTTACTCTTGCAAGTCTCAATAACTGGCCGATTAAAGCCTTGCAGTATTTCCCTCACTTTTACGTGGTAAGATAGTCTAGCGCTGCACATGAAATGCAGTGGGATCTGATTTCCTAGCACGGAAACCTTAAGGAAATATGGCAAGGCTAAAATCAGCCTGTTATAGAGACTGGCAAGAGTTACGCCTTGCGTAGAGAGGTTGGCATTCCAATGAGATAAAACTGAAATGCTTTTCAGGATCACTAACAACCATACCCCTTGCTTCATGTGCTTCAGAAATACCAAGGATTCAATCCAAAATTAAATCACTCTTTAAAAAGACCCCAACAAACGAGGAATCCTAAGTAGCACCATCTTTAAGTGTTCTACACAAATGCCCTGTTGGGTATGGTAGGTGCCAATAACTCAAAAATAATACAGACACTTCAATGCTAATGAGGCAAGAAAAGTCTTTGAGGAGCATGAGTTCGGAAACAATGGCAGTCACTCTAACTTATGAACCACCCTGCTCCATCAGTGTATTTTTATTCCGCAGGGCTACTTCAAATCGCTTTAGCTTGAAACAAGAAGACATAGTCATCAACATCCCCCGCCAGACACAAGAAATGAGAACAAGGGCAATAATTAAAGAAGAAATAATTGTGCTCTTCTCATTTTCTTTCCATTAAGGTATCGATATCCTCAAGCCACACAACTGATTTGATGTTAAACAATGTCTGAGAAAAGTTATATCCTTTGAAGGTATTTGGAACAGAGTCGAAAAAGTGGAACAAGGGGAATAACTCCGGAAAAAAATAATCACACGGTTCTTATTTTCGAACTCCATCAAGGTATTCATGACCACAAGCCACACACCACATTTGGAAACCCTATCTTAAACAGTTTCTGAGAAAAGCTGTCCTCTTTGGAGATACCATGAACACAGTCCAAAAATACAGAACAAGGGCAATAACTCTGGGAAAAATAATCACACGTTTCATATTTTCAAACTCCATCAAGGTATTAATGCTCTCAAGCCACACACCAAATTTGGTTGTCCTATCTTAAATAGTTTCTGAGAAAAGCTGTCCCCTTTATAGCGGACGGACGGACGGACGGACGGAGCTCAAACCTATATCCCCCTTCCACTTCGTGGCGGGGGATAATAATCTGTGGCAAGAACTACGTACCTCTGAGTTGTGGGACTGGGAGCGAAGCTGTCCCTCCCTTGTAGTGTGGCGCTGTCGGATACGCGACATCAGTCGACAGTTGTTGTGCTTCACAAAACACACGATCACTCCAAGTAGCGTTATCAGCACCACGAAGGCTACTATCACAATGTACGGGATGTGGTCACTCCCTGAAATAAAAGAGTTACACTTTAATACATATGACAAGTACAGATCTAATGACATTTTATCTGACCCATGACAGGTTTTAGATGAGAAATGCTTCCCATGACCAAGACACAGGCTTTAGATGAGAAATGCTTCCCATGACCAAGACACAGGCTTTAGATGAGAAATGCTTCCCATGACCAAGACACAGGCTTTAGATGAGAAATGCTTCCCATGACCAAGACACAGGCTTTAGATGAGAAATGCTTCCCATGACCAAGACACAGGCTTTAGATGAGAAATGCTTCCCATGACCAAGACACAGGCTTTAGATGAGAAAAGCTTCCTGTGGCTGCAAACAGAGCATCAGCAGATTGGACCATAGTGAGAATTTGGATTTTTCAAGTTAAATGGTTTACATAAAGGACAAGAACAGAAACACATCACCTTCTGAACTGGTCAGCTGCATCACTTCCTACACTTAATGGTTTACATCTCATTATTGACATATATATTGACACTTTACACTTAGCACAAACAAATCTACTTAAAATCTAAAGAAAAGCATTTGATTTTTGATACAAACTTAAACATATTTTTAAAACTGAATATTATTATTTTCATCCAAATGCCTTCCTGGTATGTTAAATCTATTTCCATCAATAGAACTTGTGACACTCCTATTTCATGTCCTAGTTTAAATACAGAGACAAGTAGCTTCTATTTTCAATAAAACTTGTTTTTCACACCTCTCAAAAGCTAGCAGCATACAAGCGAGGTGACTTGATTCAAGTATTTAATCGGAACATTCGTACAATTTCAAAAACGTTGATTTTCATTATGCCTTAAAAATGTTCACACCAGACTGACATTTATATTTTACTAATATAGATTAACAGACATTACTACATTAAATATAAATAACACCATTGAAATAAACAATCAGATTTTTTCTCATAATATTTATTCAAAACCTCGGCAACATTCCATCACATCCAACACTACCAATTTTATGACCTTGAAGAAAAATATATATACAGCTAATTTACCTTCACTACAAAAGGAAAAAGACAGAATATTCAGAATCTCAACGAAGATTGATACAGGAGAGGACTAAACGTCAGCTAAAACAAAAATGAGAAATGAGAAGAACCTGATACCTAGAGAAAGAAGCCAAATACACAGGCGGGCGGACGGGCGGGCGGGCGGCCACTCCTCTGTTACGTAATGCGCATTACGAGTGCAGCAAGCCAGCCACTGTACACCACTACACTGCCTCTATGTCAGGTCCTCTAATCAGACTCCTCGCCATGTGTAGAATACAAGCTCCAAACAGCGCAGATCGAGGTCACAGAGACGGCTAACCTGTTTATTCACGGCTGTGTAATCCAGACAAAACCAAATCCTTGCCAGCCAGCATTGAGTCAAGTCCTAGCCAGTGGAGCAAGACCGGTCGGTCACTCAAGCATGATGACAGAAGGACGGAGGGACAAACAATAGCGCCATGCCGAGGGAATCGGGAAGTCTGCATGGAAGGAGCTGACTGTGTTGCGTGTAACTGCCACCAGTCTACCACTCACTCACGCTGTCTGTCTGGTCTGCTGTACCACTAGCTTGGCACTAGGCCAGGTCGCCGTGACCTAGCGACGCAGAACAGGTGGCTAGTCTAGTGTTGGGAATTAAGCAGTTGTGCTCAACATACCTTATCTCTACGCTAGCAGATCACCTGTGATTTAACACTTAACCCTCTGCCTGCCACAGTCAGATAGCAAGCCTAAATCCAAATAAGAATTAACATAGACCTAAAAGAAAGATATATGCTTTGACATTATACAGTAAGCTGCCTTGCAACAGATTTGATAATACCTTATCTCCACACGACCAGAGCCTCCCTCCCTGCCGTAACACCTTCCTGCCCTCTTCAGCCCAGCCAGACAATCCATGTTTATTTAAATCACATTGAATATACAGTGACATTACAAAGTCACCTCTTCCCTGGCTCTAGCAGATAGGAATGCATAAAAACAATCTCCAAAATTAACCTAAATTTGATAGCACAGAAACATAAAGATAATAACCTCTGATGACCGCAAGGAAATAATTAACCTCAGTTGATTTTAAAATAATCAATGTTAAAGTAAGAAGATAAATTGCTGTGATAATAAACCAACCCCCTCCCCCCTGCAGGTGGGTCCTACTTATCTCCAGCCCAGCAGATCTCCAATGACATAACTGTTAACCTGCTATTAGCATCGACGATAATTTGGCCACGTTTTAAGCAAATCAGACAGGGTATCCGGTGACATTACAAAGTAAACTTGTCTACGCTCTGCCTTAGATAAGATGTGTAAACAACAAATTTCAAAACTAATCTAGTTTTGATAACACTATGACATTATGATTTAACCCTATAATGGCTGTGTGTGGATAAGTTGGTGAGCTTTTTTTCAAACTTAACCCTATACTGGCTATGGGTTAATAAGTTGGTCAGCTTTCTTCAAACTTAACCTGTCTGTCGCTAGTTAAGTTGGTGATGTATTTCTTCAAACTTAACCCTATACTGGCTGTTGCTAGTTAAGTTGGTGATGTATTTCTTCAAATTAACCCTATACTGGCTATGGGTTAATAAGTTGGTCAGCTTTCTTCAAACTTAACCCTATACTGGCTGTTGCTAGTTAAGTTGGTGATGTATTTCTTCAAACTTAACCCTATACTGGCTGTTGCTAGTTAAGTTGGTGATGTATTTCTTCAAACTTAACCCTATACTGGCTGTTGCTAGTTAAGTTGGTGATGTGTTTCTTCAAACTTAACCCTATACTGGCTGTTGCTAGTTAAGTTGGTGATGTATTTCTTCAAACTTGACCCTATACTGGCTGTTGCTAGTTAAGTTGGTGATGTATTTCTTCAAATTAACCCTATACAGGCTGCTGGTAGATAAATTAGTCAAGTTTCTGCTGAATCAATCCCTGCCAAATCATTCTGAGTGGCCATGTTTACCTGTAACTGTTTTGTGCTGTATTCGAGGAATGATAATTCATTTTATTACTCATCAGTTGAAAATATCACGGTTTAATAAATCTACAATGTTATTACACATTGTGTAATGACATCGCGTGCTGCCGATTGACGTCACGTCATAATGATTAAAACATGACGTCACAATATCAGCGCCGCCGGGTTGCAATGAAGTTTTTTTCCATTTCTCGACGAGTTATTGCAACTAAGTCAGCGTGTAATAAATAAAATACTAAACTCGGTCCCATTTAATAATATATTTATGAAACTTGTGAATGGTATCGGTATCTAACTAGCTTGCACACGTTAAATACAAAATCACTCACTCGTTTCATAAATATGTTATTAAACGGGACGTTGTTTAGTATTCTCTATATAAGTCCAGACCAAATTAATTACTTGGTAATCTGGCAACATTTTAATTGGAAGGGATTATTTGGAATCATTTTTGATTGAGAAGTGTTTTGAGTCCCATTTGTTTAAAATTTGTCAAGATCATGGCAGAAAGATCCTTAAACTAACTTAATGAATTGTTTTTGTCTAAATAGAGAATCTTCGGATTAATTATAGGGACAACTGGTATATCTAGATCGGTGACCTAACACTGCAGGCTATATGAGGGATGTAGCTTGTTTGTTTCAGATATATATTTGGTTGAAGAGATATGGTGACATTATACAGTAACCTTTCTATGCTGTCAATGAGATAAAGCAAGTTGTATGTTATGTTAGAATTAATCATGGCTGACAGGAAGATATAAGTTAACTCATGCCTCAAACTTGGACTGGTTCTGGGCTAGATAAGTTACTTAACAGTCAGATTTCACAGAAAAATAAATTAACATTACAGAGTCACATTTCAAATTGATGCTGTTTTCAAAACGTAAACTCTCTCACAGATGTAATTAGTCATTAAGCAATATAATCAGGCAGTTAAGTTAAGAAGTGATTAAATGTAACGCATCTCTTTTGTATGTTGAAAAGACTTTAGGGGTGAAATTAGATGAATATGAATTATTTACGGAGAAAGCTCAATTAAATGATAAAGAGCAAGAGACTACCTTTTCAACTTTTTATTTTAAGCTACAAACTTTTTTAAAATACAGAGCCTTTGACTATGTAGCTCATAAATACATCATCCATTTCCACTAAGGTGAAGACTGACATCAATGATAAGGGATTGCCTATGCCATCTCTATTACTGTTTAAACAGTCACCAAATTTACAAGAGGGAACGTTTATCCATTGTTTGTTACCTTTAAGATGGTGTCACTGGTTGCCTGACATACGTTGAATCCTATCGAGTTTCTCTATCTTCAGCTATGCAGTGCTCTACTTACAACAGAGGTTACAATGGAAGAAATGACTTGAGCAACCTCTGCGGGAAGATAATGGAATATATTATAATGAAATTTACCTTATCGCGAGCGATCACGGTGATCAGTTCTCGTCAGCTATTTCATAACATATTGTAAAGTGTAGTAGTGAGCAGACTTTTCTCATAATTATTGATTGACTTGGTCCAACCAGGTGAGGAATAGGTCAAAACGCATACACGTACATATGGGGGTTAACACTTATCTAGTTGTCATAGATACATCTTATTTGACATACCAGTACATGGTATTCAATTATGAGCTGTATCAAGGAAATAAAGACTTATCAATAAAATTTATTGATATCTTTTATCTTATTAGGCTGGTCACACACTACGTCCGATTTTTCTTGCGATGTGTGATTTGATGCGTAAAAAAAAATAGACAGTGAATTTTGATAAGCCGTGCACACTACGTCCAATGCCTCAATGCGATGCGATCCAATGCGATGAAAATAGGTGCTGCACCTATTTTATTGCATCTCGAGCGAAATCGCAAGGAGGATTCCCTATCTTACGTCATATTTTACACTTCTCGAGGGGGTTTCCTCACTCAAACCACATAGAAGGAAAGTGGGTAGGCCAATGTATCATAAAAAAATGTTTGATATTACCGTTGCAGACATATATATGTACATATTGTTTGTTTTGAAGATAAAACTGAAATTTCTTAAAGATGTTTTTGTAAGACCAATATTTGGATAAAAATAGAGCCATAGTAAATATAATTTAATTTGAGATTTTCTGTACAGGAAACATGAATCTATCATTCATATTTGTCTGTTGATGATTGTTACAGAAACTTACTTGAATTAACACATTTCCCAATGTCCTCGTCCGATTGGTCTGCACAGTCTGTCGTCCCGTCACACACACTTGTCGCAGGCAGACACGTGCTGGCGTCACACCGGAATGCACAAGCTGCAATCAACCAAAGTTTTATACATTTCTGCATGTTAAAGAGAGGGCAGTGACCAATCTAGTACAAAAATTTGATGGGTGACGCAGAAAAGAAATGCAGTTAAAAGCCTTTAAAGGAAGGAAGGCTCACACATTTTAATCTTAGGGGACACACATGCACACCTTTGATTTCAAAACACAAAGAAATAATATGTTTGAAATAAACGTCAGTTTGTAGTTACAAAATGCATCCTGGGTAGCTAACTAGCTACATACAAGTATATAGGAAGCCTGGTATTCTGTACTGTGGCTGGACAGGGGAGAAAGAGTGTAACAAGCTCTCACAGCATCAACATAGCACTAGCTCACATAGATCATCATGTAACATGCAGCACTGATAACAAGTGTCTGTTTTCCCCACTTATTAATGGTGCCACAGGCTTTGAACTGGGCTCATCAGGGGGAGATGATCAAAGTCTCCATGTAACAAAGATGTTATACTGAAAATTTCAGCTTCCTATATCTTTTGGTTTTGGAGAAGAAGTTGTTCAAAGGTTTTAGGAAGAATGCTTTCCGTGCTAATATTTCAGGGGAGGGGAGTCAGGACTAAATGAACAAACTTTAGTCATCATATAACAATGCATAAGTTATTCTGAAAATGCCAACTGGTTTTTGAGAGGATGTGTCGATAATAACATCTGCCACGCCTATATTTGGGGGTGTAGCGATTTTGGAAAATGTGAAAAGTTTAGTGATGACGGCCCATGCCATAAGCCTGTTCATCAGCTCCATAAAGAAATTAATTATTTCACATTTATGAGATGCAATTTCATGTAAAAACTAAATATTGAACTTTTCACTCTGAAAATGTTTATCACCTGAATCCAAAAATTATTACAAGAATTTATATCTGTTGGATTAGTTAAGAAATCCTCAACAGGATGAAGTGAAGAAATCTGGACAGTGGTCTCTTTTCAAATAACTTAAAATGTCTTTGTTGCAGCAGTGTAACAGCTTCTTTACATTATGCCTAGTGAAGTATGTAGAGCTGCCACGCAGGAAAGATTTAGTCTCCTGGAAACCTCAATACTGAGAGAACTGTCACTAACAGAATGTGAGTGTTGAAAGTTGTCACCAAAGGAGTAGGACTTGCTGAAATGTTCTAGACTTTGTTAGGCTTCCTAACATGTTTCCTGTCCAAAAGTATAAGGACATACTAGGCCTTAGTTCACTGGGTATCCACTGTTTCAAGTAGAAATAAATTCTTAAATTAAACAAACCAAATAAAGAAAGCATGAACGACTTTTTTGAAACCATCCATAGCTTTTGTGGAGTTGTAAGAATTTTGCAATTCCAGAGTTACGTCCCTTTGATCAGCAATTGCCCAGAGAGAGATACTCAGATAAAGATGCTGTACTGTTTCGTTGTCATGTAAAAATGATAAAGAAAATCATATTTTCAATGATTTATTAAATGAATTGCCTCGTTACTTAAATACTTTTCCGATGCAATATGGTCATTTTAAATCCAAATAAATTTGAAAGATTAAGATTAAAAAATTGCTTGAATAGAGTAATCAACTTTGAAATCCCTTAAATCAAACAATAAACATGAAAATAAATGGTATATAGTTTCAAGCAGATCTTTGTAGGATAATTTGCAGGATAAGAAACTGGATACAAATGATAAACAACTGGCACTGATCAACATGAGGTGGGCAAATTGTGATCAAATAATAACTATCGTTACTGTTTTCAATAAAAATGACAATAAACACATTAATCAAACTTATACAACTGATTTGTAATGAATTATATTTTGGGTTACAAACAGTGCCGATGTGAATTATTTCCCTAAAAGTTATGTTCTATTATGATTGTTATATAGTTATATTCAAAATCAGAACAATATGCCAGATATACAAACAGGGCATCCATACGGTATTTAACAAATTCCATTACCTTGAAGGAACTTGGTTATTTTCCCTGTTGTGAATGTTTTCAATAGAAGTGAGAAGGGCAAAGCATTAGTTTGGGAAATCCCCATAAGGGGAATCCCCTAATTTGAGTTGAGGCTTGAAGGCTCAAGAGCAAATATTGTAGGATCCAAAGCAGAGAAGGAAGGAGGAAGGGGGAGGGAGTTTTGGGTACAGGAGGATTGAACCCCCCCACCCCTCCCCCCCCCCCCCCCCCTCCCCTCCCCCTTCTAACATAAATTGAACCCAGTTTTAATAATTCCTGGGGCTGTCTATGATATATCTCCTACTGATTCTTTCACCACTCCTAAATTTGTCAACTTCCCAAATCTTTTCTGGTCAAATCTAGACGAGAGCATTTGAGTGACTTTCTGACAAGAATATATGACAATTAAGAATTAAGAACTACAAATTGAAGTTTGGACAACAATTTTGATGCCAAGAAAAGTAGTGATGAAAATGTGAAGGTAATTCAGACATGCAGGAAAAGAAAAGAAATATCGATCTCAAACTCGCTCTCCACAGTCGTACCAAGATGACTCATAACTAGCTTTCAACAGTCAACAGCCAGCTAAGACCATTCTGAGTTCCCATGTTAGCTTAAATTCCTGTAATGGACCCAAACAGGAATGGTCTTTCACAACTGATTTTAGTAGATAATGCCATAACACCATATAACTCAATTCACTGACGCTGAAATCACAGGTATATTCAAGTTTATTACTCGCCTGTTGAAGATATATCTGTTTAATAAATCTACAATGTTATTACACATTGTGTAATAACATCGCTTGCTGCCGATTGACGTGACGTCATAATGACATAAATATGACACAATATTAGCGCTGCGGTCGCAAAACCCATTTATCGACAAGTTCTTGGAATTAAGTGGAATATAAATCAGTGAGTAAAAAATAAAATACTAAACTCGGTTCCATTTAATAACATATTTATGAAACTTGTGAATGGTATTGGTATCTAACTCGCTTTCACTCATCAAATACCAAACCACTCATTTGTTTCATAAATATGTTATTAATATTATATGTTGTTTAGTATTCTCTATGTCGTCAACAAGTAACAACAAAACCAAGAGAGGTAAATCATTAGAACATTTTGAATGAAAATACTCATATTTCATGGTTTGATGGCACTTACCTTGTGCACGATACTCTGTGAGAGGGGGTTGTGAGACAAGTTCTCTCCCTTTCATCCAGTTCAGATGAAGGAGATTGTGTCAAATGAGGAAGTGATACTGTTTTTTACAACTTCAACAATATTTATGAGAAAATAAGTATCTCTTTCTTTTTTTATAGAGATAAAATGAAGTATATCACACTTCACTGGCAGCCATGTTTCGAGGTGTCTTTCCTTGTCTATTTTCATCAGAAATAAATTGCTGTCAAACTGACCAGCCTCAAACCGTCTAAATGTATCGAACAATTGATCTTGCCTCAGACAAGAAATTAAGGCTAGTGTTGACAAAAGAATGACCTTCTCAGGATAATATTTTGATCAAAACCAATTGTCAACATTCAAGGAATACACAACTGAACATTATTATCAATGTTTTAAGTCGATGAAGCATACAATGGATTTTAAACAAATATAAAATTGAAAATATTTAATATCCAGAAGAGTTTCAAATATCCATAAATGTCCTCAAATGATGATAATTAATCCATAACTGATCTAAAATATCCACAAAAATCCACCAAGATTATGAATTGTCAAGAAATATCCACAAAAATCCAAGTGAGATTCTGTCAAGAAATATCCTCAAATATCCATGTGAGTATTTCAGCAGAGGGATGGACCAGGCACCTTCAAACATGTAAAAACACGAGAATATATATCCCAGCACTCAATTAAACATATAAATACCATCAGTCATGCAAGAGAATATGCCATTCGTCTGACACAACCCTCCACCGATCAGCTGACACACACACTGTTCCTTGTGTGTAGATCCAATCAGACGCAGACGGTCACAGTGTCACCCGCTATCTCTCTGTCTGTCTGTCCGTCCGTATCTCGGTCCATCCCTGGATCTTATGTCTACCTAGTTCACAGTCTAGCCGAGCTCGGGCTATCTCATGATTTGTTGGTTATCAGTAATCAGACATACTTTATAGGCATGCACATCATGAGGGAAGGGGAGGGGAGGGGAGGGGAGGGGAGAGACAGAGAGAAACAGACTGACAGACAGAGGGAGAGAGTTGGTCAACTTGCTGGCTGGATGTGGGCGGATAGTCAGAAGTGTAAAATCCACACCTATCAAAGCCCTCCTCCTCCCCTCCTCAAATCAAGTCCTTGTCCCCCCACCTCCTCATCTCCCAGTCATAACAGTCAGGCCGAATGCCAGTGCTTGAATCATTCACTGTAAGATAGGGGTCTCTGTGCATACTAACCTCCCCAAGTGTCTGCACTTGCTTTGTGTGATTAAACTACAGCAACATGCAGTCACTCACTCGCTCACCCGGACATGAGAGGTTTTGACAAATACTTGCCCATAGAGGACTTGCGACAGTCTAGATCAAGTGTGATTGACAAGGGTAAAAATAATTAGGGGACTGGGAGAGAGGCGGAGGAAATAATAATGAGGAGACTGTGAGACAGTCCATGTCTGTGTTAGTACTCTCCCATCAACATTAGGCAACAAACTCAGTGATTCACTAATAGGCTAATTGTCTCGGTACTATAGACCGCCTACAGCTTGAATAAGCCACTCGAGTGCATACCAGTCTGTCTGTCTGTCTGTGTAAAAAATATCTATTTGGGTTATGGGTTCAAATCCAGCCCAGAAAATGCTAAACTAGAGCTCTATTTGAATAATTCATCATGAAATAAAGATCAGCTTGAGGAAAGCACCATGCTCTGACATTCAGTTAGCTTCAAAGGGGATGTGGGGTTCAGGGCGTGGGGCGTGGGGCGTGGGGCGTGGGGCGTGGGACGTGAATTCTTGTACTTTTTCAGGCCGAGTCCCATGCAGGATTCGAACCCAGACCCTCAGAGTAAGGCAACCATCGCCAGCACTGACCGTACCAGCAGCTTACTATTGAAGATAGTGTACTTCTGGTTACCTAGTCTTACACTCAGACTCTGAAGAAAGTATTAGATTACTAGTTACCATATATTTAGATCTGTGTTAAAGTACCTCAGTCACATTGTCGGTTAAACCCTTCTCCGCATTGTGTGATGGTTTACACGACTAGACCAGACAAGAGCTTTATTCTTTGGAAAACATGACGATTAATAGTGCATCAGCAGGCAAAGGTCAGAGACAGGTTGTAGTGGTAGACAAGTGCAGTGTCCAGACATTAGGGGCATATCAACAGGTAGACATTTCCAGATTTGTGATATTCTAAGTATGACATTACATTTGTGACCTTAAATATTTAAAGATCAGACATTTTGAATTAAAGTTCTGACTAACAAAACAAGGCTAGGAGAGGCTGCAAAAGGTCAACACACAAACTTGAATATCCTTGTTTTTAAGAAATAGAAGACGAGTTGGCTTGCTTTATCCTTGAATAAAACATAGCAGGGAGCATAAAACAACAAGTCCTCTATTTCTTATATGAGATCCCCTTAAACACTTACCTAATTCTATATAAAAACCTTTAAGATATAATGTTATTTTATAAACTATATTTTGAAAATATTAATGCCTCCCATTTGTAGAACAAATTCACTAGCAATTGAACAATCAAAGTTACGTACAATATGACATAATTTGCTAAGCGACGTTCTAACCGACGTTCTAAATCACGAGCATGTTTTATTGTCTCATACAGCATGCGGTCGGTCTTATTGTATGCATGTGTTTTATTGCCGTGGGTATCTTATATATATATATATATATATGTATATATTTATATATTCATTCAGGGTTTCCATTTACTGGAATATTATACAAAAATAAAATCATATGATATGATTGGCAAATGGGACTGGCAGTTAATATTCTAGTTTAATCATTCATCATTTAATGAATTAAGTAACAAAACACTGGCTGAATATTATATAAATCTTTCCAGATAATTTTAGTGATCTCTAATTTATCATAACAACATAATGACATGGCGTTTTTCATGCTATTTACCAGGCAGTGGCGGATCCAAGGGGGGGGGTTCAGGGGGTCCGGACCCCCCCCTTTTCAAATCCATGTATAAGTTGGGATATACATCTACCCCCCCCCCCCCCCCCCCCCACTGAGTGGAGAAAAATTGTTTTGGGACCCCCCCCTTTCAAAAATCCTGGATCCGCCCCTGCCAGGTACAACTCGACACTTCATCATCACCAGGTACTTAATTGTACTGCAGGCTGAACTGAATGTTTAATGGGCTACGTTATAATTTTCAGCTTGAATGTAGTTGGTTTGTATACTGCATGAGTATGAAGGGGACCCGTAGCGGAGCCTTCATATTAAAGTGCCAGTTCTATCGAGTATCCACCAAATTGTTTTTGTGCTAGTGAAATGAGTAAAACGGTATGATTTTATTAATTGTTCATATTTTTTCGATAATATAACATATATATTTATGGAATATCCACACAGTAACAAAGTCTTTAGACCTATCAACCACATCTTGTTGCCGCAATAAAAATAAATCATCAAATATTACCTTCAGTAATATGTGGACTGTGTTACAATAATGTAATAATAACATATATATGTAAACAGGCGTGCCCTCTTAAACTGGTAGAAGCGGCCCTGTAAGATGATTTGTAGAAGAGACCAACGGGCTGTACAAGATGTGTATCTGTGTTGACTGTCTGGAGATAGTGTTCAACTAGACAAGCTCATCATGTATTGTTGTGGGCCACAATCTTGTAGACACGACTCACTGATAACTATGCAGGCATGTCATCGTCCTACACAATCTTTATGATAATAAGGAAAGTTTAGATGTCATTGGATGAAAGAGAGTTATGGAGACAGGTTTTGATTTGTTCTTCAATTCTCACTATGCATATTTTGCATTAACCCTCTAGCTACCGACGCACCAAATCTGTCCACTATTGGTGAGGGATAATAATATAGACAGACAGACAGATAGTTAACTAGATGTAATGCCCCCCTTCGCTAATTCGGCTCAGAAACCTCAAACAATTAATTTTTTGGAGTTGTTGCACTTCAAAGAGACAAAATCTAAATTATTATTATTGAAACAGAAAAAACATAGAGAGCCATTGGCTCTGTAGATCATCAGTTTTAAATAATAATAATAATAATAATAATAATTACTTATATGAAATATGATAAAAGTCACAAAAAGATGGTTTTACAAACTAAATAATTACAAATTGTTTTTGTTAGGCCCTATGTTTTTAATTTTCAAGTCTCAACTTCTCTTTCTCAACAACCATTTCTCAAAGCACATGTTGGAACTCACATATTTGGGATTACCTCACTTAGTCTCTAAACTGACTGAAGTGAAGAGCACATAAAATCTCAAGAGTACTGAAGGCTCACATGACACTGGTACAAATATGGTACATGAGACCATATTACCCTTGTGAGAAGCATACAACTTATGATATTTAATATATATTTATTTTTATTTATTTAAGTTTATTAATTGGATATTTAATATATGAAATGGTTACCTAATGTACAAAGTCCTTGGTTAATTACGTGCTGTTAATTTTTTAAACTAAGGGTTTACCCAACTGGGACTCTATGGAAATGCTCATTAAGTTTTCATGGTGGGCTTGTCTAGTATGTTTAACCTATGAATAATTCTAAATCAGGAACTTAGCACTAAAGAACTAGGAACTGAAGAAGTAGGGTACTTAAAGGTGGCTATTGCAGTTGGTTATTTGTGCCATGACCACAGCTTGGTGAGGGCAGAGCAAGCACCAGGGTAGCAAGGTCACGTGACACAAACTGAGTATAGGGCCACACGATTGCAGTTGTCATAAATCCGTACCCAAATCGACCTTGTCCCAATTGGGAATTCGTAATCAAAATGAACGCAAATGAAACATTCACTCACATTTCCATTAATGGCATCATACCCAATTTCAGCAGGTTTACCTGATTTCAGGAGGCTTCACCCGCGAAAAAACCTGGTTTTCATATAATCTCCAAAAATACCCATTGGGAAAGCGGGTTGTACATTTTCATAGTAGTTACAAAAACTATTCCATCAACATTGCATTTGGACCACATGTTCTGACAAACTTTGTGTTTATGTAAATATTTGCCATAACTTATAAGAAACCATTTAATTTCTAATTTTTAAGTGCATATTTAGAAATAATGTATACTTTGAATGTTCAATGAATAATATATTATTAAAATATGTGAAAATCCTTGTCTCTCTCGTTGCAAATTCAATCGCAGTGAGTTCATCAACATGGACAATCTTATTGAAAGTAGAGAATGTGCATGTCCTCTAATGGATTCATGAACAGTTAAATACATTCTTCATTTATCTTAGATGGAAGTATGTATTTAATTAACTGTCACAAACATGACATTTTCTAAAAGCATCAGTACTAAATGTATAAATGTTTAAATGTTTAAAAAATTAACATTGCAATAATATCATCTCAAAAAAATTATTAGTCTAACCAAGACAAATTGATATGTTATTCCTGACCATTCAGAGAGCATTCTGATGTAAGGTTTATATGTTGCAATATCAAGTATTTCACTTACATCATGACGGTTGCATTGTGGCAGGATAAAGGCTGTAATGCCGTTAAAGTGAAGGTCAGGCGCGGTCATTTGGAGTTGAACACTGTATACATGCCTTCAATAGTATTTCACGAACATCATAGCAGTTAGCATTATTGCAGGGAGAAAGCCTGCAACATCATTGTGGTGATGGATTGTAGTGAAACCTGCGACCATCTGATGGTACTAGTAAACCATCAGTGGTACTTCGCTGAAATTCAGTGTAGCATTGCACCCAAACCTTACTGCATCACAGTAGAACAATTCTCAACAGCAGATAAAATTGGCAGGATTTGAACCTGAACAAGATATCCTGCCCCTGCATTGCAGTGAAACCAGGGAGCGCCAACCATCATGGAGGATATAACAGACTTTCAATGTAAGATTGTGTTTGAACAGAGCTGTGTGTATAAGCTGCTAGCAGACCCTTGAATGAGTCAACCAGACACCAGGGTGTTCAGGCCAAGTGACAAGCTGCCAGTTTGTTAATTTCCTAATTATGTAATAACAAGAAGTCCTCTCCTATTGTGCTAATAAGCCTATCAACAAGTGCTGCTGACATTGCTACTCTAACAGAATTGTATTTTTGGAGTTGACACAAGCGCAACACAAAACAATTTAGGTTCACACACTCGAATTCCAGGTACCCATTTGTACAGCTGGTTGGACTGAGTGTCATATGGATATGGATAAGTGACTTGCCCATGGACACAGCACAGAAAGAGACCCAGGCAGGGATGTCAACCCAGGACTTTGGCATGAGAGCTAGACCAGCACACAAACTATTACACTACCGTGCTTGACTGCTGTGCATCAAAACACTTTCAAGGATAAATACAGGAGGGAATGAGAGAAAAACAAAAAACCTTTAGGAGATCACAATCATGATTTGCCCATAACAATTCAAGGATGATTCCAACTATCAGACAGAGCATAAAGTCCTAAAAAGTCAATAGATCCTTTTTTAACAAGAGCCATGGCTTATCCCCCCAAAAGGTACATCGTAAATGATATTGGGAGGCTGTATACCAAATTTGGCAAAGTAGTGTTTCGAGTACTTCTCCGGAAACGATGTGATCACAGACAGATGAACGTACGGACAGACAGACAGACAGATGGATGGACGGACGGACAGACGGAACCAACGACTATATCCCTCGGCATTATATGCCAGAAAGATAACAAAGTGTTACAGAACGGGAGTAAAAGACATTATCATTAAACAACTGACTGCTCGTAATGTTGTTAAGTCATGGTGATGTGGCATGATATAACTTCGAGAAGAAACTGTAGGACCCAAGCTTCAAAAGCTTCCCATGAGAACATTGCAGGGGGAACACTGTCAACTCCGGAGCATGAAGTACCCGGTATTTGTTGTTAAAATATCTTGAATCTTTGTCCTGAATTTTTAAAATGTGTCTGTAAATGAATTAGAAAATAAGGTTCCAACTTACGTTTTTCTTTCCGCAGGAAGGTGAAATACAGTGTGAAGCCACTCTCCTGTGGGCAGCTGTTGAGTTTATAGATTATTTGAATTGAGTCTGAGTTGGATTGAAAGACGTAAGGGGTTCCATATGATTCGTCAACTGTAGTCGTGTTTCCCCTGCCATCCATTCTTCTCTCTATCAACAACATGGGTGCACAAGATGTGTTCGAGTCCAACTTTGGCGCAACAAATCCGAAGAGACTGGTGAAGTTGAGTTGAATGAAATAATGATTGGGCGCGGAGATCTGATAAACACACGTTTCATAACCCTCTCTCGAGGTGTTCCTGGAATCCACAGATATTGCTTGGCTTTCACTGGAGAAGGCGTATCTACACTCAGCTGTAAGGTAAAGAAGCAAACCATTAGTTTTCCTTAAAGTCACTGTTCTATCGGCATAATAAGCCACCTTGGTTTTTTTGCATTACATGAAATGAAAAACACATTTTAAACAATTTCACAATTTTTAAATTATAAAACACATAGATCCACTGATAGAATATCCACAAAGTGATACATTATTAATCATTAGACTAACCAACAATGTCCTGTTATGACATGACGAAGAAGTAAACCATTAGTATTCCTTGAGGCTGGGAATAATAACAATTATAACATGTATTATTTAAATACCTATCTGTTGACTAGACCAACACAAAACATGACTACTGGGCCTGACAACTTAGAGGAGAGTGAGGAATCATGGGAGTGATATCATGAGACCGCAGGATTATTGCCCCTGGGGAGGGATTTTACCATCCCCGGCATTTCTTCGTAGTTTCGTCTGTGTTAAGGTTGGATTAGCCCCTGCCTTGGGGAGGCAAGGCATAGTAGGTCTGGTCAACAGGTAAGTATAAATAATTACGTTTAATCAAAAACGTACTATTATAACATGTATTATTATATTAGCATATCTTTTTGTTACTCTGTGCTACAATAACTTTTTGGTTTCAATGGGAGAATCATATGTTGATCAACACTGAATTACAATTTATCACTCCTATTAAATCATGCAATCTACACAGCCTTATTCTTTATAAACGCTTTGTGTGATTCATACCACTACTACTTTAATTGAGGTGAGCTGATTTGTGGTATAACGCCGCTTTCAAGAGTATTTCACTCAATAGTATTATGGCAGGGAAATCGTCTGCAACGCCATATGGCTATGCATTGCAGGGAAACCTGAGAGCATCGGCTGGAACTAGCGAATCAATCGTGGTAGGTAATCAATAAAATTCAGTGAATCATTACGACCAAACCTTACTGCGTGTAGAACAGTTAGAATTGCAAAAAAAGTTGCCGTGCCCCTGGCGGGATTTGAACCCCAGACCTCTTGATCTAAATCCAAACGCACTAACCGCTGTGATATCACACCCCTTACGTTATTTGAACATTACTTAACCAAAAAAAAACAACAAATATCCCGTATTCTCCAGTATCAAAAGAGTCTTCAAGTTTTCAACATACAAGAAGATAAATAATGAACAATTTCCAGGACACAGTCCTCAACATTTAAGGAGTTCAATCAACTCATAGAGATTTAAAAAGTTGATAAAAAATAAGGATGTTTGTGTTTACGAACCAAAAAATACGGTCAAAAGATTAATAGAAGAATTGTTTCTCAACCTGAAAACCTCACGAATGTTAATCGTTTGTTGGCTGAAATTGTTGGCAGATACCTTTCAAATAAAGAGAAAAAGCAAAATTTCATTTTCGTTTTTTGTCTGTGTAATATAAAATGTCATTATTCAAACTATGACAGCACCTTTGATAAGAAGTGAGGGAATATGTTTTTTCTCAAATTAGACATTTTCTTCTTCCAATCATCAAAATGTCTGCCATTAATTTCGCTGTGTGAAACAAAAAAGTTGTACTCCGAGACATCAAGTGTAGCCTCATATTCAGATTTCAATTTGTTATTGAAAATACTGTCACTTCAAATTTAGATTGCTGTTAAATTCAGACAATATTTTTTGTGAATTCATACTACTTCAAGTAACTAACTGAGCGTTTTATTTGATACATGTTTCATTCAAACCTCTATTTTTCAAAAATATTTTATCACTTATTCATGAAACTTTCAAACATTTTTAAAACCAATTATGTTCAAATCGTGTAATAAACAAAATTTAAACGGAAAATTCAACAAAGAAATGCCATCATGTTTTCAGTTTGATTTGTCTCGTTATGGAAAATAACCTTCGTCAGTAAGAGACAGATACTTGATCTATATGTGATGAGCTCAGAGCGTGGGTGTATTGTTGACCAGCAAGCTCCAAACAATACACAAAATAACAGTAAGTAAGATCACAGCAACAATTCATCATCCCTATAATACATTCTAATGGATAATCAACATCTTCATTGCATTTCAAACACAGCTGTGTGAATATTAGTGCAACTACCCAGTGAAGTGAGGTGATTTTGGGTTTAATCCTTCTTTCAAAAGTATTTCACGGCTGCTAGTATTATGGCAGGGAGAAAGCCTGCAACACAATGTGGCTATGCATTGAGGTGAAACCTTCAAGCATCGGCTGGAACTAGCAAACCATGGGTGGTAGTAAGCTAAAATTCAGTGTAGCATTGCACCCAAATATCATTACATGTAGAACAGTTCTCTATCAGCTGGCATGCCCATGGCAGGATTCCAACCCAGACCTCGATCAAAAGCTGAACACGCTAATCATTGCGCAATCTCGCCCCTGCAACTACCAAATAGCCAGTGCCCTGTCATTCACTTCACTAAATAGTTATGAGTCCTGTAAACCTGCCACTCAGAGTGGTGCCGAAAAGTGTAGCAGGGGAGATAACTAGGGATGCTACTGCTAAATATACAACTGCACCTGCAGATGATGGTTGAAATAGTGTTCATTCACTGAACTTTCAATCGAAATACACTGTATAAAATAGAGCATTGGCTCATAAGGATTTATGTAACATAATTTTCATAAATAAGGTTAGACATTTTCCCAGAAGCAAATGAGTGTGTCAAACAATAAACAATACTTAATCCAAATTGGTCAAGGAGTTAAGATTTCAAAAATATGTACCAGGGCTTTGATTCTGCCTTTAAGTCAACTAGTCGAGTGCAGAACTTTCACCTGCAGGTTCCAGGTTTGAATCCAACAAGAGGTCACCTCACCATCATATCTCTTACATTTTGCGGCCAATATAGAATTAGTAACAATCAATCATCGCTGTGCTGACATGAACTTACCACTCCAAAGTTACAGAGAAAAGAGAATAAAGTTTGAAAAGAAATTACATGTCAAGAAATGTGATTCTCCGTGACCTTGAAAATGAGGTGAGGGGAGGGGAGTTAGGGTTTAACGGCGCTTTCAAGAGTATTTCTCTTATATTATGGCTGCTAGTATCATTGCAACACCATGTAGCTATGCATTGCGGTGAAACCTACGTGCATCGGCTGGAACTAGCGAACCATGGGTGGCACTACGCTGAAATTTAACGACAGATTTACTTACATTGTTGTGTAATTGGCATTTTTTATTGTTTATACATGTTAAGCCATATAGCTGAACATACAGCAAATGATCTGAAAGCTAATTTCAATGTTTGCCTGTTTGGATACATATGCTTAAATTGTAACCATAGCAAAATGGTTTAGTTCAGACTATAAATAATTATATTTTGGGTCCAAACTTTGAGTTAACTAAAATAATCTTTTTGGGTTAAGCTGTTGTGGAGTAAATACTTCACTTATATGTTGGTAGAATTAATTTTGATTTGTAAATGGTATATTATATACATGTAATTATTTTAATTTGTTTCTATTGACTCCATCTTGTCAGTAGAGATGGGAATACATAATATAATCTATAAGTCTCAATTAATGCAAATTTCTTCTAATTGTAAACTGGTAAACTTAATAATGTAAAACATTTATTGAATTTTGCTAACATTATCAAATTAGTTCTTAAAGATAATATCATCTCTGTTTTTTTCGATGTTAATTCGTTTATTCATATAAACCATACTTTCAAGTAAACAAAACACCAAAGATTATTTTGAAGCGTCACCTACTTCATAAGATCTTGCCATTCAAAGTGAGTAAAATTGGCCTGCTAATTATCCCAATCCTTAAATAGTCTGCCGGGCCGCCGTTAGCTTTCGTTAGCGATGTGACGTCATACTCAGGAGTTGCTTAATGAAATCCTTAGACGATTTGTCAATTTTCGTCGATTATTCGTGTAAAACATAATAAGAAAGATTCGACATTACAAGTTTCCGATAGAATAAGTATTCGTGCTTCTGTAGGGAGTAATTTATATTGCTTATAGAATAGTTGCATTATACCTAAAAAAATCATATAATTTTCATCATTGTTACTGGTTTACACTTTTTTTTTTAAATATTCGGGCTATCTTTTAATCTATAGTCGTGACATTTACAATTACTTAGATTCAGTGTAATACCACTGACCTAACATAAACATTCATTAGATATAGCATTGCATGAGCTTTACTAAAAAAACATCAGACTTTCTCATTTTCCAAAAATAAGGAACATATATTTTCTTATTTTGCAATTGGACGAATGTGAAAACAAAATTATTCAACATACCCATGAGTCAATGAATGAGGCGTGTTAACACCGTTATAATCCTATTAAATGTGAAATAGATCTCTGTGATATTTTTTCATCATTGATATGCATGTCGCCTTCATATTGGGAATATAAGAATTATTCCAAAACACATTGCAGAATTACGGGTCCAGCAATGGTCACATCCGGTATTAAACAGTGTTGACATCCGCTGCCATTTGTGGTACATTTTACGAGGCATTTATATATTTAATTTTGTTGTATAGGGACAAAGGTAAATATGTTATTTAGGCAGTTATGTAAGACTAAGTCTAGTGGATTCTGTCATTAGACGCCAAGCGACTCCTGTATATTACGTCACAAGGCCTAGCACGCGGCATTCGCTCTCGGATAAAGTTTTACGACGCATAATTGAGCGGCATTATAAAAGGTGTTTATTGGTTGAATTGACATATATCAAGTGGAATCCTCGTAATATTGGAATATGCTTGAATAAAAACGGAAAAATGATATGGTCGGGTTTGTGGGTCTTTAAATGTTGATCTCCTTCAGATAGAAAGAAATTGCAAACTGTATTACTGCTGTTGTTACTGAACATGGGTCAATGACCTACAAACTCGGCCTCTTAAGTTTCCAAACCTAATATAGCCCTGACAATTTTCAGCAAGAAATATTTTTTGTCTTATTTAGAATTAATATCAGGAAGAAGCCTGACAAATGCAACTTTTTTTTCTGGATGGCTGACAATTTCAAAGGGCTTTGAATTAATATTTTAACTGGGCTTTGTACGAAATATTGCAATTTTTAGACAATTTCATAAATTATTTTTAACAAAGCATTGCATTTCATATTTCATGTAAAACAAATGCTCATATGATAATGTCCAACACAAATATTTTCTTGCCCAATAAAACGGTTTTGTAGGAAAATGATCCACATTTCAAGATATTTGCTATTTGAAATACGACAAGTAGATCTATGACAAAATTTTAAAGCGATAAGCTGCACTGACAAATTAAACTCAGAGCAAAATGAAATTTCAAATTACACGTTTGAATATTAAATCATTCTTACGAAAGAGAAAACTTTTCCTATTTGGACATCAATTATTGAACTTCTGCATGTGGACTCATTATTTCTTAGCAGGGACCCAATAAAGCGTCTGTCTGAGGACTACGTCATGTAAGCTCTCTGCATTATCTAAGTCTACAGCTCTCCTCCACGACCATATAACATATAAATGGACTCACTTGTTTCCAAGGTTACAGACAGAATCCGCTGCAATTTTTTCAATGTCTGAGCCACTCATGCACATTATTGAATAGCTCAATATTTTTATCAAAGGTTTTTTTTAGTTGAGAAGCAATTGCGAGATTTTGAGACATACAACCGAGAGTGTTTATTATCAACGACCCAAACGGGTCAAGTCACCGGTTCTTCACGTCGATTTCTGTCACAGTCGAGGTCACCGTGACCTCACGATGCATTACCTCATAGTCTTATTGCTGGTTCAGTAATGCTCGGAGCTCTCGCTTGTTTCATAACCCCACAAAATACATTACTTAATCAGTACTGTTCCTTAGTGACCAGCAGAGCTCTTTGTGCCTTTCAGTAATCACCGTTTTGCCCAACAAGTGAACCCATAATACGTTACTTAACTCAAGAAATCTTTCCAGTAAGAGTTGTTCCTCGTCATCAACTGAGATTATTTTGAGTTTTTTATTATTTGAAATCTTAGGTAACACTTTAATATAAGATAACACGGGTTAAAGGCCACTTAGCCCTACTTATATATTCGAACAGCTAGTGCTAAAGTATAAAGAAAGCCTGAAAAGCAATTCAGGTTCCAGGTTGATGTGAACCGTGAACAGTGATTGACACTGGAGTTTATTTCAATGTAACACTGCTCCCGAACATTGATGGTTCCAGGTTGATGTGAACCGTGAACAGTGATTGACATGGAGTCTATTTCAATGTAACACTTGATGCATTTAGAACAGACCTCTCCTGAAAGTCAAGTTGCATTGTCAAGGTTGATAGAGGAGGATGTTGGTGGACGTGACGAGAGGTAAAGACTATACTACATCTACCCGTATCCACATTATATAACTTACTCACACATTATTTCTTACATCTACCTGTATCCATAATATAGATCTTACTCAAACATTATTTCTTACATCTAGCCGTATCCAGAATATATATATTACACATTATTTCTTACATCTAGCTGTATTCACAATATATATCTTATACATTATTTCTTACATCTTCCCGTATCCATAATATATATATCAATCACACTTTATTTCTTACATCTACCCGTATCCACAATATATATATTACACATTATTTCTTACATCTACCCATATCCACAATATATATATTACACATTATTTCTTACATCTATGTATCCATAATATATATCTTATACATTATTTCTTACATCTTCCCGTATCCATAATATATATATCACACATTATTTCTTACATCTACCCGTATCCACAATATATATATCACACATTATTTCTTACATCTACCCGTATCCACAATATATACATTACACATTATTTTTTACATCTAGCTGTATTCACAATATATATATTACACATTCTTTTTTACATCTAACTGTATTCACAATATATATATATATATATATATTACACATTATTTCTTACATCTACCCGTATCCACAATATATACATTACACATTATTTTTTACATCTAGCTGTATTCACAATATATATATTACACATTATTTTTTACATCTACCCGTATCCACAATATATATATTACACATTATTTCTTACATCTACCCGTATCCACAATATATATATTACACATTATTTCTTACATCTAGCTGTATTCACAATATATATATTACACATTATTTCTTACATCTGCCCGTATCCACAATATATATATTACACATTATTTCTTACATCTGCCCGTATCCACAATATATATATTACACATTATTTCTTACATCTTGCAGTATTCACAGTATGTATCTTTCATTTTTCAATCATCAATTGTTTATGTAGTATTAAATGTATGTAAATATCTACTTTTCGACAGGAACAGCCAGATATGTTTGTTGGTGTTAACATAATTTGTTTTTAATTATTACGAGAAGAGACATATATATATATCTGTCTGGTCATCATTGACTTCCTTCCTCCACTTGGGGAGAGTCACATCAAATAAATTTTAAATAATTCAAATTTAATTAGTTAGAAATACATAATAGTAGTAATAATTAATTTAAGGTTTCTTGAAACATCCATCCTTGACATCCTATTTTTGGTTTAAATGTCTAAATCGACTGAATTTAAAGTTTCCAAACTTAACAATAATGACAATCTTCATGGAAACAAACAAAGGAAAACTGACAGAATGTTTCAAGTTATTACTGCTGTCATGAATAAAACATGTTCAGGGCAAGACAAATAAACAACAATGATTTAAAGAAAACAAGTGATGGGCTATGAATTATTAATTACTTAATTATTGACCTACTAGGTCATTAATATAAGATTGACCAGAGAAGCAGTAATAATATTTTTTAATAAAATTAACAAGATTAATGAAAATTGACAGGTTAAATAAATTCACTACCGTAACTTTCCAACTTTAACAAGCGAAAACAGGTGATTGGAAACATTTAAAAGTAAAAATATTATGTTGAAAATTATCTTCCACTTACTGTCATAAGTTTCAGAAACTTCAGATGAAAAAATAAAATGAGAAAATAAAAGTAACAAACAATTAAAATTGTGTGACTATCAAGAACCACATATTATAAGTAAGGAGGAAGAAAGTAAACAAATAATTATCATTCAAATTAAAAAACATTACTTAGCAGTTTCCAACAACTTTAAATAAGGGAGTAACGCAACAATTTCTCTTTTAAAATAAGCAATTAACTATGTTCTGAAAAGTTAGCACTCACTGTCAAAACATCAAGTGACTAAGAAGACAGCAACAGGTTATAATACTAAGCAAACAACCACAGTGCTAACCCTCTAAATCAGCCTCCGTCTGCACAGACACAATTATTGGGTTCAAATGTCCACTTATTTCATGAAACACTCCCTCTTTTCCTACATCCCTGTAAATCTTCATTTATTGCCTAGCCCCAATACATGTCCATTTAGAAGGAGTACACAATATCGTTAAGAGGAAGTAGCGAAAAGTCCTTTTAGAGGAAGTAGACAATAATTGTTTAGACGGAGAAGATAAAAAGCGTTTAGACGGAGTAGACAATATCTGTTTAGACGGAGTAGACTTGTCTGTTTAAACAAAGTAGAAAAGTCCATTTTAGACGGAGTAGACAATGTCTGTTTAGACAGAGTAGACTGTTTAGAGGGAGTAGATAATGTCTGTTTAGACAGAGTAGACTGTTTAGAGGGAGTAGACAATGTCTGTTTAGACGGAGTAGACTGTCTGTTTAGACGGAGTAGACTTTGTTTAAACGGAGTAGAAAAGTTCATTTTAGAGGTAGTAGACAATGTCTGTTTAGAGGGAGTAGACAATGTCTGTTTTATGTTTTAGAACTGGCCACTTACCGTCATTAGTTTTGGCAGGTTCAGAAGGGGATATCCACAGAACAGTAGCGCAGTAAACAAGCCATAGAACCCTAGGCCTAGTCATTCCGCCAGCACGTACATTAACCCATTCCGCAGAAATCTACTGTCACCCCATCTATTGTTCGCCCAGTCAGTCATCAAGATGCTTTCCAACAAACATAACAGGCATAAATTTCACAGTTTAAACAACTGGATTAAATTAAAGTTGAAGAAATGTTTGCTTGTATGACTGGAGTTTTGGGTGTTCCTGGTACTACTGTACCTTAATCCACAAATGTTTTCGGTCTATTTGAAGCTGTTAACTATATATCCTGAAGGCTGTTTGTATTTTGAGACAATTCCACAATAAAGCCCCGAGTTTAGAGTCTGCTCTCCTCCAGACAGTTCGAATTACGACATGTGATATTTCTCAATACATCATTGGTTATTTCCTTAAATTGATAGTCTGATTCCCAGAACCAGACAACCAATTTCGCAAGCACTCGGGTAACTGCGAGCCTGTGGCAGACACATTTTTTCCCCTACCAGCAGTCTTTTGATAATTTACTTTTAACTGCTCTGTAAACCAAGTTGAGCTCTCACATTGTGGAGGGGAACCTTTAGAGGCAGGCAGCACACAGTTGAATGAATGTCACAACGCTGTCACAGCCGATAGCCTGCATCTCAAAACATGCACACCAGGCGATGTCAAGTCTGCTTGAGGGGGGCAGGAGGAGGGGAGGGGTATCAGTTGTCTTGCTGCGGAGGGGTAGAAGTCCTCACTTCCTCCTATATTCCGCCTCGGTGAACATCGCTATTGCTGGGTGAGGTCATCCGTGACAGTGGCAGTTGCATTAGAACATGAGCACCTCCTGGGGGTGTACTCCAAGCCTCACTAGGCATGTGTGTAGGCAATGTCAGCCAGACCTCCTCCTTCCATACATTAACACAACTTATCCTCCCCGCTCCATACACACTAACTTTGAGGTCAACAACTGCGCATATTGCATGAGTGCATCAAATTCCTTGTGTAATTTCTCCCGGCACAATCAGCCTGTGGGTTACACTTCACATGCGCACTTGTGGGTGTGACGTCATATGTAGACACCGGGCACAGCTAACTGTAGCACTGTGGACCTGCCTGACAGCCTGCTGTCTGCCTGTCTGTCTATCTATCTGTCTGTCTGTCTGCCTGTCTGTGGAGGATGGTAGGGTACACCGACGTGCAACTGTACACCTCCCTGGTGTTGCTGGTGCTGTAGTCAGTCCACTGCAGATCAAGAACCACAACTCTGCTGGGCTTTCTGCCTCTGCCCACCTCTCTTCACCTGCAAGAGATAGGGAGACCAGGTTAGTTGAGGAGGTGAGGCAATACCTTACGCTGTCTACTGGCACTGCCATCATTTAATATGCATGCATTTGCATCTGGAGTCCTATTCTAGTGATTAGCAGGCCGGCTGATAGCCGGAGTCTAGTTTCAACAACTCATTTAAGATTTCATAGCCACACATTGCCGTAAAGAGGGCACCATCTTGCTGGCTCAACGTGATAAATGCTGCTTTTCATTCTTCATACATGACGATTTAGAACGACAGCACATCTGTGCAATTAAAGCCATAAATGGACTCAAATTAAACTTAACCCTGTGACCTTACCCTTTTGTGGGTTTCAAATTATATTAGAAAATGAGAGGTATTCATCCTGTGCGTGTCACCTGCCCTCAAATAATGACACACAGCCCATGATTTAGCTTGCCACAGCACAGAACCACCGTGCCTTGAGGCCTAAATTATAGCACAGTCTTTACTTCGGACGTAAAAAGCAACGTGAAAATTGGAAAAGTGAGACCCTAGCCTCTCTACCCAGACCAGGTGAGCTCGCTCCTAGTCTCCTTGAAAAGATTTCACGCAATTAAAGTAAGGTAATACTCTCCATGAAAGCAAGAATGATATCTTTATGATTTTTTAAGTGTCCAACTTTAAATCAATATGTTACGCATGCCCTGAGAGATTGTTATCATCATTTGAATTTTTCTTTTCTTTTTTTTAGAGTTCTGTCATGAATTGATGCCTTGACATTTGTCAAAATTTCTTTTTTTTCTATATTCCGAATATTAAAAAGTGGATGATGTAACATATTTAATTACTATTGGAAACATTTGAAAGAATGATATTAAACATGTAATTATAATGAATGTTACACAACAAAGTCAATATATGGATAAAGATGTTAAAAAGATGTAAAAAACACAGAACTAAAACCAATAAAAACTTAGATGCTGAAACTCAACATGACAATATGTATGATATACATCCAACTATTAATATGTATGATAGGCCATGCTGACAACGCTTTACAGCGCTGGGTCATTAACCACCTCTCAACAGCAGTTGAGATGTTGTGATGTTGTGATGTGTTGTGTGCGTGTGTTGTGTGCGTGTGTGTGTGTGAATATAAAATGCTTATTGCAGGAAGAAAACCCAGAGGACTGTTGTGGCTATGGAATGTATTCAAACCTGGACTAGCCCAAGGCAGTAACTCTACTGACATTCAATATAGCATTTGCAACCTTACCATAATACATGTAGTTTCATCAGCTGACAAAGTTACAGAGGCCCTGGTGCGATTTAAATACCATAGTATTTTATTTGACGTAAGTTGTATGAACAACGATACATGCTGTGATCTATGAGGGAGACCAAGAGGTGATCTTCCCTTCTACTTCTAGATAGACCCACAGAAACTCTTTGTCTTATTTAACCCTTCCCCTTCTCAAATCATCTCAGTGTGACTGAACGACAGGAACAAGGAGTCAATGAAAGCTGTATACATCTGCAATACTGGCAGCTAGAGAGTTAAGATAATTAGTGGCAAATATTCCTAAATCACTAATGTTGATATGCCTGTGATCCCTTTGACCAAATTTTGTTCCTGAGATAATTACAGCAGTACAAACAGTAGGCATTGTGGCACATACATTTCACCTCAGCAGGCACCAGGTTAAAGTAATCATTGTGATTAAACTTAGTCAGTGTTACAGCTGTATTTCTGTTGCCTTTGCTTCAGGAGGGAGAGCTAGTCCCACGGCTGGTCAACTATTTAATACTGCCATCAACGTGACTGCCTGTGTTGATACCTAACTCTGTTATCAAGCAAGCACTCCTTCATTGCGGTAAAGAGGTTCACTGTCAATAGATCCTAGTGTTACTTCATTTCGGCAGCTTCTAAATGCTCCTAAGATGTGCTCTATTATGTCTCAATACAATGTCATTTAGTCTTGCATGCTTTTTACTGATTGCATCTGCATTCAAACACAATATAAGATATCATATCACCACTATTTGACTGCTGAGACCATATTTATTTTCACTTATTCTTACTTCATCACAAAAGGAATGATAACAAAATTCTGATGAGAAAATATATTCCTTCTTTGAAGAAGATAAATCCTATAATTTGCTGAAATAATCTCAAGCATAAACTTTTTAGAATACTAATAAACATGACTTAAATCTTTACTTTTATTACCAAATGATAAATGTTCCTAAACTACATGAAAATAAACCTTTAAAACACTTTTAAAAACATTTTTAATTCATTAACAAATTTCAAAAATAAACTAAAATTCCTAGAGGGACAAACATTAGGAGAGACAAATTCTGTATATATATTGCCACTGAAGGAAGTTCTGCTGTATGGCATGGAGAGGCAGGCTAGAATTCAAAAGAGCACTGTCAATAAGAAACCCAGTAGTCTGGCATGGATGGAAATAGACGCTAAGTACAGAGTCGTACCATTAAAGCTTAATTATTCGTCTAGCTTGTGATGGAGCTATTGTAAGCAAGCCAGACTAACGATCAGCAAACATCCCAATTAGCAGAGAAAACTAATTCAAAGGCTGTCTGATCACAAAATACTTTCAACATTACATAAATGATTAAAAGATACAGAAGCATAAAACTTTCGTAAAATTGTAAATCAATAATCTAACTCTGTTAATAATACTGAACTTGATATGTGGAAGGGGCATTAGTGATGGCTACTAATTGCAGATAATAGAGAACATTTTGAATAAACAGTATTGAAATTTTTTACATATTTTATGAACTTATGTCACAAGTGACATAAGACACAAAAATACAATAGCCATACATAACACAAGAAAAAGATATTTTCTGGTTAATTACCTGATTCAAAAATCAAATTTACAATCATTAAACAACACAAGAAAGAGACATTTTTGGTTAATTACCTGATTCAAAAATCAAATTCTTAATCACCAAATTGTAAATTTGACAAAGACGGTAAGTGGAGTTGCACATCAAGCCAGCTAGACAGCAAGAGGCAGACAAACTTGAAACAGACTATAGCATGTCTGGCTACGTCTGCTTGGAGAGGTATTCATAAAATGTCTTAAGACTGACAAAGATATTCGGGCCCAACACTCCCCTAGTACACAATTACAAGGAAAAAACACATACAGAAGAAGGACTGACTGTACCTGTCAATGGTACTCGGGCAGGGAGAGTCGTGCCGTCTGCTCTCTTCAACTGCAGTGGCGTGTCGTCTGCTAGCCAGTCGGCAGACGCACAGACCAGGCAGGCAGGAGAGCGAGCGAGCAGCGACCCACTGCCAGTCCACAATTGATTTCCTCACTGAGTGAGAGAGAGACAGACTGGGAGAGGTAGAGAGACAGATACAGGGAGAGAGAGGTAGAGAGACAGATACAGGGAGAGGGTAGAGTGACAGATACAGGGAGAGAGGTAGAGAGACAGTCACAGGGAGAGAGGTAGAGTGACAGATACAGGGAGAGAGGTAGAGAGACAGATACAGGGAGAGAGGTAGAAAGACAGATACAGGGAGAGAGGTAGAGAGACAGATACAGGGAGAGAGGTAGAGAGACAGTCACAGAGAGAGAGGTAGAGAGACAGATACAGGGAGAGAGGTAGAGAGACAGATACAGGGAGAGAGGTAGAGAGACAGATACAGGGAGAGAGGTAGATAGACAGATACAGGGAGAGAGGTAGAGAGACAGTCACAGGGAGAGAGGTAGAGAGACAGATACAGGGAGAGAGGTAGAGAGACAGATACAGGGAGAGAGGTAGAGAGACAGATACAGGGAGAGAGGTAGAGAGACAGATACAGGGAGAGAGGTAGTAGACAGATACAGGGAGAGAGGTAGAGAGACAGTCACAGGGAGAGAGAGGTAGAGAGACAGATACAGGGAGAGAGGTAGAGAGACAGATACAGGGAGAGAGGTAGAGTGACAGATACAGGGAGAGAGGTAGATAGACAGATACAGGGAGAGGTAGAGAGACAGACTGGGAGAGGTAGAGACAGAGAGGAAAGAAGGAGAGAGACAGACAGAGAGGTAGAGAGACAGCGGGAGATATGTAGAGAGGTAGATAGAGGGAGAGACAGAGTGGCAAAGAGAGAGAGAGAAAGCAAGAGACGTAGAGAGACAAAAAGTGGGAGAGGGAGATAGACAGAGGGACTGATAGAGGGAGAGACTTAGAGATAGGTAGAGAGACAGGAAGCCAGAGATGTAGAGAGACAGAAAGCGAGAGAGGTAGAGAGTAAGGTAAAGTCATCTGAGGTTTAATACTGCTTTCAAGAGTTCAGGCGAGGTGAGGTGATTTGGGTGTTAATGCCGCTTTCAATAGTATTTCACTGATATTACAGCTGCTAGTATTAGTGCAGGGATCTGAGAAAGCTCGCAACATCATGATGGCTATGCATTGTGGTGAAACCTGCGAGCATCGGCTGGAACTAGTAAACCAAGGGCCGTACTTTGCTGAAATTTATTGCACCTAAACCATAATGCATGTAGATGAGTTCTCTACAAAGTTGCTGAGCCCCTGGCATGACTTGAACCTCGGACCTCTTGATCCGAAGCTGAACAGGCTAACCACTGCGCCCACCTTTAAAGAATACTTCACATCTGATAGTAGAACAACAAAAAGAAAGCCCAAAATAACATTGCAGATATGCATTGCAGTGAAACCTGCAAAGTCACTATGAACTAGCGATCCATGGGTACTACTGCACCGAAGCATTGCATCCAAATCTTACTACATGGAGAATAGTTTTCTAAATCCGAAAGAGGAAAAGACCCACAGCAGGAGTTATAACCCAGGGTCCCCTTCACAAAGCACTTTACTAAGGTTAACCTTAACTCCCATTCTTTAACATTGCACTATTAGTGACTTATGATCACCTTAGTGCTTTGTGAAAGGGGGCCCCAAGCCCTAGTATGGATTCTACACATAGCATGAAAGATTCATCTCTATCCAGGGCCTAAAGGACAGGAAAATACGATGCATGAAATATATCATGAAGACATAATAGCCCATGAAATAAATGCATTGACAAACGTCAAGTCAGTGTGAAAACGACAAAGGGTTTGTTAGTCACAAGCTGCTGCAGAAACAGGCCTGCATTGTCGGAGATGAAAAAATATGTAATTCACTAACAGAATAAATTGTTTGGTTTAATGTACATACCCTCCATAACAGATAAAGTGAAACTTGATTACAATCCCAATGTGTGTAGGCTTGTCTGCCGGTAGGCAAAACATAAGTCTATACTAGTTTAAAATATCACACGCTGGAGAAGAGATGTACAACTTAGATGTAAACAGCAGGTTTGATATTTCTGTAAAAGGACAAAACAGAAAACAAAGTCCTTAACTGGGCATGTAAACATGTTTGTGAAACTCAATACCTGTACAGTTATAGATTCAAAAGGTAAACAGTTCAACATCTGTTGACACCATCTTAGTTGTTTGCATAGTCTAACTCCTGAAAAAATAGAGCCATGGGCTCTGTAGCTCATCAGGATTTCATTGATTTATTATCTAAGGTTGAATATCTAAGTTATCTCAAGTAATACATTGGTAACAAGCACAAAATAGGTTTTTAGATCATGAACCCTGTGACCCGTATTTGAAGAATATTTTAAGAATCACCTTTGACCAAAGAGTCTCTACACAACAGTTCACCTTTCTAGAGCTTTACATACTTGAGATAAAGATGAAAACAGATTTTTGGTCATGACCCGTGACCTAGATTGGGGTCACAGGGTCACAAAATCTACAATTTAGAATCCCCATTGGCCAAGGAGTCTGCACAATTTTTAAGCTCCCTAGACCTTTTTGGAACTGGAGAAGATGAAAATAAGTTTTTAAGGATGTGACCCCTGTGACCCCATTTGGGGTCACGGGGTCACGAAATCTACAATTTAGAATCCCCATGGGCCAAGGAGTCTGCACACAACTTTTCAGCTCTCTAGACCTTTTGGAACTGGATAAGAAGATGAAAATAGGTTTTTAAGGATGTGACCCCTGTAACCCATTTGGGGTCACATGGTCATGAAATCTACAATTTAGAATCCCCATTTGCCAAGGAGTCTGCACACAACTTTTCAGCTCTCTAGACCTTTTGGAATTGGAGAAGAAGATGAAAATAGGTTTTTAAGGGTGTGACCCCTGTAACCCATTTGGGGTCACGGGGTCATGAAATCTAAAATTTAGAATCCCCATTGGCCAAGGAGTCTGCACATAAAATTTCAGCTCGGTGGAGTTATTGGTTCTGGAGAAGAAGTCGAAAAAGCAAAAAGTTTACGGATGGACGGATGGACTGATGGACGGACGCCTTTCAGGCCTGATGAGCTAAAAAGTAATTATTCTAGAAATATAATTTTATTAAACATTGAAAAGGAGCCGTTTTCAAAATCCTGTTTCTCATAGGCATCTTTTCAATATTTAAAGGCGCTGTAGCACGTTTTTTTCCTAATTTTGGTTTCTCAAATTTTCCATTTATCATTCAAGTTTAAGCAGTATTGTGTTACATTAGAGGGTAAAACATCTCATTACACGAACCGATAAACCTTATCCATAGAAAATGGTTATCCGTACTGGAAGAAAATTGTGGGAGGTATAAAGCGACAGTGGTGTGGAACTCTTCAGTGTGAGAGGTATTATTGTAGGTCTCATGAGAAATTGAGAGTTCAGACAGCAAGATGGTAGACCATTCCATCAGTGTACCATATTCTAAATTTTACTGGAGTGTTTACTCTGACTCTTTAGATATTGCCACATCAGTCAGATCACTTGAACTACCTTTGGGCGGTCATTTTAATGTGAACACATTAAAATGGCTGCTCAAAGAGAAATGGACTCGCATGACTTAAACCATCTACCGCACACATCGGGCGAGATATGCATTTACAAGATATTCATATTCACCCTTGTGACAACTCAACAGATAAATTGAGACAGGAAGTAGCCTGATTATTGAGGTATGGTGTAGGCCAATCAAATGTGCGGATACAAAACACACTTCTGTCGCAATGTTTTACCAACAATTAAGCGGAGGCAAATATTTTCCAAGTCATTTCTAGTTATAAATCAACTATTTTTGGTGACCTATATTTACTCATAGTTTTTATGACTTTTGTCGCAATGTAACTAAGGGATTAATTTGAAATTATGTCTGACTTTGAACACTCCTTTAATATTTAAACTAGAAAAGACAGGGTTCGTAACGAGCGATTTGATTGGTCAATGGAATGAATTTCTTGTAAATGCATATATCGCCCGATGTATGCGGAAATGGGTTTTAACAAACCATAAATGCATTCGCTCAAAGCTATGATTAAAGAGTATTATTTAGTCACAAGTAATCTTTATTCATAATTTAGTGAGAGCATTTAATTTCAGTAAGAAAAATGTGCTACAGGACCTTTAATAAACTGGTGATATTTTGCGAATAGATATTCTTTAGAGTATAAGAGTATGGCTGCACTAAGCAAGCAGGTCACTGAGCTAGAATGTCCTTCAAAGTGTTACACGTGTTCCTATATTCCTCTGTAATAGTGACAGTGTAATTATTTTACGCATATATCCAAGCAGATAAGCAGGCTCAAAGGCAACATAAACATATTACCCCTGGTCAACAGCTACATTACACCCATTGAGGAAAACACAACCGATCCCCTGTCAAGTACGCAAGATTCAAACTCGGAGGTTACAGAAATTTGCCCGATGAGATACAAAATAGAGCCATGAGCTTTGTAGCTAACCAGGACTTCATTGATTTATTATCTGAGGTTGAATATGTAAGTTATCTCAAGTATTACATTGTTAACAAGTTAAAAAAAGGGTTTTAGAAAGTGACCCCTGTGACCCACATTTGGGGTCATAGGGTCACCAAATCTACAATTTAGAATCATCTTTGAACAAATAGTCTCTACACAATTATAGCTTTCTAGAGTTTTACATACTTGAGAAGAAGATGAAAAAAGGTTTTTAGGTCATGACCCCTGTGACCTAGATTGGAGTCACAGGGTCACAAAATCTACAATTGGGAATCATTATTGACCAATGACACAAGATTTCAGCTTTCTAGACCTTTTGATACTGGAAAAGATGAAAATAGGGTTTTCAAATCGTGACCCCTGTGATCTTATTTGGTTCAAAGTTCAAAGCTGTTTACAACAGATTGTTTAGGCTGTGGCCCATATTTGGGGTCACAGGTTCACCAAAACTTACAATTTAGAATCCCAATTGGCCAAAGAGTCTCTACATAACATTTCAACTTTCTAGAGTCATTGGGACTGGAGAAGAAGATGAAAATAACCTTTTAGGTCATGCCCCCTGTTACCCACATTTGGGGTCACAGCTAGGGTCACCAAATCTACAATTTAGAATCATCTTCAGCCAAGGAGTCTATCCTTGAAATTTCAGGTCTCTAAAGTCACTGGTTCTGGAGAAGAAGTAAAAAAATAGAGCCACTGGCTCTGTAGCTCATCAGGCTTTATATACATTAACTAATTAAACTTCTTGGTGAGAGGTACAAAAAATAGGAAGCACTTTAAATGGAGAAGATACAAAAGGTCTTAAGGTCCTTACCCCTCTGACCTCCTTACCCTTCTGACCTATCTTTGAGGCCAGATATAAAATCCCCAACAAATAAAGACACACTTGAAGATGTAATTCATCACTGTTGTTTCCTTGAAATTACCCCCATTTAAAGAGCACATAAAATCTCAAGATGAAAATAGCTTTTCAGATCATGACCTCTGTGACCTATATTTGAGGTAGCAGAATCACATAATCTACAATTTAGAATCCCAATTGGCCAAGGGGGCCAGATGAGCTAAAAAGCGAAAAGTTTACGGACAGACAGACATACTATATTCCTATACACTGAGTGAGTGAGTGAGTTATTGTTTAACGCCACTATTGCAGCCATTAGCGGCGATATTCCTACACTGAAGCAGCTATATTATTACCCTGATGCAGCTATATCCTGTATCTATTGCTGCTATATTCCTACATTGATGCAGATATATTCCAACACTGATGAAACTATATCCCTTTCTGTTGCAGCTATAACCTAAAACTGCTATAATACAGGTATATTTTTGACGTTATTATGTCACCAGCATTGATGCAGACTTATTCGTACAGTACTTTTATTCATCTGTATCTATTCTGATGAATCTGTATCGTCACTTAGGGTCAGCTGTATTTATCCACTTCGATGCTGTTGAATCTCTACTCTGATGCACATCATAGCATAAGAAGCACCTGCTCTGCTCAAAACAGCCACTCAGTGATAATATCAGCCGGCTACAGGGTTAGGGGTCACAGGTAATCATTTCCCTGACCAAACATGTACCCAGTACCCAAAAAGAAAGGTTAACTCAAGCAAGCATGAGGCTGTGTATAGCCTGTATACAAAGATCTTCTAGATGGAACAGTCTCTTCCGCTGTCTGAGAGACTATTCCAAGATCTTCTAGATACAACAGTCTCTTCCGCTGTCTGAGAGACTATTCCAGGATCTTCTAGATGGAACAGTCTCTTCCACTGTCTGAGAGACTATTCCAAGATCTTCTAGATACAACAGTCTCTTTCAGTGTCTGAGAGACTATTCCAAGATCTTCTAGATGGTAGAGTCTCTTCCACTGTCTGAGAGACTATTCCAGGATCTTCTAGATGGAACAGTCTCTTTCAGTGTCTGAGAGACTATTCCAAGATCTTCTAGATACAACAGTCTCTTTCAGTGTCTGAGAGACTATTCCAAGATCTTCTAGATACAACAGTCTCTTCCTCTGTCTGAGAGACTATTCCAAGATCTTCTAGATGGTAGTCTCTTCCACTGTCTGAGAGACTATTCCAGGATCTTCTAGATGGAACAGTCTCTTTCAGTGTCTGAGAGACTATTCCAAGATCTTCTAGATACAACAGTCTCTTTCAGTGTCTGAGAGACTATTCCAAGATCTTCTAGATTGTACCAGTCTCTTTCAGTGTCTGAGAGACTATTCCAAGATCTTCTAGATGGTAGTCTCTTCCACTGTCTGAGAGACTATTCCAAGATCTTCTAGGTTGAAACAGTCTCTTCCACTGTCTGAGAGACTATTCCAAGATCTTCTAGATACAACAGTCTCTTCCTCTGTCTGAGAGACTATTCCAAGATCTTCTAGGTTGAAACAGTCTCTTCCACTGTCTGAGAGACTATTCCAAGATCTTCTAGATACAACAGTCTCTTCCACTGTCTGAGAGACTATTCCAAGATCTTCTAGATGGAACAGTCTCTTTCAGTGTCTGAGAGACTATTCCAAGATCTTCTAGATACAACAGTCTCTTTCAGTGTCTGAGAGACTATTCCAAGATCTTCTAGATGGTAGTCTCTTCCTCTGTCTGAGAGACTATTGCAAGATCTTCTAGATGGTAGTCTCTTCCACTGTCTGAGAGATTATTCCAGGATCTTCTAGATGGAACAGTCTCTTTCAGTGTCTGAGAGACTATTCCAAGATCTTCTAGATACAACAGTCTCTTTCAGTGTCTGAGAGACTATTCCAAGATCTTCTAGATTGTACCAGTCTCTTTCAGTGTCTGAGAGACTATTCCAAGATCTTCTAGATTGTAACAGTATCTTCCACTGTCTGAGAGACTATTCCAAGATCTTCTAGATGGTAGTCTCTTCCTCTGTCTGAGAGACTATTGCAAGATCTTCTAGATGGAACAGTCTCTTCCACTGTCTGAGAGACTATTCCAAGATCTTCTAGATGGAACAGTCTCTTCCACTGTCTGAGAGACTATTCCAAGATCTTCTAGATACAACAGTCTCTTCCTCTGTCTGAGAGACTATTCCAAGATCTTCTAGGTTGAAACAGTCTCTTCCACTGTCTGAGAGACTATTCCAAGATTTTCTAGATGGTAGAGTCTCTTCCACTGTCTGAGAGACTATTCCAAGATCTTCTAGATGGAACAGTCTCTTCCACTGTCTGAGAGACTATTCCAAGATCTTCTAGGTTGAAACAGTCTCTTCCACTGTCTGAGAGACTATTCCAAGATCTTCTAGATGGTAGAGTCTCTTCCACTGTGTGAGAGACTATTCCAAGATTTTCTAGATGGAACAGTCTCTTCCACTGTCTGAGAGACTATTCCAAGATCTTCTAGATGGTAGAGTCTCTTCCACTGTGTGAGAGACTATTCCAAGATCTTCTAGATACAACAGTCTCTTCCACTGTCTGAGAGACTATTCCAAGATCTTCTAGGTTGAAACAGTCTCTTCCACTGTCGGAGAGACTATTCAAAGATCTTCTAGATAGTAGTCTCTTCCTCTGTCTGAGAGACTATTCCAAAATCTTCTAGATTGAAACAGTCTCTTCCACTGTCTGATAGACTATTCCAAGATCTTCTAGATGGTAGTCTCTTCCTCTGTCTGAGAGACTATTCCAAGATCTTCTAGATACAACAGTCTCTTCCTCTGTCTGAGAGACTATTCCAAGATCTTCTAGGTTGAAACAGTCTCTTCCACTGTCTGAGAGACTATTCCAAGATTTTCTAGATGGTAGAGTCTCTTCCACTGTCTGAGAGACTATTCCAAGATTTTCTAGATAGAACAGTCTCTTCCTCTGTCTGATAGACTATTCCAAGATCTTCTAGATGGAACAGTCTCTTCCACTGTCTGAGAGACTATTCCAAGATCTTCTAGATGGAACAGTCTCTTCCACTGTCTGAGAGACTATTCCAAGATCTTCTAGGTTGAAACAGTCTCTTCCACTGTCTGAGAAACTATTCCAAGATCTTCTAGATGGTAGAGTCTCTTCCACTGTGTGAGAGACTATTCCAAGATTTTCTAGATGGAACAGTCTCTTCCACTGTCTGAGAGACTATTCCAAGATCTTCTAGATGGTAGAGTCTCTTCCACTGTGTGAGAGACTATTCCAAGATCTTCTAGATACAACAGTCTCTTCCACTGTCTGAGAGACTATTCCAAGATCTTCTAGGTTGAAACAGTCTCTTCCACTGTCGGAGAGACTATTCAAAGATCTTCTAGATAGTAGTCTCTTCCTCTGTCTGAGAGACTATTGCAAGATCTTCTAGATGGAACAGTCTCTTCCACTGTCTGAGAGACTATTCCAAGATCTTCTAGATGGTAGTCTCTTCCTCTGTCTGAGAGACTATTCCAAGATCTTCTAGATGGAACAGTCTCTTCCACTGTCTGAGAGACTATTCCAAGATGTTCTAGATTGAAACAGTCTCTTCCACTGTATGAGAGACTATTCCAAGATCTTCTAGATACAACAGTCTCTTCCACTGTCTGAGAGACTATTCCAAGATCTTCTAGATGGTAGTCTCTTCCCCTGTCTGAGAGACTATTCCAAGATCTTCTAGATTGTAACAGTATCTTCCACTGTCTGAGAGACTATTCCAAGATCTTCTAGATGGTAGTCTCTTTCTCTGTCTGAGAGACTATTGCAAGATCTTCTAGATGGAACAGTCTCTTCCACTGTCTGAGAGACTATTCCAAGATCTTCTAGATGGTAGAGTCTCTTCCACTGTCTGAGAGACTATTCCAAGATCTTCTAGAAGGAATAGTCTCTTCCACTGTCTGAGAGACTATTCCAAGATCTTTTAGATACAACAGTCTCTTCCTCTGTCTGAGAGACTATTCCAAGATCTTCTAGATTGTAACAGTATCTTCCTCTGTCTGAGAGACTATTCCAAGATCTTCTAGATTGTAACAGTATCTTCCACTGTCTGAGAGACTATTCCAAGATCTTCTAGATGGTAGTCTCTTTCTCTGTCTGAGAGACTATTGCAAGATCTTCTAGATGGAACAGTCTCTTCCACTGTCTGAGAGACTATTCCAAGATCTTCTAGATGGTAGAGTCTCTTCCACTGTCTGAGAGACTATTCCAAGATCTTCTAGAAGGAATAGTCTCTTCCACTGTCTGAGAGACTATTCCAAGATCTTTTAGATACAACAGTCTCTTCCTCTGTCTGAGAGACTATTCCAAGATCTTCTAGATTGTAACAGTATCTTCCACTGTCTGAGAGACTATTCCAAGATCTTCTAGATGGTAGTCTCTTCCTCTGTCTGAGAGACTATTGCAAGATCTTCTAGATGGAACAGTCTCTTCCACTGTCTGAGAGACTATTCCAAGATCTTCTAGATGGTAGAGTCTCTTCCACTGTCTGAGAGACTATTCCAAGATCTTCTAGAAGGAATAGTCTCTTCCACTGTCTGATAGACTATTCCAAGATCTTCTAGATACAGTCTCTTCCTCTGTCTGAGAGACTATTCCAAGATCTTCTAGATGGTAGAGTCTCTTCCGCTGTCTGAGAGACTATTCCAAGATCTTCTAGATGGTAGTCTCTTCCACTGTCTGAGAGACTATTCTAAGATCTTCTAGATACAACAGTCTCTTCCACTGTCTGAGAGACTATTCCAAGATCTTCTAGATGGAACAGTCTCTTCCACTGTCTGAGAGACTATTCCAAGATCTTCTAGAAGGAACAGTCTCTTCCACTGTCTGAGAGACATGCCAGTGCTTGTGCCAAGCATCTAAATTCTGGCAAGTCAGTGCCTGGTTTGCAAGACCAGATGACACTAACCACTGAAACTTAATCAGACTGTATTGCCTTATCAAGTTGATCACATGCAGACCCGCACACCTCAATATGAAGCCTGTAGGAGAGCTGGCAGCCCAAACCAACCTGACCCATGCCGGTGAACAGCCAGGCAGCAGGCAAGCAGGCAGGGAAGCAGGCTTGTCCTATTTGGCAGCAGGTTTCTCATCAGAAGACGATTCTCACCCAGACTGCCATTAACAATCCTCCAATTTTCCCATTATCCACTCTATCCAACAGGCAGCCCCTCCATCAGCACCCTCCCGTCAATTTTCCTTTCAGACTGAGCCCAATGTGTACAGAAACAAGCTCTACAACCACTGCCCTCTCCTAGCTGCTTCCATACATACCTACACTAACACACGCGGAACATATACATACAGCTGCTCTCTGTCCCTCCCCTGCTTTTAGGTAGGTAGGTATGTAGATAAAGACAGCGGCAGGGAAGGGGGTAGAAGGGGTGATACAAGGTGGAGGGTAAGTAGGACCGGGGAATATGGAGAGGGTTGGACGTTTCAGTCGGAATAAGAAAAGGAAGGATAAAAGGCAAAACACATCTTATTTGAGGAGGGAGAGGGATATAGGTTATAGTATACAGATTTATAGGAAAGGGTAAAAATATTACCGTAAGTAGTGTAGAAGCGAGCTAAGCTCACATAACCCTGCTTCCCGCTCAGGTCAAAGAATATTTAAATTGGTAAAAGTCACATCAATGCATACAGATTATGACTTTTCATAAAACCAAAGTTAAAGTCAGGTTTTCAATGTAGATATCGCTACAATCAAATCATCATAATCCTATTCAACATCAGTTAATGACATCATAAGACTTTGACATCCCTGATAACACTGACTGCTTTCAATGCTATGACGTTACAAAGTTGTTGACGTAACAAAATGATTTTTAATGAAAAATAAAATCTCAGCCTCGTGTCGTGTGATATCAAACACAGACTAGTTGAAACGTTTTACAAATATAAACTCATTTTTATGAGTTTATATTTGTCGTTAGATAAAGACATTCAAATGAAACAATGAGAAGTAAGGCCATGCATCAAGGCTAGGAGTGTAGAAAGCTTTGCTATGTCTAAATATGACTTTTTTTATCAGTCTAATGATAACAAATGTTATTTGTGGATATTATTTCAATACACATATGTTTTATTATTAAAAAGCTTTTAAATTTCTCATTTCATCCTTCCCTCAACTATTACCCTATATATTGTCTTATACGCCCGATTACAATAGACACCTAAAACTTGAACTTAAAAATGTGTTTTGGTAGTCTTCGTGAAAACAAGGACACTTTTCTGAATTAGTTTTTTTTTTTAACCACAAGTCAAAATAAGAATAGAACTGGGGTTTTGTTTATTACACTACACATGACATTTTAATTACTTGTATGCATATGTCAACCAGCAGGTTTTCTCAGGTGTTGACAATCATCCTGTATTCTCTCTCACCTGTCTTGAAATTACAAATCCCAGACTTATACTTGTCTGATAAATCTATATTTGACTGAGGTGAGGTGAGTTGGAGTTTAACATCGCTTTCAAGAGTATTTCACTTGCTGGTATTACTACAGGGAGAAAGCCTACGACACCATGGGGGCTGTGTATTGCGGTGAATCCTGCAAGCAGCAGATGGAACTAGCGAACCATGGGTGGTACTGCACTGACACTCAATGTAGCATTGCAACTAAACCTTACTGCGTGTAGAACAGTTCTCTACTGCAGACAAAGTTGCCGAGCCCCTCTTTGAATTCGAACCCCAGACTTCTTGATCCCAAGTCGAAGGTTCCAACCACTGCGCTATCCGCCCCCTTTTTGACTATGCAGGCAAGTTTGGAATTAAAGGACCAGCAGACGAAGTAAGACTAAACTTATGAAGTTGTCAATTGTATTGTAGTTATAATTTACTTTGAACTAACTAACTTCAACCCTTTATCAAGAGCAAAATTCTGAAAGAGAGCCTGTATTTTTACCTGGCCATAGCTTCTCTAGGGAAAGTTTGGCTTGTCCATTCCTCCACAACCTATCCTTTTATCTACTCGGAGGGAAATTCTAACCCAGATAGGTTACTTTTCATACCCCTTACCTCTACCCAACCAGAACAAAACCTCCACCGCCCAACAACCCCCTGCACAACCACACCAAAACCCCTTAACCCCCATCGCCAAACAACCCCCCCTGCACTGTCACAGTCAATGCCCCACAGCCCAACAACCCCCATCCTTGGTTTGTACATACACTGGAGAGATTTTAGCCTAGCTTGGCTATACATAACAAGATTGAAACTAGAAAGTAACTGAAGATCCCCCACTGAAGACATGACAAGTTGCTAATACATTTTTAAGTGAAGATTCCCCTCTGAAGACAAGACAAGACAAGACAAGACAAGTTACTAATGTATTTTACCTGAAACAAGCCAGAAGGAAAAGCTTCTAACTTGTAATATAGAAAAACAGGAGAAACTTTAGCTATAAACATATATAAACTCAAGACAAGCCTACCTTTGATCCAGTTTACCAGACAGTATTAAAATTAAAGAAGTCCAAACTCAACCAACACGGCCTTTACACTTATAAAATCAATCCGGACATGTTCTTATAAATGGTTCAGAGCGACTAAGTCCCAGATGTCTGTCCCTCTGTATGTCTGTCCATCTGTCTGTCCCTCTGTTCGTCTGTCTCTCTCTCTCCCTCTCTCTCTGTTTGTCTAGACAGAAGCTATTGTCCTGCCAGTGGTTTCATTTCACTTCTTCCGGCTCTTAAAACATATAATTAGCCAGGGAAACAAGAAACAAACAATTAGCTCTCCACTAATATGTTGCCTGTTGCAATACCAAGTCATGCGTGACTACTTCCTACCTCAGGTCCACTTGATCGAGTTACTGGCATGTATTTTCATATTCATTTCACTTTGCAAAATCGAGTAATAAATTTATAAATGTGAAAGATTAAAGTACATACATATGTGAGGTGAATTGCTAATGAGAAATTACAATTCTCAATAAAGCCTCTTCTTGCTAATGTCATAATAAATATACATGTGTTGTGAAGAGAATTTACTGAGAGTGAATTTTAATTTTTTCTTAAATCCTTAAATTTGACTTGCACAACTGTTGAATGCATGAATATGGAGGTTTTAAGCTTTTAAGTTTATTTGTATAATGAATTGAATAAATAAAATATTTGGTTTTTAAGGGTTTATTTTCATTCTTTTTAGAAGACATTTACATAAATCTATAAACAAAACAGAATAAACTCATGTATATCTCTCATTATATATCAAATTTTTGGGCAAAATTTCTCTCTTTGATCATTGGTTGCTCACTGGGAATAAGTTATTCTTTAATGACACTGAAAAACAAAGACATTTTAATGTTTACCTTTATAACAAAGTTTTGCATGTCTACATCATACTCCATTGAAAACACCAACTGGCTTGGTCACAATGTCCTCACACCAGTAAACTACAGGCCTCCACGATAGATAGATAGCATATCTAGATGAAAGTTGGAGTGTTTACTTACAGGCGTTCAAAAGTCTCTTAAGGGTTGATAAGTCATGAACTTACAGCAGTTTTTTGTACCAAGCCACACAGCTCTGTCTGGGAGTCATCCCAATAATGAAAGTTGATTGTTTTAAGACAATCGAGGCATAGTCATTGACTTTTTATTTTATTTTTGATTTTTTAAGAAAAAATATAAAATTTTGTACGTCATTGACTTCAGACTTGCAGATTTTTTAATAAGAGAATACATCATATTTCTTTAAATTTGAGAACTGCAATTGGCTGCGATACTGGCCAAGTGGCATTAAACATGTACAGTAACTCACTTACTCCTTAAATTTGAGGTTTTTACATGTATGGTACATTTAAATCAACTAACAGAAAAGGTTTTATAGATAACTTAAAATGAATGTTTGTTTTAAAATTTTCCGAATTCTCCAAAATTAAAGTTGAAAACAAAAATGTATCCATTTAAAGCTTTACCAGATCATTATTTATAATTTCAAATGCGTAATAATAATAACAATAACAATACATTCTTAAATCACTTAATTTTCACCCTACAGATGCTCAGTGGCATACATTCCAAACTATATTTGTCCAGTATATATTTGAACCATTTATTGAATCAAATACGAAATCATTGTTTCTTAGATGAAGATGTTCAGTTGTCACCAAACTAAACAAACAATCCAACAGGCCAATCGAATATTGATATCACGCTGTCCACCTGCGCTACGTTCAGTTAATACCTTTGTTTACAAAGGATTAACATGAAATATACATGATACAGGATGAATTATGGTTGCTTAATACACCATATCCTGTTTCTCTGTCTAGTCGATAGATAGACACGTAGTACAAGTCTAGACAGACGGCCAGACACATCCTCCTCGCGTTAACTGCAGTTTCCTTCTTCCTGGCTTACAGACTCATCAATCTAATATGAACATGAAATTGGATATAAACTTTAATCTGTCTGTGTATCTTAACATTTGTTTTCAATTAGTGTGGAAACAGAGAAACTGATATGTTGAATCATTTAATACAGAACGGTGATGTGATCTCTTCGGTCTGCTTGCTGAATGAAATTATCAAAACAATTAGAAGTCATTTATTTCACAATTGATTGTAAAGATGAGATATTCTAGGTTTCGGTGGGGATTATAATCATTTATCAGATAGTGCATATTATCTTATATCTCATTACACTGAAACATCAACCTTTATCTAAATCATCATTTTCACTGTAATTATCATCTATAGGTGTTAAAGGAAATCAGGGTCTGACATCTGAACATTATCGAAATGTTTCTTATATATGATTAATATCAGTTTCCCATAGCAGGAAAGTTTTCACTTTCAAAACGACTACTCAAGCAGGACAAATATTTTTGGTAAATTGACAATGAAAAGACGAACAGATCTGTTAAACAAGAGTCCTATGAGCACAAGAAGCCCTGCCTGTGTGTTTGTCCTATCGATGCACAGACTATCATGTAAATAAGCAGTTACCAAGTAAGGGTAATTTACTGAAGATCAGATCTTATAATCTAGAAGTGTATTTAACATGAGATGCTCTTTGATCAGCTTGAAAATTATGACATCATTTAAATGTTCTAATGACAATGAATATTTAAATATGTCAAATATCAAAGGCCTATCATTCATCAATAAGAAATCATAGTGTTGGTTAAATGTTTCAGAAAAAGCATTCTGCACCAAGGTCAAGGTCAAAGGTTATGAAATCAGTATGTGACATTCGGTAACATGTCATTGAAAGGCCTCGACTGACAAATTAAAAGTTAAGTTCCAAAACTTCAAGTTCAAGGTTGAAAGGTAAATGAACATGACCTTATTTAATGGTTTCAAAGATTTAAAGACATATCATTGGTCAATATACAGTTAGAGCCAAGCTAGGTTAAAGTTTAACCTTCAGTCTCAAATAGGAAAGTCAAGTGCTCTAAGTCAAGGGCCATAAAGCATCTTTAAAGTTTCAGAAAGATTGATAACAAAACCTGTGGGAGGAGTTTATTTCAGTACAGGTACTCAATTCAGGACAGATGGAAGATAGAACGACATGACCCCTTTGGTTTCGCCAGGGGTTTAAATGACAAGTCAAACAAGAAGATCAAGAAAATCTACCAAGTGTTTGAATCTTTTAGATGGAAAACTGCCATGTAAAAATATAACTTGATGCTGTGAAATTTCAATAAGAAAACCAAAATACCAAATCATATTACAGTAACCACCCATATATAAGAAGCCACTATAAACCACAATTCAATTTGAATGAAATAATATTATATTATAACACGACAGTTGTGAGGAAATCAAATTGAAAGTGACATCCATTAACAAGAAAATGCACAGCTGAGGCCGGCAAACAAACAAACAAACAAACAAACAAACAATATGTGAAGAAGTTAGATGCTGTTTCAGTATTGCATCGTTCACTGCAGGCATCAAGCTCAGACTGACATGTCAAGCAACGCGACTAGCCACTGTGAAATCACTTGAAAATCTCTGTTGGAAAAAAATATCGGAACGTCAAGAAATTAGTTGTTGGTGTGCAGGTCAAACAAGGGAAGTGTAAAGTGCTGGCTGGGTGACTGTCCACAGTGCTAGGGGATGAGGGTGCAGACAGTTGTTTGCCATCTACAGATGCAGCCCTGCGATCCACCTACACACAGACATTGTAGTTTGATGAAAACCATTGTGTCAACGTATCGCTACAATATCATCATCACAGAACACTGCTCGACTCAGCTCACGGATAAACAAAGTAACTAATAAAGAGGCGGTTCGTTAAGTCACAGTAAGGTTTCATGTTAATTATGTATCTAAACCGTCTGAACTCTCCAACTAGTATTTGCCTGCAATATCAAGACATATCAATAAACAGTTGTTTTTTTTGGAAATGTTTACACCGTCTGCATTAAAATTGATCAAAATGTATTTGACATATTGATGTTGTTGACTAATTTTAACTTTTTAATCATACAACACTGAATACTTAAAATCCTTTTCATCCCCAAGCGGCTGGCGGCTGGCAGAGTTCAACTTCCCCTCCCCCCCCCCCCCCCCCCCCCCCCGAAAATCTTGCATGTAAATTAGATGACTCCCCCCTGGAAACAACAGCAAAGGATTAACTACTGACCATTGTTGCACCTGAAATATTTCTTTGCTTAACAAATCCTGTATTGCACACATTCAGAAATGAATGTTTCAAATGTTTCAACCCCAAAAGATCTCTTGAAAGCAAGTGCCCCTTCATCATCCCAAACTATATCCGTCTTTTTCTATTGATTTTCAAGTGGTTTTACAATAAAGGCATATATTTATCTACTTCATTGATCAAGCTAAATTCAGCCAGGTTACTACAAGTTATTTCTGTGCTCTGACGCCACCGACAATTCTCCACATGTACGCCATGGAATGAGCAAAAAAATATTCCCATAAAATCCTGATGATTTTTTTAGTGATTTATTGAACCTAAAAGAATATTCCGAATTAATATCAATTAATTACCAAATTCCTTAATTAAGGTGAGGTGAGTTGACAGATGAGAATGTGGTAGGAACTCTCCAAAGGTATCACTCTAAATTAGTTACTCAGGTCAAGTTTTCTTTACTTCATTAAAAAAAAGACCTTCTGTTTCATTTCATAGTCCTTCAAACCTTTTTATACTACTGTAAGATCATATCCTACAAACTGGAAATATCCTGATTCTTTTCTGACACTCTACTCAATTCACATGGTAGTGGTATCTGTTAAGCAGGTTATGTAGGTAGTAGATAGATATATATATGTATATATCACAATGCCGAGGTCAGTCTCAGATCCCAAGCAGAGTTTGCATGCAATCAAATCATAATTTAAAGTAGTAAAGATGTGTAGTGCAGGTCTTCGAGTTTGTACAGGTTGATGTGACTGTCAGAGTTCAAGTCTATGCTGTGTGCCTGTGTAGTCTACTCTGTGTCAGTGCAGTTTGTGCTATGTGTCTGTACAGTTTGTGCTATGTGTCTGTGCAGTCTATGTTGTGTATCTGTGCAGTCTATGCTGTGTGTCTGTTCAGTCTATGTTGTGTATCTTTGCAGTCCATGTTGTGTATCTGTGCAGTCTATGCTGTGCTCTGTGCAGTCTGTTCTGTGTCTTTGCAGTCTATGCTGTGTGTCTGTGCAGTATGCTGTGCAGTCTATGCTGTGTCTGTGTAGTCCATGCTGTGTGTCTGTGCAGTGTGTGTCTGTGCAGTCTATGTGTGTCTGTGCATTCTATGTGTGTCTGTGCAGTCTATGTGTGTCTGTGCATTCTATGTGTGTCTGTGCAGTGTGTGTCTATGCAGTCTATGTGTGTCTGTGCAGTCTATGCTGTGGGTCTGTGCAGTCTATGTGTGTCTGTGCAGTCTATGCTGTGTGTCTGTGCAGTCTATGTGTGTCTGTGCAGTCTATGCTGTGTGTCTGTGCAGTCTATGCTGTGTGTCTGTACAGTCTATGTGTGTCTGTGCAGTCTATGCTGTGTGTCTGTGCAGTCTATGTGCGTCTGTGCAGTCTATGTGTGTCTGTTCAGTCTATGCTGTGTGACTGTGCAGTCTATGCTGTGTGTCTGTGCAGTCTATGCTGTGTGTCTTTTAATCTGTCTGACTTCTGCATTACCACGCTTTTTCTTACTGTCTATTTAAGTCTTTCTATGTGTGTCTTCAAATCTGTTCTCCACAATCGTATTTGTGCAATTATGATGCTCATGCTAAGCAATATGTTTCCAAAGGACTGTTTTAATCATGCATTGGTAGAATACAAGAAGAAACAAGAGTACCCAGCTGAATTTATCTCCACAAAAAATGCCAGTCAAACTGTCACTTTAATGTCTCTGTATCTGTCTGCCTGTCCTCTTCCGACCATTCATCTACAAGGGAGGTCAATTTGACTGCAAGTTGTAATCCTTTCTTCGCACACACCGCGCTGGAAGATGCCCGAGGGGAGCAGACAGAGTGAAGTCTTCCGACACCATCAATTCCAGTAGCATCCAACGAGCTGCTCTCACCAGATAAGATTGTGTAGACAAAAAAGTACCGAGCAAGCCATTAGTTTACATTAGATTGCATTCTGCTTTGTATTGGAAGTTTGTGGGCTATTTTGAAGGATTTTGCGTTCATATTAAGTCCAGGCTAGACAGACAGATGCAGTGCTTACGGCTGGATTATACCACCAAAATAGTCTAACCGCAATCTAGAACAAAATTGGTACTGAATAAGAAACATTTCATTTCCAATGAAACAAAAACGTATGTGTACTTTACGTTAGACAACAGAATTAAAAAAATTACCAAACTTCAAAATTCCATTCTGTCTCAAAAGAAAACAAATGTCTATCTTGTCATTTCTACAAATAAAAAAAATAGTTGTTTAAGTTCTTGTTTCATTTGTTGGAAGTTGTCCCGACAAAATCAATGAAATAAATCTAAAGGAACAATTTGACAGGAAAGAACTGGCAGGTTTTCAGTTTACCAACATCTCTAATGGAAAGATGGGTTACAACTGTCTGTTATACCGACCGATCGGAGAGATGTGGAGCAGTGGTATTCACATAAGCTATTACATCTTGTTTACCTATCCATTTCTTTAATGAAATAAATCTGTTTAAACCATAAAAGTGATCCTCAAAACACCAACATCATTCCAAATTTCAATGATTTCAAAACTGAAAGGAGGCTGGCTAGGGGAATGATGACTAAACAAGACAAGGATGAGGATGAAATGTTTCTTTTCATCTGACGCTTATAATGATAATAATGATATGTGATCCTGTCAAATTCTCAAGACGCAACAATTTACAAAAATTCTCTGATGGAATTGTACTTTCAGCTGCCACAAGTGGTAACCAAAACCGTATAGGTCCACACACCTGTTAATTCAGGTACCCTTTTAAACAGCTGGGTGGACTGAGTGCAATTAGGATGAAGTACCTTGCCCAAAGATATGACATAGTAAGACCCAAGATCACAAATTACAGGTGCCTCCACAAGGATTCAAACCTCAAAACTTTTTATTTACTCTGGTCTTAAAATATGATCATATAAATATATATATTACATACATATATATATATATATATATAAGTATTCAATGCTGTTCACCAAATAATATTATATTTCCTAATATTAATGTAGGAAAGAAAATTCAAAATTAATTTTTAGACTTGACTGATCAAAAAGGGTTATAAAACATCTAGTGTTTATTTTCTTTACCCCAGAGAAATATTAATTAAATTTCCACTCAAGCTGTTACAAATTTTGTCCAAAAATACTATTCAAATTTGACTAGAAAAAGGATAGTCATTTACAGATCAAAATAAATTCGTCTGTTCTGTCCAGTTCTGACTGGTAAATGCGAGTTTTTAAAATTGCTGGGGAAAAAACATCAATTCAAATTTTGACTAGACACATAATTTTGTCAAAAAACAAGAAATTAATTTTTTTATGAGGCAACTCTCAACAACAGCCACATTGTTGACGAAGCAAGAAAGGACGAAGACCCATAGACAAGCCTGACCAGAATGGACTAGCGGGAGCAGTAAATGGATGCTGCCTTCGTCTGGGTCACTCGTCTACCTCAGACGAGCTAATTGATTCAAACTATCAGAAATTGATCTGTCTGTTCCCAAGCCCAAGTCCGTGCCTTTATGATGTTGGTGCAGCAGCCATGTCTCTGACAGGGTCTCAACTAGCAGTGAGAATTTTTGGACATTGGCGAAGAACTTGAGGCACTTTTGTCCAAGCGATTAAGGGCCTAGTTGTAACGTCAGTGATGCCAACAACAGGAGAAAATCAATGTCAGAGAGATACATCACGTCACATGGACAATAAGGTAGTGTCCACGTTCTTCTTTGCCATGATAGGATCTGCTTCAGTCTGAAAAATTGCCTAACACAAGGTACACTGAGAAAAAAAGTTCAACGGTAATCGATGAATAAATTCACGAAGCTGTGCGGTAAACAGTTGAACAAAACCCATAAAACTGCATTGAATTGATCTGAGCAAGCCCAATGGGCCTATTCAGCGGCGGTGACGTCGCTGATGACACAACAGAATTTGCCCTGAATGAATCTCATTCTCATACACAATAGAAGCATTTCAGCGATAACGACAATCTAAAAGTCACTTTTTGACTCAAAATAGTTGTGGTGTAGGTCAATGCGATGGACAGCCATTTTACTTGCATTTTCTATCCTCCTTCTATGGAGATCCATTGATTGATGGAGTGTTCCCAACAGGGTGATTATATCACTCTGAGAACCTCATTCAAACCTGTTTATGTACACTCAATAGTCTTTGTTGTTATTCATAATTCTACTTTGTTCTGATTTTCGGCATGTAAAAGCATTTTCTCAGCCAATGGAACGGTAGTGAAGGAAATTTAACCTATAGCAAACTAAATAAGGAATGAAATGGCAAGTCAAAGGAAGTGAGGTGATGTGATTTGGAGTTTAACGCTGCTTTTAAGAGTATTTCACTTATATCAAAGATGCTAGTATTATTGCAGGGAGAGCCCACAACACCATTTTGGCTATGTATTGCGGTCAAGCATTGGCTGAGGTGGTATTGTACTGAAATTCAGTGCAGCAATGCACCTAAGTCTTACTGCATGTAGAACAGTTCTCCACAGCAACAAACCGCTGTGCTATCCTGCCCTGCTCAGCAAGGAAACTGTTGTATGACTTAATGAAAGATTCAAATAAACATTACACACCAGGTGAAGAATAAATTACTTGAGTCATCATAAATCACCATAATTTATCGCTTAAAACTGTACATTAATTGTTTGAATTTTAGTGAGCGTTTTAAAACATGAACAATAAGTACTTCTTCTCCGTGGGATCCTTCATAGCCTATGTGCACAGAGCAACAAGTTGACACATAGAATGTCATAGATGAATAAATGTAGTTATAAATACATTTATGAATAAAGAACTCGCCTGTGTAATCTTGAACCCTTTAACTACACGGGACTGGGTTTCCTTAAGTCAGGAGGACTGCGGGATTACGATATAAACATCAAACAATGTATCTATAATTTTAGACGACAGGATTTTCTTAAAGTTATTTCATGGTCCAAGAATCAATCATACGAAACATTTAATGACTATTTTGAAAAATACCTCTAATATCAAGCTACAACCTGTCATTCTAATACTAATTACTTTTTATTACACTTGTAAAATTGTTGACATTGATTCAATCAAATTATCCAGTTTCAATCAATTTGTACGGTCAAATCTTTGAAGGACACATAGAAGTGGCATACATAAGAACAGCAAGATTTTCTGGATGGTAACTTTTTTAATATGAAAATACACAATTTGTCAAGGTAAATTAGTGAAACAAAAAAAAGTGACAGTAAAAATAAGCCTATATCAACTCATTCTAAAGGAATTTTCATAACATCCAGTGACATTGACCACTACAAGAGATAATTCCAGCCCAATTCCAATTGAAATGTTACACCTACCAGTACGGCCCTATGCAGCAAGAACCAAAGTCTGGGTTCAAACCTACTACGCTGGTTAAACAAAGCTTGGACTCTATTCATCACGTGACAGACACAGTTCTGTCCTACTTACTTACATACACTTATTACAAAAATATCATTTATCCTTTGTTACACTTTGTCCACAATATGATTGTGACCCAGCCAGAAAAGGAAACAAAACGACATAATCCATTTTACGCAAGTTGACCCGGAATCCGAGGTGATTGTGATTATCAGGCCTGGACATCTGTCTAGACGACTACTTGTCAGTGCACAGCGATACCACCGCCAATAACAACCCGCTGACCTTTGACCCTATCAGACAGCCTAAATCTTTTAAGGCCATTGATAAGGACAACAACACGCGATATAATAATCTCATATTTAAGTCTTTGTACTTGCAAGCCTCAAATGAGGGCTTATTTGTTTATCAAGTTGTAAATGTTCGCATGCGACAGGGTTGAAAGTGTTGACATTGCTATGTTGGATGGATTTTTATGATCCATAGACTCCGATATTGTTAAGTCAGGGAGGCCAATGCTTAATGCGACAGACGATGTTAAATCAGGATAAATCACACATATATCATGTGATAAAATCACGGAATATTACTATGACAGTGGAGATCGTTTGATGTGTGCATAAAGTCTTATATCACCCATTCGTGGCATATCTTTGAAGGTATAAAGAGATCATAGGGAGTTACAGTTCAAAGTGGAACTCCCCGAGTTTCTTCTTTGTACCTGCAGCTCACAGAAGCACAATATTAGTATTAACTCTTGGCATGCCGTTACTGTAAGTTAAGAAACAAATCAAGCAAGTTCTGGCCAAGTTACTCATATTACAAGATGATTTTGTGGATTCAAAATAAACGAACACCTTCTTACTGCAGTCACGTAACAATCAAGAAATTGAGGCAAATGTATTTATGTAAATGTGAGGTGAAGTGAGGTGATTTGGGGTTTAACGGAATTATGTCACGGCTGTGAGTATTATTTCAGGGAGAAAGCCTGCAATACAATGTGGCTATGTATTGGGATGAAATGTGCAAACATCGGCTGGAACTAGTGGACCATGGGTGGAACTGTCGCATTGCACCCAAACCTTACTGCGTGTAGAACAGTTGCCAAGCTCATGGTGGGATTTGAACCAAGGACCTCTTGATCCAAAGCCGGACACACTAACCACTGCACTATCCCACCCCCTTGTGCAAATGTAAGTTTATGTATAGTTGCAGGTGAATATCATGTTGACAATTAGATTACTGACTTAGGACAAAACCGGCGAGTTCTATTTATAGCTCACCAATACAGTACTTCAAGAGTATTTCATGGATGCTTTCTACTCGAGGTGGAAAGACTACAACACCAAAGTGGCTTTGAATTGTAATGAAACTTGCTAGCATTGACTAAAACTAGCAAACCATGGGTGACAACACTTCCCCTCCGACGCATAACTCACATCAGTCTCTATAGCTAGCCAATGTCAGCCTTGCTGCACTACAGAGTCCCTGTGCATCACACTGCTATGCCAGCACAGAAAAACTGACAAAACACAGCAAGGTTACAGTAGAATACATGACTGACTTTTCACTCATTGCATGGATTAAGTCAAAGCTGATTCAGGACCTAAGGCAGTTATTATTGGATATCCTCCTCTCCTGAAGGTCAAAGGTCACCACACAACTAAGGCAAGCAAGCAAGCAGAATAACACTAGAAATACTCATCAGCCTTTGGTCACAATTTGTGAGGTCCATGTTAAATCAGGAGAGAATTATCCACTCAAAACATTCTCAAATCGTCTTGTTTCACAAATCAGGGTGAAATTCATCAACTATATATGGAGACAAGTCTTTTGTGTTCCTTTTGTGGAGTCCACCTGACTTCCGACATCATGACATCTTGATAAAGAGAAGGTGTGTTGATCTCCCACATCTGTAAGCTTATAACTTAGCTTATAAACCTGCATCTTCGTATGCAGTGATATGGTAGTCTAGTTTTGGAAGTGAATTCTGTCATTTACCACATCATTCTTACAAGTTATGCTTTGGGAAAGTTCATGTCTAGAAGACAATGTTGTAGATATATCAAAAGTATAGTTAAAGAAGTCGATTGCTGATAATTGTTTGAGTTGTAAAGCCGCTAATATCTTGCACAAACTTAATCAATATAATTATCATTTTATATTTTTTTTAAGTTGTTGCTTTAAAAAAAAAATGATTGAAGTAAATTTCATACACAATTTATTGCAACTTAAATTTTTTAAAAACTCAATCTGTTAATAATATTTTTCTGAGCATTCAACCATTAATTAAAACATTTTAACATCACAGGTTACCACTTTGTTCATTGATACCACAATACATTTAACATTAAATCTCAGGTTCGAAACACATCTAGTAAACTTATCTCGCAACATCTACTTGCAGAGTAAACTCAACCAAGCTAAACTTCCAATGCAAACCATCTCCTAATTGAACATTTTGGTGCCGAGACATGTACAGACTGAATAAATTTCTCTACCACATTGGGAAAATGGCTTTGCAGCCATAATGACCGAGTCTAACTGGACAAATGTTTGCATCTGACAAGGCCGACAGTCCGGTGTATTTACAGCAATAGATAATGACTTCAATGGTGGCAAAGCCAGACAGCTTATAATGGACAGATATAAGCAGATAGAGCTTTTCAAATTTATCTACAGCGCTAGGATACGATTGTCACGCCTGAGGCTGGATCAGACGCACACATAAGATTACAAAGTGATGTCTGGCTGTGTGAGGTGGAGGGAGGGAGGGGACTCAGGGGAGGGGAGCATTAGTCAATCTGACCATCGTCCTATTATCCTGGAGTCTGTCTGCACCAGGTGTCAAGTCTGTCCGTCCAACACATCCGGTCTACCAACACTCTCAGTCCGGTCTACCTACGCTCTCAGTGCGGTCTACCAACACTCTCTGTCCGGTCTACAAACACTCTCAGTCCGGTCTACCAACACTCTCAGTCAGGTCTACCAACACTCTCAGTCCGGTCTACCAACACTCTCTGTCAGGTCTACCTATACTCTCAGTCCGGTCTACCAACACTCTCAGTCAGGTCTACCAACACTCTCAGTCAGGTCTACCAACACTCTCTGTCCGGTCTACCAACACTCTCTTTCCGGTCTACCAACACTCTCTGTCCGGTCTACCAACACTCTCTGTCCGGTCTACCAACACTCTCAGTCAGGTCTACCAACACTCTCAGTCAGGTCTACCAACACTCTTAATGCACGAAAGGTCACTTACTGGACCTAGACTGACTTTCTGAACACAGTAAACATATTTTAATTTTTTCAGGTCGGTTTCAGATCTAGATATGATTTTAGAAATACTGTTCTCAGGTTGTTTATCTGCTCTAGGTTTGTCCAGTCTTTTGTAAACATATTTTCGTCTATTAACTAACTCTGTGTTCTACAGGATATATTATTTTTGTGTGCGAAATAAAAAGATATTTCTTAAAATGATCATTTTGACAGCAGATTTTGCAGAATCATATCTGTTATCATTAACATAGTCCGCCTCAATTCTTTGACATAAATACATGACGTCAAAACCTTATGACATCATAATGTTATGATGTCATAAACTTGATGTCAACACCATGACATCGCAGCACTGAAAGTCAATATTAGTACTGTAATTAGATAAATCAACTGTTACTTTGTGAATATTCTATCAATAGACATGTTTTATCATATAAATTTTTAAAAAATGAGTTTAAATACTGCTTTATTTATATCACATAAGGCAAAAAACGCAAGATGGCAGACAGTCGTTGATATTTTCACGCACTTTAATATTAGTTTAAATTCCCAGTTGAACAAGGAATCGGAGAAGATGACAAGCAGCCTTCTCATCAAAGATTTGAGATTGATTTACATAACGGAGAACATGTGATTCACTTCAAATTCAAAATAAGGAAAATGGTATCAGCTAAGCTTTGTTCAAGATCTCAGGGCCAAAATATTAGAATTTTCACAGACCTAAGACTGGCGGTTTTTATTTTTACAACCAACGAGAAATTTATGCCCAATCAATCACAAAATAGACTTCATTCAGTCCCCCATTTTGATCTTGTACTTCTCTCAGTTTACTCGTGAGGTCCTAAGGTCAGTAAATAAAGAAATATTTTATCTAATTTTCTGTCTTCCTCCCAGGTCAATATTTGCATTTCTCTTCACATACTACAACTTCAACAGACTAAATATATCTCAGACATAGTGCACTTTACCCCTCAGATTACTGATATTAAATATCTGACTCATTCAGTGAAGAGTACATTTATTTCATTTCTACTGATTCGAGGGTTATTTCACTCACTATGCTGCCAATGTTACCAATTGTTGGTTATCCGAGTGATTTTCTCTGCTAATTGTGAAGTCCACAGCTGCGATGTTGTCAGGCAAACTTTGAGTGCACTGGAGGTCACACACTCACCTAGACTTACTACACGCCTCTTTATACAATAACTTTCTCATGTCTTTACAGGGCATTTAGAAGTGGTATACATTAGAACAGGGACACTATCTGAATAACTTCTTTAATGTGAAAAATACACAAAGTCATGGAGCATACCCTCACTCCTTCATCAGGTGGAATGCCACACTCACCTAGACTTACTACACGTCTCCTTATATCACAACTTTCTTATTTTAGTCCTAGTTCATTAAAATCAATCAATTCATGTTCTCTAATATTAAAAAGATTATAAGGAAGAGAGTCTCACCCTATATACTGTATTATTGCAGGGAGAAAGCCTGACACACCATCTGGATATGCATTGCAGTGAAACCTTTGAGCAACTGCTGGAACAAGTGAACCATCAGTGGTACTGCACTGAAATTCAGAGTAGCATTGCACCCAAACCTTACTGCGTGTAGAACAGTTCTCTACAGCAGACAAAGTTGTCGTGCCCCTGGCGGGAATAGACTATGTTTCTGTTGTATGAAAGTAGTTCAAATATCAACTTTGCCCATGGCACTCGATGAAATAAACCTGGTATTTGACAAACTCCATTTAGTATCCTCTGTTGCGACTTTTATTCATACACGAGCCCACTTAAGAAAAGAGGAAGCAGAAAACAAGCTGTCTGATATTGGCTCCCTGCCGTGCAGCACACAGGTGTATGGGCGGACAATAGGAAAACCATTCGAGTCGTGTTATGACTGAATTATTATTCCTTGGCTTACCTTTTATTAGTCGGAGAGGTTAAAATCAATCATGACTCAACGTGACAGAGTATCCCATGGCTGGTGACAGAGGAGCAATAATGATTTATACGAGACTGGCAGCAAGTCTAGGGATTACATGCATTTCAGGGAACTATGTTAGTAGTTCATAGTTCTGCTCAATCATCATAGAAGATTTTGACATCTAATCTATGCATTGTTTTTCTAAAGCACGGATTTACATTTTTTGTAAATATTTACTTGTCATAAGTATATCTCATTTCACTTGCTATATGTTTCTACACTTGTCCATTAAAACCCTCAGGAATGCATAGCTCAGTATATAAATGTGCTAGAAATTTCTAAAATATTCGTACCATTTTTTCAATAGAAAAGTTTAACAGTGACTAGTTAGTTGCCAGTTGGCATGGTTGCCCATCATGGAAGCTTTACTACACCAGGCCAATCTGTTTAGAGACAACGTTTATTCAACATTTACCAATTTTGGGACAGCCATTACCAATAATTATCAAAATATATGTACTGGTGACTTATTGTACAGACTGACAAGGTTAAAATTGAGAATTAGCTTACTGGTGACAATGATGGACTGAGGCCATTTCTGGACAACTTGTTGGAATTCAAGGAAAACTGCAGACCGTCAATGTTAAAGTAACAATAAGCTGGTCTAATGCCGATGACGATAGACAGAGGCTGTTTCTGGACAACTTGCTTGATTTCAGGGAAAACTTATTAAAGTGACAACAATCAAGTCTACCGGTGATGACAATAGACTGGGTCTGTTTTTATATAAGCTGTCCAAGATGATCTACCTCCCATCTATTAGGTCTCCCTCCAATAGACACTATATATATATATATATAAAGAGACAGCCCCTCAGACTCACAAGACAATAGGTGTACTAAATGTCTGAAAATAAGGTCTTTCGGATAAGAAAGTATGTAATCGGAGAATGTTCTGTAATGAAGGAATGGAATTTATTGTTTCATGCAACAAAACACAGGTCAAAATGTTTGCAGCCCCTCCTCTGGCTCCACCAGCATATATATATACATATGTCCGATCAGTTCATTCTCATTACCTACCCTCCACACTATCATTCTTCGAAAAGGATGCCGCTGAATGATACCATACCCGGTAATCAAAAAGCCAAAACCGAACATCAACTATTGATTTATTCAAAATCAGCATTTACTAGAAATTCATTTTCATTCATATTTAAAATTTTAAGAATACCTACTTTCAAAACAATTATGTCTTAAAAACTTTGATTTGTATTTCTTCTCACTTGATCGGGTTCGAGAAATATTTGTAAAATATGTATGAAGTTTCTCAAATTACTGTGCCCCAGACTATGTCTAGACGATTAAAACAAAACCTTTACTTTTCAACTGCTCCCCGTGTGGAGTTACTGTATAAATTGCACTGAACGGTGTAAATTGATCTTCTAATCACTAATAAAGCTTGAAATAATCATGCTTGGAAACATAAGTGCACTTTTTTTATGCACATTAGTCTTATTTCTAGACTCGGCAGCATCAATTATTAAAGAATTTGAATAGAATCACAGCACATTAAATTCCCCTCTTCAAAAAGTTTTGATTTTATTGGAAGATGAATATTTCTTTACTGTCTTAGTATCAGTCCAGCAAAGAAGTTTGGAAACATATATAAATAAAAAATATTCTATAAGAAGGACGACTTTATTTATGGATATACAACTTCTTTTATTCTAGCCCATGCAGAATGAAAGTTGTATATCCACAAATATTGTTGTTGTTCTTCACCATACCAACTCCTAGAATGCCCCTCAAAGAACAGACATTCTATATCTAAGTTGGGTTTCATAAAACAGATTTTTTTAAATAGAGCCATTGGCTCTACATCTCAACAGGCTATGTGTGAAATACATCATGACTTACAAAAATATAAGTTTGATAGTTGACAAACCCAAAGGGCACATTTACACGTGATGACTGATCTCTACTGCAGACATAGTTGCTGTGGTCCTGGCGGGATTCGAACCCCGGACCCGGAAGTCGAATGCGCTAACCACTGCGCTATCTCATTCCCTCTTGCACAGGAATCTGTCAGTCAGTTTGGAATAACATTATATTGTCCTTTCATATAGATCTGCTGATAATAAACTAAAAGTGAATATAGGAGTGTCAGCAAGGAACACCTACAACACATGAAGATAGCTCAATGCGTTGATGGGTGTTTAGGATCCAATAAATACAGTCAGGCCTCAATAATCCGAACGCTTCCGTTTTTCATCTAAAACGTTCGGATAGTGAAATGTTCGGATTACTGAGTACTGAGGAATACTAAAGATATTAGTTTGGTTACATCTTCCTACCGTCGAAACTGTGAGATTCGGATTATCGGTGGCCGGATTATCGCGGGTTGACTGTACCCTGGCTTCAGATCAGAGGGACATAGAAGGTATTCTGTTCTTTTCTAGATCAACTTCACTCACCTTGCAAGTGTTTATGATATAACATTGACAAAACACCACAGTCAGATAATGTTGACCTGATAGCGTGCCAATCACTACATACTTGCAAGTAAGAATAAATGTTTTGCATTTACTGAACATATATAATTTTGAATCACCAATTTTAAAACAAAAGTAAAAAGTTAAAGAAGTATGTGACCATGTTTATGATGGTAATGTGTTCAACTATAATCTAAAAGAGTTTTCAATAATTTGTTTACAATTTCAGTAACAGTACGATATCACAAAATAATTATCATTTTGTGAAATGTGCTGTTATTGAAATTCTAGACAAATTCAATTACAGATCTTATACTACAAACACAATTTTTCTTTTTCAAAATTAGGAATGTTTTATGAAAAATTCCAATTATGATAATATTGATTATTTTTTTGAAATATCATATTTTATGTGCTAATTCAGCAGAAAATCGGATTGCAACCGTCCAATCTCCTGCTAATACTTAGGTAAGCGAAAGTATAATAGCAGCTATTCAACTGCAAATAGTTCCAGTCGGGCCAGAAATGACAATCAAAAAATCCATTTCCCTGTCTGTATCGAAGTAATTGTACAGACAGTTGCTAAAAAATGTTGCAAGATTAAGAACTTTCTTCCCTTGAACAAGGGCATTAATCAATCAAATCTTTCTCTGTCTGTCTGTCCAGCAACGTCAATCAACACTCCCTGCCGGCCGCCAGCTGTAAGCTGCGCTGGACTCCCGGGTCACCGGAGGTCAATCAACGACCTCTGGCCAAGGTCAATACGAGGCAGCCAGACAGCTCAGCTGTGGTGACCTGGGTCGCAGTGACCTACCGATTAGCACACACATGCTCACAGCTAGCGGCTCTCTACTCACTCACGGATTTGTTCAGTGTGCGTAGTGTTGTGTAGTGTTGTGTTGTGTCCGACACTTGCTTTGTGCCGGCTATCTGGCGAGGGTAACAACTGCACTGGAATGTGAGATGTGGTCACGATAACGTACAGTATTGACAGGTCGAGGAGTAGGCCTCTCTCGCTCTCTCTCAACTGGGCAGAAAGCAGGCCCGTGTGGGAAGGGATCGAAGACAAATTACTCTCTTGATATGCCGATAGCTGGCCAGGATAGCAATGTATTACTGACGGACGACCTTTCGTTTTTAAAAGAGACTACACATAGAAATCAGGGTCCATCCGAATTAAGAAGCAGCAGCGGTTGCACAGAGACTACTTGACATGATAACTGCTAGTGTATACTTGTATTGACAGACATACACAAGTTATGTGCTAGTTCTCTGACTTCTCGTATTTAAGACAAATCAGTCCTGACATGGTGAGAGCTGACCAAGTACATAATTAACAGACAACATAACGTACTGTTATTTTCTTACTTAAATTGGAGATGTATGAAGCACATTCAGCAGAGGTGACTTCGAAATTGTGTTCCTTTGAACCTTTAACAAAGGGCCAAAAAAGTAAAATAATGGGGGTGGGGGGGTGGGGGGGGTCCTGTTACAGAAAAAAAACTCCATTAGATTATGGATGGTGCAAAGTCAAATGGGACTTGTAGACTACTGTGTATATGTAATGATGAATGTACAACACAACATGGAGGATGAAGCTTGGGTCAAGTCACTCACTACAGAGCGCATCATCATCAAGGAATAAATAGAGAGGAGCACTCGACATCACAACATTCAAAATTGTTAACGGTAGCAAAAGATGTTGCAGTTCTAATTATTACATCAATGGAATATACATGGTAAACATGTTATACTATTAAACGAAGATTGTACATACCTTCTCTCCAAGTTGTGAATTGCTTCTCAAAGAAGTAAGATTCCCTCTGTTCTGAAATGATAAGAAGTTTTGCAATGAGTGTTGTACTGACAGAATGCTCACTAGGAGGAAAATGACATACACACCTGAAACAAAGTTTAACCTAGATTTGGCTGCGTTTTTCATGTTCCATAGTTCGACTCAAAGTAAAAAAAACTCCATGAAATAAATATGTTGACTCATCAAAAAATTTACAACATTCAAGGGTTCCTTTTCAATATTTGTTTTCATCAAAGATCTATTTTCATGCCTTGGGCCAAAGATCGCCATACTACAAGGTTATCTAAGACTCACTGAAACATTATACTCATTCCGTGACTTGATGCTGAGAAAATCAAGAAATACAATTACTTTCATAAAAATGTTTAGCAGCATATCATTTCCACCTCCATTCCCTGTAAGACAAAGTAGAGAACTAGAGATCACTGAACTGACATAAAGCGGCTGGGTCAGATAAGCACAGAAATGCTGCACCTGGGCTATATTGAACTGTTTAATGCATTGAGTTGTGTATGCATGTTTGATGTTAATTCAAATGGTTAAAATGATCTTCTTTTGAGGAGCATAAGATAGCATAGTTCCAAAATCATGAGAATATATTCCAAGAGATAAACAATGATTCGAGTGTCTTCTTGCCGTGAATTTGGTATTTAAAAAGATATTATGCATATTACTATTACAAATATTTTTTGTATAATTAATTCAAACATGCAGCTGATGAAAATACAAATCCAGTTATCTTTTAAACAGTAGGTTTGGTTTTAAACTGTTACTCATTCCAGGAAACCAAAAATTTATATCATGTAAGTTAAAATTACCAAATGTTGCAAATCGGTTGCTAAATCCATGTTCACAGTGGGGCTTGAAGCTAATGAGAAACCGGCTCGTCGTTTATAATAATAATAATAACACTTTATTGTCCGCAATACAATGTCATTGGAAATTCAGTTTGTGCATTTTGCACCCGGCAGCCATAGTGCAGCGCTAGTTAAAGTGTTGTTCTGTCCTTGTCAAGCAAGGAAACAACAACTCCCAGTTTTAACTACCCGGTAAATCGAACCCCGGCCTTCCGGGTGATGAGCGGACACTCTACCAACTGAGCTACATTCCCGGTTCACATCTTGTGACCAGACTAAAGACCGTAAACAGAGAGATGGCCAACTTGTCACACTCTATGCACTGCCATGCAATGTTCTCATACAATCTGTGTACAACGGACAGATAACTATCTTCCTGGTCAAAAGTTCTCTCATTAGAAGCTGGGTAATGTCAGTGGAATGTGGTTGACATTTTAGAAGCTATTTTAAGTCAATGAAATATGGGCTCAGATTTTAGAACCCATGTCATGTCACCAGAATAAACTGAGAAAATGTGTTTAAATTATACAAATGATGGTATGAAACATACAAAAGGCAACTCTACACATCGTAGTGATTATTTAAGAAATAGAAGACGAGGTGGCATGCTTTATCGTTGAATAAAACATAGCAGGGAGCATAAAACACGAAGGGAGCAGTGCTGAGTGTTTTATGCACTCTGCTATGTTTTATTCTAAGATAAAGCACACACAAAATTTGGAGATATTTTGTTTGTAATAACTATTTTTTTAAAATAATAATGTCTCCCGTTGTAGAACACATTTGCTAGCATTGAACAATCAACGTGACGTAAAATATGACGTCATTTGCTAAGCAACGCTCGAAGAGACGTCTGAAATCACGAGCATGTTTTAATGTCTCATTATGAACAAAAAGTGTGACGGACACACTGACCACGATTAACACCGAACTTCTTTGCAACTAGGGTGTAGTCAATTTGACCACAATAAGCATTTAGGAGAAACATTGCAATTTGACTGAAAATGGAATTCTCACATTGTTGTATATGCATAATGTAATGGAAGTACTCACAAAGCCAAAGAAGCTTGTTTACAATCCATGGTCAATATATTGAATTCAAAATATGTTTACATAACTTCTGGCAGAATTCCAGGGTATCAGTAGTGATCCCCATTTGAGAAAATGAACTAACAACTATTATTAATTGACTATCAATTTATGGCATGTATACGGTATTTTCGGCCATATGATTCGACAACTAGGCCAATACGAGACAAACTGGGCCAATACGATATAAACTGGGCCAATATGAGTCTGAGCATGCGCAGTCACACATTTCGTGAAAGCCCGAAGCTGTCGCCTCACAACTTTGACCCATGGTATCTGTTCACCAATCTTGTTTATAATTGTTATTTCAATATAAATAAGATGTTTAGTGTTGTGCAAATAGAATGAAAAGAGGTCAATTAATAAAATTGTCATTAATTACGTATTTCCGTATAGGCCGAGTTACAGGTCCTCGACTTCATCTCGGGCCAATACATCAGACCTCGGACCTGTAACTGGGCCAATACGAAAATACTTAATTAATAACATTATTATACAGTTAATATCAGTTATGTTATAAATGTCAAAGAATGCTGCATATGTTCAATTAACATTTCTCTACTTTCTATAAAAAATGTTTCGTTATAAATCAACTGACAGAAATCTAACACATGCTGATCATAATTATGTTTCATTGAGAATGTTTTTTGAATTCTGATTGCAACTGAAAAACATCACGATTATAATGAACCCTAAATGTTCAAAATTGTTAGAATATTTAATTCAAGAGAATTAACACGATATTGTCAAAATGTTTTTTAAAATGAAATATAACTGATATTATTGATAAAGACACAACATAACTCTGAACGTACAAACTACAACAAAAAAAGAAAAAAGATTTGAAACATTGAATATCTTCTGTGAAAAAGCACATACAATAATAAACAAAAATTAAATTCACCAATATTAATTCACAATGAAGTAACTCACAAAAATTTTGCATAGGCAAGCATAAAATACTTCAACCGATTTTATTATAAAAAAAAAAACAATACTTCCAAAACAAAAGTATTTTTTTCTAAAAATCAAATTTCACAGTAGATCTTAGAAACATGCAATAATTGTTGCTATCTGTTTTTCAACTTTTCTGAGATATCTCCACACAAACTAGACGTCTTGATTCTAGTCCAATTCTCTCCGCACTGTGATTAATAACGACAAGTGAAAATTATTGATGAATATTTAATGTTTTGCTCAAAGTCCTGCTGTCCTTGCCAGCAATTCCCGGGCCCTTATCGTCTAACTTCCTGTCCAATATTCTCAACTCTGGACAAAAGTCGATAAAATATTTACACAATCTTCTCCCCACATGATACAAGACACATCTACCCCTGTGATAAATAAAGGGCAGACATAGGAGGGAAATCGCCTACAATCAGCAGCCCCTATCACCAGATAACTCTGGTTGTACAATACAGGGCCAGACATAGGAGGGAAGTCAACTACAAGTGGCAGAGCCTATCACCAGATAACTCTGCTTGTACAATACAGCGCCAGACATAGGAGGGAAGTCAACTACAAGCGGCAGAGCCTATCACCAGATAACTCTGGTTGTACAATACAGGGCCAGACATAGGAGGGAGGTCAACTACAATCAGCAGCCCCTATCACCAGATAACTCTGGTTGTACAATACAGGGCCAGACATAGGAGGGAAGTCAACTACAAGCAGCAGAGCCTATCACCAGATAACTCTGGTTGTACAATACAGGGCCAGACATAGGAGGGAAGTTAACTACAAGCAGCAGAGCCTATCACCAGATAACTCTGGTTGTACAATACAGTGAACCCATTTTGTTCGGAAATGAGGATACACATATAACATTCTCTCAAATTCTTTGCTACATTTTTAATTTTAATATTGTTAATTTATACGATTTGGTTTAGAAATTAGACAAAACCTATTTTATGAACATAGCAAAGGTGTACAAGAAATTCTCAGTTTAATACTCTCTCACGTTTTGTGTTGTTGTTTACAGGCTTAATGGCCAGGTGGGGTCGGTTGCAGGAACACGAGTCCCACTTTCAGTAGTGGGCGGGTGAAGCCAGGAATAGTCTACAGTTGTTGTTTACTGTCAAATCTTTAAGTTACATTTGTAGAACTGTTTTCAAACCTCAACTCTGAAGTGAGATTTCCCTTATTAAATCTTTCAACTGAACAGGGAGAATAACAAGTGGTAAAAAAAATCATCTGCAATTTTGTTTTGAATATTGCTTGATTTTAATCTTCTTATTAAACGACTAAATACAAAATCAAGCCACTGATTTTTGTTTTATAAATCATAATTCAATTGTCAGAAAATCTTAAATAGTGTGTGAAAATATTGAACTACATGTAAAAAGAAAACAACAGAATCTCAGAATGCCCCATTATTTCCAGAATCTGACCTGTAAAATCTAGACTTGGCAAACGGTGGCAAACGGTGGCAAACGGTGACAAACGGTGAAAGACTCATGGCTCTAGTTTGGCTTCTGCGCTGGTATGGGAGGAAGAGATGATAAGATGTTAAATAAAGCCATACTTAACAGAAGGCTAGACTTGAATGTCATCAAGATGTTGGTAGACCAACCTCATCACTTAACATAAAAACAAATATCATGCATATCTATATTCCTTATCGAAAGGATGCTATAAAATTCCCGGAAATTAATGGTCACGTCAAATCTAAATATGAAATGTCAGCGTAATGTGTGAAAAATGTTGACACTAATACGAAACAATCATATTGCAGAATGAGTCGAGATAAAAACTGTCTCGTCTCACCAGGTCTTGGAGAAAAGAAAGCAGGGAATGTTATGAAACAGCAAGAACAGGAAAATATTCCATATTTCAAACACATTCAGAATTCAGAAGGGGAAAAAGCAAAAACAAAAAACATTTAGCTGTTCAAGCCGTTATGTAATTTGAGATATCTACATCTTTTTTTCGCATCGCCTGCCACATGCCATAGGAGTAAATAAGAGCTTCAGCCGCTGCTTATGTGACACAAGATGCTTCTCTAGAAAAAGATCATTATTCATAAATCTCTGACTATCTCTTGATACATCCACTTTCTGCAGAGCAGAAGCCACCAGGATACTAGTCTGACTTAGTTCTCCCTCCACTGCTTCTGAATCGTCTGTCTGGCTTGATAACGGAGTCAGGACAGATCGAGAAGCAACGTTGTGCTTCCTTACATGCAGTTAGAAGCACAACCTTGGCTGGCAGTGGGGCAAATATTGGGTCTGCCCTTTGAGCATTATTTCACTTGGCACTTGGGGTAGGGGGTTGGACCTAACCTTCAAAACTTGACAATCCCAAATGAAATAAAGAAAAAAAACGATGTCAAATCCAAAGCTCCACAGAATAAAGAGGTTGGAAATCTATAAAGTTGTCTCAATTCTTCAACCCAGCTGCTAGAATTCCAGTCAAGGAAGGCAGTTACATATCATATGTTTTTATATGCCAGAGAAAAGCTAAAATCTATAAATAAGACCTATTAGTAAGATTTCAACGATCTTGGGGGATACACAAGTGGAGGTGAGGTGAGGTGAGGTGAGGTGAGGTGGGGTTTAATGCCGCTTTCAAGAGTTTTTCACTTATATCGCGGCTGCTAGTATTTCGGCAGGGAGAAAGCCCGCAACGCCATGTAGCTATGCATTGCGGTGAAACCTGCGAGACGGCTGGAACTAGCAAACCAAGGGTGGTACTACTCTGAGATTCAGTGTAGCATTGCACCCAAACCTTACTGCGTGTAGAACTGTTCTCTACTGCAGACAAAGTTGCTGTGCCCCTGGTGGGATTCGAACCCAGGAACTCTTGATCCGAAGCCGAAGCCGAACGCGCTAACCACTGCGCTATCCCGCCCCCTACACAAGTGGAATGAAGGCTACAAATTTGGATCTTATCACCACGGTCTCAGAACAAAAATTGAAATCTGGCTCTCCTGATGGAATTCCTTACATTTATGAGTTGTCGGTGGAAAGGACATACCGATTCATCATGAATTTAAGGTGTATTCTCAACTTAGATTTGTGGTATTTCTTTTTCAAATTTCATATTTTGTTTTCTTGCATTTACTCTTATTTCAAAGAACTGAAGCTTGTTTCTGTGCATACTCAGAGTGCAGTAGTCAGACATGACATCAATGACATTTAGAAAACTTCACATGAACATGGTTTATGTGAAAGATATTTCAGTCTAAATGATATTTTCTTTTAACAACCAGGCATTTACATTTGTTCAAAACATGACTGATACTGAACATTTATCTTACAATTGGAGATTTTTGCATTTCTCATGACGAGAAGCAGAAGAAGTTTCCATGTTTGAAATGTGAAATCAATGTATCTTGCGAATGTTGGCTGAAAATATTTATTCACGTTTATCAGTTGTTTAACTGCAGTCGACTCACACTTCACATTCTCTATACCTGCCAAGGCTCTGATCCAATAGGTCAGGATATCATGAGCACTGGCACTTACTTGACCAGCCAGTTAAGGGTCAATACGAAATGAACACAATCCAAAATGTGAAACAAAGATATTTTCTGGAGTGTAGGTAAATCGATCTGAATATGCTATAAACATTTTTTCATACGCACACAGGTATTTCAGTAGGTTCCCAGACAGGTAGGGGCGTCTACCAAGGTTACCTGGTTCAGGTGAGCTTCCCCTATCTTACCTGGGTTCGTTCAGGTGTGGAGGAAGGGGGGAACTGGGTGCATGCTGCAACGAGAACCAACGCACGCACGCACCTCACCTGCGAACTATGCTCCTAACTTGCACACGCCGACTGCATCAAAACACTACAGTGCAGAATGTAGCCAACTACCAACATCTAAAGTCATTCAGGAGATTTATTTGTAGATAACACATGTCACCTGCTATCAAAAGCAGAACTGCACTTAGGGGTTATTTTGTTATTCATTGCAACATTTTCTTGTATATGGACTTCTTGTTAAATATACTGAATAAGAATGTATTTGATACGGTTTGTTTACTGCTTGTCAATTCAAAATGCTTCAAAATGTTTCAATGCTTCAAAGTGGTTGCTTTCTGATCTCAAAATGCTTCAAAGTGGTTGTTTTCTGATGTCAACAGCAATGTGATATGGTTCAGTGCTATTCATACCGGAGGGAAACTACAACATCTGATTCATTTAAAAGATTTATTTGAAGATGAAACAAGCACACTAGTCACAAAAGCAGCAATGCTGTATCAATGTTACTTTGTTAACTACCATAAAGGAGGAGGCTCAGTCTGATGAAGGGGGTTTAACCCCTGAAACATGTCACTACAAAATCCTGCTCCTCCTGTGGACAACTCCATGTACTGATGATGGATTTCTCCTATCACTGACATTTTGTTGTTCACAACTAAAGGTTTCTTGTATGCAAAAGGATTCAATGTCCATTCCAATGATACTTTCTGATACCAACAAGCAGATGATGTGGGGCAGTGAGGTTGAGAATTTTAGAAAAGCATCAACATCTTGAGTCCTTCAGGAGACATATTTGTAGATTACACATGTATACTTGTTGTAAATGCAGTACTCAAATGAGTAACTTGGAACAAAAGTTTGTTTGCATGCAAAACAACTTATTCCTTGTTGATAAATTGGAGACACTTCGAGCCATGACCAACTCATGTAACTCCCAATACAAATACGTCCACAATGAAGTGTGCACATCAGATCGTGAACGAAGACCAATGCAATAGGAGTCCAGTAGACCTAATAATTATGTCAGATATGCATCGCCACAGTCTATCACTGGTGACAGTACACAATTATTCAAGTAATTAGGAGAGCTATTCAAAAGCAGAAACCTGCAGTAATGCTTCAAAGCTTTTTTTATCTGCAATATCAACAGCATCCATCTGTGAAGAATATGCAACCAGGCAGTGAAGCTTAAATAAAGGACCTGCAACCATAGGGAGTGTGGCAACCCCCAACAGGCAGTGACCTACAGGACATATGCCTTACAATTTGGTACTCATGGCCGTGGGCAGCACTTGATGCATAGTGGGTAGTCCAGCTTCAGGACTGTAAATAAAAAGGAGCCTTTAATACAGTCTAGGTTCTCCTTCAGCAAGTCTAGGCTACAGCAATTTACAGTCCAGACTCTATTGCAGACCCACAAGAGGTATATTCGTTTGTGGGTCAACCAAGCTGGTATCTTGAATCAGGAATTTGCAAGCCATGAGAGAGCTGTCAAGACTAATTTGTTAGAGGTCACCTGCATGCCCCGAGGGGGCAGGGATTAGTGGGGGGTCAGCCCAGAGAGGGCAAAGGAATTGAGAAGGAAGTACAGATTACTTTTTGAAAGAAGTTTATAATGTCTTTTGTTTTGCTTACCAGCACATAGTATATATACATAAGTTTACCAAATAAGCAAGTACTCGCAAAATGGCTAGTGAAATAGAAGAAGCAATACGCTATGGAAAAGACAAATTAGGATTTGAAAGTTTAAGAAGTCACCAAGTTAACGTGATCAAGAATTATATGCAAGGAAATGATGTTTTTCTATGTGCTCCAACTGGGGTAAAAGCCATTGACCACACTCATGACACTTGTAGAATGATCACAAATCTATAGCTTGTGAAGTCTTCAAGCAAACTGATTTTACCATATCAGAGATAGTGAAAGACACTGGTGCTCTCAGCTGGAGAGGAGAGTGAAACATGATACTTATAAGAGACCCTACTGCCAGTTAACCCCCTCTCGCAGAGCTGCCCGTAGGTGAGAGAGAACAATGATGGGTTCCATGGTTGGCCATTTTGACAGATTCAAGATAAAGTCAAGGCCTCAACAATTTATTGGGAACTAAAAGTGACAGAAACATGTGTCCAATTATCCAATTAAGATTGTCCTGATAACAAGCCTGCAAAGAAGTTTAGTCTATGAAATGAGACCTAGAAATAAAAATGTTGAAAAGCATGTAATTATTTATTTAAAAAATTATATATTTCATAGACTAAATTTTAGTCTACATAGTGGGCAGCACCATTCATTATCAGAAACTTGTTGGGAATAGAAAACCTGACAAGAATTTGCTACTAACATGGCAATGTCCTCAACTGCTAACATAGCAATGTCCCCAACTACTAAAATGGCAATGTCCCCTATTGCTAACATGGCAATGTCCCCGACTGCTAACATGGCAATGTCCCGACTTCTAACATGGCAATGTCCCCTACTGCTAACATGGCAATGTCCCCTACTGCTAACATGGCAATGTCCACTACTGCTAACATGGCAATGTCCTCTACTGCTAACATGGCAATGTCCACTACTGCTAACATGGCAATGTCCCCTACTGCTAACATGGCAATGTCCCCTACTACTAACATGGCAATGTCCCCGACTGCTAATATGGCAATGTCCACTACTGCTAACATGGCAATGTCCCCTACTGCTAACATGGCAATGTCCTTACTGCTAACATGGCAATGTCCCCGACTGCTAACATGGCAATGTCCCCGACTGCTAATATGGCAATGTCCCCTACTGCTAACATGGCAATGTCCTCTACTGCTAACATGGCAATGTCCCTACTGCTAACATGGCAATGTCCCCTACTGCTAACATGGCAATGTCCCCTACTACTAACATGGCAATGTCCCCTATTGCTTACATGGCAATGTCCCCTATTGCTAACATGGCAATGTCCCCTACTACTAACATGGCAATGTCCCCTACTGCTAACATGGCAATGTCCCTACTGCTAACATGGCAATGTCCCCTACTGCTAACATGGCAATGTCCCCTACTGCTAACATGGCAATGTTCCCTACTGCTAACATGGCAATGTTCCCTACTGCTAACATGGCAATGTTCCCTACGGCTGACATTCAATCAAGTGAGATACGTTTACTAGTTTTTATCATCATATATAATGGTTAGAAGGTGGTTCTTCATATATTGCATATGTTGGTGACATGACATTGAAAATAAGTCGAAAACACCAAAACAGACGGGTGTCTCTCAGAGAGATCTCAGAGGATCTACCCACCCTAAGCCTCTACCTGCTGACCCAAAATATACCAGGATAGGCTCTAATTAACTAGTGACCAATCCTTAATTATTACCTCTGTTAACGAGTTAAGATTCCTCTTAATTTGTTACTCAGGATGGTTTGGCGTTCTCTCTTGATACGTTTAGATAAATATTATACAAGTGGTACTGTGCCTATAAATCAAGCATGCAGTCGCAGTGTCAGATCCAGAATGGGGAGGGTTCTTCATGTAAATTTGACAACCCCCTCAAGATCACCCTCCCTCCCCCACCAACACCCCTACAATTTCTTTACAATAGGTGAAATCCTCTCTCCCCCACTCCCACCTTTAAAAATCCCTTGATCCACCAGTAAGTCGATTGTACTCAAGAAGATGTCTATCTCAGAGGTTAGCTCTTCTAGTTTATCATTAGGTATTCCTATGATCTGTGGAGGAAATAGATAAGAACTGGGTGAATCTGACTGGAGCAAGAGACCAATGTTGAAGGGCAAGATGGCCTGCCATTTTCTGCTACTTTGACATTTCCCCGTTAGCAGTCCACAACCCTTCTGTTCTGTTCAAGACAAAACAGTGTTACTGAAAAAACAGGCTAACAGAGCTGCAACTAGTGATGAGGCACTCCAGCTTTTTCAAAATGATTTCTTTTACTTAGCACTTAGGGATAAGGCCTACAATAAAACTGTTTCTATGCATTGTGGTTAAACCTGCAAGAAAATTCTGGCAATAGTGAGGTGAGTTGGGGTTTCACTTATATCGCGGCTGCTAATATTACGGCAGGGAGAAAGCCTGCAACGCCATGTGGCTATGCATTGCAGTGAAACCTGCGAGTAACGGCTGGAACTAGCAAACCATGGGTGGTACTACTCTGAAATTCAGGGATTCGAACCCCGGACCTCTTGACCCGAAACCGAACGCGCTTACCGCTGCGCTATCCCACCTGGCAATAGTGACCCAAGGCAGTTGCTTCACTTATTAACACTATAGCATTGCACCCAAACCTTGCTTCATGATGAGCAGTTCTCTACGGTAGATACTGTTGGCAAGCCTGGCGGAATTCGAACTCCAGATCTCTTGATTAGAAGACCAACATGCAAACTGCGGCCCTATCCCACCGAATTCAAAGCCTGGATCTTGGTTGGAACATGCAATGTAACTCACCCTCCCTGGAATGGTTGGTTTAGGTTCAGCAAGACAAAAGGTTAAAACTTGGAACCGAACTAGCTGAGTAAAATGAATGTCGTTGATTGCCATCTTTACTACGACAGTTTGAGAGCACACATTGCCTACATACACTGTGTGTATTGATGCCTGGTGTTGCTGTGCACCAAATGCAACTGCATGTTTACATAACTTTTGGAAGAGTCTCAACACGCTGTGATCACATTTACAGATATATAAGTTGTTGCCAGGTTATCATGATGTATTTTGTCTCCCGCCTTTCAACAAAGTAACAAACTACCCTCTGATAGTTTGCTAAGCTTCATCAGCAGTGTCTGCTTTAGCTCTCTACTGACACAGATGCCATCAGTTAAAAATAGAATAGAGAATCCATGTTATATTAAGTTTACAGATTTAGTTTCCCATTTTCTGAAAGGTTTATTTCATTATGACCATAACGTTAAAGAGCTGAATATTGTTTTAAATGTGAAAGGCTGTTCCTAAGAAGTCTTTTTCATCCTTTACAACAACTAAATGCAGTGTATAGAAGTAAGAAGTAAGGCCCGTCAGGAAGATATATGATAAAGGGTTTTGGAATTTCTGCTCCAGAAACTAACTTTTCTCTGAAAACAGTACAAATCAAAAGCGTTTCTATCAAAACAAAACAAAATATGAAAAAAAAACATGAAAATATGAAAAGACACCACCTCAGTTAGTGGGTAATGCATGTGGCAAGTTTCAGAAAGATGTCAAGAACGGTTTTCGAGTTCTGTTCCGGAAACAAAATAATTGCAGACGAATGGATGGACAGACGGACAGGGCGCAACAATATCCGACTTATTACATACCAGGATAAAATGTCACAAAGTTATCAGCCCGGAACAAAAACTACCAGGTTCCTGGCTGCCGGACAAGCCTTGTTTAATAGACTGCTAAATGAGAATATTGCCAGTACTATAAGTTTGCAGACCACCAAATCAGATACCAAATGTTTCATTTTCTCCAAGCCCCTGTTTCCATTCACACAAGTCTGTCAAGGGCAGGCTGAAACTACCTCCACAGACACAAGCTGAACACCACTACAGGTTATACAACATAAATTCCTGCCATACTTTCCCAGGTGAACCCATTGGCTGGAGTGGCACCGTGAGCCAGCAGCAGTGGCTACATGCAGTGTTGTCTCCTCCCATCTCCCAATACAACTCTACCACGTTGGTACAAATACGATTATTGGAAAATGGACTAATGACCCTTCTTTGAGAGGCGTTTTAGAAGTTGGAATGACACTAATGATGATAATATATATCACATCTTATTTATTCTCAATGTGAACACTTCGGCACAGATTCTTGCGTCATTATCAAGTAGAGGTGAAAATAGAAACAAAATGTCACCCATTGAGGATAAAGAAGTTGTTAGCTCTACAGTTTTATCAGTATCAAGTAATGAGTCTCTTCCCCCATTCTGTAATTTCTCCTCCTTCTCCATTTAACTTTCTCCCATGATCTTATCAGGAACAGTACCCAGTGGAGGCGCATCCCTCACCCCTTTCTTTCTCACTTTCCTCTTACCCCCTCCACCCGCACCCACACCTTTTTTCACACCTATCTTCCAACTTCCCCCTTTTCCCATTTATTCTCATTTTTCCCATCCCTACCTCTACCCTCATTTCCATGCAGTTACTTCCTACTACCTTCCTCACCCTGTCCCCCTTTGTCTCTCCATGTTTCCCTTTCCTCTCAACTCCACCATTCCTCTCTCCCCATCCTCCCACGATGTTAGATTCGGTGCTTATTAATACACAAGCATCTGTTGCAGGTATGCATCCATCCATCTGTTTAAGTGCTAAGCAGAAACACCAGACATAACACATTGTTTGCCTTGATATTATAATGTAATTAGCAGCGTTGAGTAAATATATTACCGATTTAGAGGATGAACACTTATCAAGCTGAGATATTCTCGGTAAAGCTAATACTTAAGCATGTGTAGTTCAGATAATCTAAACTTCAGTTTATGTGCGGAGACTGCGCAGGTTGATGAAGGAAGATGTCTAGCATGTTGGGACAAGTGCACGTGTAGTAAATCTTTCTACTTTGGTAATATTTCCTCCAGTAAGCATTATGGCAGCAATCAGCATTTACTTCAGGTATCCTGAATCCATACTCCCTTCATAGCCCAGAAAAACATGCTTCTGATTCCATTTCTTTCTGTGCATCCTGTCTGCCTGAAGGTTAACTGTTAATCAAGAATTTTCTGATGAGAATTTTCATATATCAACCCTGTTGTATTACAAATTTGTATATAAACTATTGATAATCATTCATGAAATTAAACTGTGTGTCAGACATACAAAATTCATGGTATTGTTGGGAGTCACACTAGGAATAGTGATACAAGAGGCAAGGCGAGGTGAGGCGAAATGAGTCGAGGTGAAGTGAGGTGGGGTGAGGGGAGGTGGGGTGAGGTGAGGTGAGGTGGAGTGGGGTGAGGTGAGGTGAGGCGAGGTGAGGCGAAATGAGTCGAGATGAAGTGAGGTGGGGTGAGGTGAGGTGGGGTGAGGTGAGGTGGGGTGGGGTGGGGTGGGGTGGGGTGGGGTGGGGTGAGGTGAGGTGAGGTGAGTTGGGGTGAGGTGGGGTGAGGTGAGGTGGGGTGAGGTGAGGTGAGGTGGGGTGAGGTGAGGTGAGGCGAAGCGAAGGGAGGTGATTGGGGTTTAGCGTAGCTTTCACAGATAATAGTATAATGGCAGGAAGAAAGCCCACAACACCACTGTGGCTATGCATTGCAGTGAAACCTGCGACCATTCACTGGAACTAGCAAACCATGGGTGATACTGAGCAAAAATTCAGCGTAACATTGCACCAAAACCTTACTGCATGTAAAATACTTCTCTTCAGCAGACAAAGTTGCTGAGCCACTGGCAGAATTCCAACCCCTGATCCCTTGATCCGAAGCCGCTAACCACCGTGCTAGCCGCCCCCATAATACAAGAGGAACCACTCAGAAAGCAACTTCAATCTCGAAACTTCAACTGGACACAAGAACCTTGTGGGACATGCTCAGAAATAGAATTGACATTGACGAGTATTGAGGTGTATGTATCATCCACAGAGATCATCCATAATCCTGCACAGAGATCATCCGCAATCGCGGGGGTGAGAAGAAACAATCATGCCTTTTTTTCAAGGATTATGAAAGAGTTGGTCAGTTGGTCAGTTGGTCACCTTTGATTATGAGATCATACTGTCTATGGCTGTGTGGGAATATTGTAAAGTTTGGCAGTAGGTAAAAACATCAAAGTACGTTGGATGGGGGTTGGGTAGGTATAGACGACAATTCCTTCAAACAATAAGGTTAAGGAGAAATAGGAATGGACCTTGGACTGATATTTTAAAGAGGAAAAAAAAATTTAAGAATAAGAATTTCTCTTTCAAAACATAATCACAGAGGGGGGGAATATGTTTACTTTAACTCAAGAATCGGGGGGGAGGGGGGGGGGGGGAAGAGTACAGACAGAAGGGGAGTAAAACATGTAACGAGGGGCACCTGCTTGCATTTCCACAGCTCTGTCTGTATGCCGCTGTATGTCAAAATCATGTCCATTCAATTTAAACAGGTCTTCCAGTCTTGTGAGGGAGGGAGGGAGGGAGGGAGGGGAGAGATTTGTTTCCTCTTCAGGCTCTGGTCTCTGCTGTCATACTGCCTCCATAAAAATAGATTGTGTACTGCAGAGGATTTTCAATTTCCATCAGCTATTTGTATTTCTGGCATGTAAGCAATGCAGAACGCCTGTTCAGGACTACATGCATGCTCGGCTGTACTGCGGAGATGTTTTTGCATGGCATCTCCAAGTTTGTAGTTTTTATGTCTGCTCCTGCTGTGAGAGATAGCAGCCGATGGTCTCATGCCTCCCTCCTCTTGCACATTCTATCATCTGCACCATCAAAATATTTTATGAAAATATATTCGCAGCAGCAGCAGACTCTTTGCAAATTAATAATGGACGAAACAGAGGATTGAAACCGTTATTGCTTTCACAGCAAATATTCGCAAAGGAATCCCGGGAGTGCGTCTTTGAGCAAATCATTGGAGTTGTTTGGATGATTCATAAAAACTTGTTAGTACTTAATGAAGCAGAAAGGAGGGATGAAAGCCCCTTGCCGAGGTCCTCCTCCTTTATTCTTATTTCATATCCAGTTTATTTTCTTGCAAATTTTATCAGCAACATAAAGTCCGTTTTCATCTGCCAACTAATTGTGTCGATCGAATTTGAAACGGACTCTTCAAACAAATGCTAAGTCGTATTGTGAAATCAAAAGAAACCGAACCGCCTCGTATGACAAAAAGGGCAGTCGTCTTGCGATCAACTTGTCCAAATCAACATTGCTTTATGTAGGAGACAATACCCTCCCCATTAGAGCCTCCCCTATCAAACTGAACTAAAGAATATCATGAATATCATTACTTCATTCACTTCATGCATTTCCTTTGAACAAAACATATATATATCTTTAATGGTTCCCAAGGATTCCATTGTCTGCACTTCTCAACATAGGAAATAAAACAGTACCAACACACAAGAATAGAATGCAGCTGAAAGTTGGCATAAAAACAGCCATGAATATTAACAATGAATTGTAGAATACACAGCATCCTGCATTCAAGGGTAAACACAATGATTGCAGTATTTGAATCATGTCAAAGCACCACTTCACATAATTATTAAAATATGTCGGAAAATTTCACGTTTTGGATTGACCCTTTCCCTCCAACAAGAAAAACAAGCAGACAGAGTCGGCCATATCCCCCGCCATGTAGGAATTTTGAATATATTTATGCATTTTGAATATATAATGCATTTACTTTCCATATAACAAAAGGCACATCTAGACTACTTGGTTGATACCTGTACAAAGTTTCAGCAAAATATATTGAATAGTTTTGAAGTTTGAGGCAAGAATATAAGTTTTCCCTCTTCTTGGTTCTAAGTCCAGATTGTTTGCAGTCGTAAAAAAAAAAAAATATTCTCAAATTTCTATATAGCAAAAGGCACATCTAGACTACTTGGTTGATACCTGTACAAAAGTTTCAGCAAAATATATTGAATATTTTTGAAGATTGAGGCCGGATTCAAAAAGCCCGGACGCACAGACGGACAGACGGACGGAGCTCATTTCTATAATATTCCCCGCCAACTTCGTTGTGGCGGCGGATAATAACCCACTATACTTTAACACTTTAGCTGTTGAATTAATTTAAGTCTACTCCCGCTGAATTCTGAAAGTCTGTTCTGGTTGATTCCTAAAAGTCAGTTCCGGTTGATTCCTGAAAGTTTGTTCGAGCTGATTTAAGCAAGTCAGTTCCAACTGATTCCTGTAAATCACCCACTCAGGAATGGAGATCACTCATCAATTCAACAAGTAAACAAGTAAACAAGTAAATGCATATGGTTCTTGACATCTACAGTACGCCCCACGCAACCAAGAAATAAGCTGAGATTTTGTTGGATATGAATCAGATTTACTTCTTCAAACGTTTCACAATTATTCAATGGAGCAAATACAAATAAATCATTATACGGAGCCAACATGGAACAACAAAGAAAAAATATTTTGAAAGTATGATGAATGGATGCTGGTATTTTTTGTCAAAGATTTAGAAAAATTATTTTCAGTTATCTCGAAGGATTTTATTGACCAGGATTGCCTAATTGATGGTAATTAAAAAAACAACATATAATTCTTTGCGTAGATTTACCACGTTCATTCGCATGACGTGAATGCCAATGCCTAAAGGTTAATTATCTCAGTACTAAAAATTACCAATTAACCAGTTATTATCATCACTGGTAATCATCCTTATTACATGCTGTTATATCTGCATAAATGGCTTTCAAAACTTGTGAAAGAAGTTACACTGAATGAATAGAACTTTTTGAAAAAATGTCAATAAATCGAAAATCTGCGAAATTTTGTTGAATTAATCATTTTAATCATTTTCAAATATGTGTTGGTTTCCAAATGAAAAGAACTCAGACTCACAGGGACTTCTCAGCATTAAGCGCACATATAATATAATATCCATAAGGGTACTTTATCACGGTAATTTGTTCTCAGAACTTTTTGTGATGGAACTGAAAACTATTTTTAGTACTCATGACTTCAACTCAACTCGACGAACATAAAATTGCTGAAATAAGACTTGTAGATAGTCTATACCTTGTGTAGTCTACAGCATAGCTGCAGCTGTCTGCACTGGAATGGGGTGAGATGGAATGGTGGTCAGAAGAATGCGAGATCGTCTGTCTAGCCAGTCATCACTTACACACACAACAACTCACTCAGTTCCTCAACACCATCTCCAATGAGGTTAATACGTTTCATCATATGATGGATGCCCTTGGGCAAAATATCAGTTTTCAAGTTGATGTGACGTCATTGATACTATGAGGTCATGTATTGTCTGTCACAATTGATGCGTTCTAAAAGTGGGACAAGTCAATGCTTAAAAGTAAAATTGCATGAATTTTTCTTATTTTCAAGACCTTGGTAAATATCAACATTCAGGGATTATGTATATGGAATTCTTTATATGCCAAATATTTAACATTTTAACAATTACATAATAACAATGCTCGAAAAATCAACTGCACAAATGGGTATGTTTAGAAACTTGCACACCATCCGAATGCCAGGATGGGTTGGAAAACATGAGAGTCTGGTATCAACAATACAACAAGCACGAAATCAGTCATCCGTCTACAAAACGTGGGATGAGATAGCCAGATGACCACCAGTCAATAAATAAAAATACCAAGCCCTGCAGACCATACAGTACGATCTGTAACATGTCCACACACCAGTTAATATCTTTCTGTCATATGGGATGGGATGGGATGGGATGGGATGGGATGGATAGCAGGCAGACTGACCAGAGACATCTCATAACGTCCAGCGAGTGAAGACTTCTACACTTCACCCTTGGCAGGAAGTATATATAATATAAAATATAATACATATTTATAATTTGGTACAACTAGAAAGAGTGACGAGGGTTTAAATCAAAGTTACTGCTCCTAAAAAGTCCATAACAATGTGGAATTTGAGATTGAAACTACTGGGACCGTGCAGACCTTGCCAGGGCGAAGTGACTATTTATAGCGGGAGCAGACATGTTATCTCTACCTGCAATGTGAGGCTTCACTGAGCAGTTGGACTTGTGGCTGACCACAAATATGTGATATTGACTACTTCTTCTCCAATTTGTCTGTATGCCTGCAATCTAGACTGGCCCTACACATTGAGGTGTCACAAGGGTTAAACTTTATTAGGGGTGAGGTGAGGTGAGGGGAGTTATTCCAAGAGTTAATCAAGATATATTGTTCATTTCTGTTAAAGATGTAATTCTTTGTAATGTTTACTTGAATCAACAATATTGCATATTATATTCTGTAGGCAAAACTACAGATAAATATAAAAAATATTTTGGTAAAAATAATCCTCATTTGGCACCAAAAAGAAAATAATTTGGTGTGCATATTCTCCTACCATGATCTTGACAAATTCAGGGAGAGAAAAAATGCTCCTCAGAATATATTTTCAAATGTTCCCTCCCAATTATATATCTACCCTCTTGACTAACATCTATCTACTTTGGATATCTGTCCAATGCTTCTTTAACTGTCTAGACGACAGACAGACAGACTGAAAGCCTCCCTAATGAATAATTAAGCATCACAGCAGACATCCAATGACTCTGTATCAATGTGGACTCGAGTGGCTCTCGTATATCTTCCATAGATTTATGCTAGTCTGAGAATAGAATATGTTTCTTTCCATTAACGATCTGTCTAGGAGCTTCTTAATTACCTATAAACATTGTCCCACAAACAAGCTGCCATCACAGACGAAGCCAGACCATCATCTTCAAATTTATATGATAAGGAGATCAAATGGATTGTTTTACAAGTATTGAAGTTTTGTCTGAGGACACTGTGTTCCCATCATCAACCAATCCGTATGGAGATTTATTTTACCTCTGATGTGTGTCTTATGTCAAGGTTTTTTTATTACATATTGTCTTGAAAAGTAATGTCTGGACCAAACAAATGACGAAAAGAAAAGAGTTGATTTACCGTTAAATAATAAAATTATATTACCATGGTGAATTCATGTTTAACAAATTTTCACAATTAAATTATCTGATACAAATATGAATAAATAAAAAAAAGAATTTTAATTCTTAATTTCTTCTATATTAAAGTATTATTATCTACCAACTTGGTTGGAAGTTTTAAAAATTCTCTTACACAACATGTTGCATGCTTTATCAATAAGTACTTAATCATTCTGTGTGGCCACATTACAGGATTCAAACCCCAAACATCTTGATCCAAAGACGACATGCTAAACACTGCGTTATTCCATCCATGTCAAATAGAATTAGAGCATAAACTATCAGGCTTGCTCAACATGAGTACTAATTAGATCTTGCATAAATTTAATTGACGCTACTTCCTTTTTCTCAATTTACAAAATATATGTTGAAATGTCAATGACTTATGAAATAGAATAAACCAACCAACATAAATGAATGAATTATTAAATTTTAAATTTAAATTTCAAACTCATAAAGATAAGTTTCATAATTCTGATTCTTCCAGACATAAATGCCATTAGAGCTATGAAGCAGTGTGAACAACCTTCATTCAAATATCACAACACTCCACCTCAGTTTTAACAGTCCTTTTGGCATTACATGAACTAGGCTATATTTATCTGCTGCGAATTAGTATCAGACATTTGCCCTTATCAAGCACAATAAAATCATCCCTGAATTCGATGATTTACAGAAAACTTTTATGTGTTTAATGTAAGCTCTGCTAACACCTTACATATTCACTTACTTAAAAGTGAAATTTAAAAAAACATGCAGTTTACGAGAGATTTATGTATGAAATGTTGGGCGTAAATCATTTTTCTTAAATCAAGTTTCTTCAAGTGGATAATGTTTCAGAAATACATGCCATTCAGAGAGTGAACAAACAACCGTGACCTCAACAACGGTGGCAGAATTGGTAAGCTGTTGGTATAGTCAGTGCAAGGCAGTGGGTGCCAGACTCTGGGGGTGAGGGTTCGAACCCGCAAGGGCCTCCTCCCGACAAAAGTACAAAAATTTGTTCTATTGCAAATAGTCTGATGTAACAATGTTGCATTTTTTGTAATAATTCATATAAAAGATTTTTAATACATTTACAGCACAAATAATTCTCACATTGGGTTAAAAATCAATACACTTAAATATTAATGTACCGTTGGTGATGAATTATACCCTAATCATTCACTGTAAACTTTCAAAAAGCTAACTCATGTGTACTATTGTATCTATGACTACAATTATCAAGCCTATGTGACACAGTGACACAACATATAGGTGGTAACTATACACCAGGGCCCATATTTCGAAGTGCTAAGACAGTTGTAAGTCAATGTTAATGTATGGCACTTACGACTATCTTAGCGCTAAGAGAGCTTCGAAAATATGGGTCCAGTATTGTATCTGTCTATATACGATTATTATTCCACCTGTCATATCAGCAACCTACCATTACTATCTATGTACATTGGCCATAACCTTTAAAGCGGCAGTAGCACGTTTTTTGCAAAATTTATTTTTTCAAATTTCCTATTTACAATGATAGTTTATGCCATATAAATTTACTTTAGATGGTAAAACATCTCTGTTATCCGTAGTAGTATTAACAGTGTTGTGTATAAAGCAAAAATTGCATGGCGGCCATTTATTGTGAACACATTTTATTATTTCGAATGACAAAAACGATCTCCATGGCTTTACTGAGCCATGTACACTCATTTAAACTTGCTTTTCCGAAGAGAGAAGGGTGTTTTACGATTGGTGAAAATATTCTTCAAATACATTTCATTAACTTATTTGAGCGAAAAAACATGCTACTGCCCCTTTAAGTTTAAAATCTAAATATACATTTAATTTGACCATTGGCTATACGAGTTTGGCATGCGGGCTGCAGGAACAACATATACCCTATGTTGTAATATTGAAACATCGTCAAGCTTAAAGGGGCAGTAGCATGTTTTCTGTTTCTTTAATCCTGCAACATGAACTCAAAATAAGACTCTCATTCACTTACAATTCTTGGATTCACATACAAATATCATTAAATTCTGCAGATTTTTCCGACTGTGAAATATTTTTGTTCTCATTAACTTTCTTTTGTGCAAAAAAGGTCTGTAAATCGATGACAACCATGCATTTACGTAACATATTCAAACTACAAAGCATATAATATTGAAATCATCAGCAATAATTTTCGTCTGCATGTGATGGTAATGTAATTTCGAAACCAAAACTAAAACGAAGTAAATTTCTACGAAAATGAAGGTAAAAACGATAAAACGTAAGAAATATTTACATATTCTTATTCCCAAATTTTAAGTCATCGATTAACGGATATAATTATAATCATTCATTGAAAAGTTTGATTTATTTTCGTACTGATGTGAATTAGATTTGGTTTCCAACATTACGGTAAGTGCATACAACCAAGGGAGGTCACTCTGTTTCCTGTTGTTAGTGATCGCACATGTTGATAGATCGATAACTACGTTTTTAAAAAAATGATTTCCTTGTAAATAAACCTCTCTCTTTTGCTGTAATAATATATGATAAAAAGGAAAAAGGTAGGAATATTTGTAGCATTTAATGTACAAAATAACTATATGCGACAGTTCGCGCTATGATATTTTTATGAGGCGCGATTTGATATTTTTTAGCGTGAATAGCGCGATCGCACGTCCTAGTTTGGACACTGATAAATGAGAAATTTGAAGATATAAAATTAGCAAAAACGTGCTACAGCCCCTTTAAGTCTTGAACATCATGTAAGAGTGATTCCAGACCACCTCTCAAGAGACTCTCACTACAACGATGAGACATGAGACCAACTACCCATAATAATAATAACAAGTGTTTGTCACTAACATGGCAATGTCCCTCACCGATAACATTGAGTTTAAAAGACACATCATTTGGTCAAAATGAGCTACTTCATATAATGCATTACTGGCAAAATGTGTCATGATGATCATCCAATTTGAAGACTTTGGGTGCTTAGGTTCATGAGATATTGGTTAGCAAGAGTTCGAAAAGTGGTCAATGTGTCAGTCACCTGGGAAATATTTCAAAGGTCACCAAAATTGACTGGTGTCTGTGGTCATTCCCCCAATGTAGACACCAAATTTGAAATTTGATATATCGCGTTAACAAGAGTTCGAAAAGTGATGTCAAAGTGTCGCGGTGACCTTGGAAATAAGGTCAAGGTCATTAAAAATCAACTGGAGTCTGCGTCTTCCCCCAGTGTAGGCTGACACCTAATTTGAAGACTTTGGATGCAAAGCTTCATGAGATATCGCGTAAACAAGCGTTCAAAAAGTGGTCAAAGTGTCATGGTGACCTTGAAGATAAGGTTAAGGTCACCTAAATCAACTGGTGTCTGCGTCCAACCAAAATGACTTTGGATGTAACAATTCATGATATTTTGCGTAAACAAGAAATGTGATGTACGTACGGGCGGATGTACGGACGGCGCAAAATACATAGTCCCCCGTTCCTCGTTGCGGCGGGGAACAATAATAGTCCATTGTATAGCGCTATTTTTGTATTTTTACCGTGAATTTTATTTACTTTCAATGCCGCTACTAAACACTCCACACGACCACATGTATGCAACTGATCAGGTTCCCATTTAAACAGCTGGGTGGACTGAGGCCAATGTGGATGAAGTGCCTTGCCCAGTGACACAACACCAAGGTCAAACTTGTTGGTGTCTCAACCGTGATTCGAACCCCGGCGGCCACTACACCACCATGTTCCATCGTGTTACACAACATGAGACTCAAACTGCAATGATGAGACATGAGGTGAACTACTTATCATGTTATACAACAAGAGGATCAGACATCGTGAGAGAGACGACTGTGATTAAACCAGGTTGTTATGGTTACAAGACAGCTGCTTGACAGTTAACATTAAAATTGAAAAGGAAGGATTTTGCAATTTGCTCTTTGAGAGCAGCCAGTATGATCCTCACTGACTTTTCATGCACTGTTTCAACTTACAAAGGTCTACACGTCCTGTGGACCTGTCACTCCACCCAGGTCTACAAAGAAGGGGTCAACTCGTATTTGAGAAATAGAGTTTTGTCGTTTTACGACTACAATTAGGAATCATCTTGTATTTGAGGCAGACAAAGATTTTTGAGTTGGGTTAAGGGAGGTTGACATATAAAGGGGCTTTTCAAGGATTTGGGGGTTGAGAAAAGGGGTGGACTTGTATTTGAGATATAGAGTATTGAAAAGGAATAGGGGTTTTGAGTAAGGGGTCGACATGTAAAGGGGCTTTACAAGGATTTTGTGGTTGAGAGGTGAGGTGAGTTGGGGTTTAACGCTGCTTTCAAGAGTATTTCACTTATATCGCGGCTGCTAGTATTATGGCAGGGAGAAAGCCCGCAACGCCATGTGGCTATGCACTGCAGTGAAACCTGCGAGCAGCTGCTGGAACTAGCGAACCATGGGTGATACTGCGCTGAAATTCAGTGTAGCATTGCACCCAAGTATCAAGTATGCACCCATTTCAAAGAGGATTTTTTAGAATAGGATTTTGGTAATAGAAGTAGAATAAGTGTAATAGAGGCATTGTTGGGCCCTTCTTGAAATCTCAATCAACTCTTTCCAAAAATATTCAAACATGAATTAAGTGTCAAAACACTTTTTTAACATCATAAATATGAGGAATTAATTCCAAAGAACTTCACAAATTAAATTTCGAAATGTATGTTAGCTGTTGTAAGCAAATTATCGCCATAACTTATTCATAAGCACGTGTCTGCTGTCAGTGTACCCTGCTCAGACAGGTCTAGCATCAGACAGATATCTATCCCCTTGCGCTTCCTCTTAATCTCATCATCTGTGAGTGCCATAACTGTAAGATAGACTAGGCACCGTCTCATTAATCATTATTCTTTTCACTCCACCCTTTATCTGGACTGTCTCACACATAGTGAATCAATATTTTTACAATCCATTTTATCTTAAATCTATAAATATAATTCCGAAAAGCAAATTTCCATCTTTCAAGATGTAAAAGAAATTTATTGAGAAAATTAACAATGAGAAAATATGAAAGAATATATCATACCAAAGCAAACAGTAGAAATGATAAAGATTACCTACAAGCAAGCCCCAGACAGACACACGAGCAGCACACGCGGTAATAGACAGACTATACAACCGCAATCAATACTTCATCTCACTTTATGAACAGAATAAGAATTGTGAACTGAACCAACTATCTGGGCTGTGAACTCTTTCAACATTTAGCCTTCAAAACAATGGAGTGGAGGTTGGACGACCCAATCTATGTTTTGACTATAGCGCAATAGACAAAGCTTTAGTCAGCCGACCCTTTGCTTAGTCAAAACTAAAACATCAGCATGTACGTTTAGGGCTGCAGGAATGAGGGGCCATGTGTTGACAGGTGCATATATAAGCTGATCTTCACTGCTGTCATCAACAATTACATAGCATGCCAAACTATTTGAACTCTACTCACAGTAGAATGGTGTGATGCAAATTGGGAGTTAGGTCAAATATGTTGCATTGAGAGTGAGGTCTTCATTAGGTGTTCAAACAGAGATTGTGGATATTTACAAATATTTCCAACAGATAAGTGTAGGATGTCTCATAAGGATTTGCATAATTTATATTCTAATGTTGAAGATAATAATATTTTTCAAAGTATTACATACATGTCGTTTTGGTTTTTTTATAAGCCTGAATTGGCATTGAGAATATCTAAGAAAGTATCACATGTGCCAGACACAAACAGAATGCCAGACACCGACAGATTGCCAGACACCGACAGATTGCCAGACACCGACATATTGTCAGAGACCAACAGACTGCCAGAAACCAACAGATTGCCAGACACCAACAGATTGCAGAAACCGACAGATTGCCAGACACCAACAGATTGCCAGAAACCAACAGATTGCCAGACACCAGCAGATCCCCAGACTTTAGCAGATTGTCAGACACCAACAGACTGCCAGACACAAACGGATTGCTAGACACCAGCAGATTGCCAGACTTTAGCAGATTGCCAGACACCAACAGACTGCCAGAAACCAACAGATTGCCAGAAACCAACAGATTGCCAGAAACCAACAGATTGCCAGACACCAACAGATTGCCAGACACCAACAGACTGCCAGACACAAACGGATTGCCAGACACCAGCAGATTGCCAGACACCAGCAGATTGCCAGACACCAACAGATTGCCAGACACAAACGGATTGCCAGACACCAGCAGATTCCCAGACTTTAGCAGATTGCCAGACACAAACGGATTGCCAGACACCAGCAGATTGCCAGACACCAACAGATTGCCAGAAACCGACAGATTGCCAGACACCAACAGATTGCCAGACACCAACAGATTGCCAGACACCAACAGACTGCCAGACACAAACGGATTGCCAGACACCAGCAGATTCCCAGACTTTAGCAGATTGCCAGACACCAACAGACTGCCAGAAACCAACAGATTGCCAGACACCAACAGATTGCCAGAAACCGACAGATTGCCAGACACCAGCAGATTGCCAGACACCAGCAGATTGCCAGACACCAACAGATTGCCAGACACCAACAGATTGCCAGACACCAACAGATTGCCAGACACCAGCAGACTTCAAGTCAAGTTGGTTTTTGTCAAGCTGACACCAGTGGTGCTGAATCAATACATTATTGATCAAAGACGATGTGACTCCTACCCTACTTCAACATTAGCGCGGACACCTGCCTTGTCTCCTGCTGTAATACAGCCACAAGGCATCAGTTGTGCAATGTAGACAGTGAGAAAATTGAAGATACCAAAATACCAAATGGACAGTCTTTGGTTGTGCAATGTAGACAGATATTATAAGAGAAAATTGAAGATCGAGAATCGGGCATCAGTTGTGTAATTTATACAGATAATTAAGATTAGAGAAAAAAAATAATCAAAATACCCGACTACAAGCTATCAGTTGTGTAATTTAGACAGATCATTAGACAAAACAGAAACATTATGATACCCTACCGTCAGGAATCAGTTCTCTATTGTCGTCATAGTCTGTGATGATCAAACTTGACTTGATAAAATGAAGAGATAATTATCGTTATGAAAACAGAACCATAATCCTATAATGACTGTATCTACATTCATAATTTTGACAGTGCTCATTAAAACTTGCTGTGATAGTTAGAGTCAGTGTCTAGACAGGATACAGGTGTGGTCTCCTGATGATAATCAAGTCTATTCCTGCCAAGCACTGTTCTTGGGGTGACCAGCCAATGCAGTGGCTAATTATTGCCTCTTTTAAATATAAAGAACCCCTGCAATGAAAAAAATATCCAACTCCTCCCAAATCTAAGGTTCCCATCATTTCTGAATGCTTCAACCAAGTCTGAAAGTAGTAACCATGGATGTATGTCTCATACCCAGGGCATATCTTAAAGTCCAGACTGTCTGAATATCCTGGATTTGTCTGAATGTTCTTAATATGTCTGAATTTAGGACTATGGACATTGTTTGATAGCCTTGGCTATGTCTTAAATGCTTAACTATGTCTGAAAAACTTGGTTGTCAGAATTGCCCTGGCCATGCCTATAAGCCCCAGACATGTCTCAAGGCCTGGTTGTGTCTGAATAGACTTGACATTTCTGAAGAGTCCTTGTTGTGTCTGAATAGTCTTGCCATGTCTGAGGAGTGCTTGTTGTGTCTGAATAGTCTTGCTATGTCTGAAAGTCCTTGTTGCGTCTGAATAGTCTTGCTATGTCTGAGGAGTCCTTGTTGTGTCTGAATAGTCTTGCCATGTCTGAAAGTCCTGGTTGTGTCTGAATAGTCTTGCCATGTCTGAAAGTCCTGGTTGTGTCTGAATAGTCTTGCCATGTCTGAAAGTCCTGGTTGTGTCTGAATAGTCTTGCCATGTCTGAAAGTCCTGGTTGTGTCTGAATAGTCTTGCCATGTCTGAAGAGTCCTTGTTGTGTCTGAATAGTCTTGCTATGTCTGAGGAGTCCTTGTTGTGTCTGAATAGTCTTGCCATGTCTGAAAGTCCTGGTTGTGTCTGAATAGTCTTGCCATGTCTGAAAGTCCTGGTTGTGTCTGAATAGTCTTGCTATGTCTGAAAGTCCTGGTTGTGTCTGAATAGTCTTGCCATGTCTGAAGAGTCCTTGTTGTGTCTGAATAGTCTTGCTATGTCTGAGGAGTCCTTGTTGTGTCTGAATAGTCTTGCCATGTCTGAAAGTCCTGGTTGTGTCTGAATAGTCTTGCCATGTCTGAAAGTCCTGGTTGTGTCTGAATAGTCTTGCTATGTCTGAGGAGTCCTTGTTGCGTCTGAAGTGTCTTGCTATGTCTGAGGAGTCCTTGTTGTGTCTGAATAGTCTTGCTATGTCTGAAAGTCCTGGTTGTGTCTGAATAGTCTTGCCATGTCTGAAAGTCCTGGTTGTGTCTGAATAGTCTTGCCATGTCTGAAAGTCCTGGTTGTGTCTGAATAGTCTTGCCATGTCTGAAAGTCCTGGTTGTGTCTGAATAGTCTTGCTATGTCTGAGGAGTCCTTGTTGCGTCTGAATAGTCTTGCTATGTCTGAGGAGTCCTTGTTGTGTCTGAATAGTCTTGCTATGTCTGAAAGTCCTGGTTGTGTCTGAATAGTCTTGCTATGTCTGAGGAGTCCTTGTTGTGTCTGAATAGTCTTGCCATGTCTGAAAGTCCTGGTTGTGTCTGAATAGTCTTGCCATGTCTGAAAGTCCTGGTTGTGTCTGAATAGTCTTGCTATGTCTGAGGAGTGCTTGTTGTGTCTGAATAGTCTTGCCGTGTCTGAAAGTCCTGGTTGTGTCTGAATAGTCTTGCCATGTCTGAAAGTCCTGGTTGTGTCTGAATAGTCTTGCTATGTCTGAGGAGTCCTTGTTGCGTCTGAATAGTCTTGCTATGTCTGAGGAGTCCTTGTTGTGTCTGAATAGTCTTGCTATGTCTGAAAGTCCTGGTTGTGTCTGAATAGTCTTGCCATGTCTGAAAGTCCTGGTTGTGTCTGAATAGTCTTGCCATGTCTGAAAGTCCTGGTTGTGTCTGAATAGTCTTGCCATGTCTGAAAGTCCTGGTTGTGTCTGAATAGTCTTGCTATGTCTGAGGAGTCCTTGTTGCGTCTGAATAGTCTTGCTATGTCTGAGGAGTCCTTGTTGTGTCTGAATAGTCTTGCTATGTCTGAAAGTCCTGGTTGTGTCTGAATAGTCTTGCCATGTCTGAAAGTCCTGGTTGTGTCTGAATAGTCTTGCTATGTCTGAGGAGTCCTTGTTGCGTCTGAATAGTCTTGCTATGTCTGAGGAGTCCTTGTTGTGTCTGAATAGTCTTGCTATGTCTGAAAGTCCTGGTTGTGTCTGAATAGTCTTGCCATGTCTGAAAGTCCTGGTTGTGTCTGAATAGTCTTGCCATGTCTGAAAGTCCTGGTTGTGTCTGAATAGTCTTGCCATGTCTGAAAGTCCTGGTTGTGTCTGAATAGTCTTGCTATGTCTGAGGAGTGCTTGTTGTGTCTGAATAGTCTTGCCGTGTCTGAAAGTCCTGGTTGTGTCTGAATAATCTTGCCATGTCTGAAAGTCCTGGTTGTGTCTGAATAGTCTTGCTATGTATGAAAGTCCTGGCTGATCGTCTGTATGTCCTGTTCATGTCTTATTGTCTGGCCCATGTCTGAAAGTCCTTACAGTGTCTGAATATCCTTGCATGTTAAAATCTCTGCTGTCTGAAAATCTGGGCATGCCAGAAGAAACTGGTCACACCAACCTGATCTGTTAATGATTAGAGTCATTAAGTGCATGTGGTGTGCTAACATCCTGTAATTACCACTGCAGCATGAACATCATAAAGTGACTGGAAAACTGCACAAAACTGCATTGTGAGATTACAAATAGTTCCTTCAATGCATAGCTGAATAGAAAATGTATGCTAGTTCATCAAAAAGCAGCATATAAGAATATGTTAAATCAATAATCACCAAATGGTTTCTTTCAATGTACAAGTGGGTTTATTCAATGCTTAATTCAACAAAATTTATGTTGATGTCTAAAATTTATAAAGAAACAAGTACGGTTATTTTGTGGAATTGTGAATAATTAATCTTCATCAAATTTGTGAATATTGATTCAATATTTTAACATTTTTTGAAAGAAAAAGCTGAGAAAACAAGGACAAGAAGTTTTCAGATGATCATGCGCTGGAAAAATGAACACTGCTGCATTCAGCAGGCCAATGGAAAATTCCCATCGTTGTTTGACAGTTTGCTTTGTTAATTACAATAACATATCTATTCTAAAACCAGCAACTACATAGCAACATTGCAGAGATGTTCTGTTTGCACAAGGCATAGAGAATATATATCAAATCAGGATCAGGATAAAGCACATATTTTATTCCAACAAGTGTCAAGTCTAGAAGCAATTGAGCAACTCACACTGAAGATTTTCAAATTGCCCATTATGGTTAATCATATTGGGAACTGTCGAGAATTGTCACATATCCCTACCATTAAAAACCAATAGGCCTACTATTTGTTTCCATTTTTTTCAAAATCCTTTACTCTTTTCTACATGAATGGGTGATTGATCCCCCCCTCCTCCAATTATAGATGGGCAATGCAAATTTATGAAATGAGCAGATGAGACAGATGAGACAGATGTTGATCCTTACAAAAAATATTGTGTTTTAGATTGTGTAAGTTGATATATCCCTGTACCTGTCTGTGTGTCATTTGGACTGAACTATGCATTTCTTTATTAATTAACTATCAATTGTATGGAAAGTGTACAGCACTTACTTCCAAGACCATTTACTTACAGAGTTACAGGTCCTCGGAGAAGATTCAATTTAATGCAGTCGGTTGAACTGATCCATTTGAGAGTATTTGGAATAGTTTGTTATGGAAAATCACTGATATTAATTGCAATCGTTCTACGAAAATTAAAAAAAATTGTTGTGGAAATGTATAAAAAAAAATTGTGGTATAATGTGCGATTAAAACAAGTACTTATATCACCTAATTTTCTCAGTGAGTTCACAAATGATATTTTTCTATATGAATAATCCATGTCTCCAGGGTCTTAGAAAAGTCATAGGGAGACTTTTGATTTAAGCAAGTCTAGATTAATGTGCTATGAAATTATGCAGTTTTTAGGGTTGCTTTTCCTTTTAAAAGAATCTCTTGTCTCAAAAGGGTTAGTGACCAGAGGTTATTTACAATCAAAGATTTACAATTTCAAAGGAAATTCATTGCTATCAACTCTTGACATATTTATGACAATACTAAATATATTGATAAATGTTACACCTTTTTAACATTGAATTCGACCGCCTACATTGGTACCGGTCAATATAACATTAATTTTATCCATATATTCCCAAATACAACTTTGTAACTCTTGTCTTTTCCATTTTGCAAAGTCATAAATTTTATCACATTGTATCTCTTTGAGCATTAATATCATATCATATGTAACCCTTAGTATATAACTGTGTAACTATTGTCTCTACTCTACCTACAGGGTTAGTGCAGTAACACTCGTATCACATAGACAATTCAACAGCTGTGCCACAATGTTTACTTTGTATTACAACGTCAAGGTAACAACTGCTGCTCCTGAACATAGTATTTCTTCAACTATGTAATTGTGAGTGAGTGAGTTATTGTTTAACACCGCTTCGGCAGTATTGCAGCCATTTGCGGCGAGCAACTATGTAATACGTGTTTGTAATACTGTAACACAAAACAATAATAGCCCAGTCAATAGCGATTTTGATGTTAATGTTGTTTTGGTATTAAATTACTCCATATGAAATAAGGTCCTTGAAAAATGTACACACACCCTGGCTACAAGGTCAACTTGAAAACTTGACACGGCAATTATAAATTTACACTTATGTTTAAATTTTAAATGTGACATATCTCCGAGGATTTTCTGGATAATATACAGATGAAATATTTTCACCTGCTAACTTTCTAAACTTTCATAAACAAAGATAAACACTGCCAACCCAAAACAAGGTCAACTTACATATGTACATAAATGCAGTGCAAAAAGTGCTAAGATTTTCTGACAATTATCTATACCAGACGTAAAGCTTGTGGCGGTAATATCATCTTCAGGCTCGGATAGGATATGTGATTAAGCTTACAGACAAGCACTAATAATTTGTTGTTGATTAATAATCCAGATAAGCATGTGTGCTGCACAGGCCAGCTGCCCAGACTAGGTCAAATACGTCCTTCGCCATTTTCGTAACACTTCTAACGTAACGATCAAGTGTTGTTACGGTTCTACCCCATAAAAAAGCGTTAAAGTATATGTCAATGCAAGAATTTAATGCATTAAATATTCTAGCGATGCGCTGTGTGCGGAGCGTGGCTGTATATAGGAGAGCCACTAAGACAGCACATTACGTAAGCGAGCTTTATATAGACCGGTGACTGTTACTCAAAGTGTCAGGCCTCGGTAACCAAGCCGGTGCGCTTCGTTGTACTGTGCATAGATCGCTCTCGTTTCGACTATCCATGCAATGTCTTGATACACGGCAGAAAAAAATAAATTCATATTTACCATTTATGGCCGCCGTGTAATACGCCAAGAGAACTGCAAAATATAAAAGTATTGAAAATAACATAAACCAAACAGTACATTTCGGAGGAAGTTGATTTTCAGACCGGAAGCCCGTAGTAAAAAAATGTACTACATTTTTAAACTATATAATTAGCAGTGTCTTACCAATTCGTCCAAAGGACGATAGCATGTCGTGGAAGCCCCACACTCTCCCTGCTAGCACATGTGCTGCATAAATTCGCTAAACGCCGTTCTCCGCTCATAAATGCAGGATTTACAACCTACTGCACAACTCGAACCTCCGCCATTACCCTGCAGTAAAGTGCGCACAAACTTGTCTGCGCATCGGTGAACTCAGTAGGTCACATGTTGAAGTTCGCCGCCTATGGAAAGACGGTAAAGGCAAATTTCGCATTTGGTAAGAGGCGATTTCCGAATACCACTCGGCATTTCGAGTGACAGTCTGCCAGAAATTAATCAATAATGGGGATGGTGCGACTGTCTGTTTGTGGCGATTGCCCTGAAGCGCTAAAATCACCGCTGACTGTATTCACAGACAGGAAACAGAACTGTTCCAGATTTAGGACACATCGCTGGTCACTCTACCCGAAGGTTACAGGTTTCCATGTCAGACAAATTTCGAGACCTAACAATTGAATATGCATATTTACATTCCATTACAGTGTTTCAACCAGGGACTCTATAAACATTTAGAGTGTCCCTGTTTAAACGAATTGAGACGTCTTGAGATAGTTAGGCTATATTAAAAGCGTATATTATCATACATAATCTTGATAAATAAAACAAATCCGTATATGGAATTCCGTAACAGGAACACCCCCTCCCCCCTTCCCCCTTCTTGAATTTTCCTTTTACAAATAAAATATTTTTCAAACGATTTTAAAAGGTTTTAAATCTCAGTTACGATCGATGGGTGACCCGCATGGTATTTGCGTCTATTGAAAATAGCTCATTGTACCATGGAATGTCATAAACATCTCTGTTTTTCAACTGAAGACGAGGCACTGTTAATTGCTAACAAGAGACTCGTCAGATGACGTAGCGCCCCTTTTATTCACCCCTTCAAACGTGATTGCTGTTTCAATATCCAGTGTACGTATTCTTTTGAAGCCCCGAGGGCGTATGACAAGTGACGTATTGAGATTGAATTGTCGTTGAGTTCTGTCCGAATCCCCTTTACGAGATCCGTAGTTCCACTCATTGTAATGATTTCAAGCTAAGCCTAAAGGGAAGTAGGCCTATGTGATATTTCAAAAATGAAATGAAAAGAAAATTCCACCCGTATACCTTTATGACAAATCTCAATGTATATTCGACATGTCTGGATACCGAGAAGGGAAGAATAACCTTCGAGAGATCTCTTTATCAGGAAAACTCCTTCTCGAGAGGAAAATTAAAGTCTTCATATGGAAACATTAACCAACTAGAACGTGTTTTACTCATTAACGGGATGTCTCGCCTTTCCTCAATTCACCTTAGAAACACCAAACAATTATTATTTTTTCAGAGTTCAGAAAAGAATCCAAAATAACTTTTTGCAGGAGCTGGAACCTATCCTATCAGGAGATATACACACAACCTCGCGGAAATGGTCTCACGCAACTATACAGATAACTTAAGACTTTTTAAGTATCTATATGAGTCAATGGTTAGCTAGGGATCTTACTCCCCTATAGGTAGAAATACTGTATTAAAAAGCCTACTTTTATCAGAACTTTTAACCAACCAAAACGATCAAATTATGAGAGAAATTAAACAGCTATATATGTTTTTTTATGCTAATTTATATGGAAAACAAACCTTAGTCGAGACACCCTTGCTACAAATTATGAACAAAGTGGAATACGAGCACCAGATATATAGTAAGTCTCATACAATCACAAAATATATCATGGATAAAAAGAATATCAAAAAAAAAAAAAGTAAACTGTTAGAGCATACAAATACTCAATGCCACACAAGCAGAAATCACACATGGTACATATACTTGAATCTTAATAGCGCCACGAACAATTGACTTTTGTAAAGACACTCTAACATCATGGGGCACGTTTATAACAAAAAAGCAGAAACCATTGCGAGTGCCAGCGATGTCTTATCCCAACCTTTATGGTTTAATGAAAATATCAAGATAGGTGGTAAACCAGTTAATTATAAACATTACTCACGTAAAGGAATTACATATATAAATGACATCGTGGATAACAAGGGGAAGTTTTTTTTATTATCTGAGAACAAATAAAACAGTTATTCGGATGCAAGACTAATTTCCTAGAAACACAAGGAATAAAAGAAACTGTTAAATAAGATTGTTAATCTGTAAATGTCATCTTTGAAAAGAAACTACAACTAACTATTTTACCGTACTTCTTGCAAATATTGTGGGAAACCCAAAATATTGTCGAGACATTTATGACATACTCATACACCAAAAAACCCCACCAAAACACTAACATACCAAGAAAAATGACAAAAAGAATTAAACGAACTCATCGATGATAAAACATGGGAAACTATAGAACGAATAACATTTAAATCCTATAATAGTGTAAACATTCTTGGTTCCAATATAGCATATTGCACAGGTTTTTACCAACGAATGATCTACTAACAAAAATGAGATACAAAGAAACTAATACATGTACTTTGTGCAAAACCGAGAAAGAATCAATTATACATCTGTTACATGACTGTAAAGCTGTTGAAACTATATAGGATGAAATAGAAAAACGGTTATTTGAAACAACGGGATGTAATATAAGCTTCTCTAGAAAAAAACATCCTCCTATATAGGATAATGCGAAAAGCGAAACTATGTATTGAACTTGATAATTATAGTCGTAAAATACAATATATTCAAAATGAAACAACAAGAAAAATTACCGAATTTGAAACATGTTAAAGGTGCACCCATTGTGTTTCATAAAATTTTATTTGGCTTTAATCCGACTCACCATATGTGCTGTTTACAATCGCCAAATATATCATAATTACTAGTTTCCAATTAAAGCCGAGTAACATCACTATGCATGTGGAGAAACCGATTCTCCACGTCCCATTAACATGCACAGTAGTTATAAGACCTCTTAAACGTTATCAGCCTAAAGTTTTCTGTTTTTCTGTTGTAAATAAGTTTCCAAAATTACGTTTGACTAAATTGACGCGCGCCACACGCGATGTATTGTCCGGTTTTCGATCAGAAATCGACACTTTTATGTTTCTATCGTCGGTGTATAGAGTCGACTATGAACAAAATGGTTATTTTCGGTAACAGTCAGTACTTCTCGATAGAATAACACCATTCATAACGTTTGGCACATGTGACCCCAGCAACACAAATGATGTACCTTTAAAGACATAAAGACCATGTACTTTATCGACCGCTTCAACTCCTATTCAAATTGCAAATATGACAGCTTCATGAAATTCTGGTCGATCTGTCATAATCAATTTTGAGTTATCAATGTTAGTACATCAAATATTCCATATATCTGTCCACTTCTTGTATATATGTATAAATGCTTGCTATGTGTACATCTTTAAGATGGTATATATATATATATATATATATATATATATATATATATATATATATATATATATATATATATATATATATATAGTTATGCACTCTGTTTCTTGTAATGAGTTGTCATGTATAGCGGGGTTTTTTTTATTTAAAAAATTATTTTAAATTTTTTTAAATTTAGGAGTTAATACACTTCAAAAAGATAAAGCCCAAACACCAAAAGGCTGTGGAGAAGCAGTACACCAAGTGTTTTGAAGATTCAAGTATACATTCTTTATTCCTCGAAAGGAGAGTTACAACAACAGCAAAACATGAATGTACAATTATCATTTGTATTTACAAGTTAACATTGCATGCTACGTATATTGATTGGATATTTTGATAGATTGTTGGACTTAAATACTGAAATACATACACGTTTGTAATGACAGTCTCAGCATAGAGATTGAGGTAAGTCGCATAGTTCTGTACAGACAGGGGGACTGAGACGTACCAGAAACAAACCGTGTACTCTTCGAAAAGTCCAAATTGTTGGCATGGAAACAGAATAACCTAAATTAAAAATATCAAAGTCTCAAAATTCATATCTACATGATATGGAGAGAAATAGCTTAAGTTGCTTCGCCTCTGTGACTTCGCGATGATGCTTAGAATGTGTTATATACCTACAGTTCTGATTAATTTACTTCCACCAGCCACTGAAACTATTTCTCATTACAACTTGCGTAACAAATCAAATTTATCTATTCCAAAATTTCGAACTGCAGTCCTTCAAAAATCTTTTATTTATGACTGTGCTTATCTGTGGAATACTCTTTCCTCGAAAATAAGATGTTCAAATTCATTATCGTCATTTAAAGCAAAATTATCTGAAACAGAATGTAAAATCCCAAAATATTTTCTTTTCGGCGATAGGAAGATGAACATTATACACAGTAAGTTAAGAAATTCTTGTAGTTCCCTAGACGGTGATCTGTATCGTGTCAATTTATCTGAAAGTAAATCTTGCATTTGTGGTGCTTTAGTTGAAGATGTTTATCATTTCTTCTTGAGATGTCCAAGACATGCTGATCTTCGTTTAGAATTAAAGCAAAGATTTTATAATTTAAAGGCAGAATTTGATATTAATACAATCCTGTATGGAAACCCAAATCTTCCACAAACAGTCAATGAAAACATATTTCACCATGTTCATAAATTCATTGGAAAGAGTCAACGGTTCAAATAATACATTAATACTAATATACGTATTTACCATATTCAAAGTGCATTTTGTCATAAGAATAACATTTCCAATTGTGTCTTGCCTTAATAATGTATATTACATGTTTACCCACTTCGTCACTTGTAGATTTCTTACTTTCTTGTTATGTATTCTAGCCTTGTAAAATAGTTGTTGATTACCTGGAGAGGGCTTCTATAAGTTTCACAACTTGTGCCCAATTCATTTCTTAAATGAATAAAATATGTTTTCAATCAAAACAGTTCTGGAGAGAAAGTATACCAAATTTGGTGAAGATTTGTCAATTACGAGTGCTTCTGAAAGAACGGCGATTGGAACTCAACCAGAAACCGTATGTGTCCCGACCCTTGTTCGTGGGGAGACACAATGGAGAGACTTGATACCAGAGCATGCAAACCGCTTGGCATGGTGTGGGACAAACTATATATGAGCATGTTATTTACCGAGTCCAGACTGTCAGCTATATATGATTTCGACAACCACAAACATCTTTGACGATTGACCAAAGTTGTTTATCACGTGTTTCATGGACGGGGCAATTTCGACCATTCGTACCATAACTGCATGACGGGTGGCAGTCTAAGTATGGAACCATTCAGCACTTGGCGACGACAGGGAAGTACCTCGATCTGCCATGCCTTCCATGACGGATGGCAGTCTGAGTATGGAAACATTCAGCACTGGGCGACGGAAGGCGAGTACCTCGATCTGCCATGCCTTCCATTACATATCTGACCCGACACATTACCTTCATTCAGAATATCACCTTCTCCCTTCAGGCCGCCGCTACAAAGTTCCAGTTTTGAAAACTAAGAGAGCCCGTACATCTTTTGTTCCAAACACAATATGTCTATTAAATAAATGTGAAAAGAATTAAATGCGTGTACATAAATATTGCATATGATTGTTCAAGCTCTGTGTTGATGTAAAACAAATTCCTGAAAAGGCAATAAAGTATTATTATTATTATTATTATTATTATTATTATTATTACATGACGGGTGGCAGTCTGAGTATGGAACCATTCAGCACTGTGCGACGAAAGGGAAGTACCTCGATCTGCCATGCCTTCCATGACGGGTGGCAGTCTGAGTATGGAAACATTCAGCACTGGGCGACGGAAGGCGAGTACCTCGATCTGCCATGCCTTCCATTACATGACGGGTGGCAGTCTGAGTATGGAAACATTCAGCACTGGGCGACGGAAGGCGAGTACCTCGATCTGCCATGCCTTCCATTACATGACGTGTGGCAGTCTGAGTATGGAAACATTCAGCACTGGGCGACGACAGGGAAGTACCTCGATCTGCCATGCCTTCTATGACGGGTGGCAGTCTGAGTATGGAACCATTCAGCACTGGGCGACGGAAGGGAAGTACCTCGATCTGCCATGCCTTCTATGACGGATGGCAGTCTGAGTATGGAACCATTCAGCACTGGGCGACGACAGGGAAGTACCTCGATCTGCCATGCCTTCCATTACATGACGGGTGGCAGTCTGAGTATGGAAACATTCAGCACTGGGCGACGGAAGGCGAGTACCTCGATCTGCCATGCCTTCCATTACATGACGTGTGGCAGTCTGAGTATGGAAACATTCAGCACTGGGCGACGAAAGGGAAGTACCTCGATCTGCCATGCCTTCCATTACATGACGGGTGGCAGTCTGAGTATGGAACCATTCATCACTGGGCGACGGAAGGCGAGTACCTCGATCTGCCATGCCTTCCATTACATGACGTGTGGCAGTCTGAGTATGGAAACATTCAGCACTGGGCGACGAAAGGGAAGTACCTCGATCTGCCATGCCTTCCATTACATGACGGGTGGCAGTCTGAGTATGGAAACATTCAGCACTGGGCGACGAAAGGGAAGTACCTCGATCTGCCATGCCTTCCATTACATGACGGGTGGCAGTCTGAGTATGGAAACATTCAGCACTGGGCGACGACAGGGAAGTACCTCGATCTGCCATGCCTTCTATGACGGGTGGCAGTCTGAGTATGGAACCATTCAGCACTGGGCGACGGAAGGGAAGTACCTCGATCTGCCATGCCTTCTATGACGGGTGGCAGTCTGAGTATGGAACCATTCAGCACTGGGCGACGACAGGGAAGTACCTCGATCTGCCATGCCTTCCATGACGGGTGGCAGTCTGAGTATGGAAACATTCAGCACTGGGCGACGAAAGGGAAGTACCTCGATCTGCCATGCCTTCCATTACATGACGGGTGGCAGTCTGAGTATGGAACCATTCAGCACTGGGCGACGACAGGGAAGTACCTCGATCTGCCATGCCTTCCATTACATGACGGGTGCCAGTCCGAGTATGGAAACATTCAGCACTGGGCGACGACAGGGAGGTACCTCGATCTGCCATGCCTTCCATTACATGACAGGTGGCAGTCTGAGTATGGAAACATTCAGCACTGGGCGACGACAGGGAAGTACCTCGATCTGCCATGCCTTCCATTACATGGCGGGTGGCAGTCTGAGTATGGAACCATTCAGCACTGGGCGACGACAGGGAAGTACCTCGATCTGCCATGCCTTCCATTACATGACGGGTGGCAGTCTAAGTATGGAAACATTCAGCACTGGGCGACGAAAGGGAAGTACCTCGATCTGCCATGCCTTCCATGACGGGTGGCAGTCTGAGTATGGAAACATTCAGCACTGGGCGACGGAAGGCGAGTACCTCGATCTGCCATGCCTTCCATGACGTGTGTACAACAAGTCGACTATACTCGAGCCTTTTTTGGAACTTTCTATCTTGCATGCAAAACCATACGGAAATCAACAAACAGATGAGCTATAGCACGACATAACTTATAGTCTCAGAAATATTTTTTTGTCACGAAAACACCATTTTACAAACAATTCAAATATATATATAAAATGGAGCCCTAAAGATGCCTTAATTTCTGGGTAATCTAGACTTGGTATAATTTTCTAGACTGGGTTGGTCGTCAATTGAATATTTTGCTCTAGGGTCTGGATGACAGACTAGACATACCTTAGTACCAATACCCGACTCTGTATGTATTGCAAGCATTAAAGTAGTTAACACAAACAGAAGAACTGACATTGTTTTTGTTTTCAATTTCAGGTTAGAAAATTGGTATAATTTTGAAAATTTGTCAAACCTTGCAATATATCTCGCCCAGTATACTGCAGTAACAATGTGAAATATTTGAATACAATCTGATGAATATATAGTCGATACGTCGGACAGGTCTAATTTTTTAAAATGCTTACATCCGTTGTGTTTCATAAAATTTTATTTGGCTTTTATACGTTTCACCACACCATATGTGTTTTTTACAGTACAAATAAATTCACCCAGCTTTCATAATCATCCCCAATCGCCAAATATATCACAATTACTATTTTCCAATTAAAATCGAGTAAACATCATTATGCATGTGTAGAAACCGAATCTGCACGACCCATTTTCATCCACAGTGGTTATACGACCTATGAAACATTGTTAACCCAAATTTGTCATTTTGTCTGCGACAAACAAGAATTAAAAATTGCGTTTGACTCATTGGCGCTCGTCAATCGCGATGCATTGTCCGGTTTTCGATCAGAACTCACTACTTTTACATTCATATCGTCAATATACTAAGTCGACTATCATCAAAATTGAAGTTTTTTTTATAACAGTCGGTACTTCTCGATAAAGTAACACCATTTTAAACGTTTGAAGTATGTGACCCCCGACAATACAATGGATGTACCTTTAATCAATACTAAAGATCTTTGTATTTTGTATACATATCTTTCAAAACATGAATGGTAACGCCACTGCGCCTCTCCAAGTAAAGTCAAATGACTATATAGCTTATGCAATCGGTTGGACAAATCTAAATCTGAGGAAATGAAAGTAGACACTTTCTTTTGGTTGTTAAATAATAAAATGGCTGTTAACTCGCTGTAAGACATGTCCATTTTGTGTTTGCTAAATTTGAAAATATATACATTTATGTAACTCAAATATTCACTTATTACAAGAAAGTATTAAAAGTGATATTTCTGGTAGAAAGATTAACTTCAAAAAGAAATAATGAAATTGAAAAAAATCCAAATTAAATGGAAATCACTCATCCCACTATTTATTTAGCAATTGACAATGATTATAATGTAAAGCACATATCCTTCAGCAATTTATATACTTCCTTATTTTAACCGTATGCATTGTACTCTTCAATGTACATATACATTGTAACATGTGGGAACAAATAAAATAAATAATATTTTTTAAAAAGAATCAGATGAATCAATTTGTCTGCGACCTGTAGGACAAATACTTTCTTCGGAAGCAATGGCGGGAGCGGGTCCATCGGATAAAGGTTATTTATTTATCGGAAAAATAGTTGCGTTTGAAAAATTTCCAAGATCCATGTCATTAAACACTTTCAAATCCGGTTTCATTAAAGTCGACTGAGTTGACTGAAGGTTTTAACGATGAATTAAGGAATTAAGTTTGCAACCGCAATCATTTGGAAACAACATTGGAAAGATTCCGCCATCATAAAACGAGGCGGTGAAATAGAACAAAATGAGTAAATAAAAAATATTTAATTATATAAATCTGATTCGTATTGCGAGCCCTTCGTTAGATTCATATATATTATATTATGGCATCTATCACGTGTCTCTGCATGCGGGGCGGATTAATAGTGTAATATCATATAATCCTGAGTCGGGCTGAATTGTAAGTATCATGACGATTTGCCGAAACTCGAGCTCATTTGCAGGATTTAAATTATCATTGAAAGCTTTAATTGGCATTCTAGAAGTTGGTATGATGAAGAAGAATTTAAAGACGATATAATGTATATACAACTTCTTTATTCTACATAGGCGATATTTCGTCATAGGTCAGTTCTAATTAAAGTCGAATTCTTGCTTGAACTTCTTTGGAAAGATCGCCTATGTACAATAAAACAAATTGTACCATTTTGGTCTTCATATTTGAACACATGGAAACCAGTCAAATCCGAAAAGTAGACTGAAGAAATCACCAATCTTCAGTGGCCATGCAGTAACCGTTGTTAGTGACGAATGGCAATTTGTACACCTGCACCAGTAGACACTTAAATAATGTAAACGGGACAAAACTAGTCACAGTTCGACAATATTAAAGGTACATGGTGATTGGAGCTGATAGGTGTTGATTAGTGGGGACTCCTCGGATAATTCCCTACCTTCCATCCACTCCTGTCGGAGCAAATTATCCGAGGAGTCCCCTCCAATCAACGCCTATCAGCTCCAATCACCATGCAACAACTTCAAAGCCACCCACATCAACAAATGGCCTGTCTTCCAATCAACTATAATTATTATTTGTTTAACAATTTCAATAAGGCCAATTGGCCTCCGTCGTTTCAGCATGTGTGTTTATTTACATCTTCAATAAAGCCTACAGGCCATTGTTTATCTACTTACTCCCCCTCATGTTTGTATTGCAAATCCTCATCATTCTCATGCTTCACCTCCATCATGTTTGTATTACAAATCCCCATTGTATACCATTCTCATGCATGTTAATCTCCCTGATTGAGTTTCCTCACCATTGTTTTGTTTGCTATATAAATGTACCATATTTTGTTATTTCATTACATTCCACCTGATGAAGGAGTGAGTATGTACTCCGAAACGTCGTGTATTTTCACATTAAAGAAGTTGTTATCCAGAAAATCCTCGTGTTCTCAGAAACCAGTATTTATGATATATTTGGCAATTGGGGATGAATATGCAAGTTGAGTGAACTTATTTGAACTGAAATTAGCAAATATCGTTTGTTTTCACGTATTTCAGCAAAATACAACTTTATGAAACACAATGGATGTACATCCAAAGGACACATCAATGACCATGAGGTGAATTTGGTGACAACACAAAGACTCGTTTTTTTTACTTTTCGTTGTGGTTTATTATTATTTGGCTTATATATATGTATGATGCTTGTGATCAGTATATTGTATAAGTGACTGTTCTAGTTCTCAATGACGGTCAGTCTGTGTATGGTCTCAAGGACATGGTAGTACGATTGAGAAAAGCTATATGCAGAGCACACGCTCGTACACACTCACACACACACACACACACACACACACACTCACACACACACACACACACACACACACACACACACACACACACACACATATATAATATATAACATTGGACACGATCAAGTCCTGATGTAAAAGCATGAAAAATGACTGCATGCGGGCTTTCAGAACGTAAATATAAACTACGTTTTATTGTCATTTCAAAATACTCATTTCTTCATTGATCGATGAATGTAAATAGTTTTCAATTCTTTAAAAATGAAACGTTTATGTATAAAAGAGACGTAGGCAACCTAAAAAAATTAATAAGCCCACGTTCACGTCTCTAGGGAGATTTAGTTGTTTACCATTTAATTTAAGTATCAAATGTTTGTTGTATGAAAAGGAACGTGACCAAGCTCAAAAATGAAAAATTTGATAAAATTAATTTTCCCTGAGGCAACAGCCTGTGCGGCAAGGTTTGTCTCGTTGTCGGAACCCGTGTCAGCGTGTCGCTCGAACATGTCGCACTGCACCTCATGCACTCAACACCAGGCCGGGCCTGCCCTGCCATGCTCGGGAACAGTGCCAGTAAATGAAACGCAATTTATTTGATTTTTTTTTCACACCATACTTGGGATTTTATTTTTATAAATGCCACCAAAGGTTTAAAGGAGCAATAGCACGTTTTTTGAAAATTTTATCTTTTAAAATTTTCCATTTATAATGATAGTTTATGTCATTTATATCTACTTTAGAGGGTAAACATCTTATTAAACCAACCAATTATCCGTAGTGGTAATAACGATGTTGCGTATTAAACAAAAATTGCATGGCGGCAATTTTATTGTGAACACATTTTAATATTTCGAATTACAAAAAACGATTCCCACGGTTTTCCCAAACCATGTACACTAATTTTTAACTTGATTTTCTGAAGAGAGAAGGGTGTTTTACTATTGGTGACATTATTTTTCAAATACATTTCATCGACTTTTTTGAGCGAAAATACGTGCTACTGCCCCTTTAAGCTCGACGATGTTTCAATATTACAACATAGGGTATATGTTGTTCCTGCAGCCCGCATGCCAAACTCGTATAGCCAATGGTCGCTTGGAGGTCTAATTTGGTAACAGCTAACGTCTTAAACCGCCGACTTAAGTACGCCGCTCGATCACCTTGTCACAGTAGAAGGAAAGGTTAAACGGTCGTGGCAGTAATAACTGACGAAGAAGAAGCGAATTTGGTCATATTGTTAGTAATACAGCAGGGATAACGACGCTCAGAGTGTCCGTCACTCGTCCCGTAATGCCGCAGAGTTCGTTCTCAGAAAAAAAGTATCATTTTCCCGGTGCATTTCGATGGTACGTGCAGTGTAGTTCAATTTGTTTGGCACTCCAACGCCAAACAGACAACACAACGAGATGACGTGATCTTGTTGAAGTCTCACGAGAACACGTCACTGCCGTCTAGACTTGCCACAGGGCGTTAAATATGTTTATTTGGGGTCAAAATCCGTTCAAGTTTTGCCCCAGTCAAAATGGTGATGCTTCAAACAAACCTCATATCAATAACTCCTATCCTAAACGCAACGTTCAATTCGACATCAACCATGCCTACAGCAGTTATTTATCATTACAATGCAAGCATTACATGAACATTTCTTAGAACATTTGCACGTTTTTTTTCAAAATACAATGTTCTTTCAATATTGGTTTTGTGAAGAAGCATACCATTACGTTTTCGTTGCGCAACTCGTAGTCGCCAATGACGAGATCTGCAAGTCTTTACCAGGAAATACCAACGGGCGCAGATTACATTATGTCATCATGAATACGTATTGAATTGAAAACATATTTATATAATTCTACCTTTACATTTTGAAATCTTTTACATGCTTTGAATACGCATTTCAAGCACAACAAACACTAGGCAATAAAGGTTTACTTTACGGAAAAAGCGACGGTTAAGCGCTAGAATTTTATATATTTTTTAAAAATTTTGAAGACGCGTTCAATATGATACAAGAAGTGAACCATAGCCCCGATCATGTACAGCCCAACACGGAAACAACATGTTTCCTGCAATAGTGGAGTTATACAGACGCTTATCACCACTGGTCACACTAGTTTCCTGCAATAGTGCAGTTATGAATAGCCGTTTATCACCACTGGTCATACTAGTTTCCTGCAATAGTGGAAATATATATAGCGGTTTATCACCACGGGTCATACTAGTTTCCTGCAATATAGTGGAAATTTATATAGCGGCTTATCACCACTGGTCATACTAGTTTCCTGCAATATAGTGGAAATATATATAACGGTTTATCACCACTGGTCATACTAGTTTCCTGCAATAGTGGAGTTATATATAGCCGTTTATCACCACTGGTCAGACTAGTTTCCTGCAATAGTGGAGTTATGTATAGCCTCTTATCACCACTAGTCATACTAGTTTCCTGCAATAAAGTGGAAATATATATAGCGGTTTATGATCACCACTGGTCATACTAGTTTCCTGCAATAGTGGAGTTATATATAACCGTTTATCACCACTGGTCATACTAGTTTCCTGCAATAGTGGAGTTATATTTCGCCGCTTATGAACACCACGGGTCATACTAGTTTCCTGCAATAGTAGAAATATACTGCGGTTTATCACCACTGGTCATACTAGTTTCCTGCAATAGTGGAGTTATATATAGCCATTTAAACACCACTGGTCATACTAGTTTCCTGCAATAGTGGAAATATATATAGCGATTTATCACCACTGGTCATACTAGTTCCCTGCAATAGTGGAAATATATATAGCCGCTTATGATCACCACTGGTCATACTAGTTTCCTGCAATAGTGGAGTTATACCACTGGTCATACTAGTTTCCTGCAATAGTGGAGTTATATATAGCGGTTTATCACCACTGGTCATACTTGTTTCCTGCAATAGTGGAGTTATATATAGCCGTTTATCACCACTGGTCATACTAGTTTCCTGCAATAGTGGAATTATTTATAGCCTCTTATCACCACTGGTCATACTAGTTTCCTGCAATAGTGGAGTTATACCACTGGTCATACTAGTTTCCTGCAATAGTGGAGTTATATATAGCCGCTTATGATCACCACTGGTCATACTAGTTCCCTGCAATAGTGGAGTTATACCACTGGTCATACTAGTTCCCTGCAATAGTGGAGTTATATATAGCGGTTTATCACCACTGGTCATACTAGTTTCCTGCAATAGTGGAGTTATACCACTGGTCAGACTAATTTCCTGCAATAGTGGAGTTATATATAGCGGTTTATCACCACTGGTCATACTAGTTTCCTGCAATAGTGGAGTTATACCACTGGTCATACTAGTTCCCTGCAATAGTGGAGTTATATATAGCGGTTTATCACCACTGGTCATACTAGTTTCCTGCAATAGTGGAGTTATACCACTGGTCATACTAGTTCCCTGCAATAGTGGGGTTATATATAGCGGTTTATCACCACTGGTCATACTAGTTTCCTGCAATAGTGGAGTTATACCACTGGTCATACTAGTTTCCTGCAATAGTGGAGTTATATATAGCCGCTTATGTTCACCACTGGTCATACTAGTTTCCTGCAATAGTGGAGTTATACCACTGGTCATACTAGTTTCCTGCAATAGTGGAGTTATATATAGCGGTTTATCACCACTGGTCATACTAGTTCCCTGCAATAGTGGAGTTATACCACTGGTCATACTAGTTCCCTGCAATAGTGGAGTTATATATAGCGGTTTATCACCACTGGTCATACTAGTTTCCTGCAATAGTGGAGTTATACCACTGGTCATACTAGTTCCCTGCAATAGTGGAGTTATATATAGCGGTTTATCACCACTGATCATACTAGTTCCCTGCAATAGTGGAGTTATATATAGCGGTTTATCACCACTGGTCATACTAGTTCCCTGCAATAGTGGAAATATATATAGCCGCTTATGATCACCACTGGTCATACTAGTTTCCTGCAATAGTGGAGTTATACCACTGGTCATACTAGTTCCCTGCAATAGTGGAGTTATATATAGCGGTTTATCACCACTGGTCATACTAGTTTCCTGCAATAGTGGAGTTATACCACTGGTCATACTAGTTTCCTGCAATAGTGGAGTTATATATAGCCGCTTATGATCACCACTGGTCATACTAGTTTCCTGCAATAGTGGAGTTATACCACTGGTCATACTAGTTTCCTGCAATAGTGGAGTTATATATAGCCGTTTATCACCACTGGTCATACTAGTTTCCTGCAATAGTGGAGTTATATATAGCCGTGTATGATCACCACTGGTCATACTAGTTTCCTGCAATAGTGGAGTTATACCACTGGTCATACTAGTTCCTTGCAATTGTGGAGTTATACCACTGGTCATACTAGTTCCCTGCAATAGTGGAAATATATATAGCCGCTTATGATCACCACTGGTCATACTAGTTTCCTGCAATAGTGGAGTTATACCACTGGTCATACTAGTTCCCTGCAATAGTGGAGTTATATATAGCGGTTTATCACCACTGGTCATACTAGTTTCCTGCAATAGTGGAGTTATGTATAGCCGTGTATGATCACCACTGGTCATACTAGTTTCCTGCAATAGTGGAGTTATATATAGCGGTTTATCACCACTGGTCATACTAGTTCCCTGCAATAGTGGAAATATATATAGCCGCTTATGATCACCACTGGTCATACTAGTTTCCTGCAATAGTGGAGTTATACCACTGGTCATACTAGTTCCCTGCAATAGTGGAGTTATATATAGCGGTTTATCACCACTGGTCATACTAGTTTCCTGCAATAGTTGAGTTATACCACTGGTCATACTAGTTTCCTGCAATAGTGGAGTTATATATAGCCGCTTATGATCACCACTGGTCATACTAGTTTCCTGCAATAGTGGAGTTATACCACTGGTCATACTAGTTTCCTGCAATAGTGGAGTTATATATAGCCGTTTATCACCACTGGTCATACTAGTTTCCTGCAATAGTGGAGTTATATATAGCCGTGTATGATCACCACTGGTCATACTAGTTTCCTGAAATAGTGGAGTTATATATAGCGGTTTATCACCACTGGTCATACTAGTTTCCTGCAATAGTGGAGTTATACCACTGGTCATACTAGTTTCCTGCAATAGTGGAGTTATATATAGCGGTTTATCACCACTGGTCATACTAGTTTCCTGCAATAGTGGAGTTATACCACTGGTCATACTAGTTTCCTGCAATAGTGGAGTTATACCACTGGTCATACTAGTTTCCTGCAATAGAGGAGTTATATATAGCCGCTTATGTTCACCACTGGTCATACTAGTTTCCTGCAATAGTGGAGTTATACCACTGGTCATACTAGTTTCCTGCAATAGTGGAGTTATATATAGCGGCTTATCACCACTGGTCATACTAGTTTCCTGCAATAGTGGAGTTATATATAACCGTTTATCACCACTGGTCATACTAGTTTCCTGCAATAGTGGAGTTATATTTCGCCGCTTATGAACACCACGGGTCATACTAGTTTCCTGCAATAGTAGAAATATACTGCGGTTTATCACCACTGGTCATACTAGTTTCCTGCAATAGTGGAGTTATATATAGCCGTTTATCACCACTGGTCATACTAGTTTCCTGCAATAGTGCAGTTATATATAGCTGCTTATCACCACTGGTCATACTAGTTTCCTGCAATAAAGTGGAAATATATATAGCGGTTTATGATCACCACTGGTCATACTAGTTTCCTGCAATAGTGGAGTTATATATAACCGTTTATCACCACTGGTCATACTAGTTTCCTGCAATAGTGGAGTTATATTTCGCCGCTTATGAACACCACGGGTCATACTAGTTTCCTGCAATAGTAGAAATATACTGCGGTTTATCACCACTGGTCATACTAGTTTCCTGCAATAGTGGAGTTATATATAGCCATTTAAACACCACTGGTCATACTAGTTTCCTGCAATAGTGGAAATATATATAGCGATTTATCACCACTGGTCATACTAGTTTCCTGCAATAGTGGAAATATATATAGCCGCTTATGATCACCACTGGTCATACTAGTTTCCTGCAATAGTGGAGTTATACCACTGGTCATACTAGTTTCCTGCAATAGTGGAGTTATATATAGCGGTTTATCACCACTGGTCATACTAGTTTCCTGCAATAGTGGAGTTATACCACTGGTCATACTAGTTTCCAGCAATAGTGGAGTTATATATAGCGGTTTATCACCACTGGTCATACTAGTTTCCTGCAATAGTGGAGTTATACCACTGGTCATACTAGTTTCCTGCAATAGTGGAGTTATACCACTGGTCATACTAGTTTCCTGCAATAGTGGAGTTATATATAGCCGCTTATGTTCACCACTGGTCATACTAGTTTCCTGCAATACTGGAGTTATACCACTGGTCATACTAGTTTCCTGCAATAGTGGAGTTATATATAGCGGTTTATCACCACTGGTCATACTAGTTTCCTGCAATAGTGGAGTTATACCACTGGTCATACTAGTTTCCTGCAATAGTGGAGTTATACCACTGGTCATACTAGTTTCCTGCAATAGTGGAGTTATATATAGCCGCTTATGTTCACCACTGGTCATACTAGTTTCCTGCAATAGTGGAGTTATACCACTGGTCATACTAGTTTCCTGCAATAGTGGAGTTATATATAGCGGCTTATCACCACTGGTCATACTAGTTTCCTGCAATAGTGGAGTTATATATAACCGTTTATCACCACTGGTCATACTAGTTTCCTGCAATAGTGGAGTTATATTTCGCCGCTTATGAACACCACGGGTCATACTAGTTTCCTGCAATAGTAGAAATATACTGCGGTTTATCACCACTGGTCATACTAGTTTCCTGCAATAGTGGAGTTATATATAGCCGTTTATCACCACTGGTCATACTAGTTTCCTGCAATAGTGCAGTTATATATAGCTGCTTATCACCACTGGTCATACTAGTTTCCTGCAATAAAGTGGAAATATATATAGCGGTTTATGATCACCACTGGTCATACTAGTTTCCTGCAATAGTGGAGTTATATATAACCGTTTATCACCACTGATCATACTAGTTTCCTGCAATAGTGGAGTTATATTTCGCCGCTTATGAACACCACGGGTCATACTAGTTTCCTGCAATAGTAGAAATATACTGCGGTTTATCACCACTGGTCATACTAGTTTCCTGCAATAGTGGAGTTATATATAGCCATTTAAACACCACTGGTCATACTAGTTTCCTGCAATAGTGGAAATATATATAGCGATTTATCACCACTGGTCATACTAGTTCCCTGCAATAGTGGAAATATATATAGCCGCTTATGATCACCACTGGTCATACTAGTTTCCTGCAATAGTGGAGTTATACCACTGGTCATACTAGTTTCCTGCAATAGTGGAGTTATATATAGCGGTTTATCACCACTGGTCATACTTGTTTCCTGCAATAGTGGAGTTATATATAGCCGTTTATCACCACTGGTCATACTAGTTTCCTGCAATAGTGGAATTATTTATAGCCTCTTATCACCACTGGTCATACTAGTTTCCTGCAATAGTGGAGTTATACCACTGGTCATACTAGTTTCCTGCAATAGTGGAGTTATATATAGCCGCTTATGATCACCACTGGTCATACTAGTTCCCTGCAATAGTGGAGTTATACCACTGGTCATACTAGTTCCCTGCAATAGTGGAGTTATATATAGCGGTTTATCACCACTGGTCATACTAGTTTCCTGCAATAGTGGAGTTATACCACTGGTCAGACTAATTTCCTGCAATAGTGGAGTTATATATAGCGGTTTATCACCACTGGTCATACTAGTTTCCTGCAATAGTGGAGTTATACCACTGGTCATACTAGTTCCCTGCAATAGTGGAGTTATATATAGCGGTTTATCACCACTGGTCATACTAGTTCCCTGCAATAGTGGAAATATATATAGCCGCTTATGATCACCACTGGTCATACTAGTTTCCTGCAATAGTGGAGTTATACCACTGGTCATACTAGTTCCCTGCAATAGTGGAGTTATATATAGCGGTTTATCACCACTGGTCATACTAGTTTCCTGCAATAGTGGAGTTATACCACTGGTCATACTAGTTTCCTGCAATAGTGGAGTTATATATAGCCGCTTATGTTCACCACTGGTCATACTAGTTTCCTGCAATAGTGGAGTTATACCACTGGTCATACTAGTTTCCTGCAATAGTGGAGTTATATATAGCGGTTTATCACCACTGGTCATACTAGTTCCCTGCAATAGTGGAGTTATACCACTGGTCATACTAGTTCCCTGCAATAGTGGAGTTATATATAGCGGTTTATCACCACTGGTCATACTAGTTTCCTGCAATAGTGGAGTTATACCACTGGTCATACTAGTTCCCTGCAATAGTGGAGTTATATATAGCGGTTTATCACCACTGGTCATACTAGTTCCCTGCAATAGTGGAGTTATATATAGCGGTTTATCACCACTGGTCATACTAGTTCCCTGCAATAGTGGAAATATATATAGCCGCTTATGATCACCACTGGTCATACTAGTTTCCTGCAATAGTGGAGTTATACCACTGGTCATACTAGTTCCCTGCAATAGTGGAGTTATATATAGCGGTTTATCACCACTGGTCAGACTAGTTTCCTGCAATAGTGGAGTTATACCACTGGTCATACTAGTTTCCTGCAATAGTGGAGTTATATATAGCCGCTTATGATCACCACTGGTCATACTAGTTTCCTGCAATAGTGGAGTTATACCACTGGTCATACTAGTTTCCTGCAATAGTGGAGTTATATATAGCCGTTTATCACCACTGGTCATACTAGTTTCCTGCAATAGTGGAGTTATATATAGCCGTGTATGATCACCACTGGTCATACTAGTTTCCTGCAATAGTGGAGTTATACCACTGGTCATACTAGTTTCCTGCAATAGTGGAGTTATATATAGCCGCTTATGATCACCACTGGTCATACTAGTTTCCTGCAATAGTGGAGTTATACCACTGGTCATACTAGTTTCCTGCAATAGTGGAGTTATATATAGCCGTTTATCACCACTGGTCATACTAGTTTCCTGCAATAGTGGAGTTATATATAGCCGTGTATGATCACCACTGGTCATACTAGTTTCCTGCAATAGTGGAGTTATACCACTGGTCATACTTGTTCCTTGCAATTGTGGAGTTATACCACTGGTCATACTAGTTCCCTGCAATAGTGGAAATATATATAGCCGCTTATGATCACCACTGGTCATACTAGTTTCCTGCAATAGTGGAGTTATACCACTGGTCATACTAGTTCCCTGCAATAGTGGAGTTATATATAGCGGTTTATCACCACTGGTCATACTAGTTTCCTGCAATAGTGGAGTTATGTATAGCCGTGTATGATCACCACTGGTCATACTAGTTTCCTGCAATAGTGGAGTTATATATAGCGGTTTATCACCACTGGTCATACTAGTTCCCTGCAATAGTGGAAATATATATAGCCGCTTATGATCACCACTGGTCATACTAGTTTCCTGCAATAGTGGAGTTATACCACTGGTCATACTAGTTCCCTGCAATAGTGGAGTTATATATAGCGGTTTATCACCACTGGTCATACTAGTTTCCTGCAATAGTGGAGTTATACCACTGGTCATACTAGTTTCCTGCAATAGTGGAGTTATATATAGCCGCTTATGATCACCACTGGTCATACTAGTTTCCTGCAATAGTGGAGTTATACCACTGGTCATACTAGTTTCCTGCAATAGTGGAGTTATATATAGCCGTTTATCACCACTGGTCATACTAGTTTCCTGCAATAGTGGAGTTATATATAGCCGTGTATGATCACCACTGGTCATACTAGTTTCCTGAAATAGTGGAGTTATATATAGCGGTTTATCACCACTGGTCATACTAGTTTCCTGCAATAGTGGAGTTATACCACTGGTCATACTAGTTTCCTGCAATAGTGGAGTTATATATAGCGGTTTATCACCACTGGTCATACTAGTTTCCTGCAATAGTGGAGTTATACCACTGGTCATACTAGTTTCCTGCAATAGTGGAGTTATACCACTGGTCATACTAGTTTCCTGCAATAGTGGAGTTATATATAGCCGCTTATGTTCACCACTGGTCATACTAGTTTCCTGCAATAGTGGAGTTATACCACTGGTCATACTAGTTCCCTGCAATAGTGGAGTTATATATAGCGGTTTATCACCACTGGTCATACTAGTTTCCTGCAATAGTGGAGTTATACCACTGGTCATACTAGTTTCCTGCAATAGTGGAGTTATATATAGCGGTTTATCACCACTGGTCATACTAGTTTCCTGCAATAGTGGAGTTATACCACTGGTCATACTAGTTTCCTGCAATAGTGGAGTTATACCACTGGTAATACTAGTTTCCTGCAATAGTGGAGTTATATATAGCCGCTTATGTTCACCACTGGTCATACTAGTTTCCTGCAATAGTGGAGTTATACCACTGGTCATACTAGTTTCCTGCAATAGTGGAGTTATATATAGCGGTTTATCACCACTGGTCATACTAGTTCCCTGCAATAGTCGAAATATATATGGCCGCTTATGATCACCACTGGTCATACTAGTTTCCTGCAATAGTGGAGTTATACCACTGGTCATACTAGTTCCCTGCAATAGTGGAGTTATATATAGCGGTTTATCACCACTGGTCATACTAGTTTCCTGCAATAGTGGAGTTATACCACTGGTCATACTAGTTCCCTGCAATAGTGGAGTTATATATAGCGGTTTATCACCACTGGTCATACTAGTTCCCTGCAATAGTGGAGTTATATATAGCCTCTTATCACCACTGGTCATACTAGTTTCCTGCAATAGTGGAAATATATATAGCGATTTATCACCACTGGTCATACTAGTTCCCTGCAATAGTGGAAATATATATAGCCGCTTATGATCACCACTGGTCATACTAGTTTCCTACAATAGTGGAGTTATACCACTGGTCATACTAGTTCCCTGCAATAGTGGAGTTATATATAGCGGTTTATCACCACTGGTCATACTAGTTTCCTGCAATAGTGGAGTTATGTATAGCCGTGTATGATCACCACTGGTCATACTAGTTTCCTGCAATAGTGGAGTTATATATAGCCGTTTATCACCACTGGTCAGACTAGTTTCCTGCAATAGTGGAGTTATATATAGCCGTGTATGATCACCACTGGTCATACTAGTTTCCTGCAATAGTGGAGTTATACCACTGGTCATACTAGTTTCCTGCAATAGTGGAGTTATATATAGCCGCTTATGATCACCACTGGTCATACTAGTTTCCTGCAATAGTGGAGTTATACCACTGGTCATACTAGTTTCCTGCAATAGTGCAGTTATATATAGCCGTTTATCACCACTGGTCAGACTAGTTTCCTGCAATAGTGGAGTTATACCACTGGTCATACTAGTTCCCTGCAATAGTGGAGTTATATATAGCCGCTTATGATCACCACTGATAATACTAATGATAAAAGTGGGTCTCCCATCACTGGCTGATTTCAGTCTTGCTGTAGGGCTGGGACGGGTAGATATTTCCTACCCGGTTACCCGACCATCTATTACCCTACCCTACCCGGATACCCGTTTTGTCGATCTCCAACATCAAATTGTAAGATTTTGTACTACTTTATTCAACTGGTTGGCTGAAACATGGGACTCGAAACCTAAAGCATAGAGATCCATGGCTGTTTCAATCCAATTTATTATGAATGACGATTTATCATTTTAATATTATGTTACAATCTTCAAATACATTGTAATCTTGAAATGAAAGAATAGCAAATTAAACTGTTTTATGATTAGTCACATGATAAAGACGGGTCTGGGTAATGTGATTGGTACCCGGGTCCTACTCAGTACCCACCCGTCCCGGGTATCCGGGTTACCCGTCCCAGCCCTATCTTGCTGCATTTCCTTTTCTTTTCTAAGTGAGAATAGCAGGGCTCACCACACATTTCAGGTGCATATTGAATTAGCCAGTGCTGAAGACTGGCGCGACCTGCGAGGTAAGTGAAGAATATAGTCGTATGGAGTCGGTTAATACAGAGTTTACCACCAGACATTATCGGTTATAATATTTATATGAATATGTGTATCACAAAATATCTCTTTTACATGGTGGCACGAACATTTCTGTATTAAAAACATAATAAAACAATTATGGACTGGTGAATTTGGTCAATACCTGTATTATAGACACGAGAACATAAAATTGACCGCGAACGTCGTCCCTTGACTGCATTTCATTGTTTTCCTTTCGTTTCTATGTTAAATACATAATAAAACAGTTATGGACTGGTGAATTCGATCAACAATACTTCGTCCTTGGTCAATAGTGTTTTGCAAGGTCCATAAAACAGGTATTGACCTTATTACCGTCTATAATTGAATAATATGACACTATCATTCGGGATTTTTAAAATGTCGATGTAAATATGATGCGAGGATTCAAATATATCCTTTAAAATGTGACATTTATTGGATTGGCATATATAAAGGTATTTCCAGTTTAATTCACCTTGGCTTACGAAGGAGCACGTGATATTTAGGACATTGACTGTCTGTGAAACTGAAAATCTATCCTAATAATAGTTCATATTTTATTAATTCAAATTAAACAACTACGACATGAATCCTTTATTATGTTTTCAATTCCGTTATTGTCCATGTAAAATGGAAGTTTGAGAGTTGGACGTAATTTTCGGTTTTTAATTTTTTTTAATTCCAAATCCAAAATAAGAAAAACAGGATTACAGGATAACAATTTCTCTTTTGTTAACAAACATGTTTAGGTTGTTATCGAGATATTTTACTTTTCTTTCTAGAGATGCAGTTATAGCCATTTTGACAATATGTTTTTTCTTGATCCATTTGGCGAAAGCATGATTATGATATCCCATGAAACCTTGAGACGTTCAAATATACCTCTCACACCGAAGAGTTCAACACCACTGTCGCTTTAAACGTTGTTAAAACGTGTTACTGAAGGATACATTTTGGTGACTTAAGATTGACAAAGAAAAACGCACATTCGTTCAAAAATAAATAAATAGCAATTGATTTGCGTGAACCTGATTCGCTGACAATGTCATAAATTCAGTTCATACCTGTATAAACTTCCGGGACGTCACATCATATAAGCCACGCCCCGGATTTACACAGTTTGCACAACATTTTGTGTAAGTTTATACCTCCATGAACTTAATTACTTAAATTTTGAGTGAGTGAGTTATTGTTTAACGCCGCTTCGGCAGTATCGCAGCCATTTGCGGCACTTAAATTTTGAAATCAATTCTTAAATACAAACAATGAAAAGTGACGTCATTCATCGGCTACGAGGGTTGAAAGCTTTGCTACGTACGGTAGCCTAACAAGACATTGCTGATGAGTCTAATGATATTTTATTTGTTGCTTTGGGGATATTCTATCAATACTTTTATTATTAAAAAGTTGTAATAGAAAGCGTTTTTCTCTTTTCATGTCATATATGTGTAACGATATTCGGATAGAGATTTTCTCAGTCAGCGTTTATTGTAAAAAAAAAAAAGTAACCGGGTAGTGGTCATTACAATATAGAAGTTTCCATCCAGACCTCTGCCCTGTGGTCTTTGTAATCTTATACTGTCTAGTTACAGCCAGACACCGGAAGTATCACTTGTCAATTACGCATGTCCGGACCTTACACAATGGTCACGTGACTTAAAAGCTCCACTTGTAAAACAATGTCATATTACGGATGTCTGTACTCAATGTAAGTATATAGTACAGACGTACAGACAACCACTTAAGCCTCAAGTGAAACGGACTTGGTGTCCACATATACTGGACTCGCTTCATCGTTGTTATGTTCGCACGGTGGTTCTGTGAACTACCGGCGGAGAGACAACCACAGCACGACCAGTTCACACGACTTTACTACAGAACTTCCGGTTACATCGAGAGGCCAGTGCGCATGTCACTTGGCAGTAGTACTATCATACGACTAGTAATATACATCATGTACAATCATTGCAATCGTTAAATGTAAGTAATTTGACGAAAAGAGATATTACCTGGGAACGGTGGACTGACCGTAATGCAAGGTAAACCAAAGCCGTCCAGGTGCAAATACATCCGGTTCGCAGTTTTGCCACAGGTTGATAATACAAATTGTATCTAGAAATCGTACTGTGAGAACGTAACTCTGTTATTTGCCATACTTTGAACAGTTTTATAGTGGGCGATATGTGGTAAATGCGTTGTAAGTCTCTATCTCAGTTGATTTTGTTGGATGTACTGTTGCATCTTCATCTTCATCTTCAAATTAACCATGCACGCCTATTTTGTCTGAATAAGTTACCGACTGAGATGGAGATGTTCTAGTTAGATGAACTCTCGCTCGCGTAAATCATGAAGGCCGAGGTCGGTAACTATTTTACACACAGGCTAAAGAACTGAATCAAACCATGTATACTGGATGAAAACACTTGTTATAGTGCAGGATTTAATTATAAAAGAAAATGGTGTTTCAGCGAACCATCTCCCATCAGAGATAGACACGTAGTCTATAGGGCAGATGACAAAAGCCGTGTTGCGCATATACAGTTTACTGAAGTGTACTAGGGACTACAAGAGACAATATCCAATGTCAATATTGTCAGAATTTACATAAAACACACACTTTCAATAATATTGTTAATAGTCACTTGCCCCCTCCCATTTTTTTAGATTGATAAATAATAAATAATTAATACACATCCAGGTGACCTTAGAACCTTAATCAACTGGTCATGAAACTTTCACTGCCACTACGACTTGTTTCCTAATCAATTCTCGTATGAGGCTTCCGTGGTCAAACCTTGGCTATTATACACGATTTCAAGTGAACATCCTTAATCTTTGCTGAAATTCCGTGGTCATTTCTTGTTTACCTCAGACCTGCATCATTCTGTCCGCACCTCTTCCTTGCTTGCCGCAGGTTTTCCGCGAGTGTACCGTAAGTCTTCTGTAGGTCTTCCTTTGATGTCCGTAGTTCTTCCGTGTATAGAACGGATTAGTGTCGTAGCTCTGTAGTGAAATTGGCAAAACGTCCTTCGTGGAATTGTCCGTGTGTAATGAGGCTGCAATGAGGCCGTAGGTCTTCCGCCCAAGCCGTTAACGTTCCGTAAGTCTTCCGCCCAAGCCGTTAACGTTCCATAGGTCTTCCGCCCAAGCTATGAACGTTCCGTAGGTCTTCCGCCCAAGCTATTAACGTTCCGTAGGTCTTCCGCCCAAGCTATTAACGTTCCGTAGGTCTTCCTCCCAAGCTAGTAACGTTCCGTAGGTCTTCCGCCCAAGCTATTAACGTTCCGTAAGTCTTCCTTCCACGCTGTTAACGTTCCGTAGGTCTTCCTCCCAAGCTATTAACGTTCCGTAGGTCTTCCTCCCAAGCTATTAACGTTCCGTAGGTCTTCCGCCCAGGCTATTAACTTTCGGTAGGTCTTCCGCCCAAGCTGTTAACGTTCCGTAGGTCTTCCTACCAAGCTATTAACGTTCCGTAAGTCTTCCTTCCACGCTGTTAACGTTCCGTAGGTCTTCCGCCCACGCTGTGAACGTTCCGTAGGTCTTCCGCCCACGCTGTTAACGTTCCGTAGGTCTTCCTCCCAAGCTATTAACTTTCCGTAGGTCTACCGCCCACGCTATTAACGTTCCGTAGGTCTTCCGCCCAAGCTGTTAACGTTCCGTAGGTCTTCCTCCCAAGCTATTAACTTTCCGTAGGTCTTCCGCCCACGCTGTCAACGTTCCGTAGGTCTTCCGCCCAAGCTATTAACTTTCCGTAGGTCTTCCTCCCAAGCTGTTAACGTTCCGTAGGTCTTCCTACCAAGCTATTAACGTTCCGTAAGTCTTCCTTCCACGCTGTTAACGTTCCGTAGGTCTTCCGCCCACGCTGTGAACGTTCCGTAGGTCTTCCGCCCACGCTGTTAACGTTCCGTAGGTCTTCCTCCCAAGCTATTAACTTTCCGTAGGTCTTCCGCCCACGCTATTAACGTTCCGTAGGTCTTCCGCCCAAGCTGTTAACGTTCCGTAGGTCTTCCTCCCAAGCTATTAACTTTCCGTAGGTCTTCCGCCCACGCTGTCAACGTTCCGTAGGTCTTCCGCCCAAGCTATTAACTTTCCGTAGGTCTTCCTCCCAAGCTGTTAACGTTCCGTAGGTCTTCCGCCCAAGCTATTAACTTTCCGTAGGTCTTCCGCCATCGCTTTTAACGTTCCGTAGGTCTTCAGCCCAAGCTGTTAACGTTCCGTAGGTCTTCCTCCCAAGCTATTAACTTTCCGTAGGTCTTCCGCCCACGCTGTTAACGTTCCTTAGGTCTTCCTCCCAAGCTATTAACGTTCCGTAGGTCTTCCGCCCACGCTGTTAACGTTCCGTAGGTCTTCCTCCCAAGCTATTAACTTTCCGTAGGTCTTCCACCCAAGCTGTTAACGTTCCGTAGGTCTTCCGCCCACGCTGTTAACGTTCCGTAGGTCTTCCGCCCAAGCTATTAACTTTCGGTAGGTCTTCCGCCGAAGCTGTTAACGTTCCGTAGGTCTTCCCCCCAAGCTATTAACGTTCCGTAAGTCTTTCTTCCACGCTGTTAACGTTCCGTAGGTCTTCCGCCCACGCTGTGAACGTTCCGTAGGTCTTCCGCCCACGCTGTTAACGTTCCGTAGGTCTTCCTCCCAAGCTATTAACTTTCCGTAGGTCTTCCGCCCACGCTGTCAACGTTCCGTAGGTCTTCCGCCCAAGCTATTAACTTTCCGTAGGTCTTCCTCCCAAGCTGTTAACGTTCCGTAGGTCTTCCGCCCAAGCTATTAACTTTCCGTAGGTCTTCCTCCCAAGCTATTAACTTTCCGTAGGTCTTCCACCCAAGCTGTTAACGTTCCGTAGGTCTTCCGCCCACGCTGTTAACGTTCCGTAGGTCTTCCGCCCAAGCTATTAACTTTCGGTAGGTCTTCCGCCCAATCTGTTAACGTTCCGTAGGTCTTCCTCCCAAGCTATTAACGTTCCGTAAGTCTTCCTTCCACGCTGTTAACGTTCCGTAGGTCTTCCGCCCACGCTGTGAACGTTCCGTAGGTCTTCCGCCCACGCTGTTTACGTTCCGTAGGTCTTCCTCCCAAGCTATTAACTTTCCGTAGGTCTTCCGCCCACGCTGTCAACGTTCCGTAGGTCTTCCGCCCAAGCTATTAACTTTCTGTAGGTCTTCCTCCCAAGCTGTTAACGTTCCGTAGGTCTTCCGCCCAAGCTATTAACTTTCCGTAGGTCTTCCGCCATCGCTTTTAACGTTCCGTAGGTCTTCCTCCCAAGCTGTTTACGTTCCGTAGGTCTTCCGCCCAAGCTATTAACTTTCCGTAGGTCTTCCGCCATCGCTTTTAACTTTCCGTAGGTCTTCCGCCCACGCTGTTAACGTTCCGTAGGTCTTCCTCCCAAGCTATTAACGTTCCGTAGGTCTTCCTTCCACGCTGTTAACGTTCCGTAGGTCTTCCGCCCAAGCTGTTAACGTTACGTAGGTCTTCCTCCCAAGCTATTAACTTTCCGTAGGTCTTCCGCCCACGCTGTTAACGTTCCGTAGGTCTTCCGCCCACGCTGTTAACGTTCCGTAGGTCTTCCTCCCAAGCTATTAACTTTCCATAGGTCTTCCTCCCAAGCTGTTAACGTTCAGTAGGTCTTCCGCCCAAGCTATTAACTTTCCGTAGGTCTTCCGGCCACGCTGTTAACGTTCCGTAGGTCTTCCGCCCACGGTGTTAACGTTCCGTAGGTCTTCCGCCCAAGCTATTAACTTTCCGTAGGTCTTCCGCCCACGCTGTTAACGTTCCGTAGGTCTTCCTCCCAAGCCATTAACTTTCCGTAGGTCTTCCTCCCAAGCTGTTAACGTTCCGCAGGTCTTCCGCCCAAGCTATTAACTTTCCGTAGGTCTTCCTCCCACGCTGTTAACGTTCCGTAGGTCTTCCGCAGCTCTAATCCGTAGTTGGTCTGTGGAGGTATAACTCTTCAAATATCGTAAAAATTTGACCAATTTTCCCCAACCATCAGTGTAAATTCCTGTGAAAATCCCTAGCTCTGTCGCAGAAATCTTTCCGTGGAGAACCGTTGTAATCCGTGGCCACCGCAGATACACCGCAGTGAAATTGGGGTATACGATTTGAAAAATAATAATTTCAACAAACATAACTTTCAGAATAAGAATTATCAAATCAAATGTTCATGGCCTTTTGTTCATTAAGACCTCTACAACTGCATTACTGTAACCGGGTAATCGATGTAAGTTGGTATGAAATGTGAATACCCGAATAAAACCAACTTCCCAATGCAAGGCATAACTCTTGTCAGTCTCCATTACTGGCTGATTTACGGTCTTGCAGTATTTCCGTAAGATCTGTGTGCTAATGAAATCCGGGCCCACTATGCATTTAAAGGGCAGCGATCCACTCTCTTGTCACAACAAAGCGGGGGTAATACTGCAAGGCTTAAATCAGCCAGAAATGGAGACTGGCAAGACTTATGCTTTGCGTTTGGAAGTTGGAATAAAACAAGGAGCCAGTGTGTCTGCTCGGATCACACTGCGACCAGGTTGTTCAGCAGGAGGATTATTTGTATCTCGAACTATTCTTCTCCATCTATATAGAAACGTTAAATACGGCGTAATGCCTATTTCATGACTTCATGTATCTCTGAAGATGAAATCTGTACCTCATTCAATCCCAACTTGTTTAATTTCAGTTCTCTCGGTCTATTCTCAATGTGTTTTCCCAGCCCTATACACCTGCTTGTTAAACAGAAGAAATAAACGTTATGTGAATTTCTGTTTTCTCTTTTTTTTTCTTCGAAAGAAGTGACCTGATGCATAGCGTTTCATTGTCTGCATTTAAATGTAACAAAACGTGCTTTATACTTTTCCTTACAAATTCATTTAAAACAAATCCTTACTGCTTTTGTATCTACGAAATAACACAGGAACAATTTTATGACGTTCCAACTGTAATATTGAGTTAGACTAAACTATGTTTAATGTCCATTTATTAATGGAAAATAGCCTTATCATAGAATAAACCAAAAATTATTCCCGGTCACTCACGCATGACCATCATCAATTGTAAATGTTATGTTGCAATACATGGCTTTCCAAACTTCGACATAAGTAGCCTAATGGTGAATCTCTGTTAACAGCTAACTCCGAACAATCGAAACATACCCGCACCGCCTTATTTTCAGAGTTATTAAAACCCAATGCCGCCTAATTATATATATGAGTAATCAGACCGCCGCCCACGTATATCAATCACTGAATTTCAGCATGATGGTTCACTAGTCTAATGTTAGCTATAAAAGGGTGAGTAATATTTCAAATGGATGGTTCGACTTTCAACTACCTTTAGAATGAGACTTTACATTGGGAATGTTGATTTGAACACAATATCTAAAGAACAAAACGAAAAAACACTGTTATGAACTTCTATAAATGAACTATATTAGAACACGACTTTTCTAAAAAAAAGTAACAGGTGAGGTGAGGTGAGTTGGGGTTAAACGCCGCTTTCAAGAGTATTTCGTTTATATCGCGGCTGCTAGTATTATGGCAGGAGAAAGCCCGCAACGCCATATGGCTATGCATTGCGGTGAAACCTGCGAGCATCGGCTGGAACTAGCGAACCATGGGTGGTACTACGCTGAAATCCAGTGTAGCATTGCACCCAAAAAAGTAACAATACAGTGCAATGCATCTACGTCAGTAATACATTATATATGTCTATATTTTATGTAAAATAACTTATTGTTTATTACTTATATGCAGTTTTATGAATGGTTGCTACGGGCAACGAGGTCTAAGTGGGATGTACTTAGCATTATTGGGATTGTTGTCATTGATCTTAAATCTAACATCGGATTCAATCGATCAATATTTATGTTGTTTTGTAGTGGAGGTCATATAGGCCCTTGCCATATTGCTTTAAGGAGTGCTACATAAAAGTGTCCTGTTCATTATCGATATCAGGACCATTTCGTCCAAACAGTCTTGATATCTGATACACGGACACTTTAAAAACTACTCTTAAACAAAATAAGTTACAATTTATCAACGCCAATGACATAACGATTGAGCTAAACGTTTGATTAACTAAGATTAAGGCGTAAAAAAACGATTTTATTTGATGTAATACTCAATACGGTTGGGAGTAAAATACTTGAATCAATTGAGTGACTTCTGCCAACAAATGAACCAGAAAGAATAAAACCAAAAAATAAACATGACTTTGATATATTTTCTACCACAAATTCACAACAACCGCTTAGAAATGATAAATAAAGTAGTTTGAAGCATAGAAAATGATATACAATTAAGAAAATATACAAAATAAACAATTTATAACTATGTTCAAGTTACCTAAATATTGAAAATCCAACCGATTTTACTCATATTTAGAAGTCACCTTGAGTCTCCATTGTCGCAGAGCCACGCTAATAAGACGACCTCATTCTTCTAAAGCAATCTAGAAATTGACAAACTGTGAAGTGTCGTCGCAAATTATCTGTATGTTCGTAAATTGCACGAACCTGCACGATCTTTGAACACTCATTTCATGCGCATAATTTTACACGCGAGAATCACGTGCTAAAATCGGTCAGGCGGAACATCCGTAGTATTACGTATTTCATTCATACACTAGAGGTTATGGTATTTTACATTATTAGGTCTTCAAGACATAGTCTGGAAGACGTATTGTTATTATGCGAATCCTTCTATTATTAGGTCTTCAAGACATAGTCTGGAAGACGTATTGTTATTATGCGAATCCTTATTATTATTAGGTCTTCAAGACATAGTCTGGAAGACGTATTGTTATTATGCGAATCCTTATTATTATTATTATTATGATTTCCGGAACATTTTGTTCGTCGATTCCTGACTTAACGGCTTCAACAATGTTCATGAAAATTTCAGGGACTGTAGAATTCAATGAGATCTGGAAAAATGTCGAAGCAGAATTTTGATATTTTTCCTCATTAAAGGTCCAGTTCGATTCTAATTTTCGATTTTTAACATGGGAAAAAAATGCAGCTAGAGACTTGAAACTTGTTTTAAAAGATGCACAATGACAATGTGAGCATAAAAGTAAATCACAGCGAATTCGTATATCACGTGGTTGAGCCGCCATTTTGATTTTTGTCACTTTTTAAAAGTGTCCGACCCCATGTACCTTTGACAATCTTCTTCTCTGAAGATACTTGCACCATGAATCTGACATTTATTTTTGTATGTAGCTGAAACATTGGTGAATACATGGTGTTGTTTTTCAGGATCGAACTCTTAATACTTTTCGCACAGTGACCTTTCAAAGTTGGGCGACTTGATAAACTGGACCTACTTCAAGGGGAAATTACTCCAGCTTCCCGACCTTACAACTGAATGAAATTTTCAGGGCTACTAGATCAATATATTGTCTTTAGGAATCAATAATAAAATCGCTCGCGAACAGTCATTTCCGGTCACAATTAAGGCTGAAAAATGACAGAAAATCGCGATTTCGAATTTTAACATGGGGAAAATTTTCAAAATTGAGATAGAGACTTGAAACTTTTTTCAAATGATTGGTAATGACAATGCAAGAAAAAAAGTCAATCATGACGAATTCGTAGGTCACGTGGTTTTGGCGCCATTTTAATTTAAAAATAAATTTATGATTTTTTGAGGTTTTCTCAGTACATTATAAGATGTTACGAATGGAAGTTTTGACAGAAGAATGTTTGTGACATTCCTCAATCAAACATGGAGCTGAGGGTCAAGCAGAAGTCTTGAAGACCTAAGTATTGACGCGTCAATCCTAGTTTAAAATTGATGTTATTTCACTCGGAATAAGTGAGATGTTAGTCAGTTACTACCATAGTTTCCGAGTTGTATCGGAAAATAGCAGGACAGTTGTCCTCGAGCCTCTCGGACAAACTACGTACGGGACTTGTATATTCCGTATTTTCCTGAGGCGCAGCCGAAGGAAATGCGGAATATACAAGGGTCTTACGTACAGTCCCGTACACCCTGTCAAAACACCGTGTAACGAATGTATTACTCTTTAGATCTATTATTTGTACTTATTTCACTCATTTTCGATAAAATATATAAGCTACATAGATATTTCCGTTTGTGATAAAAACTCCGCACAGTGTGAAACAGCGAAAACACTGTAAAAAGTTTACCGCTCCATATCAAGGGAGATAACTCTGCGGCTAAAAAATAATCGAATTTTTAAATTATTATTAGCTCCGTATCAAGGGAGATAACTCTGCGGCTAAAAAATAATCGAATTTTTAATTTATTATTACTTGATGAATAATACAGTGAGACACGTGTTTTTATTGAATAAGTTAATTGACGCAAACAAAATAAATAATGTATATAGGTTGAAATCACCGTATGTTTGTTGAGGTAAGTTTCGATACTGATTATGAAGAAGGCGAAAAACCTACTAAATACTTTTGTAACCTAGAAAATAGAAACTTTAGTAACAAATCAATAAATAAAATTATTACAGATAATGGAAAAGAAATTATAGATGGCTTTTCCATTTTAAACGAAGTAAAATCTTTCTATAAGGAACTATATAAAACAAATGCGGACTTAGAAGAAGAAGTTGGTTTAAAAAATGTTATAACCCCCACTCTAAATGAAGAATTGAGGAACAGATTGGAAAAAGATATTGATGCTGATGAAATAAATTTTGCAGTCAGAAATATGAAAAACAACAAAAACCCTGGAATCGATGGCTTCCCAATAGATTTCTTTAAATTTTTTTGGGAAGACTTAAAAGTTTGGATCTTCAGATTTATCAAAGAAGTTTCAGACAAACGGAAATTGTCTTTGACTGTAAAAAGGGGAGTTATAACTTGTATTCCTAAACCAAACAAAGATAGATCTTTTCTAAAAAATTGGAGACCAATTACCCTTTTAAATGCCCTATATAAAATAATTAGCACTTGTATCACTAACCGATTGAAAAAAACGTTAGAATCACTTATCCATAGAAATCAAACAGGATTTATCCCAGGGAGACTATTAGTGAAAACACAAGACTTCTCTATGATGTTATGTTTGAAACCAAAGAAAGAAATATTCCAGGATTACTAATTTTGATTGATTTTGAAAAGGCTTTTGACACTGTCTCCAAAAGGTTTATTGATTTAGTACTTGAGAAATTCGGTTTTGGCCCACAATTAAGAACCTGGATAGATCTCTTAACTTTAGACACTACATCTTGCGTAATTCAAAATGGTCATTTATCAGAATTTTTTTACAAATGAAAGAGGATGCAGACAAGGAGACCCACTATCCCCTTATCTTTTTCTGTTTGTAGCAGAAATCTTAGGTTGCATGATAAGAGCAAATAAAGATGTAAAGGGAATTATCATAGATGAAAAAGAATATAAGCTAGGACAATATGCTGATGACACAGAATTGTTTCTTGATGGATCGGAAGATAGTCTATATGCTGCGATTAATACATTAAATACCTTTTACAGAATGTCAGGACTAAAAATAAACATTGATAAAACTAAAGCAATCTGGATAGGTTTAAAAGCAAATAGTGATGAAATATTATGTAAAGATAAAAAAATAGAATGGCATCAAGGTGAATTTGAAGTATTGGGTATCAAATTTACTCCAACATTATCTAACTTATGGGTCATTAATACCAGGAAAAGGCTTGAAGATATTAATAGATGTCTTGCCAGCTGGAGGAAAAGGCACTTAACATTAATTGGAAAAATTACGGTAATTAAGACCCTAGCAGTTTCAAAATTAGTTCATATCTTTAGCACATTTCCTAATCCACCTGACGCATTTATCTCCTCACTTGAAAAAATACTCTTCCAATTTATTTGGAATGGTAAAAAGGATAAAATTAAAAGAGAAACAATGAAAAGATTAAAAAACGAAGGTGGCCTACGGATGATAGATAAAACATCATTTATTGAAGCTCTAAAAATATCCACCCTGAGACTGTATTGCAATAAAGGCTCTTTAAGCAACCCATGCAATATACCCTTCACTGATATCTTAAAATTTGGGGCTAATGTAGCAGACACACTTGATATCACCAACCCGTATTGGTTAGATGTTTTTAAGGCATGGGCAAAATATTGTAAAAAGATGGACCTTAACACTGACAATGTTGATGATATTCTAGCCCAACCTTTATGGTTTAACCACACATTAAAAGACACACATCACTTTATTAAACATTGGGCGGATAAAGGAATATTATGTATTAAAGATATATGTGATGACTCTGGTATGATGCCTTTTAACAAATTAAAACTTAAATATGGCATTAGAGGAACAATATTGGATTACAATTATGTTATACATATCTTGCCTTTATCCTGGAAACAAACTATTAGAAACAGTAAAAGGATACCCATTAATAATATGACCATTACTACTTGTATATATAACCTTATTACAGCACCTAAGGGTGCAAGAGTTTTCTATGATAAACTTATATCAAATGACAGAAAACTCAAGATATGCTTTAAATGGGAAAGTATATTTAACTGTGACTTTGAATGGCATAAGATACTCAATATAGATAGACATGTTTTAAAAGATGTCAAACTTGTTGAATTTCATTTTAAATTCCTTCATGGAATTATTTATACAAAAAAAGAACTTATGAAAATGAAACTATTAGATTCTGATAAATGCATTTTTTGTGGTGACATACAAGAAACATTATGTCATGTTTACTGGGATTGCAATGAGACTCAGACATTTTGGAGAGAGCTTGAAATTTGGATGAATACATTCCTCAGTAAAGAAATCAAAATTACTAAATATTTGGTCTGGTTTGGCACTCTGCAACTTAATAAAATACTAAACCATATAATTTTCTCCGCAAAGAGACACATCTATCTATGCAATATTAAAAATACAAAGACAAAATTAACCAACTATTTGAAAACTTTGAAATCTATTTTTCATGCAGAGAGATATATTGCTAAAAGAAACCATGACACAGAAAAATTTGAAAAAAAATGGTTTCATTTCATCCCATATTTCAGCCAATAAATGTTTATTCTATTATATTATCTATAACATGTTTCTTGCCTGTAATATCACTATTTCTGTAACTATGTAACTTTGGGAACAAATAAAAAAATATTGAAAAAAAAAAAAAGTTTCGATACTGAACCTACGTAAAGTTACGCTGGGTTCTGGTTGTCTGTAGCAGGGTCCAAGACTATCACATGTACCCCCATTCAACAATTGACCATGCAACTCGTTATATCTTTAATCATGTGATTTGCTCAATTCTACAGCTTAGGTCTTGAACAGTTCGTTACCGGAGACGCTTAGCTGGGTCAGTGCTCTGCTACAATAGGGAAATTGGGGCAATTGCGTCAAACCTTACACACGGGCATCAAATAATGTAGAACAATGTCAACGTCGCGATGAGTGACGAAATGTATTAACTTTATATAACAAATGTGAGGTTCAGGTCGCCGCGACCTGAACTCTTGGTTACACATAAAACATACTCTATAAATCATTAGTCATTTCTATCTGCGATAAATAGTAATAAAATACCTTTAAAAGTAATTATCAAATAATGTGAACGCATTCTCCGAACTAAATAACCTTTTCTGTCCAACGGAAAATTAAAAAAAAACTACCCATGAGATGGATTTAAATATAAGATGTCACCTACGACAATTACAGTGAGATGTATAGATTATTATCTAGAATATTCATGTATCTAAAATAGTGACGTACTTCGTGACCCATGGAAACAAAGAGCCCTTCGTTGTTATCTCCCTGTTTAACAAGACGTCACGATCATTCGCTGTATCATATAATTACAGGATCTTTATTGTACTTGGGCAGTACGGGACGATATATCCCAGCGAATCTTAATGAAATCAAAAGCTTTCATTAATACAGCTATTGACAATAAATGGGTTTGTACTTGCTGTCTATTTCTATGTTAATTTCCTCATTTGAATATCCCTTCCGTTCATTAAAACTAATTTGCTTTTAAATGTACTCGTTTGTGGGTGTGTCGACTAGCGGCTTCCGAGATATGATGTCTAACACAGAGTTGTTTATATCAAATGAAGTTTTCATTATGATAGGTAAACCATAGATCCTTTCTTCATCGATAGTTTGACGCAAGATAACTCGACGTTATCTAGCCATAGCTCATAGGCTATACGTCTTGAGGCTCCCGGCTTCTCCTTCAAGCAGTAGGCATCACATGCACCACCACCGAAACAAACGAAGTCGGCTCCTCTTTTCCGATTTATGTCCCGACTGGCGCACCATACCCGTGGCCGTTACTTGTACAGGTTTTCTGTCTGCTGTGGTTAGCGCGATCGTCCGCTCATGAATAGACAACCTTCTTGAAAGCGACGAAATAAAGTCCGTACATGTATATCTATGCAGATTGTATTTACCGGTTGATTGCATAATAAGCCCTCCGATTTTCACGGTGTCAGGACGAAACGTTTGTTATGTTTGATTCGCTGTTCTGTTTACCGTAAATCCTTAATTAGACACCGTGCTTCTAAAGTTTTTTTCAAACCGTCTGCCGCATAGGCATCAGAGGCAGGCTTTAATTCAATATTTAAGGCAGGCGTCTATTTGCAATAAGGCTTCTTCAGACAGACCACTACGGTAGGAAGTAGCGATTGTAGAAATTAAGTTCGGATTACCCGACAGGCGTTTATTTTTTATTTTCTTCAGAAAGCTCTGTGCAAGGCGTCTAACCAAAGCAGGCTTCTATTTAAGACAGGCGTCTAATAAAGGATTTACGGTATGTTTGGTTCGCTGTCCGTGTAACGACGAAACGTTTGTAATGTTTTGTCGCGATGTCAACTAGAAATGCAATATTTATATATATGAGTGAACCGAAATGTATTTACTTAAGAAAGACATAATTGAAAATTTGATTTCGTGTTTATATTCATCAACAGATTTATGTTAATTGTTGATATGTTGGTTTGAGCAAAAACAACGATACAAAAAGGCAAGTAATTATAATCCGATTTAAAAACGAATTAAAATAAAACAATGTACATTTCGTCGACAACGTCTATTATCAACTTAATGTCCATATACATATAAATGTTTAACTTACATGTCAAACACTGTTAAACAAATATTTTGAACTCCCTCGGTTACAGCACTCCCCCTGTTTGAACAGAATACCATGGAGAATTAATTAATTGAGTATACTTCTTTTCTTTAATTCAAAATCTACTCAGCAGTAGTTTTGACACTGTTGAAAATTGAGGTGTGTTGCTTTTGTCCGTTAGTTTAATTTGGAACTTATCAAATTTTTTAGATATTTCAGATGGGATGATGGGTAGGAATAGGCCCATATTATGATGGAGAGATTATTACATAAACACGTACAAGTTTTTATTACATTAAATAAGCATCCAGTGTGTTTCATAAACTTTTATTTGACTTTAATACGTGTCAAAATACCATATTTGCTGATTTCAGTTCAAATGATTTCACTCAACTTCAATATTCATCCCCAATCGCCAAATATATACCAAACTTACTAGTTTTCAATAAAAAAAAATCTAGTAACATTATAATACATGTGGAGCAACTTAAACTACACGTCCCATTTACATGCACAATATAGTTATATGACCTATATCAAACATTATCAACCAAAATCTGTCTTTTTGCCTGTTATAAATAAGTTTCCAAAGTTACGTTTGACTAATTGAAGCGCATCAATCGCGGTGCATTGTCCGGATTTCTATTAGATGTCACTATGCCGAGTCGACTATCATCAAATTGATGATTTTCGGCAACTGTAAGTCCTTCTCGATAAGATAACACCAATTACACCACTTGACCTATGTAACCTCCAACAACACAAGGGTGCACATTTATGGTTGTAATAAGGACATGTTAAGTTCTGAGAAATACCGTGCATGTCGATCTATGCCAATAAACGCACCGTGTCAGCTCATATGTTCCTGTCATCATCACTCGATCGGTATAAAGCATTCTAACTAAATTGAAGAGTTTCCAACTTGCATTCGACTAGACTCTAGGCGTTGAGGGATCCTGAAAAATTATAAAACATAGTCCGGTATTAAAATAATGACCGACGTAGTCTTTGACGCGTATGGAACTTTTACCGCCGCTTCTATCTTTTCAGTAACATGTTATATTCTCGGAGATCTCAACACAGTCTAGCTGAGTCAATTAACGAATTCCGCTTATTTATTGAAATACGTGTCCCTTTAACGGTCAACTGCTGCATGAACGTGTCTCTCTTGTCGATATGTAACGCAACCTCTAAGATTTCTGAACGGGTTATCGATTTCCCTGGAAATTGTTTTATGTTTTGTTTTGCCAATGCTTTAGAAAACGCGTGATTAACGATTGCGCGACACCGCCCCTTCATAACCGCGGCTAAACTTGAACAACATATTGATTATTAACTATCGCCAAACATTGTCATTTAATCATATACAAATGTGAGTGTTTAATGTTTAGAAAACAGCACAAATAAAATGATAATTATGGACCAAGGTGCATGTTCTCTTTTCACAATGGAGATGGATTATATGGTAGATCAGTCAGGACACTTCACCGCATGTATGAAGTTTCACCAGTTCATCTGAGAATACAGGACGAAGAAATAGCAAACAATGCACATATATGGTTCGTTCTAAAACTAGTTTTCAAACTTTAATAAAGTAATTTGTTGATTTTGTGGGGAGGGCTTCTATATATTGTACAAATAAGTTGCCCAATCCGTCTCTTAAATGACACATTATGAAAATATTAGCATTGTACAGATACTTACATTTATTTAAATTTTATTTTATACACAGATTAAATAACGAAGAAATCATGATCAATTCCAGTGATTTTATAATTTAAAATTATTTACGGAAATGACTTAGATAAATATAAATATAAATATAAATATAGAAACAATTGATACACGAAAGAAAAAAATGCCCAAAATAACCAACAAGCGCATTGTTAGTTATGTTACAAAAAGGATATTTAAACAAAAACAAATCTATAAAAAAATTTTTTTTTAAAAGTGGTCCTGTATTTTTCGTTATAAATTTTGCTTACATAAAACATATATACTAAAAGAAATTAAACAAATATGAAATTGCCTTCTTCAGTCATAAACAAGACAATATATGTTACCTTGAGAATCGCAACATAGAAGGAGAACAACAAGCAGACACAGACAGAACTTGAGGACAAAACTACTGCTTTATAACCAACTCGATCTGCTTCCCTATTGTGCGGCGAGTAACACAGCGGACAGTGAACTACACTTGACGGTTGTTTCTTTACAAGTACCTGTAAATGTGGGTCTAAACGACTTATAGACACTAACTATGCTTACCGATTTGTATAGTCTCATTAATAGTTTCTTGTCAATTTGTTTTACACATGCATCCACATTGCAAAATAGACCTCAGATGTAGCTTTACATGTAGACTGGTATATTAGTTATTGAAAAGTCGACATTGAGACTTAAATATACCAAGGAATATCATAGAGAGACCGATGTCGACGTATATTTAACAACAGGTAGTGATGTTGGCAGTTTTACACTCTTACAAAGGTAAATATTCTGAAAATATCACCAATATTGAAAAGGAGACTGAGAAATGGGATATTCGGTAAATGGAGGTTTCGTTTGAATAACTTTCTCAATATATTGTTATTGAGAGTCCAAGCTTAGTGTTAGACTATACCATGTTGGTTTATCAATACAACTACATGCATCAACGACGTTTTATCATTGATTGGACGGTGTTTAAGGGTAGGTATATTTCATGTAAGTCTTTAGTAAATTGTGGTGTCTCTACATACCTTCAGCTGGACATTCTAACATTAACGATACTCTTCTGCACCATTTCATAACGCAGACTCGATATCGATAGATGTACGGACACAAGGCTTCCGCCCGAATTTTCGATAAGTGGCCTATAATGTTTTGTTCTACTGCGATTTTCGAAATAGATTTATTCCATAACACGAGCAATCGAAAATAAGCAAATCGATCAGTTTCTGTAACGAGTCAACCATCCGGCGGTTAGTGCTGGTCATATAATTGAGACAACATCTTGTGTACAGGTATATATAGTCTAATTATCACCATATGCATACCTTTACTGACTCTACAGTGCCTAATCCATAAACCGATCACTATCACTGAACTTTAATCAATGTCATTATCTTATAATCCATTCAAATTCCAAAATAAGCAGCCTATAGAAGCGAGTCACCCACCCAATGACAATTACGGCCGTTGTTGCTGACCCTCATTTAATAATGGAAGAAGAAGAAGAAGAAAATTATTTTATTTTCGTGTCACATATTTTCATACACAATATATCACATTTTCATTGCACGTTGATAATGAGAAAATATCCGGCCAATCAGGCCTATGAGACACGATTATACAATATAAAATATAATAATGACCATGCGCTATGCATATGAATGTTTGGATACATCCTTTAGACGCAACAGGTGCTCCCCAAGTGCTGATACTTCTTTCAACACTGTCCACTAGCTTGTTGTTTAAACGCGTCTCGGTTCAGACACTGCTGTACCAATGCATTCGCTCCATATATCAGCCCTGACGCGTCTCATAGTAGCATTTTATTTCACCAATACAGTTTTTTTTAAACATTATGCGTATCTCTGCATAAACTATATTTCAATTGATAGGAACATGAACATTCTACACAGTAAGTTAAGAAATTATTGTAGTTCTCTTGACGCTGATCTCTATCATGTCAATTTATCTGAAATTAAATATTGCATGTGTGGTACTTTGGTTGAAGATGTCTATCATTTCTTCCAAGATATATTAATTTCCTTTTAGAATTAAAGCAAATATTTCAAAATTTAAGGCAGAATTAGATCTTAATGTATGGCAATCAAAATCTACGACAAACAGTCAATGAAAATATATTTCACCACGTTCATAAACACATTGGAAAGGGTCAGCGGTTCAATGTATCAATTATATACATATTAATGTTTTTCTCATACTATTTCTAATTTTATAATGCCTTAATAATGTATATTACATGTTTACCCACTGAAGCTATGTCTATTTCAGGCACTTGAAGATATGTTACATATTTTAGCCTGGTCAAAAATTTGTCGATTATGCGGAGAGGGCTTCTATAACTAATTTATAATTTGTGCCCAATCCGTTTCTTAAATGAGTAAAATATGTTTTTTAAAAATGTTTCTGGCGTATTCGACGAGACGTTTTTACTGGGTTAATCTACTTTTCAATATTACTTAAAGATGCATCCATTGTGTTTCATGATTTTTTTTTATTTGGCGTTAACACGTGTCAACATACATTTACTTATAACAATATAATTTTACTCAACTTGCATCTTTATCTCCAATCGCCAAATATATCATAATTACTATTTCCAATCAACATCGAGCAACATGATTTCATACGTTCAGAAACCGAAACTATGCACGTCCCATTAACAAATTTTAGTTTTTGTCTATTGTAAATAAGTTTTATCAATCACGTTTGACTAATTGACGCATATCAATGGCGTTGCATTGTTCGGTTTTCTATCAGAAATAATACTTTTATCTTTATGTCGTCACTATGCTATATACTGAAGTCGATTATCATCAAAATGGTAATTTTCAGTCAGTACTTCTCGATAACAAAACACACCATTTATAGCGTCTGGCATATGTGACCCCCATCAATTAACACAATTGGTGATCTTAAAAACACAACTCCGAGTTTCCACGCCTTCAGTATCCCCCTTACCCCCGGTTACTCTTGAGAGTCGGCCGGCTTCCACTATAATTAAATATTTCAGCACACCTTTACTCCCCATGATACTGCTTGTATCCTATCATGGGTATCTGGGTATTTGACAAAAGAACACTTTGGGCATCGTGATATATTAAATCCAGAAAAACCCCCATCTCTACATAATATATGTTCAAACACATAAGACTAGAGTCAAATAAAAAAAAATCAACGTTGAACTGGAAACATCTGAGTAACACAAACACATCACTTGACATCAAAAACGCAAGTAAAATATCGGACAATACTTTCTCATTCCTTCTTGTCAATTTATATGATCATGAAGCCTATTCTTTCCTAACTTCTTATGTGTAGGTTTATATATCTTTGAACTGCACCGAACTTTTATTCACTCTGCATACTGCAGCAAAAGAATACATACGCATATTTACATTAAAAAAAAAGACAATATAAAATTATGCACAATTGGTACAATGAATAAATATAATGTTGAAAAAACGTTTCTTGAATAAAAAACAAAACAAACTAATTTTATAAAAGAATATAACAAAACATGGCGGAATAGAATGATTGTAGTTAATGATATGTCTGCAAGGAATAAAACAAAACATTGAAAATCTAACTGATCTTCAAATGTACATCGGCTTCCAGTTGCATGTGATATAAACGTGACACTGCGAGATACGGCGAGACATCACAGAAGTCACGTGACTTGATAAGTTTCAGTCGGAAACGAGCATTTGAGATAAAATGCAGATTTAGGTCAAATCGCGGTCTTAGTTCACTCATACGGTTTAAAGAAGATTATCCAATGCTGTACACAAGCTAAGTGCTTACCTGAGAACTTCAATAGGCAACACTACTCTATATTGCTTCCTTCCAAAAGTTAATATATACAATATGATATAAAAATCACAACTTACCAAGTCATGACAATTTTACACAACGTTATTTCAAACTTTATTAATCAAAAACTTTTCAAGACCACCGAATACACGAAATTACGATGGTTATATATATACCACTTCATAGAATAATTGCAAAAACTCGTTATATATTTAAATTTCATAAGGCATTTGTGCAGTTTTTGTAATTCCTTTGTGGGAGTGACATTTAGTGCAGAACTTTTTACTAAGTTACTTCTTAAGGTTTACATTAACAAATAAGCTAACTAAGGTATAACAAAAATCCCCCTTTACCTCCCAGTTATAGGCCTTGCTCAAAATTTCTCACGTCGCGCAACCTAAAAGAATAAAATGAATTCAGTTGAAAGTAAATATTTCGCAAAACACAAGAAATAGCTTTGATATAAAATGCGTTGCAAGATATAGGCGGGGTTTACACTACGTCCGTTTTTTGGATGCGATGCGTTAAAAATAATCGCATCAGGACGCAACACGTTATTTTCAATGACTTGGCATACACTACGTCCGTTTTTTTTCATGCGATGCGATGCGATGCGAACAAAATAGAACGAACCTGATATCCCACTACTAAATGGCTGCTTCTCATATTATATGTAACAGTAGTTCACCAAGGCTGTCCAAAGTGTATACGATGAAAGGTCATTGTACTGAAGTGATTTTAATATTTAACTATAAAGACATTTCCCTACATTTTAGTATTATTTGATTAATAACAACTCGAATTAAGCATGACCATAGTTTGCAAGATCTAGTTATTCCAGACGGCAATATCTTTTCTCGTTGTTATTGCAAAGAAATGCAAAACCATGTCACATTTAAATCTTTCACGAGGACCTTTTCTCTGAGAAAAAAATCAAACTAAGTCCCAGAATTGAGAAGGACACATGATAGAACCGGGATATTATTTAATGTTCAATGTTGACTGATTCGGCAAACAATCATACTCGTTTCTTTCTCAAATATGCAGAGTTAGAGTCACTAAAAAGGACCAAGGGGTATAAAATCATTTTTACACCAGTATGACCCCTACCATGTTTATAATGTTGAAAATGTGTGCAGAATGAGGCACATTTATTGATTTTCACTTAGCAGATGTCTTATATGTCTATGTACAGTTATGTTTTATCCAAGTTAATTTTTGTAATAATGTATGAATTTTTTCCAACAAAAATCAAAACCACATAGAATAACTCCTTGGCTGATGACTAAACGCCTGCACTTTTCAGTTTTAGGAAACGACTTCGGAAACATTTGAAGAGTTTTACAAGTATACAGTCACAAATATTCAAAAGTAAAAAAAGACACAGAGGCATGTTTACTACAACATGTTTCATTGGTATCATCAGGGAGTATGACGATACCAATGAAACATGTTGGAGTAAACATGGCTCTGTGTCTTTTTTTACTTTTAAATATATATATATTTATATAAAAGTGTCAAACGTGGCTATGGCAATCTGTTTCTATGCCTATCTAACTAAAGTAAGAGTTACACAATAGTTTCTTATCTTCCGACAGTAGTGTTGTAATTTAAAGTTTATAAAGGCAAATCACGAGAATGCTGAAATGATCGAATTTCCATCTTGAGGTCTAGCGGTAATAATGCTATTATCTGCTGCTCCAATTTCTTTTTTCTTTTTCAAATTGACAATTGTTTATTTACAGTGCAGGGACTAAAATTCCTTGAAGTACGATATACAAGTATTCCACATAATCGAAATATCTTAAAGGGGCAGTAGCACGTTTTTTCACTCAAATTAGTCGATGAAATGTATTTGAAAAATAATGTCACCAATAGTAAAACACCATTCTCTCTCCGGAAAATCAAATTGAAAATGAGTGTACATGGTTGGGTAAAGCCGTGGGGATTGTTTTTGTAATGCGAAATGATTAAATTGTGTTCACAATAAAATGGCCGCCATGAAATGTTTACTTTATACGCAACACCGTTATTATCACTACGGATAATTGGTTTGTGTAATAACATGTTTTACCCTCTAAAGTTAATATAAATGACCTCAACTATCATAATAAATGGGAAATTTGAAAATATAAAATTTGCAAAAAACGTGCTACTGCCCCTTTAACCTTCCTTTATATACAAGCAACTTGTACTTCTCGGAACTTCACCTGTGTGGAATAATGTAATATAGCTTCTTGTAATGGCAGAATAAATAGTAAATGTAACTTTTAATTTGTGGAATAATGTAATATAGCTTCTTGTAATGACAGAATAAATAGTAAATGTAGCTTTTAATTTGTGGAATAATGTAATATAGCTTATTGTAATGACAGAATAAATAGTAAATGTAGCTTTTAATTTGTGGAATAATGTAATATAACTTCTTGTAATGGCAGAATAAATAGTAAATGTAACTTTTAATATGTGGAATAATGTCATATAGCTTCTTGTAATGGCAGAATAAATAGTAAATGTAACTTTTAATGTGTGGAATAATGTAATATAGCTTCTTGTAATGGCAGAATAAATAGTAAATGTAACTTTTAATTTGTGGAATAATGTAATATAGCTTCTTGTAATGACAGAATAAATAGTAAATGTAGCTTTTAATTTGTGGAATAATGTACTATAGCTCTTGTAATGACAGAATAAATAGTAAATGTAGCTTTTAATTTGTGGAATAATGTAATATAGCTTCTTGTAATGGCAGAATAAATAGTAAATGTAACTTTTAATTTGCGGAATAATGTAATATAGCTTCTTGTAATGGCAGAATAAATAGTAAATGTAACTTTTAATTTGTGGAATAATGTCATATAGCTTCTTGTAATGGCAGAATAAATAGTAAATGTTACTTTTAATTTGTGGAATAATGTAATATAGCTTCTTGTAATGACAGAATAAATAGTAAATGTAGCTTTTAGTTTGTGGAATAATGTAATATAGCTTCTTGTAATGGCAGAATAAATAGTAAATGTAGCTTTTAATTTGTGGAATAATGTAATATAGCTTCTTGTAATGGCAGTATAAATAGTAAATGTAGCTTTTAATTTGTGGAATAATGTAATATAGCTTCTTGTAATGACAGAATAAATAGTAAATGTAGCTTTTAATTTATGGAATAATGTAATATAGCTTCTTGTAATGGCAGAATAAATAGTAAATGTAGCTTTTAGTTTGTGGAATATTGTAATATATAGCTTCTTGTAATGGCAGAATAAATAGTAAATGTAACTTTTAATTTGTGGAATAATGTAATATACCTTCTTGTAATGACAGAATAAATAATAAATGTAACTTTTGATTTGTGGAATAATGTAATATAGCTTCTTGTAATGACAGAATAAATAGTAAATGTAGCTTTTAATTTGTGGAATAATGTAATATAGCTTCTTGTAATGACAGAATAAATAGTAAATGTAACTTTTAATTTGTGGAATAATGTAGTGGTAGAACCATTGGTCAATGTAACTTTTGATAATGTAATAAAGATTCTTATTACTCACCCGTTGAAAATATCACGGTTTAATAAATCTACCGTGTTATTACTTAGTGTAATAGCATCGCGTGCTTTCGATTGACGTGACGTCATAATGGCCAAAAATATGACGTCACAATGTCAGCGCCGCGGTCGCAATGGAGTGTGTCTCATTTATCGACGAGTTTGTGGAATTAATTGGCATTTAAATCAGTGAGTAATAAATAAAATACTAAACTCGTTTCCGTTCAATAACATATTTATGAAACTCGTGAGATGGTATTTGTATTAAACTCGCTTTCGCTCGTTTAATACAAACCACTCACTCGTTTCATAAATATGTTATTAAACGGAACGTCGTTTAGTATTCTCTATTTGTTACAGTGGAGGAAATTGTAAATGTAACATTTGATATGTGTAATAATTTAATATAGTTTCATGTAATGGCAGAACAACTTGAAATTGTAACTTTTGATTTGTGAAACAAACGTACTATAGTTTATTGTAATGGTAGAGTCTATGGTCAATGTAACTTTTGATTTGCGGAATAAGGTAATAAAGTTTCATGTAATGGTAGAGTCTATGGTCAATGTAACTTTTGATTTGCGGAATAAGGTAATAAAGTTTCATGTAATGGTAGAGTCTATGGTCAATGTAACTTTTGATTTGCGGAATAACGTAATAAAGTTTCATGTAATGGTAGAGTCTATGGTCAATGTAACTTTTGATTTGCGGAATAACGTAATAAAGTTTCATGTAATGGTAGCCTCCATTGCATATGTAACCGATGCTAAGTATTTCACTGGTAGAATTAAAATGTAACGTTTGGAAAGTAGTTTGATGGTATAATCAATATGTAATCTTTGGAAAGTAGTTTGATGGTATAATCAATATGTAATATTTGGTTAGTCGTTTGATGGTATAATCAATATGTAATCTTTGGTTAGTCGTTTGATGGTATAATCAGTATGTAGTCGTTTGATGGTATAATCAGTATGTAATCTTTGGAAAGTAGTTTGATGGTATAATCAATATGTAATATTTGGTTAGTCGTTTGATGGTATAATCAATATGTAATCTTTGGTTAGTCGTTTGATGGTATAATCAGTATGTAGTCGTTTGATGGTATAATCAGTATGTAATCTTTGGAAAGTAGTTTGATGGTATAATCAATATGTAATCTTTTGAAAGTAGTTTGATGGTATAATCAATATGTAATCTTTGGTTAGTCGTTTGATGGTATAATCAGTATGTAATCTTTGGTAAGTCGTTTGATGGTATAATCAATATGTAATCTTTGGTTAGTCGTTTGATGGTATAATCAGTATGTAATCTTTGGTTAGTCGTTTGATGGTAGAATGAATATGTAATCTTTGCTTAGTCGTTTAATAGTAGAATCAATTAATATGAACTTTGTGGTGACTATTTTATTGGCATAATCAACATGCAACCGTTGGTCACAATCAATACGTAACATTTGGTTACTATTTTATTTGTAAAATCAATATATAATCTTTGGTTCGATTTTAATGGTAGAATCAATATAATGGTAGAATCAATATAATGGTAGAATCAATATAATGGTAGAATCAATATAATGGTAGAATCAATATAATGGTAGAATCAATATAATGGTAGAATCAATATAATGGTAGAATCAATATAATGGTAGAATCAATATAATGGTAGAATCAATATAATGGTAGAATCAATATAATGGTAGAATCAATATAATGGTAGAATCAATATAGTGGTAGAATCAATATAATGGTAGAATCAATATAATGGTAGAATCAATATAATGGTAGAATCGATATAATGGTAGAATCAATATAATGGTAGAATCAATATAATGGTAGAGTCAATATGTATCCCGTGGTTAATAGTTTGATGGTATAATCAATATGGTATTTTTGGTTACTATTAAAATGGTAGAATCAATATGGTATTTTTGGTTACTATTAAAATGGTAGAATCAACATGTAATCATTGCTTAGTATATTAATGGTAGAATCAATATGTATAATTTGGTTAGTATGTTATCGGGAGAATCAATATGTAATCTTTGCTTCCTATTTTAATGATATAATCATTATAATGGCAGAATCAATATGTAGCATTTGGCTACTATTTAAATGGTAAAATCAATATGTAACCTTTGAGTAGTATTTTAATGGTAGAATCAATATGCAACCTTTGGTTACCTTTTTAATGGTAAAATCAAGGTATATAATTTTGTTACTATTTTATTCGTAAAATCAATATGTAATCTTTGTTTACTATTTTATTCGTAAAATCAATATGTTATATTTGGTTACTATTTTATTCGTAAAATCAATATGTAATCTTTGCTTACTATTTTATTCGTAAAATCAATATGTAATCTTTGCTTACTATTTTATTCGTAAAATCAATATGTAATCTTTGGTTACTATTTTATTCGTAAAATCAATATGTAATATTTGGTTAGTCGTTTGATGGTATAATCAATATGTAATCTTTGGTTAGTCGTTTGATGGTATAATCAGTATGTAGTCGTTTGATGGTATAATCAGTATGTAATCTTTGGAAAGTAGTTTGATGGTATAATCAATATGTAATCTTTTGAAAGTAGTTTGATGGTATAATCAATATGTAATCTTTGGTTAGTCGTTTGATGGTATAATCAGTATGTAATCTTTGGTTAGTCGTTTGATGGTATAATCAATATGTAATCTTTGGTTAGTCGTTTGATGGTATAATCAGTATGTAATCTTTGGTTAGTCGTTTGATGGTATAATCAATATGTAATCTTTGGTTAGTCGTTTGATGGTAGAATGAATATGTAACGTTTGCTTAGTCGTTTAATAGTAGAATCAATTAATATGAACTTTGTGGTGACTATTTTATTGGCATAATCAACATGCAACCGTTGGTCACAATCAATACGTAACATTTGGTTACTATTTTATTTGTAAAATCAATATATAATCTTTGGTTCGATTTTAATGGTAGAATCAATATAATGGTAGAATCGATATAATGGTAGAATCAATATAATGGTAGAATCAATATAATGGTAGAGTCAATATGTATCCCGTGGTTAATAGTTTGATGGTATAATCAATATGGTATTTTTGGTTACTATTAAAATGGTAGAATCAATATGGTATTTTTGGTTACTATTAAAATGGTAGAATCAACATGTAATCATTGCTTAGTATATTAATGGTAGAATCAATATGTATAATTTGGTTAGTATGTTATCGGGAGAATCAATATGTAATCTTTGCTTCCTATTTTAATGATATAATCATTATAATGGCAGAATCAATATGTAGCATTTGGCTACTATTTAAATGGTAAAATCAATATGTAACCTTTGAGTAGTATTTTAATGGTAGAATCAATATACAACCTTTGGTTACTTTTTTATTCGTAAAATCAATATACAATCTTTGTTTACTATTTTATTCGTAAAATCAATATGTAATCTTTGGTTACTATTTTATTCGTAAAATCAATATGTAATCTTTGGTTACTATTTTATTCGTAAAATCAAATGTAATCTTTGATTACTATTTAATTGTAGAATCAGTATGTAATATTTGAATAGTATTTTGGTAGAATCAATATTATAATAGTAGAATGAATACGTAATATTTGCTTACTATTTTAATGGTAGAATCAATATAATGGTAGAAACCATATGTAACATTTGGTTACTATTTTAGTGGTAGAAACAATATGTAACCTTTGGTTACTATTTGTTTGGTAGAATAAATATATAACCTTTGATAAGTATTTGTAAATATCTGAGAACGTTCAATGTAGTTTATTCGTCCTCGTCTGAGGAAAATGTCTTCATTACACGTCACTGTAGTGTATTCTGTCTGTCTGTCTGTCTGTCTGCACAAGCAGTAGGATGGGCTCTCTCATATATAACATTAATTCTACCAAACGCCTATAGCAATATCTTAAATAAATGTGTATTATTCCAAATACAACCTTCTTGTAATGTGCTGAATAAGTAAAAAAAAGATATTTAAAAGATTAATGCATTGGCGTTAGGTAAATAACTGAGATAGCTTTATTCATTCATTGAAACACGACGTCGAAACATAGACATTTGACATTCTAATTGAATATTCTGTGTCTAGTATAAACAACTGATAAATATTATTAATATCAAAATTATTAGTGATAATCATCATGCGGCTGTAACATAGTTATACTTGAGATGACAATGTTTCATTTCTTCGCTGTCGTATTTCTCACGATTATATCGATTATTTTTATCAGCTGTCGTGTGATCGATTGTTGCCATGAATGAACTCCTATATGTCTGTATATGTCATTCAAACGCTTTGCACACCTCGACATCGACATACAAGAAATAGTCAAATGACACCTGGACAACAAGACGAGATAGATGACTCCATTAAATACAATGATGTTTTCCAGAAATTGTAACAGACACATAGTGATGTACACTGAACAGCACAAGAAACGTCACCACATTTTAACAGTGTAAACGAAACACTACTGCCCGAGAAAGTTGAATGCTTTCCATAGGACATGATTTCATATATTGACAATACTTTATGTTTATGTCTGTTCAAGTACACTTGGGGTGTTGAGTTCGCTTTTTCAAAATGGTTTTTGGTCAAAATGTTTGGCATTTAACTTTAAAATTCATAAAATGTAGAAATTTTATTTATAAAATATGTCGTCGACATAAATAAACTTCTTGTTCTTAAATTTTAACCGCGTCGTGTCTGTGTGACTATTCCAATAAAACGATTACTTAGACGCGCGTTTCTCTGATAATGTTTTGAAACTTCAAATTAAGTTTAGCTTGCTTCTGGGGACATGATGTATCTCTGTTTCAGTCGTGTTTATTACTCGTGGATTGAATCATCTTGAATTGTGTACGATGACGTTTCTTTTGCGGTTGAGTGTAGTTTATAGCAGGTATAAGTATAAATATTGTTTAAGAAATTTATATTGTGTTAAGCACATGTATATGAAATAAAGCAAATCAGGCGAACGAAGTTTCTTCTGTCGAGATAAAAAAAAAAACTATGGTTAATTTAATCCTACTTTTCAAACCGATTGGGGATTTCTTATATGTTGATCAACCACCTCAACTCTTGAAATATATTGATAAAGGAGATTTATAAAACTATGTATCCATACACAAGGTATACAGCTCTGGGCGGATACAATGTAAAAAATAAAGGTCACTGTATGAAATGTAAGTACTGGGAGGAGAGGACCCCATTTTAAAAATTGAATTTGTCTATTTCATATTCTTTTTGGATATATGATTCTCCCCAATCTATTTATTTTTATTTTTATATATTTCTATATATATTTATTAAATATAAATTCAAATAATATAAATAATTAAAATTCAGTTTAGTGCATACCAGGCGATACGGTATAACAGCTCAGTAATGTAAGAACATCCTCATATGCATTTTATGATATCTTAGTTATCTGAACTTTGTATAACATGGCACTTCCTTTTTAAATGGGAGTACTATCGGTAGATGAGGACATGCCCCACTATTATCGGTGACACCTCGTGTCGTCACTGATTGTCCCCTTACTTCCAGCATATGCTGTTGTAACGTATACAGCTGTCTATGTAGATGGTGTTCAACAATAAACCTTCTACAGCAGATCATGCAGCGGCAATATGTCACTGTCGACCACTGTAGATTATCTGTTCGTGTACTCTCCTATCATCAGAGGGAAACAAATGCGTCTGACCCAGTCAATATCAATTAACAACTTATTTTTCTAGCTGGTCACGATGTTCTATAAATTCCACCATATCTGTCTTGACATGAATCAAGAGAGAGTATTCGCATATATCAGGAAAAGACAGGCAACACACGGACGTCCAGTTGTCAGTGACAGTAAAACCAACTCGTGTTTACAGGGTAACCCAGACTCGTCTTACATCTGGTTGGCGCAACTCTGCAATACTCACAATGATTTTGTATTGATTAAACCATATTTGTATATTTAAGAAACAGAATATAAGTAACAGATGCCGAACAATCAGTCCAAAGAATATAATCAAATCGTCTTGCGAGGTTCCCATCAAATTAAGTGTCCAATGTCTTTATTAGTGTGGAATAAATTAAATGGATGCAGTTCTGAGTTGTCTCGACACCAAGCTGTGAGTTCTGTAACACAACATGTCAGCTGATACTGTAACCACGATAACAAGACTAGTGGCGTAATGGACATATCCTCAACAATGTATGCAGTCGTGATCGTGATTGGACCATATGGAGCAATGCTGTTATCTAATTGTGCTATGGAATCCCACTCTAATTTATCACAAAATAGTAGTGCCATAATGGCATTTCGATTTAGAATTTGCATACGTTCATGCGCTTGTTTCAGTCATGTATCTGTGGTATCATGTATCCTGTGGTAAATGGGACACGTGAGCCCGCCAAGGGCAATGATATTTAAACTCGCTATCGCTCCTAAGATATCAAACACTTCGCTCGTTTAATAAATTACTCTCTCTCTCTCTATATATATATTGCTGGAAACAAATAAAGAAAACTAAGCAGTCCTTGATTTGTTTATAGTCATTTTGAATATTAAAATAGTAAATATGTTAGATATATCACCCTGAACCAAACTGATAACATACATTATATAAGTATGTATTAAGATCCAGATTAAAACGTATGTTTATATTGACAATTAGCAAAAACAATAAAAACAAATAATGACTAAAGAGGATAGATTTACACATCAAAATCGATAATCGATAGAAGTAATGTTTCGAAATGTTGCAGCTGCATCCCGTTGTTCACCTACGTGCGTATCATAGTGCAAATATCATTTAATTTCTGATGTCTTTGAAGGGATGACTCCCAAAGTTAGACGTCTGACTCCCAAAAATTAGACGTCTGACTCCCAAAAGTTAGATTATCTAGTCTGACTCCCAAAAATGGATGTCTGACTCCCAAAAGTTACACAACTGACTCCAAAAAATCTAGACGTCCCAAAAGTTAAACGCCCTATGAAGTAGACGCCCCATTAAGCAGACACACAGTCAAGTTTGACTGAGTACAACGCCTTGTGCCACTCAGTGACTGATATAATGAACCTCTCCCAGAGACTATCAGATGTTGATCAGAGTTTAATTATGACTTCTCTCGGTTTGTTGTCATATTGTTGAAGTAATGTAATTGACTTACAGACTAAATCCCAAGTTGTAAGATGTGACCTTACACCCAGCGGCATGTGAACAACCTGACGGGTGCTGCTGCTGTCCAATAAGTCGCTCGTATGATACAATTCATCCGATAATTTGAAGGAAGCAACCGACAGATCAGCGGCAGTGTTCGTTAATTTTCTCCTGATCAATCTCATATGGCTCTAGTGTGGTCATGGTTTTATTGTTTTCTACAAATAAATAAACGTCATACTCACATCGTGGCTGTGTATGAATTCCCTTTTCTGTTAATCTGCGTCTGAAAAAATATATTTATCGTGAATGATAAAACTCTCCGTTCAAATCGATAAATTCCCGAACGAAACACGTTCGAACAAAAGTGGTCTTGCGGCGATATCGGACAACCCATTTTTCCTCGACAATTTCAAACCCCCTCTGATCTCATTTGTACTGCCGAACGTCTCTCTGTTCAATTTAATTGAAAACTTGAAGAATGTGATTTTGATAACAAACGTAAAAGCCGAAGAAAGACAAATTGGTATGTCATTGCACTTCCCGGCCCCCTCCAGTGAAGACTTTAAAGATAAAAAAAAACAGCATTAAATATTCTCGTATCAGTCTGGCGAGGCAAAAACAGCAGACCCCGCAATCGATGAAAACTGGATCAGATTGAGCTTTCGGCAAAACAGCTGCTACTTGGGACTGCTAGAAGCGGCGGGCGGGGGGAAACGAGACCTAAATGTTGAAATAATGTTATCAAAATGTTGCAAAGGCATCCCCCTCATAAATCACATTGGTTTTATTGACTAGGCTAGATGGAACACCGCAAGCTTATATCCGCATGTTCTGGGGATAGAGTTGCATCGCGGGGGAAAAACAGTCATTACAACTGGGGTTACACAACAACGCGTTTGCGCAAAGATAAATCACGCTTGTTGGGTGTAGTATTAAACCTGGCCATCCGTCTACTAACGACATCATTATGATTTCGTGGTGAGATGCTACGTATACAAACACAATAACCAGTGTTAGAACGTGGAGCGGAATGTGTAATCCGGGTTTCCAACTTAGTGCACTGGCAGTCGACGTGAAAAAGCAACATTTTCTATGTGATATTTAACTTTGTATATACATTGTTTGTAGTCCTTGGCGGGTTCTCTCCCTTTCCCGGGAAGGATAAAATAAACAATATGTCAATACCGCCTTTTTGAATTATTGGAAACACCATTTTCGATACCAAGCATCTTCCGCACGCATAAAACATACATACATACATACATATATACATACGTACGTACATACATACATACATACGTACATACATACATACATACATACATACATACATACATACATACATACAGACATACATATATACAAACATACATACATATGATAGCTCAGGCAACGAATTCAGTAAACACAAAACATTAATCAATAAATCGAATCACGATCGCAGTTTAAAGCATGAACGAGATAGTTGGAGAGTTGTGTAGAAGTGTGTTTTTATACGTCTTAAATACATTAGATTTTCAAGTTTTTCTTTTAACGGATTGGCTTAAACCTTAAAGCTGAGTAAGTATACACAATGGAAGAAATTGATATTCTTTTTCAGTAAAATCAAAATCTAATCGTCACCACTGTAGGCATAATCTTAAACACCTGCGTAAAAGTAAATCTTAAAAAGTTTGTTTTTGAGAAATTTTACCTAATATACGACTGAAATATTTGGCATATTAAGACATCTTCTACATGTTTGTGAAATTGATAAATGTGCCTCATTCTGCACACATTTACAACATCATAAACATGGTAGGTGTCATGTTGGTGTAAGTTTCATTTCTTGCCCCTGTCTACATTAAACAAAGATATTCTAAGTTAAACTTAACTAGTCACAAATGTACTAAATTCAAACTAGTGATTAAAAGTCTCATTGTATCGTGCCATAACCAACTGCATCTCATTTCTTTTAAAATATTGAATTAATCGAAACCAACTGCAGGTGTCAACTTTCTTTTGTACTCGTGTTTATTAAAGATACAGCCCAAAGATAAGAGATTGGTGACTGACCAAGGCTCCCGTACAATAGTCGTGTTTTTAGGTTAGAGATGTTTGGTTTTTGTCAAATGCTCATGTTTACAGAGCTAGACATTCTCATATTTTAGATTCAGTATGTTCGCTTCAACCCAATTTCTATATCGACAAAACACAAACAAATTATTACAATACTCTAAGTAGGAAACGTTTTTATCAGTTAATTTAAAATATATTTAACAAAAATGACATTATCATACCACAGAAAGGATGTGTTGTTATCAATCGGACCATGTTTACAAAATTAGAAATTATTATCATTTATCAGTAATCAACATCCATTGTACAGGATAACACTGCTTGCTGAAGAGTGTTTCAAAATATTGCCATGGAAACCTGTCATTAACATTTGAAACAGTTGGTTCGAAAATTTAAATGGTTTCACCGATTTTATTCACATCGTTCAAGTGCAATTAATTCATTCTTTGCTTTTAAAGGCGCTGTAGCACGTTTTTCTCACTGAAATAAAGTGATCTCACAAAAAAGTAAATTTATACGTGTTACAATTTGCGAAAAATACTCCCAAACCAACACAAAATATTTCTAAACATTGTTCGGTTAAGCGATGCGAGTCCTATTCTCTTCGAGCGGCCATTTTAATATGTTCACATTAAATTGACGCTCGAAGATAGTTAAAATGAACTGACCGCTGTAGCGATACATAAACACTCAAAGTATAGAGTTTTGAATATGGTACCATGATAGAATGGTCAATTATTTTGCTGTCGGAACTCTCAAATTCGTAGGAGACCTACATATCTACCTCTCACACTGAAGATAACCGTTCTGTGGGTACAGCTTATCGGGTCGTGTAATGAGATGTTTTACCCTCTAAGATAACAATATATTGTATAAATTTCATTGATAAATAGCAAATTTGAAAGAAAGAAATATGCCAAAAAACGTGTTACAGCGCCTTTAATGAACTTAAGCATATAACATGTTGTTAATTGTTTCTTTTTTCAAGATCATTTTTGAAAATGATATTATTACCCAAATAAATGTATGGCATCTAGTTTCAATTATTGTTGTGCGTTATCTCTTATTGTGCACGGAGATAGACAGATATCTCCAGTCGTCTCTTTAGAATCAGTAATATGTTCCTCGTTCGTTTTAATATAATAATGTTCTCTTTGCAATTGAAAGGATGTTTTCATTTGTTTTCCTGCATTTCATTTCACATATTATTTGAAGGCATCCAAGTGCGATGTTCCATATGGCTCAGGAACCTTTCATTTTATTCTTCGCATTGAAATACGTTTTAAATGATCGCTTAACGTGAATAGAGTCTGCGAGGTGGCGGAACAATCGTTCTACTTTGTAAAATGTTATTTCACATATACGTATTTGTAAATATTGTCTTTGAACTTATTTTGAACACTTCCAAGTGTGTCTTTTTAGGTTTTACATTTAAATTTATAAATGGATTTCTCAAATCTGTTTTACGAAGCCAATGATTGTGATACTGTGGGACATTATAACATAGATGTGTTTGAGAAGCATTTACAAGTTGTAGGTTTTTCTTCATTATAAGACAGAATTAAAGACAGGGTGATGGTAGTACAATGCCAATAACTGTTTTCACATTAAATGTTTTCAGGAGATTTTTTTCAGAAGTTTTGCTTTTCTGAAATGATGCGTCCAGTTATTTGCTGACTGTTCAAATATCACAGGTAATATTTTGATGAATTGCAATAATCTGGCTATCAAATAAAAAGTTTCTATGTTAGCTGGATTATCTAAGGTCAGATAGGATCCTGTCGTGTGGATAATGTGATACTTGATATTCCAAACATTATAATAATTTTTCAGAAGATATATTTTATAAATTTGCAAATTAACACAGACCTGTCAAGTCCAATTACTTACTGATTTTCTTTTGCTCGTACATTCCACAGTCAACTGCATTGTCAGCAACCATACGCAATTTTAACATTTTAACATTGAATTGACATTTTTACAAATCTTCAACCTAACAATGTTCAACCTAAAATCAATAAAAATGTTCTACATTGAATACTCGATATCTATAACATTGTTCAATTTATAATCGATTACAAAGTCGTCTTTTTTTCAGTGACATAACGGATTTAAACCAAAAATGATTTTCTTGTATATGTCAGATGATTCTTCTTAAATAATTGACAAACATCAATATTTGAGGTGAGTAAAAGTTATTTCACCTATACTAAATTAAGTTGGAAACAAGAATATTTTGCTAACAAAGTTGCTTCAGTGTCATGTGGTCTACATAAATTGCAATGTTAATACAGAAATCAATTGGGGCCGTGTTAAGCTGCATAGCTTGTTCAGCGATCTCAATTCATTACAATGAATAAAATATGTTTGAACCATATAAAATCAACTATTATCTATATAAGGTTGTTTTCTAATTGACATTCATGTGGAAAATCGAATCCAAAATTCACGATTTCCCATCAAGCTGTCATATGATACCGCTGACGATACCTCACCTTCTCACAATGTTATGCCAGCGGGACTCGACACCCGACCGATTCAGCCAATAACTCTATACAACTACACACACCGTGAAACCATTTGGTTTTTTCCCAGCAAATATTCATCAATTGAACCAAGTTTGCAAACACCACTTACACTCGAATGGAGTGCTTTCGAGATTTCTGTTTTTTAAACTTTGAATCGATTACTTTATTTTGCTCAAAATAGGCATGTTTGTTTAGTTATTTTCGGTCAATATTTACCCAACGGGTGTATGCCCAGGTGATATGATGTCATATTCGATTTTGATTGGTTGAAATGTGCGGGTATCGTATGGACATAAAACGTCGTGTTTGTCGACGCGTCTGTGAAAAATACCCTCCTCATATTGCTATGTCCGCCTCGAAATGGCTGTGCAATCGTCGTGTTATATGAACCGTAATGTCGAGTGACATTCCTAGTATCACAATAACAAGTGTCCACACAGTGCGTCTGACCCTGTCCCCTGATATCACCCGACCATGAAATACGACCCGAGCAAAATCTATTTATTCTTTTGAAATGTAAACTGTACCCAAACTGTCAACCCAGACCGCAAGTTCTGATTTCCACATTGGTAACTATTGAATCTCATGCAACCGACTTTGTTTGACTATCGTAAAAATATTACACATATTATTTTCTAGTCATGAATATTTCACAGACGACTTTACCCATGCACTCACTCGTGTTGAAATTTGATACTATATGTCTGGGCCCAGTTGTCGTGAAACAATGTCAGTTTTAGTGACATAATAAACAGGTTGCGAGGACAGGGTGACACGTGCTGTTAACTTCATTTTGATATTATTTAATGTCCTGCCACACGACCGCTAGTGTTTAGATCTTAATTATAGATACAAAGGACCGTTTGATGTATTCATAAGTTTTTCATCTTTTACATTATGTATTCACACGTTTTATACGAAGTATTATGCCATGAGTCGTGACACATGTTGTTTAAATTGTAGATGTCATAGCCAAGCAAGGCGTATCAGTCATATATTGGTTCTGATGTCATAGTGTAAGCCAAGCAAGGCGTATCGGTCATATATTGGTTCTGATGTCATAGTGTAAGCCAAGTGAGGTAACTCAGTCATATATTGGTTCTGATGTCATACTGTCAGCCAAGCGAGGTAACTCAGTCATATATTGGTTCTGATGTCATACAGTCAGCCACGTGAGGTACCTCAGTCATATATTGGTTATGATGTCATACTGTCAACCAAGCAAGGCGTATCAATTATATATTGGTTCTGATGTCATATTGTAAGCCAAGCGAGGTAACTCAGTCATATATTGGTTCTAATGCCATAGTTTAAGCCAAGCGAGCCTTACCAGTCATAGATTGGTTCTGATGTAATATTGTAAGTCACGCGAGGCGTATAAGTCATAGCTTGGTTCTGATGCCATATTGTAAGCCAAAGGAAGACAATCAGTAATATATTGGCTCTGACGTAATGGTGGATATTACCCGCTCCCCTTTCTTTACGCAACACGCCAGGAATCGTTTCAAAACTTACAGAAAAATTTACTGCATTTGTTAAGGTTACAAGATTAAATATAAACATGGTAAACTCCTCAACCTTTTGACTTAAGGTTTGATAGGAGTCTAGCCTACTGTTGAAAAACGTGTAGTTTTCACCATTACTAGCTGATTATTGCAGTCATTGATAACAATAAAAGGAAAATTACAACAAAAACCATTATGAAATTAAGAGTCAAATTATCGTCGACCATTGATCAGTTGAATAGTTAAACAGCAAACATTCTGGGTAGCAACTTCTAAAGTACAAGGTATGTATATTACATCCACTTATCAATCAACGGGCGTCGGGTCATCAGAATATTCATATACATGTATTATTTATTTGTAGTAAATATTATTACCAAAGCTGTAAATATTTCCTCAAAATATGATTAATAGTTTGCATAATGAGCTATGAATGTCACAACACATGTTGCCTTATACCTCAAATATGTATGACCCAGATCCGAAATATGACCTCATCGTATTCTCACGTGTATCTGTACTCTAGGTCACGTGACCAAACTACTAAACTATTTCTCAATATGAAAATAACAATTTTCGCATATGATGTTTAAGCCGAAATATCCGGATATTGATTTGAGTAGACGCCTAGCTAAGTGTTATGTAATGACTCTACAATAAGGAAAGCATATTTCAACACGTTTGACATCAGAAAAGATGATACCTAAATGCTAAGGGAATATTATGTTGCTAACACACAAATCTGTAGTTATCGTTGTGTTGTCCCAGAAGGCACGTGGTAAATTAAATAACTTTAATGGCGAAATTTCTCATATATTCAGTGAGATTAAATGTCGACATCCAGTTAAACTATCTTTGAGGAGATATATAACATTGTGACGATATAAGATATTATCATTATGAATATATATTTATTTGAGAAATCGCATTCCCTTGAAAGTCTGCCAGTGTCGAGAGCAAGTTTCAACCACGCCCAGTCACGCGCAAACGTCTAAAGCCACGCCCCGTGGTCGATAGGGTAAGCCCCGCCTGTAATGTAGGTATTGTGGAAGTCGAGTTGTGTCGGAGCCATTTATATATCATCTCTCTCTCACTTAATAGCTCTAGACTCAGTCACGTGACCCCGTGACACATTTATTCCCGCGGATATGTCAAGCCGCCCTGCCCTTGCCAGAGAATGGTCATGTTGTATACAAACTGTAAGTTAATGTAGGCCGCAGCTTCATTTGAGGTCACGTAATTACGTCCGATAACTAAAATAGTTTCTCATAAGAATCTGTGCTTTGAACGTAACTTGATTCCGGCAAAGTTATCGCGGCGACATTTAGAAAAAATAGCCATATAATGCTGTGTTTATTCATATAATAGTGTGTTTATTATAACATGTTCTTGTGAGAATTGTGGGTGATATATAGGGTAATCAGGGGGTTCTTAGTCACCTGAATAGGAATGAAATATGCAGTACAGCAAACCTTGAATTATTATCGGAATACCCGAAACCACAAATGTCAACATCCTTTAGGCAGTATCAGAGTCAGTTTACTTTATTTTTATAAAATAAATTATTGATAAAAGTACGACATGACAAACAAATTCATCTCTCAGTAATAAAATCGAGATATTACAATGAAAGGTGCCCTGTTTTAACTGTCGACTGACTTGCTTTCTTCCATCAAAATGCTTAACATTTACTGAAACATGATCGCGACACGAGCCGGTCGACAGATCTCACTGGGTTAGAACGTTACAACATGGAGAATACTCAACGACAGCTCGTTCAACAACATATTTATTAAAAGAGGGACTGATTTAGTACTTAAGAAGCGAAAACGAATTAAAAATGACCGAGTTTAGTATTTCATTTATTTCTCGCTGATTTAAACATACTCACTTGCACGAACAATTACTGATCCGTTGAAGATATCGATGTTTAATAAATCTACAATGCTGTTACACGTTGTTCTATTGGATTCAAATTGAATAGAATCGACAATCAAGAAATGATCAAGAAACTGGAGCAAATTGTGTGTGTTACTCTCGCCTTATCTAGGGCAACAAAACATCACACTCATTATGCCATATGCCACACTTTCTCGGGTAATAATCTCCATGTACATAGATGAGATGAGATACCTTGTTTATCATTCATGCAAATTAAGTTGCATATTCGTATGCTACATTGTTGTACTGCCTATCACTTAATATTCCGTGTTGGATAAAGCTATAAACACGATCAATAGTGTGACTATTGGTTTCAGTGTTCGAAGCACGTTGTTTGACAACACTATTTTACTATTATTTATCATAAACTAACAATAAATTTGTTGAAAGACGAAAAGAGTGTGTGAATATTTATAACGTTTTACTTTACTTCAATGACATTTACGGTTTGTAAGATAAGCGGGTTAAATTGAAAAAATAATTGGATTAATAAAACAAGGATAGTTAAAACGTTTATAACTAAACTATATATGGCTTAGATAATGATAATTGATTGAAACATATTTTATTCAGTCAAGAAAGGGATTGGGCACAAGTTATCCAACTTATAAAAGCCCTTTCCAGGTAATTACATCTTTCATCTCACAACAATGCACACAAGAGATGGACAGGTGGTAAGGATATTTACAAGAGTAAGTTAGACAAAGCGTTTAGTTTGAGAGATATAAATATGTACAATTTTGAAAACATTCTGATTTTCAAAGATAGAGAGACCTGCATCGCCATGTAAAATAAGTTCAATATTTATTGTTGTTCTGTTTCTAACACTATTTTAATAATAATAATAGTGCATATTTATAAAGCGCACATATCCACGCTCGAAAGCATGCTCAAGATGACATATACTGACAGAAAATCCATTATTAATTAATATAATTAAGCCTATTTACTAAATGTGAATTAATTCGTCAATAAAGTTGACTTTATATCTTCACGACGTGTAGCTTGCTGTAGCTGCATCCTGCATACGTGTTCTAAAGAATGCATTTTTTTTTATTGAAAACATTGACAAGACTAAATTACATAACACATGCCGAAGAGAATTTAAAAGTTTTCGTAATACTGATATTCTATAATGAATAAAATCTGTAGGAAAATAGTTTCAATTTTAACCAGCGGTGGACATATAGTTACAACAAATATTATAATTATTTGTACACACCTTGTACCCATTTGACTGAATCGTAATGAGACCTAAATTGTAAGTTTTGAAACGATTTCAATAGTTTAATACACACCTATATATATATATATATATATATTTTCATCATCGATAACACATATTTAATTGATAAGTATAAAACAGTATATAAAAAGGCAAATATTTCTAAGATTTATAATTAACCTCATTGATGTAGATGATATACATGCTCATGTTAACGTTACTTAATGTTCAGTTACGGACGATACTTCAAACATGTCCACAATAATGTGTCTGTCCACTGGTGTGTGTGTCTGTCTGTCCATTGCTGTGTCTGTCTGTCTGTCTGTCTGTCCACTGGTCTGTCTGTCTGTCCACTGGTCTGTCTGTCTGTCCACTTGTCTGTCTGTCCGCTGGTATGTCTTCCATTAAAAAATGAAAGGCGATTACGTTTTAAGTTTTTGCTACGTCTACTACTACTTTAAACAAATTTAATTCATTGATATTATTTATCCAGGGGCAGTATATTACCTTGAATCACATTTGTATATACACATATTTCCATAATGCATAATTCATTTTATTGAAATACATTCACTGTTTGATAAATATTTATAATAACTATTGACATTCTTGAATAAAACAAATATTCAATAAAGATAAACAACAATAAATAGTTGTATTTAAAAAAAAAATGACAATAAAGAAATATTCCATAATAAAAAACAAAATAAATAGTTGTAACATATTCTATAAACATTTTAAAAAAAAGAAGAAGACATATATAGTTACAACAGTTGTTAATAAAACAAATATTTATATAACATGAAAGCTGTTTCAACCACTTTACTGAAATGCATTCACTGTTGGGACGAATATCTAACTATTTAAATTTGTAAATAAAAGAAATATTTCCTTAACAAGAATGTGAAAGGTCTTACCGCTGTGTCCGACACGCATGAAGCCTGTTGCACGACCCGACACTAACGGTGGTATGTATGGACGTATAGTGTCTGCAACACGTCGCAGTCGGGCCCTCTCGACAATAGGTAACACGATACAAGCACAGCCAGAGATAAGACTGCAATCCGTATTGTTAGCGCGCTGGATTTACTGCACCGAGCTGGCATTACACATGTACCATCAGTGCATTAAAGCTCTCGACTTTCATCCAGTCTCCTTTCAGCATTTTTAACTTCTGGATTAATTAAATCTTTCAGTACATTATACAGGACGTGCGCACTGGGCTGAAGGGTCTCAGTGACACAGGTGGCTGATAACTTCGCTTTTAAGAGTATTTCACCTGTCTCATGGCGCCTCGCATTGCTACAAGGAGAAAGCCCACAACGCTATTGTTGCTATGGTTTAGTCTATTTATTAAGGTCAGGGAACATGAGGTGAAGACAGGGGACAGCATTGGAAGTCAGGGGAAAAGAGGTGAAGTCAGGGGATAGCATTGGGACACATGGGACAACATTGGAAGTCAGGAGATAAGAGGTGAAGTCAGGGGACAGCATTGGAAGTCAGGGGACAACATTGGAATTCAAGGGACAAGAGGTGAAGTCAGGGGATAGCATTAGAAGTCAGGGGATATCATTGGAAGTCAGGGGATAGCATTGTAAGTCAGGGGATAGCATTGGAAGTCAGGGGATAGCATTGGAATTCAAGGGACAAGAGGTGAAGTCAGGGGATAGCATTAGAAGTCAGGGGATATCATTTGAAGTCAGGGGATAGCATTGGAAGTCAGGGGATAGCATTGGAGTTCAAGGGACAAGAGGTGAAGTCAGGGGATAGCATTAGAAGTCAGGGGATATCATTTGAAGTCAGGGGATAGCAATGGAAGTCAGGGGATAGTATTGGAAGTCAGGGGATAGCATTGGAAGTCAGGGGATGGCATTGGAAGTCAGGGGACAACAATGGAAGTCAGGGGACAAGAGATGAAGTCAGGGGACAGCATTGGAAGTCAGGGGACAGTCAGGGGACAGCAATTGTCAGAAGTGATTTCACTTCAGTTCTTTTGCGTACTATATTTAATATCTCGAGAATGAACTGTGAGGAAATGTAAGGTTTAGAAGATAAGAATAACGACACTCTCCAAGAGAGAAACGTGATGAATATCATGAGATCATTTTACAATATTTCATTTATGTGTGTGACAGTAGAGTACCTCTGCCTGGTTGATCTTCACCATTATATCAACAAGTAACTAGGTCATGTGTGCACTACTGTGCATGTAAATGGGATTTGTGGTTTCGGCTTCTTCACATATATACAACTGCGTACCGAAAGTTTGTTCACCTACTTGTTTTTCATAGTGCAATATCATATAATCTGGAATGTTTTTGAAGCATCGTATCAATGCAAAAACTAGATCGATCATCTTGCAGCTTTGCATTATAAGAAGACAGTTTAGTGTTCCATAACATAATCTGATTTGGTGTCAAATAGTAAACAGTTATAGTTTTGACCAGGGGTCAATATTTTCAAAACTGCATTTTTTATTTTCTTCTTTGAAGTATACAATACGTGATTAATTGGTTGTAACATACATCATATATATACTCTTATACTCACTCAATGCATTTGTGTTGAAATTTTTCTCATTTAGTCAATATGACAACCTTATTTGTAAATTAATGAAATTTTAATTTTCAAAATTTAACCCTTCTGTCTATTTCATTATGCCAAATTTCATAAACATGCACCACAAGATATGTGTGAGAATGATTGTTTAACACATGGGTATATGATAATTCACTGTCCTTGTTTGTTGTATACTTTCATTGATGTTACAATGTTACAATTTACATGATATTTGCACTAAGATACCCATGCATGTGAACAAACTTTCGGTACGCAGCTGTAAGGCCGTTGCTAGATTTTCATTGAAAACAAGTAATCGTAAAATATTTGGTAGTTGGCAATGAAAATCAAGTCGAGTGAGCAAGTCAAATAAAATTATTTTAAAACATACTTGATATAGGGTGGAAAATACACAACGAAGTCAAACTACACCCAAAATAGCAAACTACCCCCTATTCGTTTAAACGCAGCAAGCAAAGGTGAATATATTTTTGAAATATTTTAACTATGCAATAAAGCCCACGTTAAAACCTGTTTAAGTACATTCGATAAGACTTACGAACTCTTTTGAATATTGAATGAAATTGTGAAAAAAAATAATCTGTCTAGCTTCTACAATTACGTAAAAGGCAAAGCTTTGTTTCGCTCAACGACAAAGACATTTTAAAATTAAAACCAAAAAAAATAAGACATAAGAGAAGTATTGTTCGAAAAGGAAACTTTGAAATATAATTTTTTAAAGTATGACATTATGTCGAAAGGATAAGATTTCTAAAGACAGAGGTTCCATTTAACTTCAAAGATAAATGATAGTTTCTCTTTGTGTATTGTTTGATCACCACAAGAAAATACCCCCACTAGCTATACATTATTGTGACTAAATGTAACATTGTCTTGATCTTCAGTGTTTACTCGTTATCTTAATTAGATAACATGCATATTTCAAAAGTAATCAAAGTATGTTAAAATCTATAAAGTTTTAAGACTTTTTATTATTTCAAATCTTCTGAGATTACCATTAAATAATTTCTCATTAAAGACGTTGTGAGCTACACGACCGTATCATATATCATCCTAGTGTATATCATATCTCCATCTTATATCATATGTCAACCTACTGTCATGTGAACCTATTAACATATGTCAACCTTGAATCTATATCAACCTTTCAGCATACAGAATCAACCTAGTATAATAAAGTATCAATTGTCAACCTTGTAACATATGTCAACCTTGAATGTATGTCAACCTGGCATTTCATATCATAATATGTCAACCTAGTATCATATATAGAGGATATTATATGCATGTCGATGTCATACTATGTTTACGATACGAGTGCCTGAATATTAGTATTTCCATATAGTATCATATGTCAATCTAGTATCATATATTATCATATGTCAATCTAGTATCATATATAGAGGATATTATATGCGCGTCTATGTCATACTATGTTAACGATACGAGTGCCTGAATATTAGTATTTCCATATATTATCATATGTCAATCTAGTATCATATAATATCATATGTCAACCTAGTATCATATAGTATCATATGTAAACATAGTATCATATAGTATCATATGTAAACATAGTATCATATAGTATCATATGTCAACCTAGTATCATATAATATCATATGTCAACATTGTATCATATAGTATCATATGTAAACATAGTATCATATAGTATCATATGTCAAACTAGTATCATATAGTATCATATGTCAACATAGTATCATACAGTAGCATTTGTCAAACTAGTATCATATGGTATCATATGTCAAACTAGTATCATATAGTATCATATGTCAACATTGTATCATAAAGTATCATATATCAACATAGTACCATATATTATCATATGTCAACATAGTATCATACAGTATCATATGTCAACATAGTAACATATATAATCATATGTCAACCTAGTATCATATAGTATCATGTATCAACCTTGTATCATATATTATCATATATCAACCTAGTATCATATAGTATCATATGTCAACATAGTATCATACAGTATCATTTGTCAACATAGTACCATATTGTATCATATGTCAACCTAGTATAATAAAGTATCATATGTTTGGTTTGATGCTTGACAGGTTGGAGATTGTCGGCATGAATATCCATGGCAATCATAAAGTGGTCAGACATATGTTTGTCAACTACAGCAATGTCTTTGATGAAGTCTCTGGTCTGCATTGTTATCATCTGTTCCAATATATCGCAATGTTAATGATAGGGGTTTGATATCAAATTAACAAGCCTATGGGCATCAAGACGGATAAACATCTAACTACCTGTCCTCGTGGTATTATCCAAGTCACACAGGGTAATGCGTTGTCCCTTTTAAACATTAGGTACGTGCACCAGATGTTCAAATTCATCAATGGACTGAGGAAAAAGACGTGCCCTTCAAAACCTGGGAAGAATCCATATCAATGGTTTCTTGATAAGTCTGCACTGACGAATATAATTTGTAAAATGTAATTGTTTGAGGGCAGTCACCGAATTGTTATGACCGTTTCTATCATATAAAAGCATCATTTCATAACATGTTTTGGGTAAGCGGTTTGATGGCATATTTAATAACTTTAACCAATACCAAATTACTTTACAACATGAGTTGATGTATAAAGGGAACCTGCCACATTTTCCATACACCATAATGTTCGGTGTTTGTTGTTTAACACCCAAGAACTTTTTACATGCATACAGATGTACCATTTCTAATTTTTCAATCCCCAGTAGGCAACACTGGCAGTTTTTGTTTAGCTCTCATGTATAGTCAACATGGACCATGTCCTTCCCATCCCAGAACACATACACAGTTTTCCTCACTGTACTTCGAGACTTCGGATACTTCGGGTTCTTGCCTGGAACCACGTAGAGGTGTATTCATATGTTGTTCCCGTAACTAATCTATTCCTAAAAGTATCAAATTCTTGCTGAATCAATTCAAAATTTTCCTTTGAAATGTCTTTTTTTTTGGTCAAATCAGCATTTAGAAATTGGTAAACCCATCAATCGCATATCCTGAACGCGTATGAATAATAATAATATGTCTTAAACTATGGATATATAGAATACTAAACGATGTCCCGTATGATAACATGTTTATGAAACGAGTGGATGGTTCGGTATTTTAACGAGCGAAACGGGACCGAGTTTAGTATTTTATTTATTACTCAATGATGTAAATAGCACTGAATTGCAAGAAAATCCTTTTTATTGACGTTTACTTGCAAATAGGTGACCCGCTATTACAGTCGCCAACCAAAAACGACTGTGACGTCACGCGCCGATTATGACGTTACG